>OX381713.1:45985499-46585499 GCA_947462335.1 Harmothoe impar
CGACTGGTGTGAAACGCATGCGTAACTTTATCCACTTACCTGTTAGCACTTCACCTCAGCATGTCTGGTAAAATGCCATAATACTCAAATACTACTAAATGTGAGAAGTAGTCAATGCTACATCCACACTAAAAAGACTTTCCCCTTAGAGTCTGATACATATTAGAGGCATGGCAATGTAGGAGAATGGAGAATTTCTATGCTAGTTCCCCTGACATTGGGCTGTCCGTGAAGCCTAAAATCAGTCAACTTTGAACTGTTTCTGCAAGTATTTAAGGGATGTTCCACTGAAGCTAAAATTGGAAACAATTAGAATGATATATGATGTCTCAAAATGTCCAGTGGAGCATATGGGAGCATCAGTGCTTGTGGTTGAAAAGAATATTTTAGATTGTGTCTAATCAGCACAGCATGCCACTATGAAGCATAGCAACTAGTTCCTCTAAAAGCCAGTGGTGTCACCACTTGATGGCTCTTTCACCACTGACCACCCACTTGGATACTGCAGTGGACAATATTACGCACGCGTTTGTCACCAGGGCGAGCCGCGGCGTTTCCCCCCCCCCCCTGACCTCTCAAAGAGGTATAGTGTCCACAACCCGCAAGGGCACTTCATATATTTGTATTATACACTTGTGTGTGGCTGGAAAAGGTACTTTTTCTACAAAATCTTCCTAATAAGGGTCCATTTTTCAAGAACTATCACCCTAACAAGGGTTCAATTTCACAAGATTTGCCTCAATCAAATGATCAATTCTATAGCTCCAAACCTATAGGAAAATGCGGTAGCAAAGGTAAGTTTTTGGAGCTTTTGGCCGAAAATGATCTAAAATTGGTATGTATTTGGGGCCCAAATTGCCCTTTTCCTCAAAAAATTCAAGTACCCCCCTGGGTCCACAACATGCAATAGATGGCGCTAATGCATACCCTGGTGCCTGTTGTAGACACTACCTCTTGTAGAATCTACTGGGAGGTGAAAAGACAATTGTGAATGTAGCGTGTGTAAGACCGTCTCTCAGAAAAATGTGCCCCTCAATAAATAATAATAGTATCTGTGACCAGGTTAGAAGGTATTGTAACCTCAGACTCTGCCCAGCGGGATTGTGGGGTCACACAGGGTCATCGCCATGGTTGACTACCTTTGTGGCTTCCTAGTTGATATGTTGACTTGATAAGGTAGGGTATTCAGGCTATTAATAGGACAGGAAACCTGTTTTTCATGTAGAATACATAAGGGGGATTTCTTATAAAGCCTCTGCTCCGGCAGTTTCGATATGATTGAGGCTTACCTGTGCAACCTGGGTGGGGGGGGGGGGGGGGGGGGGGGTTATAGGTAGCTATTTGATATTGTATAGACATTAATATTGGAACCCTATAGTTTAATGCACTATACTCTTTTGATGTGATGCATGATGAATGAATTTGGCCATAGCGAGTAACTTGCATTGTGTTAGGTTCTGTCATGCTGAAATAGGAATAATAATTGACTGAATACGTAATTTGTTGACTTGGAGCCTAACACGCTACCCTGCAGTACTCTACAAAGAGACGGGTTGAGTACTTGCCATCTAGTAAAGTTCTACAGCTCTGCTCTTGTCTATATAGCTAGATATACTTTTTGGACGCATCTGGATAGTCCAGAAACTCACATTTTCATTAATAGTTGGCCTTTGTGTACTGTATCAAAGGCTTTTAGAATGCAGTCTGTAGATATTCACCATTGTTGAACCAGGGCACCTTAGTGCCAGGTTCTTATACGACAGGTATTTTTGGACCTTTTGTCAAAAAAGTCCCTTGCTTTCTGTCCCTTTTTTTCCTGTGAAACATTTGGAAATAAAATATTTAAAGATTGAAACCAAAAAAGCAATATTTCATACATAAAATTGATATTGAAAAAGGGTCACTAAAATAGCACAAAACCAACTTTTTCAGGTCAATGCTAAAGGGGTTTCAAGTAAAGCACAGACCTTCGTGAAGTGTCCCTTTACACAGAATCCTCTATATTCTTATATAAAAACAGGGTGAGACGCTTTTTGAGACACTCTATGGGTGGAATATTGCATGTACCTTTGGTAACCTTCACGAAAATGAAGGTAAGGCAGTAGTTTACACAGAGAAGAACGAAAAAAGACAAAAAATCATCAGGGTGGCCTGTTGACAAAAGCTGAAATTCTTTATTTCTGTAAGCCTAACATGTGACTGGTCCTGCTACACTTGTGAATCTGCTGGACCGGTGGCAATTTAGGAGGACATTGCCACTGTCCTGCATGTTTTTGCAAAGACTGTTTAATGCAATATGCCCTCTGCCGATGTGATGCATAAATGCAGCCCTGGTCTGTATTTATGCATCATGCTGTCCCTTCATTAATGTATCAACACTGTATAGGGTGAGCAACTACCAGACATGGTGTGAGAATTGTCAGGGCTGCATTCATGCCAGGTTTGGGGTCAAGATCATCTGTAGCACACATTGCCCTGCGGCCTGACCAACATGGCGAAACAGAAACAGAGATGGTGTCACTGCTGATGTTCCGATCGACTCGCTTTTCGACCGAGATGTAAAACCGCAGTTACGCGCTGCAGGGCGCTGATGCCCACAGCCACCTGCTTCCCCACAGCCACCAGCTTGCCCACACCTGCCGGCTTGCCCAGATCTCCTTGCCCACACCCATCTGCTCGCCTGGTATTTTATTAAATAAGGCATGTGACCTATCAAAGTGGATCAGTGTTTCCTGGAGATTATGATTCTGCTGTCAGAAATAACGTATTGTACTAGAATTAGGTACCTGATCATCGGGAATCGGCACTGTGTGTGTATGTGGGGGGGGGTGGTTGTAAGCACTCAATCTCGGCGATTCAACATCAAAACTCACACATATCACACTCACACATATTACACTCACACATATTACACTCACACATGTTACACTCACACATGTCACACTCACACATATCACACTCCAACATATTACACTCACACATCAGGGGGGTGGGGCCCAGTGGGCACAAAACTGAGTCCAATGTTGAATCAACATTGAATCAATGTGGAATCAACGTTGACAACCATTTATCAATGTTGATTCAATGTTCTGTGCCCACTGGGGGGGGGGGGGACTTCGGGTAGGTTTATCCAATGGAAAAACAAATACCTGAGTCTTTTGTGATTAGGGTCACACACTAGATTTTTTACAAATACATATCAAAAGCTTTGAAAACATGAAAACTAAATGAAAACAACTATATCACACAAAAAAAAGCCCTGGTTCACATGTGATATCAATCACATATACCATTCATTTCTTGAAGTGTAAAGAATATTTACTAACTTTGATATGTATAAATGCTCTCGACCTTCCCAGCATGTGTCACAAAAAAAGACAGGCTGACTCTCACTGTAAAGAGAGTGCAGCATTGTCAGGCATACTCATATGTTTGAAAGAGAGTCTGGCAATGCTGGACTCTAATAACACAGATAGTACAGCAATGCCTGACCCTCGTGACATTTGAAGAGAGTTTGCCAATGCTGTACTCATGTTATAGTGAGGGGCAGGCAATGCTGTAGACTCTCTCTATGGCTGACCCTGGCCATACACAGAGTCATTATTTTCATTATGGCATACTCAGTAAATCATAATATAAGAAGGACGTTTGTGGTGTTTTAATTAAAATAGTGACCTGACATTATGATATTAGGCCTATATAGGGTTACTGAGTGAGATTATTTAGTGCTACTTGTCACAGGAAATGTACAAGCAGTGTCAATAGAAAGGCCATCTGGGTGGTGTGGGGTAACAGTATACTGTACAGACACAACGTTGATTTAATAAGGTTTTCTGTAACAAGTTTATTCAATGCTGTATGTAATACCGGCAGTGTTCACAATGTTCACCTATATTAAGTCTACGGTATAGTACTGGGTATATGTTACCAATGTCAAGTCGTTACCGACGGTTCATGTTGTCATACATACGGTTATATCCTGATATGTGACTACTGACCACTAGATGTGGGGATGGTCACATGCCCCTCTCCATACCATATAAAGAGGACTGATTCGCTTAAGAAGTCAGTCTAGCTTAGACGATGCCTTGGAATGCCCAGCTAGAACTCAGGTTGAACATGTTGATTATACACTGTTACCTAATATCACACGGTATGTCTATATTGATTATATTCTCCGGTATACCCTTGGTCACGGAGTTGATTGTACCGATTCATGTAGATACAATAAAGTTGCCATCTATTACATCTTACTTTACTTTCTTGTAGACAGTGTCTCTTGGTTATTCTGATAGCTTGACCAGCTTCATTGTCAGTGGCCCTGTAAAAAAGAAAATGTCGCTTGCTCCACCAAAATCCAATGACTCAAAAATAATTATTAAAAATATGAATAAAAAAATTGCAAAATGTCACGACCACTGGTAGACAAAAAATTCCCTAATTACATGTATTTTAGATAAATTAATTTTGGTCTTTGATCACATTTTGAGATTCAGCTATGTAGTTCCCTCAGAGTTGTAGTTGTCTTTGGCACGGCGGATGTCACGTCTGAGGACGGTGAGAGTGAGGCCAAACATCAAGGCACTCACCAGGTACAGCCCTGGTTTAAGGATGTAAAGAGCCGCTGGAAATGGAAGATGCATGAATAGTTAGCATTATTCGTGACCAATCATCAAAACAGGTATAGGACTAATCAATGTTAAGAGCTGATATGTTAAAGATGAAGAAAGCTGTGATATATTTCTCAACTTATCATGAAAATATTCTCTTTTCTTTGCTTATTTCACAAAAGAAATTCTAAACAATAGGATTCAATCTTTACTGGACTTCATTAAAAGTTGCCAAAAATAGTTATTAATTAAACCCTCATTGCTTCTTGAATATATCCTCAATGAATGGCATAGATACTTTTTGCAAGTCCTGTGAAGGCCTGCTGGATGGGAGACACCGGCAGGGGGATGTTATATTTAGGTTTACCTCTTAGTGCCTGGGTGTAGGAGTAGCCGAGCCCCTGGAAGGCCTGCTGGATCGGGGGTACCAGGAGGGGGATGTTGCCTCCTATGTTGGTGATGATGAAGAGGTAGAAGGCTATGGAGGTGGTCCGTAGGGAGGCTGGCACCAGCTCTATCACTACCGCCATCGTCACCCCAATCCACATCTCACCTGCGGTGAACAACAGATTTTTTACAGCTTTAATCAATGATAAATAGCTAGTTGTAGCACTTGATCATACAGTATGAAAGTGGGTCCCACCATAGTCGGGAATACCAAAGAGGTTTAACATTCGTTTTAGTCTTTTTTAAATGTTTTTGTTCACTTAACAAAAGGCTAGCTTTTTTGAAATGCAAAAATAGCATCATTGTAGACAGAAATCATTATCAAAATCTTCTTACCTATGATATTGCAAGGTAAGAGGCTGAGGTAGGCATATGGTGGGTTCAGGAATAGAGCACCTGCCGCAAACGGGGCAGCCAGAATCTAGACAGAGTAAGGATGAATTGGTCATCATTAAGAGATCCCATCCCATCTATAAGCCTGGATTTGAGGGGTAAATTGACTAGACTGTATTGATGTAAAATGTTTCTTTATATTTTAATGAATTAATACCAAGCCCTTAAGCTGAGCCATTACTTGTGGAATAGAAATTCAGCAAATAAATAATAAATACTAAGTCTTGGTGTCAGTTTCCCAACAAATCCAAATAGCAGCATTGACTGGGTGAACTGTAAGTATAGGTGTACATACTCTTGATGTACTCATGAGTGTATTTACATCTGAATTGACTCAGGATCAGGGTGCTGAATTAATAGAATTGATTGGAATGTATTTCGTAACTGATCAACACCCATGGCTACTGGCTGGAAAGCACTGATACTGACTGTCCAACATACATATATATGGCAACTTGCTTTCACACCTCTTTCCTGCTTTGTCTCCCCCCCCCCCCCCGAAAAAATGAAAAAATTATTTCCCCTTCCCAGGTAATGCAGAAGATCATAAAAGCCAACTTCGAATGTTACTCCCATAGACTTTCACATTTGGAGGCATTTGAGCACTTTTGAACTTTAACTTGAATCTTTTTTATCCATCATTTTTTAAACCCCTATTTTTATTAGTTCTTGACAAAAAAGAACAAACATTTTTAACCTACCAGGCTGACAATGCATACAAATATCCGAGCGCTAGGTCCATATTTGAGAACTACTCTGTCTGAGATGGTTCCTCCGAGAACAGTCCCACACAAACCGCTGACAATAGGTACCCATGACATGTAGGAAGCGATCTGCTCACTCGTCTGTCCTACACTCTCAAAGTATACCTGTGTGTTGTAGGCCCACACATAGCCAGCTGAGAGGAGAGATTGAGACATAAATGTCAAATGATAAGGCTGAGGGAAGGAAGCAGATTTACATTAACTTGGGTTGTCCCAGTGCTCCATTTCACAGCATTGTCTTACGTGCACATATAAATACATACCTATTATATAACTGTGTAGGGAGAATTTGAAAGTTCTTACTTAGGGTGCCAGGCCCCATTCCCTCTATGCTTCTACCTTGAGGTGTAAACTAAAAATGAGTGTGAGAATTCTGTTTACATGTCTATATTTACCTGCATTTCTTACGGAGCCTGCGAGACACAACAAGAGTAATGATGGGTTAAGGAAGTTTCGAGCCACTTCTTTCAATTTTTGTGTACTGGAGGTTGGTTTACGCTGCAGCATTGACTAAATGTAAGAAAGGTTTAATATAGATAGAGTTCCATATGGTGGAATATTTTTGTGATGTACATTAAAGTATTGTAAACTTAAGGTACATAGGGTACTTTGAGATGATCGATTGTGATTCACTTTGGGTGGTTGTGCTGTTTTATATTATACTGTAGAATCCTGGTTGTTATTAGCTAATGCTCCTTTTGTCAAACAGTCCATTACACCATGCTATGTAAAGTCATAAAATATTGTATTCTTTCAGTAGTCTAAAAGGAGGGGATAGAGATCGGTAAAGATAATTTTATAGTGATTCATGCTTAACATGATGATTTTACTTTTAAACCAATTCAATGCGAGTAAAACATAGTGGGCCAAAAGCCAATGGAGAAAATTAAAGTATAATGTTATGTACCACATTGATAAGACTAATCTAGCTACTCACTTCTTCTTCTTTTGTTTCACCTTCGCTGTCCTTCTTTTTTGCATTCTTGCGCTGTGGTTCCTTGACACTAAACAGTATGAGTACCCCAAGTAGGATACCAGGCATACCACTGATGTAGAATGACCACCGCCAACCCTGCAACATTATAAGTTTGTTATCTATAATTACATTTACAGGATTCTTAAATGTGACACACTCCCACTCCTCCCACTCATTAGATAAGCCTCCCTTCCCGACCAGGTGGGTTGGGCGTGGCCTCACTGCTGACCTCAGTGGGGCCAAAGGCGCACATGGGAACGAACTGCCCAAGTGACTAGACGCCACCCATTTTACCTGTAATCTCAAAAAGCCCAAGTTTCCAGTAATCTTTATAAGTTTCCAGGCCTATCGTCTAGATGGCACCATTGTGAGTTGGTAACATTGCTGTATAGTTATATTGGAGGCTCTTCCCCTGAACCTCCCTTTTCTTTCTTTCTCTCTTTTTTCTTTTTCATTTTGAAACTGTAACAGAACTATAACTGAACCCAGGTACCTCTAAAGGATGGGGAAATTAAGACTAAAGAAAAGGACATTCAGACTTGCAGACTTACAGTGGGGGCATCTAGAGAAGAGGGGGAAATTGCCGGAAAATGGGTTTTCAAGATTACAGGTAACATGTGTGGCATCTAGTCCCTTGGACAGGTCGTCTCTTGTTGCGTCAAGGCCTCACGGCCACATCCTTTGTAGGCATACACACTTTCAAGTAATTATGTTACTTAATATGTAAGTTGTTTTTGTTACCCCAATTATCCTCAAATGATGTACAATACTTGGTTACTTTAGTTACTAAGTATCCACAGACTTAAGCACCAGGACATTGCCATCATTTTTTTCCCAGACACTTCAACAGTGAAAGTATATTTCTTTCATGTACATGAATCCAAATGGTACATTACTACACAGTAGTGCACAAAAAGAATGCAATTATCGGGGATTGAAAATCACCGGGTAATGGCTCAAGGCGTGGCGGCAAAAAGACACTCGTGGGACGCTGGCTATAAATAGACTCTCCGGTACCAGCGGAACTTATCACTTCCGCCCAGCTCTAAACCTCAGCGAGTCGTCTTTAATTTTTGTCTCGTCATTAAGTTTCTCTTTTTGTGTGGTTCTACCCCCCACACACCTTACAATGCCTCCCAAGAAGGCAACTAAGAGTAAGTGGACGACAGCGGAGCTATCGGAGAAGGTTACAGGCATAACTGGCCGTCTGGATGGCATCGAAGGCACCGTCGCTGGTGTGAAGACCATCGCCAAAGACATCCTCGCCCGTCTTGACAGCATGGCTTCCCCGCAGACCCCGGTGACAGCGACGCCTACGGCACCGACTGCTACGGCATCTGCCACTGGGGGTGGAAAGGCGTCTACGCGTTCGTCTGTTAGACCTACTACTTCACCATACGCCCGCCCAACACCAATTACTGCAGTGAGTACACAAGCCCACCTGGCTCCTGTCACACTCCCTGTCACTGTGACCGCACCGGGTCAACTCCCTACGGTTACGTCATATGCTGCTGTCAATGCTCCTGTCAACTATTCGGCTGCCCCCACTGTCACAACGACCTCTGCAGGTCAACTACCGACAGTGACGACACATGCTCCTGTCAACGCTCCTGTCACCTACCCGGCGTTCCCGTCTGCTACTGGCCCCACGCAGGCTCTACCTCAGCAGACCTATACGGCTTCCTCTACTGTGGCCTCGGCAGCTTATACTCCTGCTGCCCCTGCTGTAGTTCCCCTACAGTACCCGGGCTACCCTAACTACACCCAGCCCTCCGTTCAGGCTGTACTCCAGTCCATCCCCTCCATCAATGTTCCGATGGACCTACGCCCGGTGTCAATGCCGCCCAACCCTGACCCGGCTGTCACCCTCCGGGTTCAGGCTCTCCTAGATACAGCCCAGCATATAACAGGCGTAAAAGGTAGGAACACACATCCCCACGACTTCATTACCAGAGGCCCGACCCGCACCAAGACCACTCTGGCCTCTCTCGACTTGGCTGAGTATCTCTCAGGCCTTAAGCGCCTAGCACTGGATGATAAAACCCCTTTGTGTGACCGCCCTAAGATAATGGATCACTTTAACCAGGTTATTGCAGACGCTAAGGACTTCCAGTGGCACCAAGTTAGAGAGTGGTCAGAGGAGGTTCTCTCAGGTGTGGCTGAGGGCACCATCAAGTGGTCTGACCCCCTGGATAATACGTGGAATGATC
The DNA here is from genome assembly GCA_947462335.1 of Harmothoe impar. Taxonomy (NCBI): domain Eukaryota; kingdom Metazoa; phylum Annelida; class Polychaeta; order Phyllodocida; family Polynoidae; genus Harmothoe; species Harmothoe impar. Next base: position 45,994,900 of record OX381713.1, read on the forward strand.
CCGCCGTAGCCGCCCTTAGATCAGAGCTCTCGCGTTTTCGCCCAGGCCGCCTCTACCCCACCGCAGAAGCTGTCACCAGGGCAGCTGAGGAGACCCGAGCCAGAGCTCAAGCTCGTGCTACTAGAGCAACAGCTTCCTATACTACCCCTGCAGCAGCGGCAGGCTCAGCTGCTACTAATACCTCCAGTGCTTCTCAGGTTCGGTCTACAACCTCTGGGAGGAACAAGCGTAAACCTGTCTCGGCCATAGGTCGCACTGATACACCCTGTGACCCTTTCAATACCCCTGCTGGCTGCCCCCTGGAGGATGGCCACGTCCTTAATGGTACACAACAGGGACACCACTGCAACTGGTGCAGGTCGACCATTCAGCTCATCCACACACATTCACTCCTCTCATGCAACATCAAACCTAACTATAGGGGCCCGGCCTCCTTTCGTTAGTAAGCCGGTGTTAGCCGGCCTTAACCTCACCCCAGACCTGTTGCCGACTGGACACTGCCCCTCGACTATGCCTGGCCCTGATACCACTTGGCCTATACTACTTACACCTACGGTACACATACCGGAGGCGTTCTACACTAACCAGCACTGGCTTAAAGACGGTTCTGTTAGTGTTCCTACTACTCCCAGAGACCATTACAGTACATCTGGCAGTTTGGGGTCTGCCCCCACTACTACAGGCCTACCACCTGTTACCCCTGTAGCCCGTGTCACGTCACCAGCCTACCCCGGTGATGTTGACATAGCTACCCTAGACCCTTCCACTACTACCACACAAATAGAGGACACTGAGCTACTCCGATCTATTCAGACTATACACCTGGATGCTCCCCCTCCTGGCCCTGACCCATACCAGTATGCCCCGGTCAGAGATAGGTTCTGGCCAGTTCTCAACGCCCCTCAATGGACTAACTTCCCTGAATACGCCTACATATACACAGCTGTCAGGAACTCCAAGCTCCCAAATCACCTTGGTGCACGTATTACAGTCCCCACTGCACTACACCTGGATAGGTGGGAGGCACTCCTCCAGGACTACCATGACACTGAACTGGTCGACTTCCTCCGGTATGGCTGGCCGGTGGGGTTTACAGCCCCACAACCCCCACCTGCTAATGATACTAACCATGACACAGCCACCAAGTACCCCTCACATATACAGGAACATATCGAAAAGGAGCTCCTCCTAGGTGGGCTGCTGGGTCCCTTCAACCAGCCCCCATTTATCCCTTGGACTAACACCGCCCCCATGATGACTACCCCTAAAAAGGGTACATCTGACAGACGAGTGGTCCTTGACCTCTCTTACCTGGACGGCCTAGGCGTAAACGGCGGTATAACCAAACACTGCCTGGAAGGAAAACTCCGCCCATATACCCTCCCCACTGTGGAGGATCTAGTCACTAAAATCTGCCTACTTGGTCCCTCCTCCTACCTCTGGAAAGGCGATTTGTCCAGAGCATACCACCAGTGGAGGACGGACCCTGGAGACCTCCCACTACTCGGCATGAGGTTTCAAGGGTTGTACTATATTGACCTCTGCCCATCTTTCGGCGCACGTCTATCCTCCTCCGCCTGCCAAAGAACCACTAGTGCTGTGGTCCACCTTCTAAATAAGGCTGGACACTGGTCGGTAGTATATCTAGACGACTTCTGCGGCGCAGCAGCCACCCTGGAGGAGGCCACAAATGACTACACAGCTTTTGTACACCTGTGCACAGACCTTGGCCTACAGCTGGCACCTAAAAAATGCCAGCCTCCTACACAAATCATGGAATGGCTCGGTTTTTCCTTTGACACAGTAGCCATGTCTGTCACAGTCACAGAAGAAAAACTACAGGATATCGAGGATGAGTGCCTCCAGTGGCTCACTACCAAGTTCTCTACTGCTAAGAACATACAGTCACTGGTAGGAAAACTCGTCCACGTGTCTAAGTGTATACCCCCGGCGCGCAAATTTATTTGCAGGATACTACAGACACTACGACATGCTACACCTCAACGCCCAGTCTTCATCACCCATGCCTTCAGACTGGATGTAGCCTGGTTTTACCAATACGCCAGGACCTGTAATGGTGTCCACCTGCTAGACCCACCACCTCGTATGTGTATCATTGAGTGTGACTCCACCTTGGTCGGGGGTGGGGGAAACACAGACTCCAATTACTACAAACATCAGTACACACTGGAGGAAAAGAGTAGCTACCCCCTGATCGTCCACCTGGAGGCGGTCAACCTTGTGACAGCCTATAGGACACTCACACCACCGGACTCTCCAGGCTCTACAGTTGTCATATTTACTGACAATATGGCATCCAGTCAAGCTCTCCAGACAGGGAGGGCCACAGACCCAGTACTGGCTACTTGCGCAAGGCAGCTATGGCTGGAGGCGGCTAGGCGGGATCAACACGTGACCATTAAGCATAAAAAAGGGGAACTCATACCACTTGCTGATGCCCTCAGCCGATACCATGTTCCATCAAAGCGGGCATATGCCCTGACTGAGGTAAAGGGTAGGGGACTCTCTGAGCTCCCTCCCCAGTTGCCTCAACCACTGTTTGATCCTATATGATTCAGGTTCGCTACTAGCACAGCAGACACTGGAGTCCTACAACGCTTCCCTCTCTGAGGCATCTAAGGCCAACCGTATAAGACAAGCAACTTACTACCTGACGTTTGCGATTTACTACCAGGTTGATGTCCTTGCACCATCAGTCCCAGACACCGCAATGTTTGCACAGTTTTTGGCCAATTCCCTGGCTGCGCCTGGGTCGAGGCGCAACTACATTACAGGTGCACGCAAGTGGATAGAGGCTAGAGGGGGTGATGACTCAGCCCTCTCCTCCCCGGAGGCAGTGGCAGTTTATAAGGGCGGATTAATAACACGTCCCCACATACCTACAAAAGCACCTGCTTTGTCTCCTACTGAACTCTCCCTAGTCTGCCAATACCTGGACACTGTACCGTACGCCATACCTGTCAAGGCTGCATTAACAATTGGTTTCTTCTCTTTCCTTAGAGCTTCGAACCTCTTGTCACCAACTGTGACCCTGTGGACAGGGCCACACACCCTCACTAGATCTGACATTACTTCTCACCCACACGGACTCACTGTGCTAGTCAGATCTTCTAAGACTATTAGTGTATACTCACCACCGGTACCTTTGTGCTTACCCAGGATACCTGGGTCACCGGTTTGCCCGGCTACAGCCTGGGACTTATACACCTCTCATCTCCCAGCTACACCTGACTCACCTGCCTTCCTCCTGTTTAGTGGAAAACCACTCACACCACCTGTCTTTAACAAAGTGATTAGGGACTCTCTAGCGGCTCTAAAGTGCCCTGACCCGCAGAAGTTCTCAGGTCACTCCCTCAGACGGGGAGGAACCCAGGCTGCTCTACTTAGTGGAGCTGATAAACTGGACATAGCCAAACATGGGACCTGGACATCCCCAGCCGGGATGACTCCCTACGTCCCTTCTTCACAGTCATCTCGTGTAGCTACCTCCCTATCTACACTATTTGCCTCTTGAGACTGTGTATCCTACTGTTCCATATGTATTACTGTTATGTAGTTAAGGTTAACTAGACTAGTTACCATGGTTACCAACCATATATATATTCTCTCTATCCATGGTTACCGTATATCATACATATACTACATACCACTACCGGTATCCATGGTTACCAACTACCTCATTATTACCGGTAGACTTCAACTATATACTCATAAATATAGACCAAAACTGTTGGTCTTTTATATATTTCATTCATATATCCTGTTGTACTACCGTATGCATTTTTAAACTTCAGGATTAAAAATCCACATTATTTTAAACGACTCGTCTTGTTGTCATTATCGGGGATTGAAAATCACCGGGTAATGGCTCAAGGCGTGGCGGCAAAAAGACACTCGTGGGACGCTGGCTATAAATAGACTCTCCGGTACCAGCGGAACTTATCACTTCCGCCCAGCTCTAAACCTCAGCGAGTCGTCTTTAATTTTTGTCTCCCACCCAACCCACACCTTTCTTTTATGTCTAAAAATATATATATATTTTTATACTGTATTATCTCTTGAGACTGTGTATCCTACTGTTCCATATGTATTACTGTTATGTAGTTAAGGTTAACTAGACTAGTTACCATGGTTACCAACCATATATATATTCTCTCTATCCATGGTTACCGTATATCATACATATACTACATACCACTACCGGTATCCATGGTTACCAACTACCTCATTATTACCGGTAGACTTCAACTATATACTCATAAATATAGACCAAAACTGTTGGTCTTTTATATATTTCATTCATATATCCTGTTGTACTACCGTATGCATTTTTAAACTTCAGGATTAAAAATCCACATTATTTTAAACGACTCGTCTTGTTGTCATTATCCACCCTACTCTGTTTTCTCACAATTTATTCGTGAGTTCATTATAATCATTCATGGTTTACCCTCACAAATTTCACCGCGTGTAGACATCCGTTGTATGTAATGTACTATCTACCTAGTCATACAATCTATAACCCAAGTGGATCAATTGTGATATCTTATCTGCTTGTTACATTGTTACTAGAAAATCACCTAGTATAGTTTCAAGAAATATCTTTACTCTATCTGACTTGATTAGCAGAAATATATTTATATGCATACACTCCTCTTTTTCGGCAATGTTCTAGACTAAAAATGGCCCTAAAGCTGCGGTGTTCATTTCCCTGTATATTTTCTGTCCTTGACTTTACCTGCCCCAGTATGTTGGCTTTAGTGATGAAGTTGCCGAGGGCGTAGGAGAGGCTGTAGCCGAGGTAGATCCCCCAGTTGTAGACACCCAGGGCTGTGGCCCTCAGTCCCACATCAAAGTAATCTCCTATCAACGATGCAGCAAAGGGTGTGCAACCCGCCTCCCTGAAATTATGTGAAATATCTCTATAGTGTGCAAAAGTTATGGAACAATCATTATAGACACTCTATATGCATTCATATGTGAATAATTACATACAATTTCTAATTATTATTGAAATACAAATGTCTATTTTATCTTTGGTTTAAATAAGTTTCCATTTTAGTGTCCATGATTTGTGTATATACATAAAGCACAAAGTGATACTTAATCAAAAGGTAAGTGGAAAATAACCAGTATCATGTCTCATAAAGTCTTTTAAGTTAACTTACCCTATTCCCAGTCCAAACCTCAGGATGACTAGCTGCCAGTACTGAGTTACAGCCCCGGTGAGGAGCGTCATTAGGGACCAGAATATTAGACAAACAGCTAGAATTCTTGCTCTATTGTAAAAGTCAGCCGCCAGACCCAGGACGATGCCAGCTAAGGTGAAGACAACAATGAACATGGGTCCTGCCAGGATCTGGTACTCAAAGCCCTGTCCATTGTAGTCCCACTTACAGACATGCTCAGTGCCAGATGTGTTACTCACGATGCCCGCACACCTGTAAATTGTTATGGGAAAGTCATAGATGCAGGATCAATCTTCTGATTTAGGATTTCCAAAAGGGAAAGGTTATGATTAATTGTGCAAGAATAAATATGGAATCCGTGTGCCTCAATTAAGATGCTAATATGGTAAGTTGTTGTTCCCAAGTTATAAGAATCATAACACAAAGTTTCTTTGGGGACCTGACTTCATTCAGTCCTGACATGAAGTTATGGTGTACTATTATTATCATTACAGTGTTCCATGTTGAAGGAAAGCACCTTTGGTTAAATGGTGCAGGATTTGTATATCTAATAGAGCCCACAACCAAAAGAGATAATTATATTAAACACCAACTTATAGAATTATTGCTGGGTAAACTCGGTAAGAAAATTTGGAGTAACTCCTGTCAATTTTTATTCTCGGACCAATGTATACATAATTATTGTCAGAATTATTTTTTCAGTGTTCAAATAAGCCTACATGTATTGTCGACAAATGATACAGAAACACAGAGAAAATTGTGAGCATCAATGACAACAACAAAGGTTGTTGTTCAGTTAATTTTTCTCTGTGAAGTACATACATTTTCTCTAAACTACTCACTTGTCCTCGGTTTTAGCGTTACACTTGACCCCCTTGAGTAGTTCAGCACTGTAGGAGGTGTTAGACATGCAGGCCTGGTCCCCGTAGTGCAGCTCCTGTGCCATGGGTTTGGTCACGATGGCCAGCATATAGCGATCCAGCTGGTTGAATAGGTAGGCCAGCAGCAGAAGGAACAAGACAAAGAGAGGGTAGGCACCTGCCTGTACCAGCTTCAGCACCCCACATATCCTGCAGGGGGAACATCTTGGGGTCATAGTTTATCCTGACAAATGTATAATGTTATTTTTGAACCTACAGAAAACTCTAAGGGTAGATTATAGCCTGCATTATTACTTATCTCTCCACAAGAACCCCAAGCCATATAGTGTAAACATTGGCAATTGTAAAATAATACTGCAATGATACACCAGAAATTTGTCCTTTGGTTTAAACATTACAGTTCCCTTGATCCTGTTAAAAAGACATTATCAAGATTCAACTAAAAACAGACCGATTATTCTCCTTGTTTGTCTCCTTTCCTTTCTGCTTATTTTCCTCTTGACTTTGACGATGACCATTCTTCTTGACCTCAGGTGCAATACCTTTCAGTTGTTGATGACCTTTCACCTCCTGAAGGTCATTGTTCTGCCTTTTAAGGTTCATGTCTGCCATACCCCGTGGCACCTTTGCAGGATGGATATATTTAAGGTCTATTGCTTCATTGTCATTTGGTGTAGCTTTATCCATTTTGACTGCACTGTATTGTAGCTTGTTTTTATATTGAGATGTGCAGAATGAATTTATAGATTCAACTACTGATTCTTGTTAGAATATATGTGTCATATCCACCTCTGTATCTCCTTGGATGGTGTGTTCGAATCCAATTCAAATCGGTGTGTCGGATGTGCCTATTTAACTATTCAGGATGATGTGTTCAACTAGAGTGTTTCAATTATTGATTAACTGCGTTTCATACCTGCTGCCTGTGTGTTTAACACTAACTCCTGTGCTGATCCAAACTCTGTCAACACAGTCCCTATAATTATGTGGTGTGGTTGATTCACTATTAGAGTCAGACACAGTAGCTCTTATTACCAAGCCTCAGTCGATAACAGATGGATATACTACATCTGTATGGAGATAAGGTTCTCTAGGTGACGGGTCATAGTGCATAATACGGCATGATACAAGTGCAGGGCAACTTTATCTCTTGTACTGTACGCCCATATTGGTTATTACTGTAAAGGCTATGGTAAAAACGCTAGGCAATACTATAACCTGCACCTGGGTGATGTTTCTCCACATACAGAGTATGAAAAGGGTCTGTATAATATGGATTTGGCCTAACCTGTTTCTGTCTGTCAAGTGCCGTATGATGTCGACCTCTGTATTCAATGGGGATGTCCAGTGATAATATGAACCAAACTGTTTTTCTTTCTCTGTGCACATTTTGTTCAGTTAGGGGGTCTATGTGACCAGATCCTGTGTGATGTATTCATTGTCGCTTTATTAGAAATATATGTATTCAAGATGACCAGCAGAATTCGATAAAAAAAACATGAAAAGGAAACTTAGAGATACAAATAAAAAGTCTAAAAGTTCATTTCTGTGGACAGGGAATCCAATTATATCATTTAGAATCATGTATTATTATGGCAGCCATTCTGACTTATTGAAATGGTTCCACCCTTTATAATACTAAACCTTTTTTTCTTCCTTTTTTACATACAGTATTCATACTGAAGCAAGTACAATGTACATAATATTATATGCACACACATGAAATCAATATAATCTATATTTTGTCCTACCGATTTTGGACTTTTGAGCAGTCATTGATTAGATATCTTCATTCAGCACTGTAATCGCTATCACACGTGCAATCTAAAGACATTCCCAAGAATATGGCCTGAGAAACTTTCTTGTGTGCCTCTCGAGAAATGTTGTACATATTTCTTCGTGCCACATATGTTCACATTTCTGGAGGTGATCAGAAGCCATGACACTTTTTTATTGTTGAGATGGTAAAAGAAACGAAAAAAAAACACGTGTATGTATACTGAAATAATGTGAATGTCTCGAGTTCCTCTCACGATAAAAAAAAAGGATCTTGTTTCAATACAGGGCAGCCATTAATGAATTATACCTTTATTATAATAGCAAAATTAATTTCAGTGATATGGATTTTTAAGTTGAAATCCCTCTAAATCAATACGTTATGCTCCCACTTATCAGTGTGCATTGTCTATCCATATGATGACGTGTACAGAATCCAATACGGAGCACCTTTTATGTTCCAGAAGAACCTATAGTGTGAAGTGAGATCAAGATAAATAGCTCTATTCCCATAACCGTTCTCTATTCTCATGACAATCTAAAAATCTCTAACAAGTATCTATAAAACAAAGAAACTACTAGATCTGGTTTTAACTCTTCCTATACCAATTACGCATTAATGCGTAATAGGGGCCGATTTTTGGCCGATTTTGAGCATACTGTAGTTTTCTTAAAAACTGTTGTAAACCTACGATTTTTTGGATTCTTGCTATTTGCTTTATCACCTCTAGGGAATCTAAACCATTTGTTTCTGCCTTGAAATCCCTTTATTTGCCAGCTTTCTCAACTTGGTAGAAAAATAGTACAATTTTACCCAGATTAGATGATTTTTTCAGGCAAAATTAATTAAAAATGTCATAGAATATGATTATTTTAGTGAAAATTTACTTTGGGCAGTTTTTCATGCAAAAAAAGATGGGCCCTACAGATTTGAATTATTTTGGTGTATTATTGACAAAAATATTGGTTGCCATAGCAACGGTTTTGCTAAAAATGACGATTTTAGGTAACTCCAGTTGCCATGGTAACCAATTAGAACATGTACATCATGAGAATTGAACGCAAAAATTTTGAAATTACTTAAAAGTATCGGTAATATAGAATTTATTTCATCAAAATCGATAGAGGCAATCCTGAAATACTACAGTTTGAATTTTGTTTAAAGAACCATTTTTGAAATTATTATCACAACTTTACTATTGTTATTATCTCCCTTATGAGAATACATAGAGGAATTTAGGCTTCTGTCTTTTTCTTGAACAACCTTAGTTCAAACCATCACATCTCCCCTTCTTGATGGAATATTGACATGATTAATACAGTTTTGGAAAGCTCAAGCCATGCCCTACAGTGCAAAAAATTACCCAAAATCACTCTGGTAAAGGAAGAGTTAAAGCGGCATTCTTACCATGGATATACATGTATTTTTCTAGTGGTGTTCTAGTCAAATAAAGAGCGAAATGTTAGCTGTGAAAGTAAAGCTTAAAGTGGCATTCTCACCGAGCGTTTCCCACTAACAATTCTAGTACTGTTCTAGTCTGCTGTGTGGTAAGTGCGAGTGGTGAGAATGCCCCTTTAACTTTGATATATTTCTGTATGTTGGAGTTCCCTCTGTCATACTGAGTTGCAGTGTGTGGCTGTATAAAATACGTGGTTTAGTTCACCTGTCCAACACTAGATGGGCCCACCATGAACCCACACCCGCAATTTTATAGATCCTTGCATCTCCCCATGAGACTGCAGCATTGTCTGGTCTGCCATTTAGGTGTACTGCTATTAGGCCATGCCAGATTAATAATTCACACAGGGTGACCTTAATGGACGTATTTCCACAGGTCTGTCGTTTTTGGGACATTGTTGATGCTTATTGCCAAGGTAACAGACTAGACACATTAAACACGCATGGGTGATTATTTTGTTCTGATGAATTATGCATGATTTAAACTTTGTCATTCTGCACCAAGTTCAATCACTTCAGGTAACAGGCCTTTCCCGATATCGCCCAGGTTCTGTTCGTATGGCCTGTAGCTGCCTGTTTATCTTGTCTAAATATGATACCGAGTGAGGTCACACATTATTTGGGCACAAACATTTGAGCCCATTTAACTTCACAGAAAATCTATCTTAGGTTGAAGAAGTTAGTCAGTAGTGGCTATCCCAGGTTCGTCAGAGGCCCATTAGTCAAAATGACGAACTTATATTCAATAAACGACTAAGGCAAGACTGACGCCTTAAAGACTAAGGTGGGTTCGTCAGTTTGACTAACCTGACAGCATTGACTAACATAGGATGGATATATAATAGGGGGCCAAAATATGACTAAGGGTCTCTCAGTCATATTTTGGCTCCCTATACAACCAATCTGTGTTAGTCGATGCTGTCGGGTTAGTCAAACTGACTAAACCACACTGTTGGGAGTAAGTGGTGTAGCTGCACAGTATAAAAGGAAGTATTTTTGGTTTCCAGTAGTATATGTGGACAGTCGAGGGAAAAGGGTCCTCCAAGGTAAAACCTCAATAATAAAATTGATGTCATCAGCTATCCAGTGATATCTTTTATAAGCAGGTACCACTTCTAGTTTTTGAGTACTGGCTCTCTGAATATGGTTGGTCACTGTCCAATCTTAAATGCCAATAAGCTCTACCTTCCTTTGTTTTAGAGATATTCCTATCTAATTAGCATAATTATGCTAATTACCAAATATCCAAACTTTTTCAAACAATTGGTCACTGCTTTTGATCTAAAAATGGTATTTACATTCTGTTTTCAGTATAGAAATTGTTTTAGGGCCTTCTTTCATTCAATTAAAAAAAAATTTCGATTTAGAATGAAAATCATGTTTCCGTGGCAACTAATGTGTGCAAAAACACCAATTTAGGCCCAAAAACGTTCTTTTCCATTCCAAATATGGAATGTTTTCACCAAAAATGGAATCTTCTAACGTGGCCTATCATATTCTACATAAAAAAGTATTATAGACAGGTTTTTGCTATATCTTGGTCATTTTTGGCTATATGGAGCCCCCTGGTGGCCAAAGTTGGTACTAAAAATCCCCCGCGGAGGTCCCTTTTCCCTTGTTGATCCACATATACTGTAGGTTACACCACGTTGTACTGTAGCTACAGGTCAATCCAAAGATCCAGGGTTCAAACCTCAGTCAGGCTACCAGTGTGACAACTTTATTTCCCCCGTGCCTTTTTAACTTATTTCAAATGTAAATCTACCTATATTTACATAGCAATACTAATCTTTCCATTTTTGAATAGGTTCATTTCTGTAATTCAGGTGCATTCCAATAGTAACACCTATTGTTTCCAGTGGGGACTCGAACCCACAACCTCCTGCATGTGGGACCTTATGGTAAGCGAGTGTAGCTGAACAGTATTAATACTGGGAACCAAAAATGTGTCTTTTAATACTGTAAATATACACTATATCCCACTGTGCAGCTACACTTACTTCTGACCGTGCACCTTAGTCTTTTCTTGTGTCAGTGACGAAACCTGGGAAATCGTAACATTAGGGGGAATAGCCATAAATGCTCTAAACATGATATTTCAGGAGATATAGCTAAAAATGTGAATACTTACGAGAAAATGACCTTATACTAACTTTTCCCAGGGAATCCTTTGAAGCTATTATCAACATTCTATTTTCATTCTAAATTGGTCCTATTTGGAACGTAAAAAGAACGTTTTTAGCCGTTTTTATTCCATTTGTTGACATTTGGTTGCCATGGCAACCATCAATTCATTCTTTTGGAATAAAAATCATCCCTATCCAATTGCCCCATCCATGAGGATTTCAGAACTGAAAACAGAATGCCAATATTCCTACCAGATCCAAATCTATGGACAATAATATGCACTTATTGGTTTAATTTCTAATAATTATGATTTATATGTAGTATTTGAAATTATATTGATATGTGATCGCATTGCAGTCTATTCTGAATTCCTACATGTCCCTACCATCCCATGTTTGAGATGTCATTTCTCAGCAACTATTTCAAATATTTTGATGCTTGAAGCATCAAAATGTAGCTGAAGACATGAACTTAATTAAAGGTGTTTTCCCCTGATGTCACGTTTTCCCACGTTTTGTCATAAATTTATAGGTAAGTCAATTTGACTAGAGTGTTAGTTTTGTCTTAGTCATTTTGAACATAAGTTCGTCATTTTGACTAATGAAGGATTAAAACTCTTATGACGAACCTGGCATAGCCAATACTGACTGACCTCTTAAACTTGTGGATTTGCAGGGCTAGCTTAACTTAAACATTGGTGAGGTTGTATCTCCATGTATCCAGGACATGTACATACTACACAAACAGTCTGGCTGTCCACGTGTCTCTTTCTGTCTGGTGGTCTGTGTCTATTTGTTTCTCTGTCTCTGTCTCTCTGTTGGCTATCAACTTGGATCGATCTGGTGAGACTAAGCCCTATGTCTGTCTGTTTGTCTGTGTCTCTCGTGCCGTCTGTTTCTCGATATCAGACGCCCTCCTGCCCTGCCCCGCATTTTGCCGGTGTGTCTCTATCTGAATTATTTAATCTCCCATAGGCAACATTGTGTGTTTGTATTCAGACAACTATCCCTTTACAGTTCAACCATGCACGAAACTTCTACCGATTTTGGCAAGCACACAACCACTGTTTCATCAGCAGCGTTGACAATAGATAATCACATAGATTCTGTTATACACACCACATGTAGGCCTAGACTAATTTTATACATGTTTCCTTTTTGATGTTGTCGTGAAAATTGGGGGGGGGGGTATGGGAAACCAGACAGCTTCCCCATATGTATACCAATACCATACTATCAAATGATAAACTCTATACCTAAGGCACAATGTTGGTCCTGCCCCTCTGGTGCACACTTGTGCGGCTGACATCTGACTTAATATATTGATATCTGATACATTTTGTAGTAGCTCCTGGTCATGAGTCGTAATTCACGTGGATACCAGCAGGGGGCGTGCCAGGTAGGATGACAGGGTGGGACACAGGAGGACACCAGGAGGCCGGCTCCTCCTGTGTCCTCACACCGACATGCGGACAGGTTAAGGAGTGATCATGTTTTAACAACACAGAGAAAAGAAACAGCGTCAAGAGGGAGTCCAGGTTGCCTCCAGAATAACTCCCCTCTCTTTTGACGCTGTTTCTTTTTCTCTGTGAAGAGGGCGGGGTGGTGGTGGGGCGGTAACCTGTTCCGAGCCAAAAAGCCCGTGTGTTAGGCCACCTTTTATTGATAACTTGGATTACGGGCACTCAGAGCAAATATTTTGGGGGGCGGAAGGAAAAAAAAGAAGCCACCATTCAGTACTTTAAGTAAGTTTTCCAGGGGCGGGAGGGGAAAAAAAGAAAAAAAAAGCATGCAAAAAAAGTCTTGTTTTGGCTATTAAATGTAGGTATAATGAGAAATAATAAAGGCATATTGAGAAATATTCCCAATTTTGAAAGCCTAATTCTGGGTGTCTGCCAGTCAGCATGTACTTTTTTTTTGCTAAAATTCTCAAAAAATTCCAGCGGAGGGGGGTAAAAAAATGTTTTTCTATCGGTGGATCCGTAATCCAAGTTATCAGAATAAAACGGCCTTACTATACTACTATGCTTCAAAGGGCCCACACGCGCACCGATTTCTTTACCCGTAGGGGGTAAAAGATGTCGACCCCTTGACCGGGGGGTGTAAACATTTTGCGCGCCCCTTGCAAAAAACCCACCACCCACCCCCTGTTGTTAAAAAGTGATCACCCCCATAATGTATGGGGTAGGGAAGGTCCCCGAAATCGGTGTGTTTCATGTCATGTGACCTTACTCCGACAGGTAGATAACTCCGACACACTATACTTCTAATAATAGTTAACTCTTGGTGCAATGTTTCTACTATTTCAGCTTTTAATTTAAAAAAAAATTAAATAGTAACTGATATCCGCGACATCACAGTAGGCCTTCTATCTATTTCTGATCATATGCTCCATATCTACCTTTGATTTTTGATAATGCTAGGTCTCTACCTGAAACACTATTTTACCCTAAGGTAAAGGGAGTACGTGAAGGGGACAAATCACCTGATGTACTCTGATATCAACCCATGGATGCTGTCACGGTGGGCGGGTCACAGCTCGTTCACATCTAGAAGGAATAGGGTGTTGTGTGTTTTATTTCTGTTTTCAAGCCTCGTTAACAATGATGTTTATGTATCACTTTAGTCTACACATTGTGAGGTTCGAAGGGAGCCGACGGGGGGGGGGGGGCACTACCTATCTTTTCTATAGTAGCTATGTGTGAACATCACGTCAAATTTTGGACCCTTATCACAGGAGGCAAATCAGCAAAATAAATCCCTTTTTACGGGAGATTGACCTGAAAATATATCCTAATCAAGGGAGATTATCATAAATATACTCTTATCAAGGATGACCAATAAAAATGAAAGAATAAACCCTAAAAAGATGGGCCTAAAACGTGCCCTAATATTCCTAATTGGAGGAAAAAAATGAATAAAAATTGAATCCCAAAGTTTTTTGAGGAATAAGACCTTAAAATGTACCCCTTTCCCTTCAAAATTACATAAAAAGCACCCCTTTTCAAGGTCCCTCGCGGGCCCGTGCCCATGGTCCAAAAACAGACCCTTTCCCTTGAAATCGTGTTCACACATAGTAACCAAAACTGAGGGAGTGGGCCCCCCGGGGGGAGCCGTGGGATTTTGCATAGAATTAGAAAATGCATCGAACTCAACGGAAAGGAATTCTGTCATTGATTACTTAATTGTTGGTTATAGTGATAGCGTCCTCGAATTCCCAATATCAGTGGTATGAAGTTGACCCCTTATTATTCTCTCTGGTGTTCCAATTGAACAGTTTATAAAAGGTTCCAAGTGACTTTCCCAGGGTACTCTCCAAATCCATTCATTATACAGATAGTATTGTCATGGGGAAGGTAGAAGGAGGGCACATGTTTAACCTTGGACCTCCGTGATAAAGGCCCAGTCCTTGCTCTAAGAGTCGGGCCTTTAAAAGAACAATCAGAGCCCATGACCTTATATTACTGGGGCAGTGTCAACAAAAACCTGGTCGGGAGGACCAAGGGGGGAGGGCGCCAGGTGGGGTCTGTGTGGGGGTGAGGGGTGGACAGTCCCGAAGCAGTAAGCCATGACTCTATGCTGCATGCCTCACAATATGAGAGAGATAGACACAATAATATAGCCTTATATCCACTCAGTGCGCTCACTCGATTAGAACCATATCAAGAATGGATAAAAAACACGACCTCTTCACACCCACCCCTCCTCTACATACTCTAGGTGATGAATGAAGATAAAGGTAATCTACTAGTTGTGTCTTATTGTTAAAGACACCAGGTAGTATCAGATATATCAGGGGCGGGGAATTATATATTACCTATGAAGAGATAGTGCGACAGGTGGGGAGGAGGGGGGCTTACCTCCCTTGTCACTATACTGACTGTACCTGTAGAAAAGCAAGCAGTAGGAGGAGAGGAGGGGGAGGAGGCCATGCACATAGACCACATAGGGCGGGCTGGCTACCTGTATAAAATGTGGTGGCGTCGTCGCCTCCCCACCAGTCAGTCACCGCTCACCACCCCCTTCCACACCAGCACACACCTGTCTCTGGGTGCCACCTGGACGCACCACTGCCTCCAGGTGGGCTCCACACACCCTGGAGGGACTGTCACAGGAGGCACAGGCCACAGGCACTGCACCTGTCTGACTGACTGGTTGGTTCACAGTCACTGGAGGCGTGATGGGAGTTAGTGTGTAACTGATTGGAATAGGCGTGCTACCGTTATAAGGTGTTAAAAGGACCAAGCTACTTTGGACGTGAAAGGTGAGTGACTTATTTACCCCACTATGTTTTCTGTCACTTTATAAAAAGTATTTATATATGCACTATACAATGTGCTGGTACACCTGGATCTGTGCTGTTGACAGGGATCGCTGCTTGTGGGACTTAACTTGGCTTTAAGCTATATGTAGATAATATTATTCAGATTTATATTCTACATATTGTATAGTATACTTTTAGTATAGAGATAGGCTATGTCCAGTTGGCATTGGTTCAATGTGGATGGTGGTTCTACACTATAGTTATAGGAGCATATATAAACGTCTGTAAAGCAATAATAAATTATCTGATTGAAACAAACTTTATTAACTTATAGCAGGTAATGTTAGGAACCTCCAGGGAAATGATAATGTGTAACTTCCTTTAGCAACCCTACACTCAAAGTCAAATTCCTGTGGGTACCACTGGCCTGAAATAATAATGAATCCTATTTTCTTTCCCTCCCCTTTTATAGGCCTACAACACCACAGATACTTGGATGTGATTCAAACGGACCCCAATTCTCCAGAAAAGGAACTCCAGCACGCGATACCCACAGGAGGAGGAGGCAATCCAGGGCAGGACTTCCTTAAAGGGAGCGGTGGGACCAGGAGAGTGATAGACCAAGCCCTGGAGGAGGAGCTCACCAGAGTTAAGGCAGCCATCCCTGGCACCCTGGAGGCCTGTGTGCATGAGGGTGGTGGGTGGCCTGCAGAATTTTTGTTGTTGTCCTCGTTACCAGGTGAACAGACCACACAAACCTCCAGTGGGTTTGTTTACATGGAGGAGACCAGTTGCTAGGTACCCACCCGCACCTGGTTACCCTAGTGACAGCCGTATGGGCGGGTGGCAGACCCTGGAGGAGTGCTACTAAGCAGCTGAGGGGGTGCAGGTGGTAGCAGCAGGAGTACAATAGTGAGAGGCGCTTACTACAGGCAACGGGCGGTTTTCATGAATGGGATGTATATGGAGGG
The DNA here is from genome assembly GCA_947462335.1 of Harmothoe impar. NCBI lineage: Eukaryota > Metazoa > Annelida > Polychaeta > Phyllodocida > Polynoidae > Harmothoe > Harmothoe impar. Next base: position 46,011,587 of record OX381713.1, read on the forward strand.
ATAATGATCCAAAGCCGGCGGCGGCCCATCAATATAGGTAGCCGATCAATGGCCTGATCTATACGGATATATAAGACCCCCTGCTGATTGCTCCTGACTCCTTCCTCCTGTAGCTATTGGACGCACACCAGCTATATACAGGAAGTGCTGCAGCGATGCTACTTACCGGAAGTACTTCTCCCATCGTCGACGGCGGCGACTTCCGGTGAGGCCGATATAGACTGGAGGATGGCGGCGGGCGGCTGCTGCCCCGCGCCGCGCTCCCCGGTGTTCCGGTGCGTGTTCCGGCGCGTGTTCGTGCTCACCACCTGCCTCTTCTTCACCACCACCCTGCTCTTCATGCAGCAGGCCGGCCACAGCCCTGGAGGAGGTCTGGCCGTCCCGCTCACCGGCCGACAGCTACAAGGGGCCGCTTCCGCTTCCGCTTCCGGCGGCGCGCCAGATATCTACAACCCGAAACCACGAATTCCGGAATCGCTTCCGGTGGCGGCGATAGACGCGTCGCCGGATAAGCAGCGCCTGGCGGAAGCTCAGCAGCAGCTGCTGCGCGCGGCGCGGCGGGACCGGCCGCCGGACACGGCCTACAACCTCAACGTGACGCTCAGTGACGGCATCCCACTGGACCGAGACATCGTCGACACCCGACCGGAAGCGTGCAAGGCGCGGCAATACCCATACCAGAAATCCAAAACCGGAAGTGGCACTGCGCTGCCGTTGCCGTCGCTGCCGCGCGCGTCGGTGATCATTCCGTTCTATGACGAGTCAGTGTCCATGCTGCTGCGGACCGTGCACAGCGTCCTACAGCGGACCCCCGACCACCTCCTGGAGGAGGTCCTCCTGGTGGACGACAACAGCTCACACGCCGACCTCGGCGAGCTGCTCGACCGCTACGTCCGGCTCCTCCCCAAGGTCACGCTCATGCGCAATGCGCGGCGCGAGGGCCTCATCCGGTCGCGCATGCGCGGTGCGGACGCGGCGGCGGGTCCGGTGCTGGTGTTCCTGGACGCTCACACGGAGGTTAACGTGGGGTGGCTGGAACCCCTCCTGGAGGAACTGCAGCGCAGGCCGGACACGGTGGTACAGCCCTTCATAGACGGCATCGACATTAAGACCATGGAGTACTCCAGGCCCCGCAAGCTGTTCAGGGGCTCCTTCAGCTGGGACCTCAGGTGAGTGGCTCTTAGAGGCGTTTATTTATATATTACATATTTGGGTTAACATGCATATAAGGTAATTATTGGAGGGATAAGTTATTTAAAAAAAAAGTATATTCTTTAAGAGCCGCATAGTGGTGTAATGCATTATGGTGATTTGTCGTCATGATGCATAAATACAGTACTGGCAAGCAGACTCGCCAGAGCTCAATTCATGCATCATGATGACCAAGGGCATACATGTATTTGTAGTACGTTTTAGGTAATAACAGCTCCACCTCAAAAGTGGCTTGATTTACCCGCAACAGGAATCTGTCTTACTTGTAACGTGGCCTTATCTATATCACAGACAATGACAGTAGCAACTGTCCTTCGACAATAACTATCCCTGAAACGATGCAACGGGGGATAATAGACGTGCATCCATACACCGTGTATAAACGGCATATCTCTTACAAGCTATCCCGTGACTTAAACCATTATAGATATTACCTTTATACATCTCTACAATCCCCCTCAGGGGAGGGAGACAATCACGGTATAACACCCCATGGTACAATACGGCCCGGCCATCAGCACGCTTGGCGTCCTTTGTGATTTCAAAATAGGACTCACTTGCTGTCATCTTTGCAAATATTTCTTTAAGAACACCATAACTGTCGCAGTACATCATAGCTGACAGGTGACGTGTTAGTGCTTTCAGGTGCAGGGTTAACACTTAAAGGAGAGCATGCTATTTAAAAGTCAAGCATTATTTGTGGTCACAATTATCCTATGTACCGTTGTTGAGTAACTCGCCAGCGCTGCATTGGTGCATTGTATCATCCCCATAGGTGTGGCATGAAGCATAAATGCAACTCTGGGTACTAGTAGTCACTAGAGCGAGCTGCATTCGTGCATCACAACTATAAATGGACATCGCTGTACTTCAATGGTTAAGATCTTCTAGTGTATTGTTGAACCATAACATACTACTTATGCTTAACTCCATAACTCATATAACATAAACTCGATATAATTACGACAATGGGACTAAACAAGCTGATGTCTAGGGGTCTACATTATATCTGTGAACATTAATATTCGCTATATGGTAAATTACCGTGGGGTTTATTCTCAATTCCAAAGGCCATTTGAAGAATACAATGTATTACATGGAACCTCATGCACCATGTAATTACTCATAACCATTACATCCAGACATATTCCAGACACATGCAATTATAGGCACCATTTTTTGGCAGTGCAGACTTGGCCTATTTTACAGAAATCTCACGGCTATAGGGGTCCACCATACTTATGTAGTTGGCAGAGAGGAAGAAATGTGCCACAATTATAGAGAGGAACAAGGTGGTATCCATGTGTGTGTGTGTGGGGGGGGGGGGTATGGTATAAGCAGGGGGTACCTGAGAATTGTCACTCTCTGCACTGTGAGACCAGGGGGTCAGGGCAAGGCCATGGGTACACACCAATACTTAACAGGCCAATTCACATGCCTGGCATATCACAGGGAATAAGGTTACATGTAAGCGGATGATTTATGTGGACAATCTTTGAACTAAAATGTTTGCCTAACAGTGTAGGGTGCGATATGTATGATCCCCATCAATCAGATAACCTGGCTTAAAGCCATTAACGATGATTGCTATAAACTGATAAATGACAATATATGCATGTAATTATTATATGATAATACCTTCCTGGCACCCATTCATTTTTTAATGGCAAAGCATCATACAATGCGGCAGGGTTGACTTATGGATGATTTTAGATCTGGAGAGGTGGGATGGGGGTGTGGAGCTTATAGCTACCGTATGTATATTGTTCACACTGGAGGAGAGAAGGTCATGCTGGAGTTAGGTGTACATGATCCAATGCGTGACCCTGGAGGACACAGGTGTGGGCGGGAGCTGTGACCTGTGACCACCCTGTGAGGGTGCCAGCACGCACACAGCCCCCCTCCCCCATAGTGAGTGGTAAATACCTGTGTGGTACCTGTGTGGCTGTTGTCATCAGTATCATTATACTCTGCCTCACCTGCAGCCATGGCCTAGTTGTGGGGCAAACACTTCATATATGGCTGTGTCTCATGAAATCGGGCCAATTGAAACGTCGTTGACAGGGTGCCAGCTTTGACCGGGTGACGTTTTTGACCGGGTGCCAGCTTTGACCGGCTGACATAAAATGCAATTGATAGTTTCCCGCACTGTTTTAATGGTTACAACTACAGAGCAGGCGTGAGAATGCATTAAATCAAAAATATAATTTAAAGTTTTCTTCCTGGACCCATGGGCGTAGAGGGCAGCGTAGGGAAAACGGCTGACATAAAATGGTTTATTTAGGGCAGGCAAAGCCAAATATGAAGATACAACCACCGCCATTTTCTTTATTTTATCCCTTACATATCAAAGAAGAAAATTATTTTCCTTAAATATCTTTTTTTTTGTGGCTGGTCAAAGCTGGCACCCGGTCAAAGCTGGCACCCGGTCAACGACGTTTCAATTGACCAGATCTCATGAGACACAGTCATACACTGTATCATACAGTAGTCTGTGAGTTCGATCCCCAAGCAAGAACTGTCAGTCTGTCAGCTTCCTGGTATATGGACAAGGGGAAGGGTGCATGGTTATAAAACGTTATCCTGATACAGTATGTAATAGGATTGGTAGGAAAATTGACCTAAGCTGAATATCCATGTCTATAAATCATGACCATTACCGATGTAATGTTTGATGTTCCATCATTATCCTCACCACTGGCAATGGGCTTGGTATTTGTTGGGAGAGATTTGGAGGATATTTGCTATCAGAAACATCCTATGTCGATGAACGCGTTCCATTTTTATAATAATTGTGACTGTGGAGTGCCAATTTATGTCATTTTAGAAACCATAAACCATTTGAGTTGCCTGATAATTGAGATGTGGCAGATATCCCTACTGACATGAGCATCATAGGCTGGCAGGGTGAGAAATAATTTGATAAGGGGTATTGGCACCATCTGTGGTAATCACAATTATATTACAATTTTACTAACGGTAATCTCTGGACAATGACATCCCCACATCACTTTCTCTGAATGGAAAGTAGGCATCGTATCATAACAGTGCTCAAAATTTTTTAAAGATTATTTAAAGGATTTATTTGATATCATGTGTATATCAATTCGAAGAACATAACTGTGCTGACATTTAACATTTTACCTTTCTCTCTATAGAAATCATATTTACATGTGCGTAGATGTATCTTTTATTCAATCTTCAAATTAAATAATAAAATCACCATTGTACAAATAGGTTAGAAACATGTATAGAGATACCGGACCTCATTTCACCCTGCACTAAGGTCCCCTCTGGCAGATCATATTGTATATAACGAATTGGTCCTGCGTAAACTGCGTAGGGCATGAACTGTGACTATTGCAAAACCAATTTTCTGATTTACTAAATCAAATTCCTCATTGTGACTCAACTGGTTTATCACCTATTGTGTGCCTCTATCACATTACATAGGTGTTATTCAAACAGCAGGATTCTGTAATAGATAAGTACACTCCCTGACACTATGCTATATATCCAAAGACAAAATGTATGGCAACACATACCTCAAATTAAAAAGGCAACTATTATAACAAATCACACAATAACACCTGTTTTCATTTTCCATCCTTTACTCTGGAAGGCATTGAATTTGAGACTTCCAGGTATAAATTTAGGTTAGATAAAGATGGTGTGCTATGTTTGAAATGTTAGGATAGGCAAATGGATTGTTATTAGATTTCTATAAAATCAGATTTCACAGAAAAAGGGCCACCTGTAGTTACTGCGGAGTTGAAGTATTCTGACTAATGGCACAAAATGTGTCTCATATCAAAGGTGTATTAGATACAAAGGGGAGGGTGAGGGGCTTTTTGGTAGGCCCCCTGGTGGTTTGAAGGGACAGGCAGGAGGAACAAGTTGTTTGTTCATCACAAAAGGTCATTTATATCAGATTTTTCTACAATGTTTTTGTAATGAACTTTTATGACCTATTCTTTGGGCCGATACAGTCTAGTCTCAGGTATGTGTGTTGTCTCGTTGTGCTTTGTTCCCTTCTGAGTTCTCCCTCCCCCTATATCTTGTGTCATCTTACTAAAGGATTCTATGCTCCTTCTCCAGTTCCAGCAGGTCCAGACAAGACACCTCTCCTCTCTCCCCCCCCCCCTCCTCCCAACCCCCTATCTCCACTACACTGAGGCTCTGTGCGGCAGACATGTTCCCCTGTGTTAAGACAACAATGGAGTGGAGAGAAGCGTGACAGGATCTCTACATGGACAATTAACACCATCAGTGAGATAGCCTTACAAGCACATCACCCCTTCCCCCCACTAAGTGGCCCTGTCCCATGCCTCCTGTACACCCCAGTGCCCATCCTCCAGTACACACACACACTGATGCCACTGTGTGCAGAGTTGCCTTAACTTAGCCATTCAACCCTTTAAGGGCCGCATAGTACATTAATGCATTATGCCCGTTGGTCGTCATGATTCATGGATGCAGCCCTGACCAGTTGCTCACCAGGGCTCACTGAATTAATGCATCATGACAATCAAGGACATAACACATTAAAGCACCGTGCAAGGTAAGGAACAGCATGCTTCCTCAAAACTTCATGTTTATAAGTCGATGCTTGGTGCATCATGCTGCCCCTTTGGTCAATGTATCAGCCCCATAGTCTGGGAATGATTTCTTAAATGCAGCATTAACGAGTTACTCGCAACGCACTCACGCACCATGCCAATAAAAGGGCACAATGCATTAGAGCACCATGCTGACATTAAAGGGTTAAAAGCAGGTGGGAGGCACAGGTGGCAAGTGGTGCTGAGACAAGACAAATACCGAGTCGTGTTTCTTTGTATTCTACAGGCTGCTGGGACCACTAGGCCACCGTCATATCACCATCATATCTTCCTACCACAGGCGTCACAATATTTACCCGTGTATATAATGTATGGAAGTTCTGCAAATGTCAGTGCATGCATACTATAATTCCTAGAGGCATTCATATAGATAGCTACAGGACGTTATTCCCAATGATAGGTCTGTCAGTTCACCTGGATATTTAACATACTAAAGGTGGGTGTAGACGTGTAGGGAACGGCAGGGTGTTATCAGCATGATACTATTAGAAGAAAATATTGTTTCCTGTCTATTCATTTGTTCACAACCCTGGCCATCCATCATAACATATATGCCCTCCCCACTGTCCCCTTTCCTCAGTGACACAAAATGCTCCCAATTCTATCAGTGTCAGCTGCCTACTTCATGTTATGGCTACAGCCCATACACTATATGACCTGTCCTCTTCTGTGCCTTCAGCATTCCTACGGCTTTCTTTATATCTACATTCATGTATACATTTTACCGATCATCCTCTCCTGTGCCTTTTTTTTCTCCCTCCCCTATCTACCTGGTGAATAGTACATACACCCAACCACCTGGGTTCTTCTTATACCTTTATACATATACTTTCTGTGCCCCTCGCCACTCACTATGCACTCAGTCCTTTAGTTACAACAATGGGTCATTTATACAACACTGCAAGAGTCGCCCACAGCTTCATGATCCCTGAAGTGACCCCTTAAAGTAAACCCATGACCCCTGTGACCTATAATGAAGACATTATACCAGTATCTCTCTGAAATGCCCCCTATGGAGTGTAGCCTGCGTCCAAGTAAAATGTACCTAGGGTTCTGCATGACATTCTCTTTCCTTCTGGACATTACCCCCTCTAGCGTGACCGTTCCCTTTGTAGAACGCTCTATGCCTAAATTTATTCACTTTTTTTATGGCTAAGTGGGCCATGTAAATATTTTCTTCAAAGACCAAAGTACACAGACCAAGCCTCTGTAGTGAGAGGCCCCACTTCATCATGGACTAAGCCCTCTATCACTCTCCAAGCCGATATACTGCCAATAGTCACGCATGCGCAGACACATACTCCCTCTAATTAATCTCCATGGCATATAAATTATGGCCCATTTCTACAATCGATGGAAGGGCTTAATAGAATCCATAAACAGATTTGTGACACAGTGTCCCTTTTTAGAACTAGATTCTACCTAAATTAATTCCATAGTGTTCAAACATATAGTGTGATGATCATTGACGCCTATCACTTAGATCTAATGTTTTTATGGCTTTATAGATGAGCCAAACAAAACCTTTTAGAGATGTGACTGAACAAGCAAATCATCCATTGATGTTTCACAATAATTGATATTCCAAGCTCAATTCTATCACACGCTACCACTACAATTCTAAAAAAAAAGAAGCAATCACTACTGTCTATAAAAACAGTCCATGACTCCAACGACCTCACGTAGGATAAAACCAACCACTCAAATCCAATGGAATTCGTTATTTTCTAATCTAAAAAAACAACTAAACTACCTGCCACCTGGTGGTCATTGGATGAACTGCACGAGCCGTGGCGCCCAGTTACATAAGTGGGGCGTCCTGATTGGTGGGCCGCAGTGGCGTGCAACACGCGCATGCGCAGGCCGGGAGGGACTATTTTACTGGGCGGATCGATATACATTACGATTTCAAATCAATACTGGTCAATACGGCCGTCCTGATCAGCAGGGCGAGACCAGGGGATGACGTGAGGTAGGGGCTGGAGGAATGGGGATTAGTATGGGGGTTGGACGTGGGAAGGGGGGCGGATTTGGATTATTAGTATTGCCTGGGAAATCATGGTAGATCCTTCCATAGAATATTCAGAAAGGGGGCTATTTGGGGAGTTATGCAGTTTGGGCCTTAGACATGCAGGATATCCTTATCTAAGTCTAAGTCTGTTCTGGCATATATACAACGTGTCGTTTTAGAGGAAATCTAGTTTGCCTGTTCAGACAGAAATAGATATATACCGGGAAATCAAAAAGACAGTCTGGATCAAGCAGAGGAAGAGAAGCTATTCTTATATTAGTCTGATATCGAGGACAGATATCACTGCCGATGAAATTGAAAATAACGACATTGTAAAAGGCTTTTGAAAGAGACATCTACTCAAGTGAATACTAAGGCATAAGGATTTAGGGGAATGATATCACGAAGGTATGTTTATGTAAAAAAGCTTATCGGGCATTAACTCGCAGGTTTATGGTATTACCTCATACAAAATCACCAAGTACTTTGTGGTTTATTTCAATGCCCGAGAATAGAATCTGGCGAGCTGGTAAACTTGATGTAATTTATGTGAGGAGCTCCTCAATGTAATGACACCTTAAATGGCAAAGACATGCTTAACCCAATGGGACTATCCGCTCATTAAACATCCCGTGCTCTTGGACTTAGAAACCACTTTCCTGAGACATAATTTATTATTAATGTAAACCATGCTGTAGACATATCCCCTTAATCCTTACGACTTTGTAATGACATTGTTCAGGAATAAGATGGTGTTAAATATTAACTTTTTAATGTCTCTATACCTAAATAGCATGTGACTTTCCCAAAGACATCCCCAGACATATAGGCAAGAACATGACTGTGTCAATAGGAATCGATTTGGATAACATAGGAGAGATGTAAGGATGCTTGAGGGAAATGTTGCCAGTGACCATAAGCTTTTACTTACTGTCACATATATTTACTGTTGCAACGTTGGGGAGGGCTAGGCAGGGATCTGATGACATTAATCTTAGACCGTTTATTTTATATTACACCTTCAATTAAAGTCACTCACCCACATCAAATTGCAAGGAATACGTTCTTGATTTGACTTACTCTAAAATGATTGTGTATTTGTGTTTCTCTTCATAATTATATGTGACCAATATAAACACATATTGTATAGCTACGAATAATCCCTGACAGAAGGCGTTTATAAATAAATGCAATAAAATATCTCAGAAGTACAATATCCAAGCGTGTCCATGTATGGATGGTAGACACTGGATGGTTGTTAAAGGGTCCCATGGCTGGATTCACCTGGTGAGGGGAGAGAGTAAACTTGGCACGTGCAGACAACTTGAATCACACGGCTCCACGCCTCCCACTGTAAACCTCCCCCGGGGCCCACGTGCCTGCTCAACCAGGCCTGGGAGATCTCCACCCAGACAATGCTATACATTATTCAGCCTAGTTGTAGGATATAAAGCTTATACAGTGTACATACATACAACAGGTTTGTATATTATAATTCATGACAGTGTGACTGAATATCATGTATTTCAGTAAAAATTCAGCAACCATTATAGAAGTTATAATTCAGTGAATTGAATCCATTATCTAGGCTCCACGACAATTTAGCATCATACCTATTATGCAAATACGGGATAGCTCTCCCAGGTGAGAGGACAAAGGTCCAGTGATTACTCCATGGTTTGGAAGGGTCATCATGCTACAGTATATCTACTCCTGTATTATCATTAAGGTTTGATGTATATAATAGCATGGGTCTGGCTTTGTAACATTCGTAGACGCTGCTCATGTAGTTCAACCATGAATCGACCACCTACCTGGTGAGTACCTAAATACGGCCACTAGTATGTCAAATGTATATATGTAAAACAGGATATGATCACAAAATCTATATAAAAATACAGGCTATGTATACAAGCCTATGTACTGGACAGTATAAATAAATAACTACAAACAAACTAACAAACTATGAGTAAGATGTGAGGTTTGCCAACGGTGTCCTTGTGTAAATATGCTGGGAATATCTAATATATTCTGTTTGTGTTTAACTATTTGGACGGGTGTACTCAACAGTGGGCGACTTTAAATATGTACCAGGCAAGTATGGTAGATGATTCTAAACATCGACAGTAATATGCTGAGAAACCTGTTGGGGATCTAGGGGACATGGTCAAAAGGAAAATTCTGAAAATATTGACATAATTTGAATAATATTAAGGTCATTTTGGTGGTAAATGACCTAGTTGACTGCATAGGCATTATATAGTGGCTTCTACACTCTCACTACAGGAATGAATATAATTCCCAAGTATTTTTATTTTTTTTGGGGGGGGGGGGGTACTCTGCCCACTTAGGATTGGAAGGGTGGGTGCCCTCCCCCCCCCCCTACATGTACCCCCGGCTCTAACGCCTCTGTGATGGTTACCATGTATACCTAGAACGACACACGTTGTTTGGGATTTACATTTTGAAGTCCTGGCACGTCTGGAGTGAGATCACTTTCTTCTAGAAGGTCACAGGAAACATCCATGTGTTGACAAGCCCAGGTTGAAACAAGCACCTGTAGGTATAGACATAGGCAGGGCGCAACTTGAAAGTGGTCTGGTATAGCATGACAGACGCCTTTATAGAATGCTAAATTAAGATACACTTTGGACTATAGGATATGACCTTGGGGATATCTCAGTGATCTTTCCTGTAACATGAGGTAGGATTTTTTTTTCTTATTGTATAAGGAATTCAGGATTTCCGCAAACTAAAAGTTTGTATAGGATGTCATGATTGTATATGTTTGTACTGTTTTAGTTTCACAAAAGGCAATAGATCAGACGCCTTTCTATTCTTGTCTGTCAGGAAATAACCACTGGTAAATTACACTGGTAAATGGTATATAATAGTTGATAGAGAATGTTATTCCTAATTCGAATTATACAATGCACAGGTCTTTCAGTGACTGCCCATTAAGAAATGGCCACCGTATCAACTTAACCCAGTCAACATTGCTTAGTGGGAGCCAGATGTGTTTTTAATTGGGCAAGCTGCATTGTCTATATTTTGTGCAAATTATACTGTTTAAGTAAAGAGATGGTAATATAAATAAGTAGGCCCATCTAAAGACATATTCAGTCATGCATGCTTCTAGGTACAATATAAAGCTCCATGAATATTCCACTTCAGTAAATTGTGGGGGCGAGGCATTAAACACGTCCTCACAGACTACCACTTTTTTATAGCATGAATAAAAGAGCCACGTCCTACACTGATAAAATGAAGGGATCCAAACTTGTCAAAAGGTTGTCTTATAAGAAGAGTTTAGGGTCTTTAAAGTGACGGTCATAGAATAAACGAGTTAAAGGTTGTCTATTTGATGAACTGTCCGGTTACCATCCCACAAGACAAGACTAAGTCATCTAACTGACAATGTTAGCCCAGGCAGTGGCCCACTCCAAGTGACAAGTCTAGGGTCGTCAAATTGACAACCCAGAATAGTTAACCCTTTATTGGCTGCAAACTGCTTTAAATGTGCTTGAATCCCTTTGTCAGCATGATGCATGAATGTAGCCCTGGTGAGTCTATTCGCCAAGCCTGCATTCATGCACCTTTGGAAATGAATCAACATTTGGGTGAGTATACTTGCCAAGGCTGAATTCATGTATTATGATCACATAGAGCATAGCACCTTAAAGCACTATGTACCCCTTAGAGGGTTAACCTGTGCACTATAACCTCTACTTCACTGCAGGTGGAGCTAACTGGGTTGTGCCTAGGCATACTTGTTGTCCATGACTGTCTATATTTCTGAGGTTTATAATAGCTAATTCATACAAACATAGAGGTATGTAGGTTAGGGGAATTCCTGCCATATCCCTAAGTCTATATTGAGAGTATTTCTACCCTTTAGCTACAGACTGCTAACACATATGTGGATGTCATACCAATGGGAGTTCCCTTGCAGCTATTGTACCATAGAAATAACCACAAAAGAGGTGTCTGTGCCCTAAACATATTTGTTTTGTCTCAATTATATCAAAACATTGATTCCTTTACCTTTTCTAGCATCCCCAATAGATAAATCTCAGGATTCTCCATAACATGAATGTGTATTCCCATAAATATGATTAAAATCAACATAGAAATTATGCAATTCATTCCCCAACTTTATACAGAATGCATGTTATACTGATGCCACCTACAGGGAAAATCCTGAATCAGACCCTGGTTGACGAGTCTAGGGCTGGCATCAGTCAGGTTTTGGGCTGGCACATACCAAGTGTATCTTCTATCTGACAACTACAGCTAGAGGACCCACTCTCTTGTCACTTAGAAGAGTCTGCAGACGAGTTTACTTTTTGAGTGTATACTAAGTCGTGTACGGTTCCAGCATAAATACTTCATGTATTAACACTGACTCACCAACGCCACAAAGACCCTTAAAAAGTACATTTTCTGTGTAACATATCGTTGTATAGGTCTACTATTACCGACGATAAAATGCACCCTAGGTATAGCATTCACGAGTAAGTAGTCATTATGTTTTAGAAAATAGGAAAACTGCTGTAGACAGTGCAGTGGGAGGCTATACAATGATTACATCCGGTGTTGCAGACCTCCGAGAATTTCCTGTCACTGTCTGAAATGTCGTCTGCTATTGTGTCAATGCATGTAGGGGGCGGGGTGGGCGCTGATCTGCATTCATGGCACATCAGGCGGCTCTTGTTCCACTCAGATGCTTTTAGAAGTAGAATATTTTGGTTCTGTAACTGCCAGTGGAGGTACAATCTATGCAAGTACATTGTACATGCAGTGAGTGGTATAGTTCAAGAAATTAGAGATCTGATTGTTTCTATGATTTACATGGAGTCATATTACAGTTATTTAAATCATGTAGGCGTAGGTGATAGTTATGTAGGAGTATACATGTACTTGTAAAAAAAGGAAATTTGTTGGTCTTAGAGTCCATTTTCCCTCGCTGTCTTTACTTTTCTCTGGCTCTCCCTACGCATGTATGTTTATCTGTCTGTCTCCGGCTGTCTGTCTCTTTGGAATATTCCCTCTCTTTTGAACAAATGTCTCAGTCTGTCTGTTGGTCTCCCTCCCTCCCTCCCTCTCCCTCCCTCCCTCCCTCCCTCTCCCTCCCTCCCACCCTCCCACCCTCCCTCGTTCGCTCCCTCCCTCCCCCCTCGCCCCTCCCTCCCTTTCTCTTCATGCTGGTCGCAGTGACTGTATCAATTAATTATTTCTCCTTTATTAGTATAGAAAGTAGAGGCAGTGCATCACATTAATATGGAGTACACTCAAAAAATAAACTTGTCTCCAGACTCTTCAAAGTGACGGTCATAAAATAAACGAGTCAAAAACGTGTCTAAGTGACAAGGGAGCGGGTCCTCTAGCTGGAGATAGAAGACCCACTTGGTATGTGCCAGCCCAAAACCCTACATTTGCCAGCTCCAGATTCTATTTGTGGGATGGTAACCTGATACGTTAGACAACTTTTGACTTGTTTATTTTATGACAGTCACTTCGACGAGTCTGGAGACGAGTTTACTTTTTCAGTGTAGATTATTGTATAATGGCGGAAGACCAATCGGGGATGTATGGCCTGAGTTCTTTAACCAAAAGTGTCTGCCTTATTGTATAAAACATGTTGCGAAAGGCACCCGTATAAAGGGGTACTTCCAATCCAATTATACCACACACTGCGTTCCAGCAATCGCAGACGACAATTGGATTTTTCCCGCCAGGATACAAAAGGTCAATGCAATAATAAAAATAACAGGAGGATTGGATAGACCTGCAAAGCAACATTTGGAACCGGTAGTCTATGTATGTAATGAAATTGCTTCAAATCTTAAGATTCCCCCTCAACATCTTGGTCCTTCTTAAACCATGCCGAGATATGTTTTGCATAGTTCCCACTCACACTCTAATTTTCACTGACACTGGGTATTATTAACATGTAAAGTAATGTTAAAAATAGATGTCAAAACTAACACAAACCATGTCAGCCGTTTTATTAAGCACACAAGTACAACACGTACATAGCAGGACATACTTCATTTCCATCCAAAAAAAATATAGATCCTTCTTCCTTTCACAGAAACACTTGCACCAATAGTCCTATTTAAAGAGTGTGTTTGTAATGCATTTATAATACATCCAAGGAGGGAAGTGTCAAATTCCAGGTAGACTACAATCCCGGGGACCAACGGGTGGGCGAGCTACATACCAGCACTGTCAACGGGGATATCGTCTTTTTTTCGTTATCAGCAAACTCAGAAACGACATGTCACATAATCCTAGTGACATATATAAATCTGATTCACATCTGGAATACACAATAATGCACGTTCTTAGATATAGCATTCTCCTTTCTAATAAGAGTTCACTATGTATAATCATCAGAGAAAGGTACACAATGAGAAGCTGCCTTTCCCCCATAGATATAATTGGTATATTGTATTGATTCATATACATTAAAAAATATTCCCATGGACAGACATCATTGGTTCCTAATGGGACAGAACGTTGTTCACATTGGTTGCGTTGGCGGGCACTTTGTATGATATAATATGATCATGATTACGATATTTACATAAGCCAATGTGAAGGCAAGGAAAAACTTATGATGATTGGACTTCATAATGAATCCTTTTCTAAATGAACAAGGATATAGTCACTAAAACCATAATTATTTCTTAAAATTCAGTTAATCTTTGGGTAGTCTCACCGGGGAAGGGTAGGGGAGACCGGGGCAAAACGGACCCCCGGGGCAAAACGGACCCGACCCCTAACTCAGTTCTCAGCTGTAAATTCCATATTTTTGTCAAATTGGCTCATATAATTGTTAGAAATAACATGTTTTAAAAAGAAAATTCGATGCTACCTATGGTATTCCGGATTCCATAAAGAAAAAACTGAAACTAGCGATCTTGATCTAATTTTGCAAAAATCAGTTTATAAGATTCTGAGAATTAAAAAAGAGGTATATGTTAATGTTTTATGGCTAAAACAATAATATTTTATAGCTAAAATATTGTGTAACATATTTCAAAAGTCATTGGAAAAAAATATTACCCTGCAGTTATTTATTTTGGCAAGATCATTTTTTCACATATTTTTCATGAAGCTGGGGCAAAACGGACCCCCCCCCTCACAATCATAATTCCTATGGTGAAAGCCCATAGAAATGATCAAAACATGAAAAAATAACCATGCTTGGCCTAAAAAATGATAAGAATGATGAGAAATGCTTATTTGAATATAAAATTATTTCCTATAAGCCTATTTTTATTTTGGGGGGTATTTTTGGGGTTTTGGGGATTTTTTCCTGAATTCGGGGGAAATTTTATTGAAATGCATGATATTCAACGGTCATAAAAATCGATTTAAATTGAAAAATGTTAGATAATGGTCATACATGACAACAAAGAAATACCTAATGAACTGAGTAATAACATAGCTAAAAGATGGGAGCAAGAAAATTATGAAAAAAAGATAATAATTTAAAATTAAGAAATTTCCAGGGTCCCTTTTGCCCCGCCCCAAAAACCCTTTTGCCCCGGGACTTTTAGCCCATGACCTTTGTAGGTCAGAATATGTTATGCTATCCCACTAGGCTATTAATGATACTAGCACAATATCAATTATTTTCATGGATGGTATACTTCTATGCTTTGTTTTGAAAAAATAAATGTTTCAATTCAGGGGTTTACCTCTGAGCTATATGCCATCTTCCCTTAAGGGGGCCGTTTTGCCCCGGTCTCCCCTAATCATACAAATTTGCCCATCCTTTCAATAATTGTATATCCCCCTCTACACCTATATTAAAGTTATTATTCTTGTTACTCCTTATTGCCCTTAGAAAGGCATAGGCTGGAACTGGGCTTCTGTTTAAGGTCTATATAATACTCCACATGACCACAATGTTTAGATATCTTTATTTAACATTTTTGAGAGAGGTCTATAGAGTGTATACCGGCAGCTTAGTGATTTGAAAGATGCTTTAGCACTTCATTCAATACTATATCGCGGTCTACTAAACTCTTGTATAGATCCAGGCCGAGAGGGGATTGGCGTACAAGGATCAGGCCACATACCAAATATAACCTCTCTAGATCCCAATAAATGGCAATATAAAAACATAGACAAGTTAAACAAAACTCTATACACCATGTCCATGCACCTACATTCCCACCCAGTATCCATCGATACTATCTAGTGATACATAGACAGAGGTCCACCAGTATAGTACCCCACCGAGGGTTGTTCCATGAGGCTGTTAAAGCTGAGTGAAACAACCCTCGTTTGGTTCTTAATTACATGATTAAAGGGATCCCTCTTGACCTGCCCTCTGTCGGTGTGCCCCAGACGACACACTATGCCTGTTCTCCTTGTGACGTCACACAATATGACACCCATTAATGGACTTATTTCACAGACGACACAACCGACACATTGGTGTGGAGAGACAGAGCATTGTCCAAGTACTTTTTACAAAAAAAAATGCAGGTAGGAAATATCTTTAGGAGCATGAGGGTGCTCAACAGGGTGCTTATAAGGCTGTAACGTGTGTTAACTTGTTCCCGCAACCTCTGTGTGTACACTGACACCAGCAATCTCGTGAGACCTTGGTTCTGCTCTCGTAATGTAGCCTGTTTCCCGGAAGCTATGGTGTGTGAGTGTGTGGTCACTGCTTAAATCTCACGATAGAATGCGAGCACAGAACTAACATGGCCGCCCACACGGAGAAACCCGAATTATCGCTATATAACTTACACCACTGACATGTTGTTTGACTACCCGGTAGATCAGTATACTATAGAGGCACTACATGCAGACCCTTGGTGAAATAACTTCGATCTTTGGTACTCATTTAATTTCATCAGTAGGCATATAGAGAGAAAGAGACATCCCTTCAATACTCCCTAAGACACTGTGACAGATACAG
Organism: Harmothoe impar; assembly: GCA_947462335.1. Taxonomy (NCBI): domain Eukaryota; kingdom Metazoa; phylum Annelida; class Polychaeta; order Phyllodocida; family Polynoidae; genus Harmothoe; species Harmothoe impar. Next base: position 46,028,373 of record OX381713.1, read on the forward strand.
AGATAGAGAGACAGAGATACATGTATAGACACAGAGACAGAGCTCGACAGACAGACAAACAGAGATAATCCATAAGGGTTAATGCTTAGGATAGACAGAACAGGGGTCATGGAGTAAGTTACATGTATATATACCTACCGTCGTGTATAAGCGCCCCGGCGCTTATAACTTGGGGGGGGGGGGTTATCCCCAGCGCTTATACAAGACAGACGGTTATTCGATATCTATATTTAGTGCTTAAGACTTATTCTACGACTCCCATACTCCGGCGCTTATACAAGACCGACGCTTATCAAAACCCGGCAATTAAACGCGACGGTGCGGTAACTAACGTCACACTGACGTTGGTAAGCAGGTACACATGTATAACCATTAACATGGACATGACAAAGGGGCATGACAATGATGCATGGACTGTCACCATAGAAATGGGTTGGGGTGTGACTCCAGGGCCGAATGCCCGATTTTACCTCAGGTATTTAGCAATAGGTCCACCATAAATGGGTCATGTTAGTGTGTACCTTCATTCACCCTGTCGTGCATGGGAACTCAGGTCCACCAATCCAGACAAATAAAATAAATGGGAATAAATGTCTTGCTTTGCCACCCACCCCCTTTCCCACAGATACCCCCACACATTTCCCATGCACAACACAACGCTAACCAAGGCCCCAGTGGATAGTTTTTCTATACGGGAGTCAGGGAGTGATATCTCAATTTTCCCTCCTTCACAAATTCTGTCTTAATGCTTTCTGAAGGGAGTGTTTGCCCAGTAAGGGTAGATGGCGGTCGTTCACACTGTTAGCATGTCCAGGGGTGGACTACATTGTGACTCTATGTAAATATAGGAGCTATTAGGTTGTCACCCTCTTCTGTTTGCATATTCCGCTTTAGGCCCTGGATGTATACATTATATTAAAACTACCATATAAATCTATGTTTAAAATACCTAAAATAATAGCAGGATGTCAACTCTATCATGCAATATATATTCTCAGCGTTTTGAACTGCTGATCATCAGTGCTCATTTAACACCATCAGAGTATACATAACGGCCATATTGATAACGTTGACCAACATTGGATTAACGTTCCTTGTCATGTAGGACAGGCCCCAACTAGTATATACTATACCAATTTGGATGGGATTGAACTGAACAGAGGTTCCATGACAGCTCCAAACCTCGACATGCCATGCATCTTTCAATCTGGTAGATATCCCCGTGTCAGATGCGTGAGAAGAAAGCAGTTGCTTTAGAAAAAAGGTAATTATATTGCAACACATCTTATCCGGTAATTTCATTCCATCTGTAGGTGTACATATACCTGTAAACCCCCAGAATGCAGTGGCATATCACACTATACATGTCCACGTTCACTTCATGTTTATTCATATATACTTGGTGGCCACTACTGTTGACAATCAGGGAAAAAGTGAACAAGACCAATATAAAGAGACATTCCCTTCAGGAATTCACCCAAACAACAAGACTTCTCTCCATCCCAATGCCAAATGAAAAAGAAGTTTCTTTGGACAAACAGCGCGTCCATTTGCATTGCCTTAGACTTAGAAGGCTTTTTGTTGGGTTGTAATGTTTGTCGGGTACTGCAGGCATGCTGATTGGGTTGTCCTTTTGTAGCAAATTTACATAGCTGTGGGCTATGTGGATATCTTCGGTGACTTCAGAGGGAAGGGCTGCTTAACTTTCCTGCAATTTGTCAGTTGAAAAGGTATATGAAAATCAGCTAAAATTCAAATCAAAACACAGAAAGATAACATGAAAACATTAACGATGGGCACGCACCAATAGTGTAGATAACAAGGCTCACAACAAAAGCTAGACATCTCGACTAATATTTGTCGTTGTGTTAATATATTATTAGAGTACATGACTCGTATCTAAATGAATGGCTCCATGGTTAGGCCTAACTGCTTGTTTGCCTTCAGCAATATAGAGCAGTTTATTCTACACGGTTTGGGAAGTAGGGACTCATGGTAAAAGGAAAATAGAACCCCGAACCCTATACCTACCCACATTAAGCCAATACCATGAAGGCCATTAGCTTAACATGCCTGACAGGTATAGAGTATCGTAGACACATCTGCCATGCCTCCCCAACCATCCCTTACCTTACTGTGAGACTATTTAGCCATTGTATCCCTCCACAAGGCCGTCCTTCATGTACCTTCATACTCTTAATGGCCAGTGACAGACTCTTCTACTTCCTTCAACGTAAGTATACTGTAAAAAAAAATTCCGTTAAAATAACGGAGATTCACTGGCAACACTGGGTGCCGGACTCACCGTTATTTTTACGGTCACCGTTTCTTCCTAAGTCACCGTTATTTTTACGGAACTGTCACCGCTATTTTTAAACAAGAAATCTCTGTTATAAATTTTTTTAACAGTGATTCTCAGTACCGTTAAAAAAACGGTGATTCAATGGCAACACTGGGTGCCGGACTTTCACCGTTATTGTCACGGTCACCGTTTTTCCCAAAGTCACCGTCATTTCTACGGAACTGTGAATCACCGTTATTTTAACAGAATACAAAACATCACTGTATTCTGATTCAGTGCCTAAACAATAATTGTAATGGTATTTTGTGTAATTTAACTGATTTGTCCCAGTGTTATTCAGTTCATTTATCCCCCTATACCTAACTCGATGCTTAATATGGTTCCAAACCCAATTTGGTTCCAATCAGCAATATCATCTTAGTGTCAAGACTTCAGACCTAATCATTAGGAATTAGTCTATGAAAGCCTTATAGAATGCTTCATGACACTTTGTAATACCAGTCCATGAGCAGAAGTCACTCTAGGATGGCTACAGAGCAAACATTACAGCTGTATCTGTATATATATTTCTTATCACCACAAAAATGGTGTTCCTAGCATCCAGGAAAATCTCTTCATGAACCAAACTGCCACCTGGTGTGATAAAACTGAAATCAATTAAACGTAGCTTCACCGTAAAATAAACTGTGTTTCACTGTAAAAATAAACGGTGTTTCACTGTATTGGATTACGGATATTCAAAGTAAAATTGATTGATTTTACATCGCCTCACCGTAATCATATGTTATGATGAATCACCGTTAAATTCTACACTGATTCTCCGTATATTCAACGGAATATTTTTACAGTGTATTATAGTGGATTTACAACGAATCCAGCTATTAGCCCTTTAAAGCCCCAAAAAAATGCTTTAAATAATGTGTCATGCTCTTCGTATTAATGAGGCAGAGATGCATTATAATGAGACTCCGCAGTGCTGCATCATGTCAGCACTGTGGGGTTCATCCCTGGTGTTTGATACACTCCCGAAGACTCGTCATGATTCACCAATACCGTGTTGGTGAGTTATTTGTCGGCACTGCATTGGTTCATCATGAGGACAACTCCATGGAAGCAGATGCGACATAGCAGTATAGAATTATCAATAATTATAGACATGACTGTTGAGAACTGGACATCACTGATGAACAGTTAACTCAAAGACACCGAGAAGACGTACAAACATGTTACTTCTTTGGTCATCCCAAAGACAGGCATGTATTGTCTTGTCGACTACTTTTCTTGATCTAACCTTTTGTGGGCGGGTAAAAATAAGTTGCGTCAGTAGACAGTGATGATCCATTCAGGAATTTAACCAAAAAGAAAGACATCCCCCCCTGCATGGCCTATAGCTTAACTTCAAAGGAAGGTCATTTGAACAAACAAGACCCCATCGCGCTGCCATGGACTTGGAGGTGTGGAGAAGCATCTTGTTACGGCTGCCTTGTCTGCTGGGTACTGCGTACATTCCGATTGTATTGGATTTTCCCCATCCCCTATATATTACACATGGCTTATTTTCCCTATAATATACTATCATTGCTACCAATTAGCGTATGTCACAATGAATGAAGATCACAATCTAAGTTGGGCAAACTAAAATCTTAAATGTGGCAAAGACAATAAAGAAACTAAAACTGCCTGTAGGACGAACAGACCACATGTACGAGTGTCGCCTTTGGCCAATATTTACTTTTGACTTTAAATATAGAATCCTCAAAAAAATAGCCCTCAAGTCAATGGCCATGGGATTAGTTTTTCTTTTTATCATGGTTATTAATCGCCAACAAAGGGGAACTCCTCTTGGTTTTGGTCAATGCAAAGCAAATATCCTATAGGCTATGATAAAACACGACCGAAAAAACTGACCATGTACGGCAGATATCACATGACCCGCACTTGCGCATGCGCAGCAGGTATAGAATGACATGGTCCACCTCCGTTAAGATCGAGGAGGGATTATGCAAATGGACCTTACAGCTCTGACTAAGAAGTAGGAAGAATTTGTTAGCTTTATTTTTTTTCCTCAGAGATGGTAAATTTACCCTCATGAGAAAAAGGCGAGCTTGGCAGCTCTGTTGTTGTTTGCGATCCCCTCAACGTGTGAGACCTGACATATTTATAAATAGTCTAACCCTTTAAGGACAGCAGGGTGCCTCAAGCATAGTTCATAAACACAGCACCGGCGAGTAACTCGCGGACACTGCACTATTTACATTGGTGCATAATGCCGACTGCACAGGGTATTAACTTTGTAGGTTTAGGGTCATGCATGAATGCAGCACTGACAAGTTACCTATCAGTGTCTCGTCCATTCATCATGACGCCATTTCTACAATAGGACATAATGAAGCACTCTGAGGCCTTGAATGGTTGAGTATGTAGCTGTGTAACTTCCAGGTAGAACCTACAGAGTACACGAACTAAACCGAGCCAAAGGCACCTCATATGGCTATAACCAGACTATACAGATGGATAACATTAAAACAAAACATTTGCGTTAAAGCTGAAATATGTCAGCTTTAAAATTGGAATTCGTCACATAATACTGAATATAATGCCAAGTATATCACTTGGCACGGTCAGAATTCTGATCATGACCACTTAACATAGTTGAGCCCACCTAGATTGAAATACCCTTATACTTACACCCATAGAACGGCTATGGAAGGCACTGCATAATATAATGTACCCTTAACCCTTTATTGGTCGCATACGGTGATATACCCTTTGTCGTCACGAATGCAGCCAATGCATTACGAGAAGCTCGCTAGTGCTGCATTCAGTCATCATGCCAACCCTATGGATTGATACACTCTCGAGGGGTCAGTATTTATGCAGCCCTGGCGAGTATAGACTTGTCAGCCTTCCTGCACCATAACGACCAAGGGCATAATGATACATTAAAGCACTAAGCGCCCTTCCTTTTCAAAGGTTAAACTGAGGAGACAAAGAAGGGTCCCTGAGGTGTGATAATGTAACCCTGAAGTGCGTAACATGGTAACCCCCCTTTACCTTCACCCCTAACCTTAGAGGCGGTACAGGACCCCGATCTTCTACTTATCGCACCTTATAGCCCACATTCCTGTATTTCAACCCGGACACCTCAATCATAATGTCACCTGTGTCCGTCCTCGTGCACTTCCTTCAGCCGCTATAGTTTCCCCTGCACTTATAATGCATAAATTTAGTATTTGACCTCGTCAGTGTTTCTCCGAGTTCCTTTCATGCATTAGAGTTTGCTCACTGTCATCTTTTATTCGTCACACCCTTTCCCAGGGTTCTCTCTTTTGGGAATTATAACGTTTCTCATGCTCATATGGATATCTATTTAGAGAGTTATATAATTTATGGATGCTATGCACATGCTATTCTATATTACAGATGTACAAAGGTTCCTCTTGGTCCGGCCTTTATATACAGTGTTCCTCATTTTCCCATCCTTCTCCCACTCCGTCCCTTCCCTCTCTGTCCCTCTCTTCCCTTTCTCTCTCTCCCTCTCAACATGACAAGTCTCTCCCTTCATGTCTCTCCATTAGACATTTTTGTTCTTCTCCTGCTCTGTAATTTATGACATTGAATCCCTCGCCCCACCACAGGAGCTGCGGTTCCCTCCCACCCTCCCACCCCCAGCAGGCATATAGCTCAATGTGGACTTGTGACAAGTCATGTGCTCCCCACCATTTGACACCCCTTTGTCTAGGTGTCTCACTGTCAGCTCGTCAATGGTATAATGACCTGTACTCCTGTACGCACCAAACCCTCCCCTTAAACCCACACCGCATAGCCTACAAAATTCTACCCGTTTCGGGAACCGGTTAAACATGGTTTGTGATATGATCAGGTCCCTAGAAAATGCTCCTCTTGGTCTTGGCAGTGTTGATGTTTTTCTCTATCTTTTTTTAATATTCCAATTAGAACTCTCAGAGAACGATTGCCAATGAGCTATTAGTTAAGTATTGTATTACTAAACTAATTCTACTATTTGAAGGAGCTCATAAATTTTGTGCTAGTTTATGATAACCCATATTGTAGATGAATGTCACAAATCTTGCACCAAACGTATTCTGGTCTCAACACTTCTGTGAGGGGAGCTAATCATTTCAAACTCATTATATTTTGTATACTTAGATTGTAAATTAAATTTAACCTGTTCAATTTTGATATAGGACGTCACCCTTGTCTCAATGGCCAGACTCTAGATTTATGTACAGACTATTAGTAGGGGAGGAGAATATGTCAGCTCGTCACCTTATTAGCATAATACACGTACTCCAGTGTGTCAGGTGAAAGCCTTGGGCTATAGTTGACAACCTCCTGCTGATGCTTGACTCTATTTCCTTGGGTTGTTTTCCAACACCATAGTAATTGATTGTTTGAAGTTTCTAACAAGAAATGACTAGAGACTAGCTTATCTTATTTGGAAAGGATGAAGTAGCTGGGTGTATGTACACAAGTCTCCTCTTTTCTTTACAAGTTGGCAATTTGGAAAACCAACAGTTTGAATACAAATTAGTTTTTTTTATAAATTGAGGAGAATTTCTTAGGTGCCTTTGGTGTTTCTACTGCTGTTTTCAGATCATTTAGATTGCGGGCTTGCTTCTTATCTACCACGTACTCCATCAACTTTTTGGTCCATAAAAAAACTGAAGGGCCAGATTTCTTTTGGGGGGAAAACAGCACTTTGAGCGTTTAATTTTCTATTTGGACTCTTTTCTGAAAGTTCTTTTTTCAAACTACTTTTGGCCCTCTAGGACCACTGTATATGCCCTCTGATAAGTCCAGGCAAATACACTATAGTTGTGTAGCTGAACCAAACACTCAATGGCTGAGAATTTCAAGGTATATTGAGGCCCACCTATATCTATTATATAGCTCAACCCTTGATCATATAATCTATGTAGCTCAATTGCCTCTCTGAGACCATCACCTGAACAGAGGCCTACAATCATAAATACCCCATCCTCTATTCCTGGCCCATTTCCTGGTAACCATTCTCAACATTGAGTTCAGCCGCAGGTACTGGGAGGGCTTACTGTCAAATTTGTCAAGATCTAAATCACTCTCCTGTAAGGTTTGCATCAAAGCTTGTACAATGTACCTGTAGGTGACATACTTGGCTATTGCTGAGGTTTAGGCTGGAGATGCCCTTAGGCCTAACTGCCTCAGTATTGAGGGGAGAGGAGATAGGATGCCATGTTCTAGGGCAGAGGCAGGTCCATACATCAATTATGTAGCCATGCCCAACTGCCACAGGGAACAATTTGGTGACCACTCATTCCTGGCTATCTTTGTATTGTGAGCCATCGTATTTCATTAACCTCAGCTATAGTACTCGAGGCAGAATACATTGTATAGCTAATAAGAAAGACCCAGAGACAAAGAGAGAGACAGAGAGAGAAAGAGACAGAGAGAGACAGAGAGAGGGGAGGGGAGAGAGGGAGAGAAGGAGAGTTGGAGAGAGAGGTAGAGAGCATGAAAAAGAGAGAGAAATAGTTAAAGGTTTCTTCTCTTCTTCTGTATGTGCCATAAGACACAGGGAGAAAGCAGTGTTGACAAGGATGACTGTTCTGTAGATACACCAAGCCATTACAATAAGCACACAGGAGACAAGTTCCCTCAAGGTCCTGTCTTGTTAGCAAGGAGTGGCCTGGGGTCATTCTGTGCCTTTCCCTCAACAACGACAACTGTCAGCTAGCTCCTTGGTATAGTGGTATGTGCATGTGGAGCCATGTGCAGCAATGGCTATTGTTCAATCTCTTTGCCTATAGGCTATATACATGGTGTGGGTGTAACTCCTCTGTGACCCCTTTATTTGATAATTCCTCCTTTAATAACCTGCACCAAGTGTCACTTTAATTAAAGTATCCTGCACAAACTGCACACAAGAGATGACACACCTACATCAACTCAACAGTGGATTATGGCATATTTGTGGGCAGGATGTCATGCTTCCCCATGTCTGTCTTAATTCATGCATATTAACTGGGCAGCAAATTGCCCTAAGCCCCATTGTGATGATGCATGTATGCAGCCCTACAGCGAGTGACTCCCCAGTGATGCATGAATGCATCACACTGAGCCTACAGGTGTGAAACACTGAGGGTTCTGCATAACCAATGCAATGCTAATGAGTAACCCACAAGCATTGCATTTAGTTCACAATAGTGCATCTAGAACTTATACCCATGCAGTCAATTGTCACAATAATACTATAATTACTAAATATATTTTCTCTATGTTCTTGCAGGTATGTCTGGATGCGGATACCTGATCACTTAGAGCGTACCATCAACCTAGAGGGGACCTCATACTTCGCAGCAACTTTAGTCGGCTGTGCCATTGCAGTCAACAAATCCTACTTCTACCACATTGGGGCCTTCGACAGGGACCAGAAGATCTGGGGAGGGGAGAATATCGAGTTGGCCTTCAGGGTGTGGATGTGTGGGGGAGGGGTGCTCACTGTGCCCTGCTCCAGGGTGGGACATGCCTTCCGCCCCCTACCCTACAGCATTAATGCTGATAACCAGAACCCATGGCAGCGCAATCTGATGAGGGTTGCCGACACCTGGATGGGGGACTTCAAGAGGTACTTTTACTCTTCTACACGCATCTATGAGAACAGACGCATTGAGTATACATCCGAAGAGAATGAGTCTCTTTCTGAGCGAAAGGCCTTACGGAAGAGGCTTGGGTGTCGGACGTTTGAGTGGTACTTGACGAATGTTTCACCTGAGATCCCCATGCCCCCCAGGGATGCTATAATGCATGGGGAGGTGACAAACTACCACACCCAGGCCTGCTGGGAGGTGCTGGAGGATGGCTACCTGGCCATCACCTACCTGTGCTACGAGCACAAGCTCATCCCCGAGAACATATTCAGTGTGACGCGAGACGGTCAGCTTCTTTACCGAGACCGCTGCGTCAAATTCTTATACCCTTCGCCGCTTCTCCAAGTGGTGCCCTGCCCAGAGAAGCCAAACTATGAGTTTGGAAAATGGCGGCTGAAATATAAGGACCAGCAGCGCTGGGCACAGATTAAGGTTAGTTTAGACATTAAGGGTATCAGGCACACTTGGTGTGTGATGCAGGTGACCAGTGCTGTAGGTGTACACAAGAGGCATCAGATGCCACAGACTGCAGACTGTGATGACGATGACATGTTCCAGTTCTGGGCCTTCTCCTACAGGTTCGACTACAAGGACTGATTGGTACTTTATTCCTATAGCACTCGTACCACCCACCAGTCCATCCATGGGTATACGGCGCCTGTATGCCCGCTCGCTGCGTTTTTGGTTGATATCAGATATAATTATTATGTACAATCATGGACTTTTAGAGGCTGTATTCGGGCGTGTTCAGTTTAAATTGCTTTTGTAGCTGCACCAATTTAATAAAATAGTTGTGGTATGGGGATGTGCCTAAAAGAAGAGGGCCAACGTGTCCAACGTCTTCAGTGGTAGCAATGTAGCTAGGATTTTAAGCACATTGCAGTTCAGTGCTCTGTTTAAGCCTTTGGTTAATATATATACATCTGAAGGAATCATTATTCTAAATGCAAATATAGGAAATATATTATGTAGGTTTGTTATAGAACCTACGAATTATTGGGATTCAGGCAAAGATATTGTGTAGCTAGAATTTCGTCTATTCGAGACTGATGGAATGTGAAGTTTTAAACATCTGGCATCACCTCATACAAAGCTGGAATTGCTAAGGTAATATTATAGTGACTACATGTCCCCGGTTACAGTATTAGGCTTCATAGTCCTGCTTGACTTTGGGCATCCCATCTTGGGTATGTACATTGCCAGAGTTTGGGCAGTGTTTACGTTCTATGTATACACTGTGGGCCCAAACATCCAAATCCAGTGCTTAATGTGTTCTCAAACAAGGATCTGCTTCCCCTAAGGTGCTTGTAGACAGGGTGATAAATGGTTCCAAGTTATAAAGATATCTCAGTATATGGAACATTAGGTCTATCTGAACAGGGTACCCTTTGTGATTACAATGTGCAGTTTATTTAATAAATAGACAAATGTCAACGCCCATTGATACCGTCTCTGCCGTATTTCACGAGTGGGGGCTGGGGCCATATCCCACGAAGCCGCAGGCTGAGTGGGATATGCCCCAGCCCCCACGAGTGAAATACGGCAAAGGCGGTATCAATGTAGTTGACATTTGCATTTATTTTTTGATTTGAAGCCATTTAATGAAGAAATGCAGCTTTTCTTAGCCCATTGAATACGGCCACATTGTATTCAATGGGGGGCATTGAATACGACCCTTCCTATAGTTAAGCATAGTAAATCTTGTATTTAAAAAAAATAAAGGTATATAGTGAACAAACAATATATTGCTTGCTATTAAGAAATGCCTGATCGGAAATGTTAGAATTTGTTATGCTTAAAAGCAATGTTTTTTTTGGGCTAGATTTGTTCCAATAATTTGTTCTGCTTAGTGAATTATGCAGGACGCCAAGGTCATTCACATAATTATGGTCCTCTGTAATTTTGATATGTATATATATTTTACATTTATAGTTGACAAACGCTAGCCTCTCCCATCTTTCTGCTCACACCTATGTCTGCCCTTGCCTATGACATGTCTATCAGACTCAGTGAAAGGTCCCCATATATGTACCTCATGCTGTGCTGATTAAAGCATTTTACGAAAACTTTTAATGAAAAATGTATCAGAAACCGTTCAATATTAGTTGATACTGTTGTGGTTCATTTTCTTATAAAATACCTTGTCTGCTACATAGCATCTACCCCCGTGGCCTTTAACTTTGTCTGGTTTGTAATTTGTTGACACATCCCTTGTCCATGTATGCTTATAAGGTCACCATCGTTTACAAAGTTAGGCTCACTCTAGGTGATATTTAATCTTCACACTGAATCCTTAGTCAATATGTTCAAAATATTAATTGCCAGACCATGTTATATAATTTATTAGCAGTGGCCACAATGAGTACATTTAGCAGTCAGTTATGAACACCACTGGTCTTATAACACCTCAAAGTTCCATCTGGTTCAGTAAATACTGGTGTAACATATTTAAAAGTTGCATACCATATTATGCCTACTGCGCACAAAAAAGCACACGTTTCCTTTGCATTTTGAAAGCTTGGGACCAATGACGGTTTCCTTGATATGTGCCATACTCATATATCATATTCAATGCAGGGAAGTGTAGGTTGGTTGTATAGCAAAGATATTGAGCTCGGGGAGGCATCTCTACGCATATCTACACTCCTAGTAAAATTAAAGCTATATGATAACGTAGCTGCATGGTTTGAAGCACGAACGGTCTATTTCAATATATTTATAAGTCATAAGCTTCAACTTATCCAGGGTGTTATCCCAAGACTGCATGCATCAGAACCAGCTATTGCAAACCAACATATCGTTTTATAAGCATACGTGTATGCCTGGTTCCGTTCAATGTATCCGTTTTGTGATTCTGACTTATCAGGTACTCTTAGGGTATGTTGTTACTGTTGTAGAGAAGACGATAGTGGTTTGCATCTCAATTCATATATTCATATATACATTGTATGAAGAAATATGATGTTAATGTTATCACAAAGTTATCCCTGTATGACTGAAATTGAATGATACAAGAGTAAAAACAATGCCATGTGGTTGTGTATCACAGCTTTAGAAATATAAAATGTCTAATATACTTCACCGTTTTCGTATAAGAGGGATGAAAATATGACATTAAAATAGTGAAACGGATGTGAACAATGAACTGCCTTTAATGTACTTGATATAATGAAATCTACTATTTATATTCTATAGTATACATTTTGTAGAGACCATATCGAGGCAATGATTCTCAACAGTTGCTGGATGTTCATCATATACTTTAGATATCAATTCGAAGCAGTCAACTTTCTTTGTAGAGCCAGTTTTATATCAATCTAGATGTGAGTTATTGCTTTGGCTTATACATAATCAAAAGAAAGGAAAAGAAAAACTATTTTGTAAACTTCCATTAATTGGCCATAATATGTATGGTACCAATAGTAAATTGGGATTATAAAAGGTAATGGTAAAGGTATACTGCATTGTACAGTAGCAATCATCTCTATTGTAAACACATGTTCTACTGTCTCAATGAAGGGGGTCCTATAATATAAAAGAAGGGGAATGTAACTGTACAAACCCTCCCTGAAGTCAAGTCCTAATGATATGTATATAAAGGTAAGTAAAGAGGTCAAGTACTACTCTACATGCTATGTACTCTGGTAACTGGAGGACTTGGTGTGTGAACTTGGCTGTACTTAACATGTTTCTGTTAGGCAAGGTGCCAAATGGATTTGACCGTTTGACAGGTGTGTGCAGTGGATGTATACGTGCTTAAGTTATTTCCTGCTTAACCCTTTAAAGACGTCATAATGTCTCAGGATAATGGTTTTATTCCTTACATCTTATCATTAACACCATACTTATACTGATACGCAATCACTGCTCCCTTCTCCAGAGTTACCACCCCCTTTTTGAAGGGCGTGGAGAGTCACTGCCCCAGACTTTTGAAACTTTATGCGGGTTGTTTGGCAGTGGGCAGATTTCCCAGACCTTGTTGGTAATTAATACATTTATATACTAACCCACCTATTAAAAGGGCATTGTGCATTAAAGCAGTATGGCGTCTATAAAGGGTTAAAAGATGACAAAATGTGACAATGTGCTTGAGAGGCCATAGGTAGTTAATACCCATGTGGCAGCTAAATGTATATCTCAGATGCAACCGCCATTTCAGGATTGTTAATCAAAGCTGTTTTTTACTTTATAAAATAAATCACTACATGATATCATATAATATCCGAGAAAAATTTACATAATAGAGGATTATGGTCAACATGTATTGCGACTGTGGGTTTTTGATGTAGTATTCACCATCACCTTAATCTCTTATTCCTCATGTTCTTTTCACAGCTCATCTTTATCTTACACTCCTAAACCATAGCTCTTACTTCTCAATCTGCTGATATTACAAAGAGGAACTCTACCTTTCCTATCAACTATCTGCATGACCCTTATTAGACATTATTATATAGACATTAGGCTAGCAATGTTATTACTGAATGTAGCAGTTTTAATAAATCAATCAAATCTGTCCTTTGCTCTCCCAAATAATAATTGGTATTTGAATAAATAGAAGTCATCTAGCATTAACCATATATTTATTATACCATTAGCATGTATGGATTTGATGTATGATGCAATCTCAATTCTGACTTATTAAAATATGATACAAAATGTTTGTTTGTTTTATCATTTTATGGTACCTGTAAGAGGGTATTTATCCACATTTGAGATGTGCTTCAATAATATTTTAAAAGTGTTCCTCTTGACATATAAGAAGTATGATTACATATTTTAGAATGTCATCGTAATTATAGTTTTATTTTGTTTTTATCATTCAGGAAGATCATGGCTACTGTCAATGATAACGCATGTCTACCATGGTTAAACGTAGTGTATTATTTCAACCCTTGTTAAAATAATACATCACGTATAGCCCAACTCACATTTAAGCTATCCTCCTAACTTTGGAACATCCTAGAAGTCTTACAGGGCATCTGATAATGGCCGCTTTAGTACTGTAGTGTACATCTAAAAACTCGCGTAAATGCCATATCCTGACTCTAGGCCGAACCTATAAGACGCAATGGCGATCCAACTTGAACCTCAAAGCTATTCAAAACACAACAGAACACGATGTATTTAACTTTAGTTTTTATTTTCAATTAATAACTTACAATAAATATCAATAAATCACAGCCATGCATGTTCTATAACTTATGTTGTATTGTACATTAAGACTGTGTATGACTTGTTGCTGATCCTTATTTCTTCACTTCCTTTTCTGGGACTGAAAGAAGAAAAAGAAAATAAGAATAAAGATTTAGCTTCAGTGTAAATATTCATCAAGTGGTATCTGCATTGTATCTGCAATTGGAGAGCAGAAATAAGTGAAAGTGTAAAGGGTAGTGGACCTGCCATGAAAATACAGAGTTTTAATGAAGTCAAATACAACAAATCAGTACCTACGAACACCCAGAAAATACCTTGATGATTGGATTAGCCTTTTTCTTTATTGAAACTTTACATTCAGTTTCATGTTTGAAATCTGCTACACATAATGAAAGGGGAGAAAAAAGATATGTAACACTCTATTCTGTAACAAATTTGGCCTATTATTACCCTTCTATTTGCATTTGAAAATAGACTTTCTCAAAACTTGAAACCCAATAAGATATTTTTATGTGAGTATTATAAATGATGTATTTTGTTATGAAAAATGTACAGTTGACAATGTAATATGAAATGGAATTTAAAGGCCAAAGATAATCCCTGCCCTTTTATTTTTCATCATTTGGACATGTTATTCTCCAATTCATCGGTATGCTTTAAATATCGGGAATGAAAAGATATTAAATAAATGTAGACCAATTCTTCTACAATCGGTATTTTATAAACTAAGAAATATGAAAAAGGGAAAAGAAAGAATATTGTGTAGTTTTTCACAGTAAAAATAGAAAAGAGAAAAGTTGCATGTCCTGCAATATTATATCGTGGGAAGCAGCATGGCAAGAGCTTATATGGAGAAGCTCTACCAGTACACTATCCAAATTAAATAGGGTTGCCAATCTGCATAGCGGCACATGGAATTACGACATAGCCTTCTACCTAATATATGTTTCGGAACATATGCATAAGAAATTGAGCAATAGAGTTTAGTAATAATTATATCATGGAGAAGATAATGCATCATTATCTGTATAGAATTGTAAAAATACTGTCTTTTTTAAACAAATACGTGTAGCTTTAATTTAGCAATCATGGCAACCCTGTATTGTAGAAAAGGAAGTGTTGCACAGTGGAGCACAACTTTACCACAGTAGACCTCGGCATGGCATACACACACTCTTCAAAAGGAACAACGAAACAACACCAGATACCCCCAAAGACATTCTGATTCCTAATGAATTCTAGGAAATTTATTGAGAGAAATTATAAAACTGGAAATTGTTGTACTTTTTTTTTCACAAGAAATGGAAAAATATTCTCTAATCTGTGCAAAGTATGAAAAAGAAGTTTTCGCCCCAAGCCCCTACAGTAGCATCAGGCAAATGGATATTCAATACATCATACTTACCGTGACTATTATAAAGCACAAAAGGGAGAACCATGTCAATGCTAATGGTACATAACTCATATTTTTATGATAGTGTATTACACTAAAGGTCATTAATAGAACATGCTCTTGTACAATGCAAACATGCCATTCAAGATGGACACATAATGCGTACTCACCACCCCTCATTTTTTCACTTCATTGTTATATAATAAAGAAATGTCAAAATACTATATACTCATTTTGGTCACAGAAATATATGTACATCAAAAATATAAATAATTAGTATGTCTGGAGGCTTAACTCACAAACAGGTTGTATATTAATTAAATTTATATTGGGGCTCCCATTTATAGAAGGCAGATATTTCTACAGTTTGCAATTTATGTTGTGAAAAAAATTATTCAAAGAGTAAAATGCAATTATGGAGAAATGAATTTCAGTGAAAATTCCATAGATGAGAAGAAAACAGAGAAAAGAAGGTAATACAAAAAAATGACTTAGAATTCGTTTAACATCAGATTTTTCAATGGCTTCTAACATCATGAATGCCCTTGACCAAAGCTTTCAAGACTCTGAGAACCCCAAGTGAAGAAGGTTATCCATGTAAATCTCAAATCATTAGTCATTAGCCAAAACTGTAAATACTCACATGTTTTTGAATGATCATCTACATGACATTTCGAACTAATATATAAAAGAGAATTTCAAATACTTTTTGGTGATTTTTAAAATCAAGAATTACTATAACCTTTCCAGCTTTGATTAAGGGATACTTGTATTATATAGCCATTGCTAATTCTATATTCTTCTTACTGTGAACACCTAGTCAATATTATACACCTAAAATCTTGGGTTCTGTTTGAGTGATTGTAGAGTAAACATAGTGTCTTTAATTTCCATATTTTCTGACACATAGAAATACCTGTATTAAGTTAAGAGGTGGCTCAACAGAGGATAAAATAACCAAAGCAATATAACCCCCATACCTTGTCTTTCTGTGTTTCCCCCCAGGAATAACACAGATTGTTTGTCACTATGGCATCAATAAACTACCCAGATAATGTTTGCTGGTTGTCTAAAGAATCGAATTATGACAATTTGACATAAAAGTTTATGGTTTATAATTTACACATGGGAATTAACTACTAGGAACACCCTTTCCATTCCTCTTATTTTCTTAGTAATATTCAGAATGATATAAATGTACTGCTATAACTTTGGATTTGTGGAAATCTCTTTGTATTCTACATTGAGATAACATTTTGTTTATTTTAGCTTCTGTATAGTAAGCTTTGGAATATCAAATGAATTTAACTTTCTGACAGCATTATCGGGACATGAAGGCGAATGAAATAAAATATTCAAGAGAAGGTAAAAAAACAAGACAATAAAACCATCATACCTTGTCTCTCTGTTGTTTTAGAGTTGGCATGCATTTATTGTCACATCATATTCATAAATGAACAAACTAGAATATGTATGCAGTATATTTAGTATATCCTAATGTAAAATGTTGTACTATAAAACATATATTTTGTTTATATCCTTGAGTGTATTGTACATGTATACAGAAAAGTCAAATGTGTATTGTACTTCAAGGGTCCCCTCTTCCTTCTCAAGCATGCCATCACATGTATGGCTTTAGCAAAACAGCATTTTTACATTTTATTCGTAGTTAAATATATAATAACACTTAAGATATATATTAATTATGTAGATGTTTGATAACAGGCAAAGGATTCTTACCTGGCTCATTGAGTTTGGTCCAGATTGGCTCCATCCCCTCTTCCAGAGAAGCCTTCTGAGAGATGAAATCTGCTGTAGTGGCGTCTGTTGTGTTTTCTACCCAGTCAGACTTCTCGTTACAAAGTGATGTTACCAAGCTCTGTAATATACAGTAAAGAATTGTAGATTTTTACGTCGCGAAAAACTTACTTAAGGCAGGTAAAAAGAAGAGGCCCGGGGGGGGGGGGGATTTAATCTGTCTCTCTTATTGTCATGATCCATATATTTTCGAGATTTCTGGATGTGATGAACTGTTAGTTTTGTAGGTGTTAGTTCTCTCATTAACACATGCATTATTCAGCAATTCATAATCATTATGAGAAGAAAAACAGTTTGCCTTTAAGTAATTCAATTAATGTATACCTTTATTGCAAATTACCTAAAAATTTTCTGCCAACTTGTTATGACCATATGAATTTAATTACATGTATTTATGGCTAAATTTGTATACGTCATGTTATTTCAAAGTAAAAGAGTTGTCCTTTTATAAATAGTTTACCTTGTCATTTCTATCCAGTTTTCCTTGTATCTTTTCTGGGTCTGCCATTGTCTCTCTTACACTGGCAATTGCATCAACCAAGATCTGTTTAGCCTCTACAATGAAATTCAACAGTATTGTATCATCAATATTATATGTTGTATATACGCAGTCCTATGAATCTCAGAATCATGATCATCTTAATCATGGATGCAATGAATAGTAAATGTCACTAGTCAAACATTATTTAAATTGGCTGGGCCATTGAGGAGAGTGGGTGACAGAGAGTTCCATTTTAACTAATATAAAAGCTCTCTTATGAAATATGTACTCTATTATTAAATATCCGACGAAAATGTGCACTTAGGTCTCTTACCTGCCCAGTCCAGGTAGTCAACACATTCAGCTTGATGATACCTCAGGGCGACTTCACGAGGTCGCTCACCGTTGGCAGTCTTGGCTTGGATATCGCCGCCATTCTCTACGAGGACCTTCAGACAACTAATCTTACCCCAGCAGGCAGCATGATGCAATGGTGAGTAACCTGTTCCAGGAAGAACAGAACTTTTTATTACCTCAAGCCATATCATAGGTGCATTACAAAACGTTAAACCAAGCTGGAAGAAAAGACGAGGACTGTGGGTGGACTCTGGAAGTTAACTGTTGATTATTTTGTATCTATAACTGAGAAAATGTAGACCAACTTTACCATGGTTCATTTTAGATACACTTCAATAAAATTGGGAGGGATTGGGGGCCGGGGGATACATATAATACATGCTTCTCTTACAGTTGAATCAACCTCATTTCACTGGGTTCATGCATATCATCATTAGTAAGATGAATTCTGGTATTAGCATTGGGGGTGGGGGCTAGGTGTGTGTGTGACTAGATGGAGTATTGGCACTTGTCCAGAGGTGTCCCACTTGTCCGTTACAGAAGAGCAACTGGTATTCTCCATATTGCCCACACCCTGAATTGCATGCACTGTGTGGCAGTTACATACAATTGCTCATGTACATTCATACATTGTAGATACTGGTTAAATGTATTTAAAAAAGACACGTTATCTGATGTTACATACATGAATACCTATTTCAATTTGGGAGAGATAGCAACGCAATAACCTAGTGTCTCTCAGCAGCGGAAACTGGGAGGAAGGGGGCAGGCAGTGAGAGGATGCAGAGATGGAGGGAGTAAGAAACAGGGGATCGGGAGGTGGAAGTGAGGTGAAAGAAAGGGAAGGAGTCAATTGCAAACATATACACATATTCCAGTCATATCCCTATACCCCAAATACACACCTACTGGCCAACAACTGTGGCACAGCACGTAATTTTGCATCACCTATAAAACCAGCGTCCACAGCTCCTGAGGAGCTGTGCCAAGAACACCACCCATACTCATGCCAATGTTATACCGAAGCAGAGCTCTAGGTTCAATTTGTAGCTCAGCCAAGCTGTAAAACTCAAAGACTTCCCATATACATGTACTCTGGAAACACTACAGGGAGCCACAGCCAACTTTGGGTATTGTTATCTTTCTAGATGAGACATCACCTTGGCAGGCACTTAATAGCTCATTGACAAAGGTCATGTTTCACATAACATACTGCAGCCCAAACTTAGAAATGTGGGGATTTTGCAACATGGTTGTCCAAAGAGGACTGCCAGTTAGCTGCCAGATTGGCCTGGTTGTGGAGTCTGGATAATGAGATACCTTGGAACTGTCCGACATGTACCAGAGAGGTGCCAAATTACTCTGCTGATGCCACATGTGACGAGTGGTCAAGACTATGTCCACACCAAAAATACTAGGATTATTAAATTTGCGCCCCCCCCCCTCAGCCCCATGTGCAGGACCTTTCTTTTTCATACCCTGCATCCACTAAGCCGTCAATAAATTGGTAGTTCCTACAAACTTACCTGAAGGTTTTCTCATGGCTTTATGTCATGGTTGAAAAGCATTTATAAAACTGTCTTAGAAATGTGGCCCACTGGTGCCACCTGCAGGATCACATGAAAACTATGAAATACCAATGTACACCTACTCTCGTTCCCAAATCCTTCCGAAGGAAGGCTCTGGTAACAGCCTAATGACATTGAACTTGGGATTTTGCTGGGTCTGGGCAACCCCTGCTGGTAGCCTGGAACCAGTGGACAGGAACCAGAATGTATGATGGTAGTTTTTTCTGTATTTTAGCATCAGACTTTCTGGTTCCATTTCCTGTTCCTGTTCGCTGGTTCCAAGCTACCAGCAGGGGTTGCCCAGACCCAGCAAAATCCCAAATTTAGCTGTTACCAGAGCCTTCCTTCGGAAGGATTTGAGAACGAGAGTAATGTACACCAAGCACAGACTCCAGTTCAAGTTCAAGTTCAAGTTCAAAATTTGTTTATTGTTCACCGAGACATAAGTACAATCACTTGATATAAATGATCTCCCTTCGTAGTCGGTCTCGGGAGGTATGGCATTGGCGTACATAGGTTCTGACCTCGTCTTTACAGGAATATCCGCCATCTAATACACACATATATTATAATAACACCTAGTACGCGTCTATTTTCAAGTAAATGATAATCTAAAAACAACATGGGTCCTGAGTGGGTAAGCTTACTTAGAGTGAGGATAGGTTAGGTGGAGAGCCACATCCAAGGTATCCGGTTTCTTTACAGAACGGGGGAGGTAATTCCCAGATATAAGTGTAAATTATCTTATTTCATTAATCTATACAAGTTTTGTGTTTACTTAAGTCTAACAGGTGCAATCATCTACTACTAACAACCGCTGGATAAAGAGGGGAACAATTAATAACTCTGATGTGTTTAGTCAGGCTAGGGCCCTACGGGCCTCACAGGGTCCGCTACTATACATTTGTTGATATGGAGCAGTTGCAGGTTATCTGATCTCCAATTACGATGAAAATAGGTAAACAATCTGTGTTTCAATTGGGCCTTAAACGCATCTTTGTTTGTTACCCATCTCAGTGCAGGGTCTAGGTCATTCCATTGGGATTGGGCCTGATACACTGGATCTTTTATAAGGGCTGCCGATTTTGGCATGGTTCTATATATACAGGGGGCCTCAGTGGACCTGGTGCCTGAATAGGGCCTTATTTGAAGTTTACCATTGTATACCAAACGGTGACACATAGTCAGTTGTAAATATATACGGCGTAGGTCAATTGGTAACATCTTAACAGTAGTATAAAGAGTCTTAACTGGGATGTCTCGGGGGTCCCTTACATTCATACAAATGCGTATACCGGTATTATAGAACACGTGTAATTTATTTATAACAGCAGGCGAGAGACCAGTGGTAAACACTAGGCCGTAATCAATATAAGGCATTACCATTGTTTTCATTATACGTATGGCAGTGTACATGTCCAAATACTTTCTGACCTGAAGAACTATCCAAAGTTTGTGTCTAATGGATTGTAACATTGCATTCGAGTGTGGGACAAAGTTCATTTGGCTATCTAGGGTAATACCTAAATATTTATAAGTAGGGACTGGAGTTAATACTTGGCCACCTATATTTAGGACCAAGAGGGCCTCAGGATTTTCAGATATTAGCATCTGGCTAGACTTAGCACCATTTATAGTAAGGGAGTTCATGTTACACCAGTGAGATACAACGTCAAGGTCTTGCTGCATGACCCTTGTCAGTTCTTCAATTGTGGTACATGTATGGACTAAGAGAGTATCATCCGCGTACATTTTTATCTGAGATGCAATATTGAGATTAGGCATTGAATTTACATACATGATGAACATTAATGGACCAAGGATTGAACCCTGGGCTATTCCATATGGGACTACATTAAAGTCAGATAGGTAAACAGAAAATAGGTAAACAATCTGTGTTTCAATTGGGCCTTAAACGCATCTTTGTTTGTTACCCATCTCAGTGCAGGGTCTAGGTCATTCCATTGGGATTGGGCCTGATACACTGGATCTTTTATAAGGGCTGCCGATTTTGGCATGGTTCTATATATACAGGGGGCCTCAGTGGACCTGGTGCCTGAATAGGGCCTTATTTGAAGTTTACCATTGTATACCAAACGGTGACACATAGTCAGTTGTAAATATATACGGCGTAGGTCAATTGGTAACATCTTAACAGTAGTATAAAGAGTCTTAACTGGGATGTCTCGGGGGTCCCTTACATTCATACAAATGCGTATACCGGTATTATAGAACACGTGTAATTTATT
The DNA here is from genome assembly GCA_947462335.1 of Harmothoe impar. Taxonomy (NCBI): domain Eukaryota; kingdom Metazoa; phylum Annelida; class Polychaeta; order Phyllodocida; family Polynoidae; genus Harmothoe; species Harmothoe impar. Next base: position 46,050,348 of record OX381713.1, read on the forward strand.
TATAACAGCAGGCGAGAGACCAGTGGTAAACACTAGGCCGTAATCAATATAAGGCATTACCATTGTTTTCATTATACGTATGGCAGTGTACATGTCCAAATACTTTCTGACCTGAAGAACTATCCAAAGTTTGTGTCTAATGGATTGTAACATTGCATTTGAGTGTGGGACAAAGTTCATTTGGCTATCTAGGGTAATACCTAAATATTTATAAGTAGGGACTGGAGTTAATACTTGGCCACCTATATTTAGGACCAAGAGGGCCTCAGGATTTTCAGATATTAGCATCTGGCTAGACTTAGCACCATTTATAGTAAGGGAGTTCATGTTACACCAGTGAGATACAACGTCAAGGTCTTGCTGCATGACCCTTGTCAGTTCTTCAATTGTGGTACATGTATGGACTAAGAGAGTATCATCCGCGTACATTTTTATCTGAGATGCAATATTGAGATTAGGCATTGAATTTACATACATGATGAACATTAATGGACCAAGGATTGAACCCTGGGCTATTCCATATGGGACTACATTAAAGTCAGATAGAGCAGAATTACATCTTGTACGCTGCTGTCTATTCTCTAAATAACTTGAGAACCAAGCAATGGTATCCTCACATAAACCCAAAGGCCTAAGCTTCCTTAATAAGAGCGAGTGGTCCAAGGAATCAAACGCCTTTGAGAAATCGAGATATACAATACCGGTATGTTTATGAAGGGTTTGTGCAATATGCACCGAGTTTAGAACTTGGAAAACTGTATCTTGAGTTGAGTGATCTTTGCGGAAGCTATTTTGGCTCGAGGTCAAAAGATTATTAACTTCGAGATAAGAGTAAAGCTGAGTGTGGACGAATCTTTCCATCATTTTACCCGGTATAGGAAGTAGAGAAATAGGCCTCAATTCAGATGGGGAAGTTGGATTTTGGACTTTGGGGATTGGTATAACAGTAGCCATCTTCCACTTTTCAGGGAAGACATTTTTGACTAAGGAAAGATTTACAAGGTGTGTAAATTGTACCTGTAAAATACTTAGGGATTCTTTCAACAATTTAGCAGGTATGCCCTGTATCCCAGAAGATTTATATATGTCAATTTGTTGAATTTCTTTGGCAATGTCTTGGGGGGAAATAATACTTAGGGAGAATTTATCCCTTATCATAGGGGGAATAAGTTCATCTTGATATGGGGTAGTGGGTAGTTTGGAAGATAATTTCTCTCCCACTTCCGAGAAGAATTTGTTTATCATTTGGGCTGATTCCTGGGGAGAGAGGGGGGTACCATCATTATCCAACATAGACAACCATTTACGGGCTTTTTTCTTAGGAAGCACTTCAGAGACCTTTTCCCAAAACTTCTTGGGGTTATTACGGTATTTCTTAAGTTGAGAGCGGACATAATTTCCCTTGGCACGTCGTGTCGCACCATTAGCAAGGTTTCTGTATGCTCTTGCCCTATTTCTATCAATGTCAGACTTGGTGCGCCTGGCTACTCTAAACATAATATCTCGATCCCTGTATAATGCTAGAAGTTCAGGTGTAAGCCAAAGTGGCCTGTTCTTACGGACTTTAAAAGTTTTTTCGGGGTGGAGCTTGTTTATCATTAGTTTAATTATATTCTCCATGTATTCCCATGCCTCGTTCACGTCCTGAATGGCAGTGAAGTGGGCCCAGTCACCTTTAGCAAGTTCCCCTTCTATTTTAACTCTATCCCAGTTAATAAAAGATCTACCGGTAAATAGTTCCTTTTCAGTAGGGTTCCGAGGCTTTTTTATTAAAATATAAATTGGGAGGTGATCTGAGATATTATTATTTATAGTACCTGATTTCGAGACAATAGTACAATCTGAGAAAATCTGGTCCAGGACATGGGTAGGGTGGTAGAAGGGCCTAGTCGGCTCGTCTATGAAAGAGGCAAGAAGGTGTGTTCTACAGACCCTATCCATGACCGTGTTGGGTAGTGCATCACTTGATAAATGAATATTAAAGTCACCACCTACTGTAATGGAGGATTTTTTATACATTCTTTTAGCTTCAGCTATGGCGGTCATTAGATGAACAGTAAACTGTGCTTCATTTACCCCTGGGGGCCTATATATATTGAACACAAATTCCGGAATACATCCTTTTCTTATTAGTTTAACGCCCATAAGTTCACAATCATTATTATTTATATTAAAGACGGGTTCTTTTAGTCTTACATGAGCGACTCTCTCCTGTACATACATAGCAATTCCTCCACATTCTTTATGTACCCTGTCTAACCTATGGAGTGTGTAGTCATCTATGTCATAGTCTATGTCCTTATGTCTGTCTTTTAGCCAACTTTCAGAGACTGACAATATTTCCGGGGTTCTATCATGGCAGAAAGTACGAGCATCGTCTATTTTCCCTGCTAAACTACGCATGTTCCAAAAGATGAGCAACATCCCCTCATCCCTTATAGTATGACCAGAAATCTATTTGCTTTAACCATGTTACCCGGGTACTACTATAGACATAGATCACCCACTTCACCATCTCTCCTTGCCTTTCAACCACTAACCACAGGACAGGACCAATATTGAAATAATATATTGTAGTAAAATACAGTGTGAAATATGTCAACAATATTAGCCCAAAACTAGGGGCTTTCCAGTGTGCTTCAATGCATGATTCCGTTTCTGTTGCGAGAAGGGGTGGGAGGCGTGGGGAGCAATAACAGCATGAGCTGCTTAAAGCTTTGATGCGGTACATGTATTAATGACAAGTATAAAAACAGTGATATGTGAGGCAAAGATATTACATCAATAAATCACTTAAAGCTGATGACTTAATGTAAGAGTCCAAGTGTAATGTTCTGTATCCTCAGTCAGGACTGAGGCTGCTGTAGCTGCTGGTTGGCTGGACTTGCATGTGGTACGGTAGTGAGTACTAATGTCTTGTAATACTGCGTCCAGTACCGGTAAGGCACCTCTGCAGACACTTCAGTGATGAGAGTGGAGGGTTTATGTCCAGTACCGGTAAGGTACTTATCGCTCAGTATACTGTATCTCTGCAATGTACCGTGGAGTACCATTAGGTACCATATAACACTCAGGATACCATCCAGCCGGCAGGCATTTATAGTGTACATTAACTATTTGTGTTTGAGCATATAACTGCTGGGGTTCCATGAGGGAACGGAGTCTGCAGTATTGACGTCTATAATGTACATTAACTATTTGTGTCAGTATATAACAGTGGTAGGGTTTCATGGGGGAACAGGACCATATGTATAGTCCCTTGCTGCCTATGAGTAGTCTACCTGTACTGTCCACAACATTGGGTACATTTCATGCTCAAAGTAGGGGCATGAGGCATCCAGGGGGCGATATGTACTAAATGTGAGATTTTATTACTTTAATTAGACCTGGTTGAAGAGGTGTACTGGATAGAGACTATAGTTATTTTTGGGTGTCCACTAGTGAAGTTGGAACTGTAGGGGGTAGGCCTAGGCCTGGAGGAGTGACCTTGTCCATGGTCCTCCGCCTTTGGGGGGGGGGGGCGACTCTACATCTCGTCGGCTACTCCCATGAGATATTCCGCCCACAGTATCTTACAGGTGACAGTGGGGTCGCTGTTGTGGTTGAGGTGGGCGTAGGCATGCTCCCATTTCCCACCTGTGAAGTTGTGGACTAGGTGGTCCAGGGGAGGGGTGGGTAAACCTCGCATGTTGTTACACATCCTCACCCTCTCGTTTACCACAACGACGGCTTCCTCCAGGGCGGCTTGGTAATTGATCCCCCAGGGATGACCTGCGGGGATGGGGTGAAGTAGCTGGACTCCCACCATGGGACATAAGATGAATTTGTCGTGTGGGGCCTTTGCTGCGGCGAGGTTGCTGCTCTTGAGTATTGCTCTAGATCCGAGACGGATTAATGTCTCAACTGATCCACTTCTTGGTGTTACATCTGAGGGTGGGAAGTGGGGGTCAATATTGACCCATGAAACCAGGTCATTAAGGCCTCCCAATATCATAATAGCTTTGGAGGGTCTTTCAGCTCGTCTGTCTATTGCCACCTTGGTCAGTTGCTCCATGGTGGCAGTCTCATACACGTGAACCTCAAACGTGTGTGTGGGCTCAAAAGCAGTCTGTAAGGCTAAATCTAAACCTTTTCCTCTCCGGTCAGCGTAGAGTTGTATTACGTCCATGTTGTCGGCGTGGGTGATAACATCAAAGTGGGACGATGATGACCGATGCCCGGAGGACTGATTGACCCGGGGTCTTAAGGACCGCTGAGTGACAGCGCGCGGCGAGGGGCGTCTGTCATTGGGTGACGTGACTAGGTGGGCGGGGCTAATGTGCGTCGTCCAGGCACGCACGGCACGTGGCTGGGGCGTGGGCGGCGTGTGGCGGGGTGTGGCGGGGTCAAACCAGGTCAGGCGGGCGCCGCGCTGTCTCTTAAAGGGGCGCCTAGAGCCTAACTGAGGGCGTAGGCGGGCCTGGGCGTTCGTCCCCGCCGCCGTTGGTGTTGTCAGGCTGAAGCTGTCCGCTGACTGCCTCCTTCTCAGCGGCCTGCATTTCGAGATGAACCATTTCGCTCCTGATCTCTTCTAACAGCTTGCCCGTCTCATTTCTACCTGTTATACGAGCCTTACCCTGCCTTAAGTCATGAGAAAAGATGGTGTGTCCTATAGCAAAGCGCTGGCATCTTGTACATTCTAATAATTTCTGTTTCCCAGAAGCGATGAGCACTTGGCGTTCCTCTTTGTTCTGGGTAAACTTGAGGCGCATTGCTTGTTTTAGTGTAGGCAGACTTTCCCTCCTAACCCACTCTTTGCTTTGGGGGAAAGAGTCTCCGATTTTCTTGATTTCACGTGGGTTCTGTTCACTCTTGATGATAGAGGCGTGGTCCTTTCTGTTATGATATAGAGCTTTCTTAAACATATAAAATTGCTCCACCGAGTTCCATGTCTTGCCAGACTCGTCCACAAATTCACTTGGATACCAATTCGACAAGACAGAGTGTTTCCCCATGAAAGCAACTCCTTGGGGGACGATTCTTGTGAAGGAATTGTGGATAGAGAAGTTGTCTGGCAGTCGGTGCAGGTTGCCTTTAGAGTATTTCACATCGTTAATTATGATGGTTTCACCAACGATGGTTACCTTTGCTCCAAGGTCTGAGGCGTTGTCGGCGACGCCACGGAGGAGGAGCTGGTAATCCTTTAATTCCTCCGTGTAGTCAGGGTTAAACCATAAGTAGTTAAAGTCAGACCCTCTTCTCTTCAGGAGATTTCTTTTCTCCAAGACCTGATCCTTTATTTCCTGTCTTAAGAACTTGACGACAACAGGCCTACATCCTTTACCTTGGCGGCCTACTCTGTGCACGCTGTCAACGTCGGCGGCAGTTATCTTAATTTTCATCTCCGCCAGCATCTCGACGACACCCTGTCTCAGGTTCTGGCCTTCAAACTCCTCGATGTTATCAATGACAATGTTCTTTTTCCTGTATTCTCTATCTAATCTTTCAGTTACCCTCTCTTCTATGTCAGCTTCGATTTGTACTTCAATCGAATTTTGATGATCTGTGAGTTGTTCCATAACTCGACGAATGACTTTGAGCTCAGTTTTGTTCTCCACCCCGACTCTGTCTCTGTCAAAGTCGTCTTGCTGTATCAAGTTAATATCTTTGGCTTGACTCTGTGCTGCTTCCTCAAGATCATGAATAGTAGTTTGCTGTGCTTTTACCTGTGCTTGTAGCGTGAGGAATTGACCCTGTAGTAGAGTCAGGTCGTCAGATTTAGTTGACAGTTTGGATTCAACATCTGTCAACCGAGACTCAGTGTCATTGACACGGGATTCAACAGTTGTGACTCGATCTTTGACGAGCCCAAGGTTAGTGACTGTCGTGGCTAGTAGGGCCTGTGTTTCCTTTATGGATCCAGCTAAGGTGGATAAAGCTGCTAAATCCACTCTGACGTGTCCCATTTGATCTATGAGTAAATCAATCTTTTTCTCAGAAGTGTGAGGGGGCGAAGTGGACCGAGGATCATCCTCCGTGATAGCGTTTCCAATAGCGGCCATGACACTTCTAGTGAAGGGCCGATCCTCCATTGAATCCTGTGATAACTCCATGACAAGTGTTGTATAGCAAAAAATTGCTAGGCAGAAGTGATCTAGAAGGTTTTATGAAGTATTTTCCTTAATCAGTAAGCCGTGGCACTCTAATAAGTCTCCGATGGAGATGGATTCCCCACGCCGCCGAGGAGATGACGTTTAGCCTGTCATGTTGCGCGCAGGGGAGCTCTGGTCCGTTTCTAGGACTCTGACGAATTCGCTCACAGTGGTAGGAGGGGGGAGTTGGACAGTCCGTTTCCAGGACTTGGTCGAGAAATCCAAAGCTCCCGAGCCTCCAGGGGGGGACCACGCCGCGGCTCGGCCTGGTGTCAAACGGGTGCGTAACATTATCCATTCATCTGTTGGCTCTTAACTCAGCATGTCTGAGAAAATGCCATAGTACTATAATACTACCACACGTGACAACTAGTCATTGCTACATGCACACCAAAAAGACTCTCCTCTTTAAGTCTGATACATGTTAGAGAGTGCTCATTTTTTAACAAGGGGGGGGTGGATTTGAGGGGGGGACCCCTTGACTCATGCGATTTTTGATCCACCGGGGGGGGGGGGGGGGTAAAACATTTAGAGCCTACGGGGAGGGGGGGTGAACATTTCAGTGCGAAATCTCACCACCCACCCTCCCTGTTGTTAAAAAATGAGCACCCCCTTAGAGGCATGAAAATATAGGATAATAGAGAAATCTATGCTAGTTGATCTGACATTGGGCTGTCCATGATCGAAGCCAAAAATCCCTAAACTTTGGATAGTTACTGCAAACATTTAAGGGAAATTCCACTGAACCTACACTCAGAAATAGATAGTGATATATGATGTATGAAAATGTCAAGTGGAGCATATTGGAGCGTCAGTGCTTCTGGTTGAAATAAATATCTTAGATTGTGTTTAACAAGCACAGCATGCCACTTTGAAGCCTTTGAAGCATAGTGTCTAGTTCCCCTAACTGCCATTGGTGTCACTACCTGATGGCTCTCTGACCACTGAACACCCACTTGGATCTTGGACTGGACATTATTACGCATGAATTTGACACCACGCAGAGCCGCGGAGCCATCAATCAGCCCCCCCCCCCCCCCCCGTTGTTAAAAAATGAGCACTCCCTAAACTAGAGACTAAAGTTAATGTTTACAAATCTGTCACCAAAAGACATAGATCTAATTATGATTTAAAAAAACGTTTTTGTAATGTAATAATTAAGGAATTCATCAAAAAGAGCATCAAACCACAGACATAGTCTATGATCAAACATGTTCCACTGATTTCTCCGTTCACTATTAAGGTTGATCGCTACTCTTAACTTTTCATCCAAAGAATTTCCTAATTTTTGGCTCATGGTAGTTTAGATCATTAAGAAATGGAAAATGTAAAAAAATAGGGGGGGTCCCGAGCTCCTTTTTTTTTTTACAGATTTTTGAAAAAAAAAAGTATTCTCTATTTTTGCCAAAAAATTCAAAAAAATGGGAAATTTTCATGACTTTTTTTCTTAGTGAACCAATGCCCACATTGATTTTGTATTGCACATGAATAATCCCAGGTTATGGCCTTGAATGGGAAAAATAAAATTATGGTCCCAAAATGTACCTTTGTATGAAAAATCGTGATGGTTTTATGACGATTATTCAAATTTAATGCATAATTCTTCAGCAATATCCAAATATCACAGAAAAAAATCCATGAACTTTTTTTTCTTTTTTCAAAAATTAGTTCAGATCAATAGCTAACATTTTAAAGGAGTTTTGATAGGGAGTCCCGTGCATAATTTTAGGGTTTTGGGCCTTTGAAGTTAAAAAATAGGACAAAAAAGGTCAAAATCTCATATTTAAAGGCCAAAACAATGGGTAAAAGGCCAAGGAACGGGGTAAAAAGTGTATACATTTCATACCCTAGGTAGTTTTAAGCACAGTGATGAGATCTATATCAATCTTGATAATGATTTATTGGTAAATAATTCCAATATTCTGATTTATGTTAAAAATAGCAAATATCACTAGCTCAAAATACATCAAATATTTAAAGTGCAATAAAATGCTCAATTTTATTCGGAATTGTCCAATTTTTGAAAATGGCTTAGTGTCCATATACATGTATATATCTCTCCAATATTAGCCCATTCTGACAGTTTTGAGCTATATGCGCAAAGAGCTGCGCAGGAATCCATATTCAATGAGTAGCGATCAACCTTAACAAGGGTGGGTTTAGTTCTGTGCTATTAACCTGAGCCTCAGGATTGGCTCACTTTACTTTAGTCCCCCCCCCCCCCCAACAGCAACAGTCAACACCACCCAAAATTAAATCAAATGACTAATTCATTGATCCAAATTCAGTAACCTGCAGCCTTACCTGAATTTGTGATGTTATTTACTTCTGCCCCTCTGGTGATGAGCTCACGTAGCATTTCCACACGACCTAGCATAGCTGCCATATCCATGGGAGATTTCCCATTGTTGTCCCTTTCACTCATGTATTCAAGAACTGTCTCTTTGAATGGGTCTTCCTCATCCTCAAAACACTTGATGAACCTTTGCAAGGTGCCCTTTAGGACACATTTCATTGCTATATTCACATCGAGAGGGGTTGACGGTGGCCTTTCCTCTTCCTCCTCTCCTTGAGAAGTAGTTTCAGCATTGGCAACAACCTCACCCTTCGTCATATTGCACAAATGTTCTCAAAACTGAAGAAAACCGTATTTTCGTGTTCTGCAGTGCCACTCTGTTTGGGATTCCCCCGTTGCGAGGAACGCCACCTGACGTCATTTTACCCCGACCACGCTCCACAACAGTGACTGTGATTGGCCAACACGCCGAACAAGCTTAATTGGGAATCCCCATTGTAACTTGTTATATATCAGTTTCATCCGACACATCACCTCAAAAATCAATGCATTATTGAATGAGACACACGACCAATGCCCAAAAATATGTGTCTATTATGCTGGACCCTAGAAAATGCACTTTGCAGTGCTAAGACCACTTGACCTAGATTAATTTTTGGCCAATCAGAACTCCCCATATGTCGACGAAGGCCGATTTGACCTCGGGAATTTCGGGGTCAACTTATACGCCATGTTGTGGTGAGAAATTTGCTGTTGCGATTTTCTACTGAGGAACTACAACACTGGATGTTTTAGGGTATAATCGACCCACAGGTACGTAGAGTTACATTCGGATCTTTTGCTTCATGAATTGGGTCTCATTCTGTGGCGTTCATATGCCGAGTATTCCTCTCCGATTCTGCAAACACAGCAGTTTTATTTTGACGTGACAGCATCAGTCGTCACTGGGTGAGGGCCTGAGGCTGGTTGAGGCAGCTGGGGAGTAGTCGATGTAGGGTGTGTATTGTGATTAATTGCCACTCTATTGATGGTGTATTGAGTTGAGTTGAGTTGTAACATACCCCTGGGCCCTTCTAATTTCGTTATCCTTGTGTTCTGCCTGCTATTGATATGCCATAGGCATTGCCATCTGCCTAGCTAGTAATTCAATTCAATCACACAACCCCTTTAAGGGAGTGCTCATTTTTTAACGACGGGGGGGGGGGGGGCGGTGAGATTTTGCGCGTGAAATTTTTTCACCCCCCCCCCCCCCTCTAGAGGGGTCGACATTTTTTACCCCCCCCCCTCCTGGCAGGCCGAAAATCACCCGCGTTCGCACCCCTTTGTAGCATAGTAATGCGCGGGCTTTTTCCCTCAAAACAGGTTGAATTTTTTTTACCCCCCCCCCCGCAAGAGGGGTCTAAATTTTTTACACCCCCCCGGTCAAGGGGTCCAAATTTTTTACCCCCCCCCCAAATCCACCACCCCCCCCCCCTGTTGTTAAAAAATGAGCACTCCCTAAGTTTTACATGTATTAACTTAGGTACTACCAGGGCCCCTCCATATCTCTGGTACTACACTAGACTCTTAGAGTAGGGACAAATAAATAAATGGTAGGGGTCCACCAGGTAGGATAATAAATGCCAGATGTAGCCCTCGATGCCCTGATTCCTGAACATGTGTTCACAACCATAACATATATACTGGCAGTGGTAAATACTGGTATACAAAATACATTAAAAAGGTACTAGACACCGGTATAGCCTATAGGCCTAGTAGAATCATTCTTAGTAGGGATGTCATTGGTATCATATGTATCGATATATCGATTTTTTTTTTTATGTATTGGATAACTGAATCAACCATCAATGGGTATCGATATGCCACCATCTTTGATTCTTTTTGTGCTTTATGTCAGTTTTTACGGGGTCTAAATTGGACCATTATTAAGGTATTTAGGTAGTAAAATGTGAACGACCAAAATTTTAGTGTATTTTTTATCATAAAAAAAAAAACACATCAAAATTCTCTTTCATTTCATTGTCTGTGCTGTAATTTTTTTTTAGTGTCCGTAACCCTAAACCTAGAAAATGTGGCCTAATTTACCTCTTCTTTTTCTATAATGAATAACTGATATATTACCTAAATCGACACCAAAATAGTGAATAACTGATAACTCCTAAAATTCGATACCAATGACATCCCTAATTCTTAGTCAGATCTATGATAATGGGGTAGATCTACAAATGTGTTCACTGTACAAACATAGCTCTCATCTTTGTCTCTTTGTTATCATGCATAACGTGCGAGGTTATTAAATTGCAGCTACGGCTTTAATGAAGGGTCAGAACCACGTCAGGCACAAATACACCCCCTACTAGACAGACTATGATAAAACATATTGCTATTATGTGAATGTACCTGTGTCTAGAATAATAAAACTTTTTGAACTTGAACTTGAATTTGAGTTTCAATGGGTGACTAACCTGAATGCATGGGTGACTAACCTATATATACATATGCGTACAAGTCCAGCTATTTTTGCATTAAACGCAAAATGTAAATAAAGCTAACATGGTCTCGCAAGAAGAGGATTGGATAGCGCATGCAGTCACCTCTATGGCTGAAGAAAACTTGCCACCCATATCAGGGAGTTAAATTTTATAGCATGACATGTCAATCCATCAACCTCGCTTCCAACACTCTTGGTGCTGTAGAATTGTGAATGCAACCAGCTGTAAATCTCAATTAATACTCAACCCAATTAAATAGTGTCATTTCTATGTTACAGCCGTGGTTGACCTAGTAGCAAGTGGCGGCGGGCGAGGGCGGTGTAGTGGGGCGTGGTGCAGCAACAGAATGATGGGCCCCATGGACCCGGCGCTGGAGCGGCCGCCGTCTCCAGCCCGGCTCGCCTACACCTCCGACAAACACCCGCGCCACACCCTGGAGGCTATCAACGTGCTGCGTAAACACCGGGAGCTCTGCGATGTCGTGCTCATCGTCGGGCTGCGTAAGATCTTCGCGCACAGGGTGATCCTGTCGGCGTGCAGCCCCTACTTCCACGCCATGTTCACGGGCGAGCTGGCCGAGAGCAGGCAGACAGAAGTCACCATAAGGGACATAGACGAGAACGCTATGGAGTTGTTGATAGATTTCTGCTACACATCCTGTATTACCGTGGAGGAGAGTAACGTGCAGACCCTTTTACCAGCCGCCTGCCTGCTGCAGCTCGCCGAAATACAGGATGTGTGCTGTGAATTCCTGAAGCGACAACTGGATCCATCCAACTGTCTCGGGATTCGAGCCTTCGCTGACACACACGCCTGTCGTGACCTATTGCGAATAGCAGACAAGTTCACACAACACAATTTCCAAGAGGTAAGAAACCGAAGTGATAAAATGTTGCATGTTGCTACATTATGTTTAATACAATCAATTCCTTTATAATTTAGTAGAAATTTAGGACTTTCTTCAAGGTTTGTTTTCTTAGGGCCAAAATATTACATATATTATAGGTGAAGTGTGGGTCTTGAGGCTGTGAATAGGCCTGAGAACAGCCTCTAATCATTTCATGTATTACAGAAAGCGGATTTGTGGTACCGTAGGCTAATGTGCTCAAGTCATACAAGCAGTAGTATACATTGTACTAGATGTATGAGACCTGGGTATTCAACAGTGGCGGATCCAGGGGGGGGGGGGGGCGCTGCAATACCTACAGCATTGGGGGTGTTAAACCATCTAAATTAAAATGTACAGAAAAATAGGGGGGAGGGGGCGCCGCCTGCGCCCCCCCCCCCCCCCTGGATCCGCCCCTGTTCAATAGCACAAAAGCATATTCTAGGCTATCATAATTCACATGTAAATTTGACTGATCATGTAACATTTGACTGATCATATAACACTTGGCTGATCATGTTACACTTGACTGATCATGTAACACTTGAGTCATCATGTAGCACTTGACTCATCATGTAACACTTGACTCATCATGTAACACTTGACTCGTCATGTAACACTTGACTCGTCATGTAACACTTGACTCGTCATGTAACACTTGACTCGTCATGTAACAGGTGATGGAGAGTGAGGAGTTCCTTCTACTGCCTGTAAACCAACTTGTCGATATCATCTCAAGTGACGAGCTTAATGTCCGGAACGAGGAACAAGTCTTCAATGCGCTCATGGCATGGGTCAAGTATAACATCCAGGAGCGGCGTCAACATTTACCACAGGTAAGCACAACTGTCGATTGTCTATTGGATTTTGGGAATTATTTTACTCATTACTAAAAAAAGGATCCAAAAAGGTGGGAGGGGGGGGGGAGATTACTATTTAGTCAGGAGGGCCCTCGTTAGGTAAAGAGTTAAATTCAAAACCTATCTGACATAAAGAATCTCTGTATCCACAGGTGCTACAACATGTTCGGCTCCCACTCATGAGCCCCAAATTCCTGGTGGGTACGGTGGGTGCCGACCTGCTCGTTAAGAGCGACGACTCGTGTCGAGACCTTGTGGACGAGGCCAAGAACTACCTCCTGCTGCCCCAGGAGCGGCCCCTGATGCAGGGACCGAGAACACGCCCCCGCAAACCAATACGCTGCGGGGAGGTTCTGTTTGCTGGTAAGTGGTGCTAAAACTGGGTTAAAGTACTGATCGAGGTTGATGATTAATTGATTATGAAAAAAAAGTGAAAGTTTGTGAGCATTGATTGGTAACAATGCTACCTAAAATATTAACTTTGAGTTGGAAAGTAGCCAAAAAATTAGTCGGACAGACCATGTTGCCATGAGATGAGTCACTGAATTTGAAATAAAAGTGAAAAGGAAAAAAATCATGTACATGAGAAATAATTTTGCATCTTGTCTTGCAGTTGGTGGCTGGTGTAGCGGAGATGCCATCTCAAGTGTAGAGCGCTATGACCCACAGACCAACGAGTGGCGCATGGTGGCGCCCATGAACAAACGACGGTGTGGGGTGGGGGTGGCCGTACTCAACGACCTTTTGTATGCAGTCGGTGGCCATGACGGACAGTCTTACCTGAACAGTGTTGAAAGGTATGCATAATATTCATCTTAATATCGGATATTAATGGTTGATAACATTTTTGAGGATAATGAATTTTTCACCTTCAGGAGTAACCTTTTGCTACTGAATAAAATAGAGACAATGTTGTAGCCAATACCTTTTCATCAAAGATCTTGCAAATAGTTATTGAAGGTGGCTGAATATTTTTGGTAAAAAAGTTTGTGTTATTCCGTAGATATGATCCCCAGACGAATCAATGGAGCAGCGACGTGGCTCCCACAAGCTCGTGTCGGACGAGTGTGGGGGTAGCCGTGTTAGACGGCTATATGTACGCAGTGGGCGGACAAGATGGAGTCTCCTGTCTCAACTTTGTGGAAAGGTACTTCAGACTTCCAATAACATCTATATCTGTTTGAGAAGACATCATAAAACTTGACCCAGTAGTCTATTAGTTTTAGCTTTCAGTCTTTCATTTTTAGTTTTGTGTAAACATTTAAACCATTGCAAAACGTAAAACAGACAAGTAACGCACGACATGCCAGAAGTTATGGTTGCATTGATCACACTGTTTTTCCAGGTTTGTTTTTTTCCATGGTTAATTTCCTGTGAAAGTGACCATTGAGTTTGTTTGCTTTGCAGATATGACCCACAGACAAATCGGTGGGCTAAGGTAGCATCCATGAGCACCCGTCGGTTAGGGGTTGGTGTGGCCGTGTTGGCCGGCTTCCTGTACGCTGTGGGCGGGAGTGACGGCACCTCGCCCCTCAACACAGGTAGGGCCCACAGCTACTCTACTCAACTCACACCAGTGTGGGGATTATAGATAGCTCGAATTTCAGTATGTTTGGTACTAGATTTTTAGAATTTTAATGAAGTGGATTATTACATTTTATTTCAATTTATTGGTACATGTACAATAAAATCGGGGAACATGTATCATCGTAGCATAAGTCTTTGCAGTAAAGTGATTTAGAAAATATCTGAAAATTACTATTTTGAGATTTTTCTATAATTTCAGTACAAATTGAAGTAGCTATTTGTTGATATATATGTTTGATACAGTATTCAAATAAAGGTGCAAATTTCTAGGTGTATGTCAATTCATGTTGTGTATTGTGTGCCTGCAGTGGAGAGGTACGACCCTCGCTCTAACCGCTGGACGTCCGTGGCACCCATGGGCACCCGGAGGAAGCACCTCGGGGTAGCCGTCTACAATAACTTAATCTATGCGGTGGGCGGGCGTGACGACGCCACAGAACTGAGCAGTGCCGAGCGCTACAACCCACAGACTAACAGCTGGCAGCCCGTGGTGGCCATGACGTCACGGCGCAGTGGGGTAGGTACCTGAGTATAAATGTAGCAGATTACGTCCTGGTAAAAGCTAGATAGCTAACGTGTAATATATAGATGGAGGACCCTTGATAACAATTATTTTGCATGATCAATTTAGCTCCTATAATAAGAACTAACTTTTTTTTGCAAAATAGCTATTTGTAACTCAAATACGTATGTTAGTTTGAGTAGACAGCATTTTCTCTCATAATTAAAGCTATAATATTTCCAATCACAGGTGGGCTTAGCGGTGGTTAACGGGCAGCTGATGGCGATCGGGGGCTTTGACGGGACGACGTATCTGAAGACGATTGAGGTGTACGATCCAGAACAGAACTGCTGGAAGTTATATGGCGGGATGAACTACCGACGTCTGGGTGGCGGTGTCGGTGTCGTCAAGATGCCCCAACACGAGGCGCACCTTTGGTGACATCTAGTGAACCACTGACAAGTGGTCCGCAACGCTAGTGCGGAGTCTACTTAAAGTGGTTCGCGGCTAGAAGTGGGGGATTGATCGGTGAGTCGGCGGCGGCAATATTATAGGGTAGCGTGTAGGGTAGGTGAAATAGCAGCAGTTACAACTAGGCATGCTCATTATCTAAAATTATAAATAAAAAGGGTGCTGGGAAGGGGGGAGGGGAGTGTTTAGACTAGGTGTTTTTTAAAGGGGTCAAAGTTGGGATTTGTGCTAATATGGTATGGAAGCTGCTGTGGGTGAAACATTGGCTGAGTAATTAAAATATAAAAGATGTTGGTATATATATAAAAAGAAAAGATAACAACTAGAAAAACATCAAAGGAATGATATCTTTTCATAATGAGTCATACAACATATGTATCAAGATATATCAGGTCCTGATCAACATATATACACGTTAAGGTCACCATCTTTAACTTTAATAAATACTGTTCCTAAATTATGACATTTGTAAATGGAAGGATAAAGGAAAATCACATAGGAAGAAGATTAATTGAATCAAATCATGAGAAGATGTGTGGAAAGATCTGCGAAAAGGGACCTTTATGCAGGGTGCATTAAGGTCCCTTTTCCCAGTGCATGTCACAATTTTAAAGAATTTGTAGACAATGGATTTGTCGATATCTGTGTTATCATGTTCTGCTGGTCAGTAAGTGTAAGTTTAGTTTGCATTGTTTGAAACAGCATTTTCTCCTCGTTTTTTTTTTGTTTGTCAAATATGGCGGTTCATTGTAGAACGACATGACAAGGTCAGATGTACAGCTAACAAACTGACTTGTTAAATTATATGCCTTTATAAAACATTATAGCCGGGAGGAGATTGTTACTGGTATATGGTAATGTACGTAATCGGATCTCTATTAAAAAAAAGACAAAGCGAAACATCACAAAAAAATAACTGGTTTGAGCACCGTTATTGTAATTAGCATGTAATTCCACAAGCGTTTCTTTATCGAAAACAGCTGTTTATATTTCCAAAAAATATTATCAAAGAGAAAATGATCTGGGGACCTGTGTGTTCAGCCCTGAGTCGGTCCTCCTCACACTTTCGCAGAGTTGCATGGGGTCAGTGTGTGTCTTGTTGGATCATGTGTAGAATGGAATACTCAGTTCAGAGATGCCACTTTTCATATTTTTTGCAGGAATTCTTACTTCTATTTTGCTGGAATTTCTGTATTGCATCAAGTCTGTTTCCTAACCAAAATCTCCTACCAGAATTTTCCAATTACCGGGTTGTGCCCAGTTGGTTTAAAACTATTTATAGAGGAGAACTTTACAGCGTTAAAAATCTGTAATATCTCCTGCTTGATAAGCTACCCTTGGATATGATTAGAATATATCTTGTTCTTGCTTTCTTTTTGTATATAGCTGCTTTTTACAGTGGTCGTAAATCATAGGGCGTTGAATTATTTTGTGTTGTACCGATCCTGGCTCTGTGATAAAATCGCTTGGTTTAATATCAGATATCGCAGATGGAACCATTGTGTGCGAGCTCCAAAACAATTAAACTGTAATATGGACGAGACGGGAACTCTATTGTAGCGCGTGAGGAGGAGAGACGGGCTTATACTGACATACTTCGATGTAAAAGGGCTCGGTGTTGTGTGGATGGTTTTATGCAGTGTGAAAAAGATACATTTTGATATGGGCAGGTTCTTATAATAATGTGTCTCTAAAATACACATTATAGTCATTATAATAATTATATGGAGTCAGATATAAAAGCAGGCAGTGTGCAAATTCAAGCACCATATCAATGGAGTCCATCAGATGTATCTATTTTATGACAATGGATATGGGATATATAGAAATATGCATGCATGTGTCAATGTATCATATGCATAATCATCCATACAACATACTGGTACATACATGTATAGATGTATATTTGAATATGTGTATTAACCTAGCCTTGAAAGGTAGTCAGTATAGAAGTAACTCCCTCCTTGCATCTAAGTTATAATATACTATGGAAAAGTATTTGCCAATGGCATACATTTGGTTACCGCTCACACTTTGCATATATTAGTTGCACGATAAATCATGAACGATCTGGAGGGCGGTGGTGGAGCTGTCGCGTATTGGGAATATTTCAGATATTTATGTTCTACAAATTGTTGACATAATCATTAAGGGTTGAAGTATGTTATTTCCTAAGCGGCTACATATTTTTTTTACGGATGATTATAAGTTCACCAGAATACGGTATTATCATTTTTTTACTGAAATCAGTGGCATTTTCAGTATTTTTCCTTTGTTAGGTTTGTAGATATATTGTACAGTGAGCTCCGACATAAGATAGACTAACCATTTTATAATACAAATGGGCATATACAAAACCCACCGGAAAAATAGTTCTACCTCGTAAAACACTGCCCAAATAAACCTACTTATTATGATGTTCTCTATTAAAACTGTCACAAAAAGAATATGACTATTGCATTTAGAAATCTGCGACGTGATTTGTAATTTCTGATGCTAGGAATAATAACTGAGACGTGAAGGAAGTAAGAAGTCGAAGTTTTGAGTTCAACCTTCTCCCTCCTAAGAAACATGTTTCTAATGTGACTTCAACAAGTTCAATTGTCATTTGTTTGGCTTGTAGGTGATAAAACCTCATCTGTCTCTCTTCATGTTTTTGGAATATAAATAATGTTAAACAAAAGTTTCCAAGAGAGTGGGTAAACCCTGGATATTGTATGTGAGGAATGGGTCCTTGGTTAACCCTCCTAAAGCGCTGGAGAACCAGTCGAACCAGCATGAGAGTTGTTAAAAATAATAATAATAATGGGGAAATTGTACTATTGTAACCAGTTGTACAAAATGCTTAGTGAGACTTATGTATGTTATACATGTAAAAGCTATTTAATAAACCAAGAATTAAAACAGGATAAAAGTGTTCAAGAATATTATTTATTTACAGTTGATGGGATGACAGTAAGTTTGTGTGAGGAACCTTGTGACAATGCTGAGGCCCCTTTGTCGTCATGATGCATGCATGTAGCCCCGGCGAGTAACTCGCCAGGCCTACATTAATGCATCACAACGACCCTTTAGGGTTGATGCACTCCCAAAGGGTTGAAATGATATATGAATTCGGGCTTGATAAGCAGACACGCGAGGGCTGCATTCATGCATCATAACGACCACGAGCATTTCACATTTAAGCGCTATGCTTAAAGTGTTAAACATGTGGTGAAGAACTGCGCAATCTCCCTATAGTATACGACTCATACAATATTTATCGTTGCCTTCACGATAAAAATGACATTGCACTATTTTTGTGGTTGATAACTAGTACTTACAGGCCCCAAACGTCTTCCAGGATTTAATGAAATTACTTCCGCCAATATTTAAAGTTAGGATGAAATGGCTGGGCAGACAATGCCTAGCATGTGTATTTAGGGAATTGGTCGTAAGCACCAGCGGTAGTTCAAGCCCCGGGCCTAGCCCACCGTCCATGGTAATACTTGAGTCATGACAACAACGATAACCATACAGACAAAGAGCATGCACAAGCTTAATCTGAACCATAGTCAATACAAAATATGTCGTCAGCTATACAACTAACTTTTGTCGCGACATTGTTATTTACCCTCCTTCGCAGTGATCCACAAGTTATAATATAGATGAGATATGTACAGTGGCAGGGGATTATGGTCAGTTGCCTGGCTATAGTATTACCACACCCGAGTCTGAGTTTGCATGGTTCATAAGTCTCTCTGTGATGGGCATCTGTTCGCGCTCTGCGGCCACTATCGGGGGTGTGCGGATACGCTCAGTGTTGAGGGGGATGGAGGGTACAGGCATGAGCTTGGCCGGTCGCGGCTCAAAGCGCCCGTACATGTGACCCAGCTTGTCAATGTTAGTGTGGATAATGGACTGAACCATGTCTGTGTACCGCCGGTCACAACCTGCAAATTGATTAACAAAAAAATCTCTTGAAAATTTGGTTTACACTTTTTGTATTTGGCAAACCTAAATTATTGTACAATGTTAACTACATTTTGCACATCATAATTTTTTAAACTAAATAATTATCTTTGTCGCTTATTAATCACATTCTTTTTGAGACAGATATGTTTCATGTAAATACTGTCACGTTTTCCGCTGCCTGTTACAATACTATGTTAGATGTTTTAAACAATTTTTATAATAGAATTCAAATGTTATTCAAAGATATTTAAGAACCTTACCTCTTGCCAAGTTTTCTTTGGGGTCTGGAACTGGTGGGTTTTCCTAAAGGATAAATGAAATCGAAATTAATCTTACATGAATTTACAGGCATTAAATTCCAACCTCCATCAAATACTCTGAGAACATGGGTATCGACTCTTACAAAAAGTATTGCTAACCATCAGATAAGCTTATTTAAAGGTAGTGGTGAATTCACCACTAGATGCTTTAGACAGAAGTATGGGTGCTATAAATCTCACATATAAGCCACGATTTGTTTGCAACTTAGAACCAGCCTTAAATTGATACCAAACATGCCTATATAGAGTGCGGCGTATACACGGGTATTTTAATAGACGTGCACTACAGTACCAATGTCACCATAATCAGACCCTGTGTGCGGCTTACAGGATTCTCTCAAATCAGGGATGCGGCTTATACAAAGGTTCAGTTTATCCAATACAGGTTTATATACAGTAATGTATGAGTAGAGCCTACCTTCATGTACCGCCATACGACTTGTAGTAACAAACACACTTCGTATGGTGCGAGTGACGGGAACAGTTCTCCCACATAACACAGGGGTGACGATATCAGCCCTCCCTGAAACAACAAGGCACTCATTACTGTATATATTCATATATATTCATATGATATTATATAGAGAACACTTGAACTCAAGGTTTAGTCAACCTGAAGAAGACCACATAATACATTATGCCCATTTACCATCATGATCCACACATGCAGCTAAGGCAAGTAACTTCCAACGGCTGCATTTATGCAAGATACATGAGTATATGTATCAGGTATGGTCTCACTAGGGCTGCATTCATACATCTCATTAAGAACAAAGGGAATAACACATAGCACTATGCAGCCCTTATAGACTACCCAGTAGGCACAGAACATTGAATCAACATTGATAAATGGTTGTCAATGTTGATTCAATGTTGATACGACGTTTATTCAACATTGGACTTAATATTTTGCCCACTGGGTAACCACCCTACCTTGCGGAGACACTCCATGAGTTTCTGTGAGGCGGCGAGTTGGCGCGGCAGGTTACGGGCCGCCTTCTCTCGACACGAGTCCCACTGTACGATGAGCGTGGCCGCCACCCCGCGCAGCAAGGCCGAGCAATAACACAGGGCACCCGGACCTGGGGAGGAGAAGGGAGACCTTTGTATTGGTACTATTACATGTGTGGAAATATAATGAGATCAGCTTGACATTACTATAGGATAACGCTAGAGATATTGTTTGTAATTAACAGAGCAATATCTTTATTGAGCAATATGTGGCCAGGTGAGGGAAAACGTGCCTCCAGGGTGGAAATAGCTTTTCAAAGTTTATGTTACAGGCTTTAAAATGAGATATCTTGAGCTAAAATATCCCAAGTGCTTCTTGTCAAACCAGGGTTGGTGTGTACAACTGAAAATGGCAAATAAGCTCTAAATCCACTATATCCTATTATGAATACTAATAATGTAAAAAATATGGTTTTGTTGAATAATTACCAAAGACATCTGATGTTTTTATCATAAAATTGGTTCTAGAGGGAATTTCTGAGGTCTGTTTTCGATTCTGAGTTCCTTGTGAAATTTTCAAAAATATTTGTGGCAAAAAAATCCCAATTGGAATAATGGAGTGTTTCCATGGCAACCAGAAATTGCCATATATGCCAATTTTCCATGTTTCCATGGCAACAAATGTTCCTTTTGCATTCCAAAAATGGAACGTTTTCAGGGGAGATGGAATAATTTTAAGCATGTCACTGGATTCACCATGAAAAATTGGTCTCAAGCATTTTTTAGTATATTTTTTAGTGTTTTACCCATATACTGCCCCCCTGGTGGCCAAAACCAGTATTAAAAATCCCCCCCGGAGGCACGTTTTCCCTCACCTGGCCACATATATTCTTGATGAATTTATCAAAATTGAGAAATCAAATAAATCTAGTTTGCCTAATAAAGAAAATTCTTGACTCACAGTGCGATAGCATCTCCATAACATCCCATAGCACCGGATTGTAGTCGAACATCTTCCGTATTTGTAAATCTCTGTAAAGAACATTTATTTATTGAAATACATTGTAGTACTTTTATGTTTAAGGGGAGAATCGATATTTCAATAGGCTAAATTTAAACTCCAACAATCTAATATATACGTGCAAATTAGAAATTAAAATCTTTCATATGCAAAATCAAATCTTCTTTATGCTGAAAAATACTCATTAATAACTTAAATAAATCTGACTAACCTTTCCACGGTGACCTTCATAAACTCCTCCTCAGGCCACGGGATGCCATTATACATGACATCGGGTGCGGCCAGCTCCACCAATAGTAGCGCTGTATTGCGGCCCACCGACATGGGTATATTAACCGTCTTACTGCCGGGGGCCGGTGACGGGGTGCGTGCCGTGACGTCGTCACTCGACGTGGCGCTCTGTGGTACCATGGTGTTACACAACCACAGGGCCTCCACCACCAGGTGCCGGTTACAGATCTGTTCTTCCTGTTACATGGGGGAATGAGGTACAGGGGGTTACTCCACTGGAGTTTCTGAGGCTGTATCTATTATTGAAATGAAGTTATTGTGTATGTGTAGATATAGGGGCAGCCATTAATAAAAAAAAAAAACTGATCTCAGATAAGGATGTCGAACAGTGCATGTTTGGTAAAAAAGATTTCTGCGTGACATAGGGATAAATTTTCTTTCCTGATCGGGTTATATATAGTACATGTATACCGGTAGTCAAAAATACGAGTGCAGTGTCCACCGTGTGTCATACTAAAAAGAGTAAATTCCTGAACTGATATCGTTTTCACCTGGTGGTACATGAATATAATTAATTAATGAATAATAATCGTCCTCATTAGTTTATTACCTGAGTGTAGGCTGAGGGTTTTGGCAGCGGTTTGAGACCTTGTCCAATAATCCCCCCGTGGAAGACCCTCGCTCGGCCCTGTGTCAGGTTGGACGGCGCTCTCCGCATGTTGGCCTGTAGCAGCTTGGCTGAAGATCTATTCGTGTTATCAGGCGTCTCATCGGGATCGGTTTTCGAGCCAAACACTGGGGCATGCTCCTGGAAATAGAGAGTATTTTTTGTATGTAGGTACAATGTACTACATCTATTGTTGAGGAAAGGCATTGGTTTTAGGCATGTAGGTGTGAATGATAACAACAATCTATATCCTGAACATTCTTGATATCGTCAATGGTACACGTTTATAAATGTAGAATTTGCCCAAAGCATATTGGACAAAAAAAACTTGTCGTCACGATGCACTAACGCATCTTCTGCATTGGTGCAGCATACCAGCTCTTTCGAAGTGTATCCATACCATTGAGTCAGCATGAATGCAAGAATACAGCAAGGCGGAGTTACTCGCCAGGGCTGCATGAATGCAACATGACAACAGGCATCGTGCATTTAGTACCGCATAATGCGATTCTCAAATGGTTAATATCAAATAACACAGCTAGAAGGAAAGCAGACTACTGGTCCTACTTCTCACCCTGCTTAATGTCTCCTCCAGTAAGCAGCGTGTCAGGAGGCGCTGTGCGGCCGAGTACCGACACAGTGCCGCCATGTATTGTTGGCACTGACCCGCGTTCTGGCACTTCACGGCAGACTCTGAAACCAAATACCAACATTTCAAAATAACTCTTCTATTAAATCCAAATGACAGGGTTTTATCTGGAATATCTGAAATTTTATTTCAGCAACTGTGAAATTCAGTGGAATATATGGTGTACACAATTTTCTATCCTCTATTTTCTTCAAAGCTCAGTTCTACTTATATTATTGATCTTATGAATATCAAATAGAATTTCTACATTCTCACTTCATTTTCTCCGGAGAGAAAATTAGGTGGTAGCCATTGAAACTCACCTGGCGAATGTAAACAGCGAAAGAAGAAGGTAGCTGTGGCGCAGCACATTTTCGTCAAGCAATCAACACCGAGAGTTGAGGGCAGACCGACAACGTTCAGTAGCTCCATAGCTACAGCGGCTACCTCGGCATCTGGATGATAGAGGCATGGTGTCAGGTTAGCCAGGCCTACATGTAGCGATTCACTCATAATGTGTCGGGCATGTGGCCGTGGGGGCTGCTTGCGTTCCCACTGTGTAATACGCAGTAGATTACGCAGCGTTATGCGCAGAGTCTGTGGGGAGGCCTGGCTGGATGAGAGCGACTCGAGGACGTCTTGGATGGTGTGTGCCATGACAGACGGGTGAAAGACCTGGGCATCATGCTGGATACGGATAAACACGCCCAACTGGAAGGTAAGATTGGAATAGGTTTAAATATGTAGCTTGATATATAAATAAATGTTTGTTGTGAGGTTGATACCTTATTTGTTCTATTTTACTTTTTTTTTTAACTCGGAGAGAAACTATTCATACTGTTGTCAGAAGTACAATGTTTATTAGATAGCGTTCACCCCAGTGACATGCTCTCATTTTTATGGTTAGGTTATAAGCTTCTATTCCTGGCTCGGCCAAAGCAGAGTTAACCACTATGTAGTCTAGCTTGCTCATTACTACTAAAATGGAGCGTGTGAGTGGCCTCACAGATGACTCAGGGTAATCTGTCAATTTTGGCATCAGAAATTAATTCGAACGAGTGATCTAATTTGAGTACAATACGTTATTTCTCATTTCTGACGGCAGAATCGTAATCGCCATAAAAGCTCCCCTAATTTCATATATTGGAAGTCATATACAATCGAATTCCAGGTGGTGGCTGTAGGTGAGCAGGTGGCTGTGGGAAAGCAGGTGGCTGGGGGCGAGCAGGTGGCTGTGGGCGTCAGCACCCAGCAGCGGGTAACCGCTGTTTTACGTCTCGGCCGAAAAGCGAGTTGATCGGAGCGTCAGCAGCGACACCATCGCCGTTTCCGTTTCGCCGTGTCAGTCGGCTGCGGGGCGGCGTGTGCTACGCATCCATGCCTTTGCCGTCCATCCCCTGTCCCCCCGCCCCTGGTGTACAACCGCTATCTGTATCATAACCGCTATCTCTAACATATAGATATATAGACAAAGGTTCACGAGTTTTAGTCTGTTGACAGGGTTATTTCACGAGTTGAAGGGGGGCCGTATTTCACGAGGCCGTAGACCGAGTGAAATGCGGCACCCCCTTCAACAAGTGAAATAACCCTGTCAACAGACTTAAGCGAGTGTACCTTTGTGTTTATTTTTTATCTTTTTCAATTCAAATTTTCTAAATTATGGGAGGGGAAAGCCTAAAAAGACATTTTCTAGGTCGTTCAAATGTAAACAAACCGCCATTTTTGATGATGTCATAGGGCCGTGAAATACGGCCATGGGTTATTTCACGGGGTGTGTGCAATACGGCGTTCTTTGGTTAAGTCAATGGGACTGCTGTATTTCATAAAAAATAAAGAGTGGATGTGACTTGTTGCATAGGTCCTGGCGGTAGAATGTGCCCAGTTTTTGCCCGCTTTGGGGGTAGAAAGAGAGAAATACAGGCAAATTCGCTCAAAATGTCATTTCTATCTTCTGCTGAAAACGCTTATGCCTTGAAGTCTATGGGTGTCCGAAGCGGGTGGTAGCTTTTTTTTTTAGTACATTTCCATAATAGCAAAAGAGAGAAATAAATTCGTGAAGATCGCAGTTTAATATCTTTAAGAAAAATTGAGATTTAAAAAAAATATTTTGAGGAAAATGCTGTCCCCCGATCTTGCCTATCTCATGTTTTTTTTCCGCATTTCCCTATCTCGAATGATAACCGAAATACAACGATTCTCCTATGTCACAAAATTGTCTTAAAATGCAAAATTGGTAGGTGTATATTACTCAGGGTTAATTAAACCCTGAGTCAACAATGGTCTAACGGACCAGACAGTAGAGCGGTAGTTACAGATGCTGGAGGACCTTAACACCACCCACCTGTGCCGACTCGGTGGCCTCCTGCAGGACGGTGCTGAGTATGCGGGCGGCACACGCGTCGTCACAGTACGCTGCCATCCAACACATCATCTGACACAACCACTCATACCTACAACAGGGGCACAATCATACTAACATGTAGAAGCTGATTGGATGTTTGTACAACTGGATAGGTTCAAATGTAAATGTTAGCTGAATCAATCAACTGTTTGTGACTCAATTAGTTGAGACAAGAACTTACTTGCATGATATGGTAAAGTACAGAGCACAGTTGTAAATGGGCCATTATCATAATTTCCTTTAGCTCTACTATCGTTCTCGACGTGATAAGCGCCCTTTTCTCCATGAGGGGCTTTTTTTATGATACAAGATCCCCCCAATTTTCAGAGTTTGTGGAGATTATTAAACTCTTAACTACTAGAAATCCATTCAAATGATTGGCGAACACAGTATTATTTTTATTATTTAAACACTTACCTTTTCCCCTCGGCGCGGACCAGCTGCCGACAGAGCTGCTCGGTGTGCTGCTGGAGCGACATGAGGAAGGACACCTCCCCGGAGCGGGAGCCGCGTCGCTGTATACTCTGCTGCAGCTCCAGCAACAGGTGCTCCTGTACGGGAGGGGGAGAGTATTAAGGACAGACTTTTAGTGGTGGGGAGACAGGTGCTCCTGTACGGGAGGGGGAGAGTATTAAGGACAGACTTTTAGTGGTGGGGAGACAGGTGCTCCTGTACGGGAGGCGGAGAGTATTAAAGACAGACATTGTAGTGGTGGGGAGACAGGTGCTCCTGTACGGGAGGGGGAGAGTATTAAGGACAGACTTTGTAGTGGTGGGGAGACAGGTGCTCCTGTACGGGAGGCGGAGAGTATTAAGGACAGACATTGTAGTGGTGGGGAGACAGGTGCTCCTGTACGGGAGGCGGAGAGTATTAAGGACAGACATTGTAGTGGTGGGGAGACAGGTGCTCCTGTACGGGAGGGGGAGAGTATTAAGGACAGACATTGTAGTGGTGGGGAGACAGGTGCTCCTGTACGGGAGGGGGGAGTATTAAGGACAGACATTGTAGTGGTGGGGAGACAGGTGCTCCTGTACGGGAGGGGGAGAGTATTAAGGACAGACATTGTAGTGGTGGGGAGACAGGTGCTCCTGTACGGGAGGGGGAGAGTATTAAGGACAGACATTGTAGTGGTGGGGAGACAGGTGCTCCTGTACGGGAGGGGGAGAGTATTAACAACAGAGTGAACAGACACTGTAGTGTTGGGGAGACGGCGCCGGACTATCAGTGCAGGTTTGGTAAATCCCTGCGTATTATAAGCCCAGTTTGAGGAAAACCTATAATCTGCATCTAGGGTCTGATAATATGGTTGTTTTAGTTCATGAACGTGCACTAATCTTGAAGAATAAGCTCGACCAGTCGTATAAGCCAGCGATTTTACGCAAGCATTCTAAGTCAACCCGACCCCTTTCAACCCCCCTCCTACAAAATTACCGAACCCATTTCCCCCTTCCCTTATGACTTCCATCTACAGTAGTTTAAGTCCACTACATCATTTATCGAGGTATCTGAAATAGTTTAGAAAGTAGAGACATCTCACCATAACAGTGGTGCAGGTCTGCTGGACCACTTCTAATGGCGCTTCACCTGTGTCCATGGCATCATCTGGAATTAACGAGTTAACACGTTTTACAACACATTTACAATAATTCCAGCTGCCCACATTTAATACGAATGCTTAAACCTAAATAAATCAATGCTTAACATATCTTCATTGCCTGTGTCGATGTATTTTCTGAATGTCCATCAACCAAAATAGTGATATTCAGTTTGTAAAAGCTTCCTAATACACGTACAATGTGTTCTGCCTACGCAGCGAATGAAAAGGCTTCCAGTATTATCAACAAGACCCAAGTTATACCCAGGTTATACAGTACCTTTATGTGGCTGAGGTACAGCTGTGTCCAACAGGACCCAAGTTATGCCCAGGTTACACAGTACCTTTATGTGGCTGAGGTACAGCCGTGTCCAACAGGACCCAAGTTATGCCCAGGTTACACAGTACCTTCATGTGGCTGAGGTACAGCCGTGTCCAACAGGACCCAAGTTATGCCCAGGTTACACAGTACCTTTATGTGGCTGAGGTACAGCCGTTTCCAACAGGACCCAAGTTATACCCAGGTTACACAGTACCTTTATGTGGCTGAGGTACAGCCGTGTCCAACAGGACCCAAGTTATACCCAGGTTACACAGTACCTTTATGTGGCTGAGGTACAGCCGTGTCCAACAAGACGCAAGTCATACCCGGGTTACACAGTACCTTTATGTGGCTGAGGTACAGCCGTGTCCAACAGGACCCAGGTTACACAGTACCTTTATGTGGCTGAGGTACAGCCGTGTCCAACAGGACCCAAGTTATACCCAGGTTACACAGTACCTTTATGTGGCTGAGGCACAGCCGTGTCCAACAGGACCCAGGTTACACAGTACCTTTATGTGGCTGAGGTACAGCCGTGTCCAACAGGACCCAAGTTATACCCAGGTTACACAGTACCTTTATGTGGCTGAGGTACAGCCGTGTCCAACAGGACCCAAGTTATACCCAGGTTACACAGTACCTTTATGTGGCTGAGGTACAGCCGTGTCCAACAAGACGCAAGTTATACCCGGGTTACACAGTACCTTTATGTGGCTGAGGTACAGCCGTGTCTAACAGGAACTGCAGAATCTTGTACGACCCAACGTCACACGTGGTAATAAGGTGAACAAGGAGCACCACCAGCCTGCAAACAAGGAGAGTGAATGGAAATGGTGATAATTATTTATTTTCGGCATGATGCATGGGTGCAGTTCTAACAAGTAACTTTAAGAGTCAGCTGAATGCACCAATGCAGTACCATCGAATTACTCATATAGCCTTGTGTCAGTGCACCACGGCGACCTTGATGCACCATGTCGTCCATGAAGGGCTGATACAGATTCAAGCTCTTGCATTCGATTTTTATTTCATTTTTTTTGTAAACACTTTTCCAAATTCTTACTTATAAATGAAAACTACTTACGTGTCCTTATCTTGGAGAGCATGGAATTTCTTTGAAGAGAACTGCTTAGCAAGACCATTCAATACTGAGGGGGTGACTGAAACATGAAAAGAAAAGTAAGAAATTAAATTTGGTTCCGATTCGCCTACGAGCCAAATCTTCTATACCAGACTTTACGGTACTGGTGTTGTATAAACTATTTTTATGATTTAGCGGTACCGTAAATTCTCGCGTATAAGCCTAACTCGCGTATAAGCCGCACCCCTAACTTTGACAAATTATATAAGCCACAGAGGGGGTCTGAATATTGCGATTTTGGTACTGTAGTATACTAATATAAACTCTCGTATAAGCCGCACCATATATAGGCATGTTTGGTATCAAAAGAAAGCTGCGTCTGACTCGCGTACAAGCTGCGGCTTCTACGCGAGAATTTACGGTAGCTTTTTTTTCTCGTGCATACTGACCGGTGCCGACAAAGTCGAGTGTGATGACGCGGAGTAGGAGGGGTGACATGGAGGCCAGGTGCAGGAGGAAGGGGACGGCCGCCACGTGCATCTCCTCACAGTCCTCCTGGAGACTCTCCTGGTGAATCAATAGGCAGGGCAGTTAGTATAAATACTATTTATACTTACAGAGATTATACATATCGTTCTTGATTGTTTGGACAGGATGATCATGTTTTCTGTGAATATATTTTCATGATTTTTTGTAACTGAAAATCAAATGGATGTAACAAACAAGGAAGGGCTTGAGGGCTAAAATGTAGTGTTCTTAGTCGAATGTCGCGGGACATAAATAATCTCGTCGAGAGTGGATCCTCTTTTTTCGACTTTTTTCGGACTTTTATTATCCCCTCAAGCTAAAAGTAGGCCTAAAAAAGTAGGCCTAGTCCCAATAGGAATTGAATTTATATAGGAAGATTCTATTATCCCCTCAAGCTAAAATGTAGGCCTAGTCCCAATAGGAATTGAATTTATATAGGAAGATTTTATTATCCCCTCAAGCTAAAAGTAGGCCTAGTCCCAATAGGAATTGAATTTATGTAGGAAGATTTTATTATCCCCTCAAGCTAAAAGTAGGCCTAGTCCCAATAGGAATTGAATTTATGTAGGAAGATTTTATTATCCCCTCAAGCTAAAATGTAGGCCTAGTCCCAATAGGAATTGAATTTATGTAGGAAGATTTTATTATCCCCTCAAGCTAAAAGTAGGCCTAGTCCCAATAGGAATTGAATTTATATAGGAAGATTTTATTATCCCCTCGAGCTAAAAGTAGGCCTAGTCCTAATAGGAATTGAATTTATATAGGAAGATTTTACTATCCCCTCAAGCTAAAAGTAGGCCTAATCCCAATAGGAATTCAATTTATATAGGAAGATTTTATTATCCCCTCAAGCTAAAATGTAGGCCTAGTCCCAATAGGAATTCAATTTATATAGGAAGATTTTATTATCCCCTCAAGCTAAAATGTAGGCCTAGTCCCAATAGAATTGAATTTATATAGGAAGATTTTATTATCCCCTCAAGCTAAAAGTAGGCCTAGTCCCAATAGGAATTGAATTTATATAGGAAGATTTTATTATCCCCTCAAGCTAAAAGTAGGCCTAGTCCCAATAGGAATTGAATTTATATAGGAAGATTTTATTATCCCCTCAAGCTAAAAGTAGGCCTAGTCCCAATAGGAATTGAATTTATATAGGATGATTTTATTATCCCCTTAAGCTAAAAGTAGGCCTAGTCCCAATAGGAATTGAATTTATATAAGAAGATTTTATTATCCCCTCAAGCTAAAAGTAGGCCTAGTCCCAATAGGAATTGAATTTATATAGGAAGATTTTATTATCCCCTCAAGCTAAAAGTAGGCCTAGTCCCAATAGGAATTGAATTTATATAGGAAGATTTTATTATCCCCTCAAGCTAAAAGTAGGCCTAGTCCCAATAGGAATTGAATTTATATAGGAAGATTTTATTATCCCCTCAAGCTAAAAGTAGGCCTAGTCCCAATAGGAATTGAATTTATATAGGAAGATTTTATTATCCCCTCAAGCTAAAAGTAGGCCTAGTCCCAATAGGAATTGAATTTATATAGGAAGATTTTATTATCCCCTCAAGCTAAAATTCCTTTTCAAGTAATCTCTCTCTAGCAGAATTTTTGCGCCGTCATGATCCTGTCATCGAAATTACGATCAGAGCAGTAGAAACTGAGTTATAGGCGATTATCTGATACGGCCGTGAGCGAAATTTCACATTTCTGAATTTTCGAGAAATTATTTTTTTCTCCAAAACCCCTTTTCAAGTAATCTCTCTATAGCAGAATTTTTGCGCGGTCATGATGCTGTCATCGAAATTACGATCAGAGCAGTAGAAACTGAGTTATAGGTGATTTTCTGATACGGCCGTGAGCGAAATTTCACATTTCTGAATTTTCAGGAAATTATTTTTTTCTCCAAAATCCCTTTTCAAGTAATCTCTCTATAGCAGAATTTTTGCGCGGTCATGATGCTGTCATCGAAATTACGATCAGAGCAGTAGAAACTGAGTTATAGGTGATTGACTCGATCAGGGTTTAATTAACCCTGAGTAATATACACCTACCAATTTTGCATTTTAAGACTATTTTGTTACATAGGAGAATTGTTATATTTCGGTTATCATTCGACATAGAGACATGTGGAAAAACCCATGACATAGGCAAGATCGGGGGACAGCATTTTCCTCAAAATTTTTTCTATAAAACTCAATTTTTCTTCAAAATATTGAACTGCGATCTTCAAGAATTTATTTCTCTCTTTTGCTATTATGGAAATGTACTAAACCAAATCTATCACCCGCTTCGGACACCCATAGACTTCAAGGCTTAAGCGTTTTCAACAGAAGATAGAAATGACTTTTTCAGCGAATTTACCCGTATTTCTCTCTTTCTACCCCCAAACTGGGCAAAAACTGGGCACATTCTACCACCAGTCTAAAACACAACAGAAAAAGTGGGACATGTAAACTGTCAGATGCAGAGAATGAATTTAGGTATGATAACACAAACAAGGGGATCACAGATCACTTCCAAATTTTACAATAACACAGTCCAAACACAGAATACAGGAAAATATCAACCCCCCACACACCCCCTCCCCCCTCCCCCTATTTTCTCCCCACCTCCTCCCCACCTACCCATAACTATATTTTAAATGAACCAGAAGAGGTGGAAGTGAGGCTAGCAGTAGCACATGCCACACGTCGAAGAGTGGCGCCACTGGTACTTCTTGTACTGCGCGAGATGTCAACTTGTGCAGACAAAATTGTACCACCCATATCTCTGCCGTTTATCGTCCGATCGGCTCGTTTTTTGATAGGGACAAAAGGCGGTACATGCCCGCAGCCTGCAACTGTCGCTCACACCCACCTGCACACCCACACCCACCTGCTCTCCCACACCCACCTGCTCAGCCACACCCACCTGCTGGCCTGAAATGGAATAATATACATGTATGACACGCTCAATCTTTTTTTGATACGGCCGTGAGCGAAATTTCACATTTCTGAATTTTCGGGAAATTATTTTTTTCTCCAAAATCCCTTTTCAAGTAATCTCTCTATAGCAGAATTTTTGCGCGGTCATGATGCTGTCATCGAAATTACGATCAGAGCAGTAGAAACTGAGTTATAGGTGATTTTCTGATACGGCCGTGAGCGAAATTTCACATTTCTGAATTTTCGGGAAATTATTTTTTTCTCCAAAATCCCTTTTCAAGTAATCTCTCTATAGCAGAATTTTTGCGCGGTCATGATGCTGTCATCGAAATTACGATCAGAGCAGTAGAAACTGAGTTATAGGTGATTTTCTGATACGGCCGTGAGCGAAATTTCATATTTCTGAATTTTCGGGAAATTATTTTTTTCTCCAAAATCCCTTTTCAAGTAATCTCTCTATAGCAGAATTTTTGCGCGGTCATGATGCTGTCATCGAAATTACGATCAGAGCAGTAGAAACTGAGTTATAGGTGATTTTTTGATACGGCCGTGAGCGAAATTTCAAAACAATTTCTAGGGATAACACACCAAAATAATTTTTCCGGTAAATTAAAATAACATTTATGCATCTGAAAGTACAGATCTTGAGAAAGACAATGCACTTTACAGCATAGAAAAGGACCTAATAGAAGCCAAGCTATGCACTTTTAAAGTAAAGAAGTTTGTAAGATTTTCCTTTTTTTTCTGTCAGTGTTTATGCAGCAAGTAGGCCTTATCACTGTGTACACACTGGCATGCAGGCTGCAGCAGGGATGGGCCGTTTTTGTATTTCATTTCATATAAATGGACATAACTGAGCCCTAGATTGGAATAGGGAAAATCCAATGATACCATTAAAGAGAAAACACTTTAGGGATTAATATGCTATGTTTTTGTAAAATTTTGCCTGGGAGGGTGATTTTTATCACAGTGGAAATTCAAAGTTTTGTGATTGCTCCATATTCTGCATAGCTCACTTTTATGCACTTTTGGCTAAAATAGACCTCTCTTATATTGGTTTGTGCCAAGTTGTGGTAGCATATAGAAGTAAAATAAGACCAGAACCCAAAAGTAAATACATTGAGGGATATACTGTAAAAGTGTAAGAAAGTGTGATAAATTTTAAATTAAAATATACATCAGTCCAACATTATAGCACTCCAATGCACTATATGGATATATATCTAAAACTGGACATCGACATCCATGTAACAGAATCCTTCTAACATAAAGCTATATTTAGTAGAAGTAGAAATCCATGAATATCTATATGAAGGAGAACACCATGTTCATGCCTATGAATATGTCTGTGTGTATGTTCATTTCAAAATTCAAGATGCCACCATGCTTTCAATGTAATCTCGAATTGCAGTTGCAGTAATTTAATACTAATAAAAAATCTATTCTATTTTTCTTTTATGAACAGTTGGCATCCCATAGATTCAAGATGGCTATAATTCATTGAATGTCCCGATGCTTGAAATGCAATCTTTACTTGTAGTTGCATTAATTTGATGAAAAAAAACAAATCCTATTTGAGTTTTCCTTCATTCAACCCATTCAAGATGGCTACCATTTACTAAATGCCACAATGCTTTCAGTGCAATGAAGAATTGTAGTTGCATTAATTTGATATCTATTATAAGAAAATTTCTATTCGATACGTTTTTCAAACACAGTTGGCACCCCATAGGTTTAGGATGGCCACCATTCATTGAATGCCACAATGCTTTAAATGCAATCTTGAAATGTAGTTGCATCAATTTTATACTGTTAAAAAAATCCAATTAAGTTGTTTTTTTCATGAAGAGTTGGCACCCCATAGGTTCAAGATGGCCAACAGTCATTGAATGCCATACTGCTTAAATGCAATCTTGAATTGCAGTTGAATTAACTTGATTCTAAAAAAAACAACTTTTTTTTTTCTTTCATGAACAGTTGGCACCCCATACATTCAAGGTGGTTACCAGTCATTGCATGCCACAATGCTTTAAGTGCAATCACGAATTGTAGTTGCATTAATCTGATACTAATAAAAAAACTAATTCTATTCTTTTTTTTTAAATTCATGAACAGTTGGCGCCCCATATATTTAAGATGACTACCATTCAGTGAAAGCCCTGATGCTTGAAATGCAATCTCGAATTGTAGTTGCATCAATTTAATGCTGATAAAAAACAAATTCTTATCGATTTTTCTTTCATGAATAGTTGGCACCCCATAAGGTGGCTACCATTCATATTAATGCAAATACAATGCTTTAAGTGCTATCACGAATTGTAGTTGCATTAATCTGATACTAAAAAAGAAAAAAATTCTGTTTGATTTTTCTTTCATGAACAGTTGGCACCCCATAAATTGAAAATGCACCCAGCACCCAGGTCAACAGCTATATACGACAAGTGTACCTCCCCTGCCTGTTCTCCTTCAATGCAGAGTGAAGAGGGTGGGAGGGGGTGACCATTAACAGTGCATAAACACTTTGATTGGATGACAATGCAGTTTTTATATTACAACCCTAAATTTGTGCAACGAAAATCATCAAGAAATACTAAGTATTTTTTCCAAAGAATAGCTTTTCTAGAATGGCTCGATACTCAGAAATCCTACTGCGAATTTAAAAAAGTCAAATTCTGATTCTAAACACCTGAAAAGTGAGAAATGCTGGCGTTCACGGTTTATGTAGGAAATGTACTAAAAACACCAAAAATATGCAACAAAACCCTAATTTTCTCAAAAACTGTTCAGTAGGATTTTTTCTAACTGAGGTTCCAGTGTTTTCTACCCTCATATTACACATTGGCATAGAGAATATATTGGCACCTAGTCAGGATTTTGCCCTAGAAGCAATCTGTGAGGCAAAAAACAGCCAAAATGAGCCACTGGTCTGAAGTATAAAACTGGGCATCGATCACTATAGAGCTACAAAGAGAGAGAATCGATGTCCAGTAAAAATGAAAGGTTCAAAGATAAAACCCTCCAAAATTATATGGAATCTGTGCATGAATTTATTTTTTTCTTCATCCATAGTGAAGAGTCTAGTTTTAAGCTTTAAATAGAGGGGTCAAACTTTGAAATCGACCAAGTGTCAAGCAAAACATCAATTATTTCATTTTCCTCTGTTTTCACAAAATCTGCTTGGGCCGCAGAAATACCCCTTATGAACTGATAAGCTATTTTATTAACCGCTGGGCGTACAGTATTATATCGCACAGATTCTGAATCATTGGCCCTTTTTACATAAGGGTGTGCAATATGATTAATATTGACAGAGGAAAAGTAACCCAAAATAGAAAATGAAAATATCCCATTTACTATAGTGACAGATAGGGACTCGCCCGAATGGGCGCCGAGGGTGTTATCCCTACAATTTCCGAATCTCTCCATATCGATATCTCCGGATCTACTTCGTTTTCAGGGTTGCGACCTGTCCCAGTGTCTTTATTTTCGAATTTTAGGCCGAAAACATGTGCTGGGGGGTTGAAATGATGAATATTTAGGTCATTTAGAGCATATTTATCGATTCGAATCGATGCGAGTTGACGCCCGCCATGTTGGATTTCTACTGTCACGTGACCCCAGTCCTGACTTCTGATTGGTCGAGAGCTGAATCACGCCAGAGCCGCCGTCTTTGGCACGCAGAAAATTGTCAAAATCGGTCAAAACAACAACAATTTCCGAATCAAAAACAATGACGTAGAATCAAAGACGCGTATGTAATGTATCATTGAAAGGGCAATACTGATAAAACAGGTGTTGAGGAAAGTAATGGCACTTTACATTATTAGAATAGTAATATAGGTAGGTAGATATAAGGATGGAAACAACCTGTACATTTGTCAGAAAAGTGCCCTGATCCATTTTATTTAGGTCAAGTACAGTATTTACATGATTTACAATAATCCAAAGCATTTTATTGCATTAAGTACAGATGGAAAGTTGGGAAACTGGCTTCTGCATCATATTATACCAAAACCTAAGTGATTCACTTAAAATTAAAGAAAATGGAGAACAATAACAGTTAGGAAAAAGTGTGAAATATTAATCTCGGCGAGATCATGAAGTCTGTGGTAGCTTTCAGAGCTTGAAATCGTGGAATTATATCTCTCCTCGATAATGAACAATTAAATAGACGCAGTAAGGTACAGTTAGCGCCAGTGAGTTTAGGAAATCCCGCGAAAAAACAGCAATGTGAAACACATCTCTCGCCCAACTATTTCCCTATTAAAAGATTGAGCGTGTGAGTGGCCTCACAGATGACTCAGGGTAGGCCTAAGCTGAATCTGTAGCTTATCATGTACTTAGATATAGTACTCCCTTATAATCATTCATTGGTCCATTCTGGCATCAGAAATGAATTCCTTGTTAAAAAGTACCCTAAAGTCATGTGTCATACATGTATGTTATTCCATTTCAGGTCAGCAGGTGGGTGTGGGTGAGCAGGTGGGTGTGGGAGAGCAGGTGGGTGTGGGTGTGCAGGTGGGTGTGGGCGACGGTTGCAGGCTGCGGGTATGTACCGCCTTCTGTCCCTATCAAAAAGCCAGTCGATCGGACGATAAACGGCGACGATATGGGTGGTACAGTTTTGAACTGCTCTGGACACTCCTTTTATCCTGACGCTGTTGCTGCCAACTCTCGTGTTGTATCATGGACTTCTCGGATTGTACAAGAAGTAGGGGTGGCGCCACCCTTTGCTGTATAGGAACTAAAATATTTTTTGGTGAAGCTCTGTGTTGGAAACTTTTATTTGAATTTAATTTAAACGTTTAAGATGGTTTTTATTGTGTGTTTGA
The DNA here is from genome assembly GCA_947462335.1 of Harmothoe impar. Taxonomy (NCBI): domain Eukaryota; kingdom Metazoa; phylum Annelida; class Polychaeta; order Phyllodocida; family Polynoidae; genus Harmothoe; species Harmothoe impar. The sequence goes on from OX381713.1 coordinate 46,087,027, forward strand.
GGGTATTTCCACTGTAGAAGATGGCATTTCTGCGTGTGAAGAGAGAAATATGGGAGACTTTAGCAAAAGTAGTGATTTCTATCTTTGCTTCAACACTGAAGCCTATGTGGCTTTCATTTAGAGGGTAGCAATTTAAGAATACTTAAGAGTTTAAGGAAAAGAGAGAAATCACTACTTAAAGATCGCAGGCCAATTACAGCAAGAAGGAAAGACATTTCAAATTTCTTTTCGAAGGAAACATTTGTCCCCCGATCTTGCCTGTCTCTTCATGGTCTTATTTAATGGCTGTGGGTCATGGACATTAAATGAGAGCACTTCTCCCATGTAACAAAAACGTCTTAAACCTTGGTTGGGTCGTTTAGTATTACTCAGTTACCCTGAGTCAACAACCTATAAACGGTACCATGGACCTATAAACCCAATCTAGCCTTCATCTACTACCCCCAGCCCATTAATAATCCTATCCCGCCTATACAATCTATACATGCAGCTTACCTGAAATAGACCGACCAGGGCCATGCGTATATCAGCCCCATGCTCGGCGGCCAGGTGCCCCAGGATGCCGACCACTGAGGCCAGTTTGGGCACCTTCTGGTCCAGGATGACGTGCGTGGTCTGGTCCTGGCCCTGCACGTAGAAGTCCTTCAGGCCACACATCAGCACCCGCGTGATGATCGTGGTAGGGAAGCACGAGCTAATAGCAACATGGAGAAATTGGGATTTCTCAGTACAATGTAGATGTGTACATCAGAAATAAGATTGACTATCAAAGCTAAAAAAACAAACAAACAAACCTTGAAATGTTAAAATTGAGGCCCCTGAATAAAGGGCCTTTATAGTTAAGTACAGGTCTTTATCACATAGAAGATAAATTAAAATCAGAGAAAAAACGTGTACACTTTTATGCCTGATACATGTACTGGTGGTTAATCAAGTCTTTCCGAATAAAAGGTATCTATGGTATATATTTATTTTTGTGTGGATTCTGTAAAACTCACCCTATATGTGCCACGACCCAGTCAAAGTGTGGGGAGTGTTTGACGGACGCCTCTAACAGTGCGGATACACACACATCTGGTGTGCTCCCCACCCTGAAAACAACATGGGGAATTGCAAAGTCATGTAACAGTTTAAGATCATTCGTGGTCAATGAGAAATGTTTAAAATCACAATCCTTATTTATCATTTCACTAACAATACTTCTCGCATCGGGAACAGTGAATCAAAGTCCACACTAAATCTACCCTTTCGAATTGTATTCTCATCAGAATGTTGAAAGATACATACATGTATTACCCAATGGCATAGAGTAAACTTTCTCTAATTTGGTCACTTGTGAGACTAGGGATGTACTAGTCTATTAGTATTTATTTGTACTAGCGGCTTCGCCGCTAGACACTGCACCACTCCATTTGACTCTGTGAGACACACTGCACCGCTCGACCGGCCTACTGGGTTACTGGGGGCCACACACCTCGAGCACCCGCACCCCACACTCCTTTCCTCCCGGGTGTGACGTCCGCGCTATATTTATAGTGTCCGTGACCTGATTAATGGTGTGCGTGACCTGACCTATGACCATATAAGGCAGACAGCTGGTGTCGCAGAATAGTCCTCAGTCGTGCGTTTCCCCATGAGTATGCTACCCTGCAAGGATTCATTGTAACTGTATTTTAACTATACTGAGCGGCATCAGGTAGTTACTCACATGGAGGCGAAACACTCTGACGCGATCTCGATGAGGACGCTTGTCGGCGGACAGGTCATCCACAACTGGAGCAGCTCGTTGAGGCTGGAGGCAACGGGCACCGCACGCCGACCGGTGTACTCACTGCTAATCTGTCCCAGCAGCTCTATCGACCACTGTTATAAATATACATGCTCATTATCAGCTCATTTCTAAGTGTTAATTAGTAGTGTTATGTATAATGTTATATCATTAATGTATCTGTGTAAACTAAATCAATTTGAATTATGTTTGAGCTGAGCAGTAAACTAATCATTTAGGGAGGTATGATGCCTCAATCTGCATGTTCAATGGCAATGTCGATATGCTGCTTGCACCAACGCAGTGCTGGCGTACTAGTAACTCACATTGGTGCATCATGCCAACCCTTCTAGAGTGTATCATCAGTCCATAGGGTCGGCAAAGAGCATTAATAAAGCATTATGCAGCGCTTATACATCATTATCATTAATACTCACTGCTGATATGATTGGCGCCCACGCGTCAGGGTTAGACTTGACAAACCCCATCATGACATCCTTCACATCCTCAATGACAGAATCAAGGACCTGGCTGTCATTGGCTGGCAAAAAGAGAAGGCAAAAAAAAACAACCTGTATTAAACGATTATTGACTGGACAAATAAATGGCTTTTTTTTTCAAGAAAGGGATTCAATTATAGTATGTATACTTTTCCAAAAGAGAAGAGAATCATGTAAACAGTAAAGCCAAAAGAAGGTGGCTATAAAAATGCCAGACTAATAGTTTCAGAAAATAATCAACATAGATTCAAACATTGAAATTACAAAATAAATTAAAGTTACCTTTGTTTCCGTGTTCAGACTGAAGGTGCTTTTTGACGGCATCATCGAACACATTACCCAGATGTTCGAGAACAGCTTGTCGTGCAGATGGGAGTGTACGAAGCAGGAATAGAGCCGAGCGTGCAAGCTCTTCATTTTGAACTTTGGTTTTATATCCGGAGCCTTTGACAAAGTTCCTCACTTCCTTAAGAATTTCCTGCAAACACAACACAATCAGGTAGAGTGATATTTTTTAATAACGGGGTTGGGTAAAATATGTCAAACCCTTAACGCGTTACTATGCAACACAAGGGCACAGTCTCCAGCCCAGACAGTACTAAATCTTATAAAATGACATACCGTAAAACCTCGCGTATAAGCCTAACTCGCATATTAGCCGCACCTAGAGTTGGGGCCCATGCTATAAGTCGCATTGACGATCTGATTATGGTGACTTTAGCATTGGCCCATAGTAGCAAAAAACTCGCGTATAAGCCGCACCCTGACTCTGGGCTGATCATATAAGCCGCACCGCCAATCTGATTCGCATACTTGCCGCGGCTTATATGCAAGGTTTTACGGTTTGAGCCAAAGGGTTCAAATGGCCCCCCTGTGATCTTTCGATCCTAAGAGGGGGGGGATAAACAATTTTGACCTCTTGTGCCTTGACGGGGGGGGGGGGGGTGTAAAAAATTGAAAACCCCCCACCCCCCAGTTTAAGAAAAAGATCACTCCCTAATAGATTATGACATTGTCAAGTGGCTTTGAAACTTTCTATTATCAAAAATGGAGCGTGTGAGTGGCCTCACAGATGACTCAGGGTAATCTGTCAATTCTGGCATCAGAAATGAATTTGAATGAGTGATTTAATTTGAGTGCAATACGTTATTTCTCACTTCTGACGGCAGAATCGTAATCGCCAGAAAAAGCAACCCTAATTTCATATATTGGAAGTCATATATAATCGAATTCCAGGTGGTGGCTGTAGGTAAACAGGTGGCTGTGGGAAAGCAGGTGGCTGGGGGTGAGCAGGTGGCTGGGGGCGAGCAGGTGGCTGGGGGCGAGCAGGTGGCTGTGGGCGTCAGCGTCCAGCAGCGCGTAACCACTGTTATACGTCTCGGCCAAAAAGCGAGTCGATCGGAGCGTCAGCAGCGACACCATCGCCGTTTCCGTTTCGCCGTGTCGGTCGGCTGCGGGGCGGCGTGTGCTACGCGTCCATGCCTTTGCCGTCCATCCCCTGTCCCCCCGCCCCTGGTGTACAACCGCTATCTGTATCATAACCGCTATATGTTAACATATAGATATACAGTGGATGTGACTTGTTGCATAGGTCCTGGCGGTAGAATGTGCCCAGTTTTTGCCCGCTTTGGGGGTAGAAAGAGAGAAATACGGGCAAATTCGCTCAAAATGTCATTTCTATTTTCTTCTGAAAATGCTTATGCCTTGAAGTATATGGGTGTCCGAAGCGGGTGGTAGCTTTTTATAGTATATTTCCATAATAGCGAAAGAGTGAAATAAATTCGTGAAGATCGCAGTTCAATATCTTTAAAGAAAAATTGAGATTTTTAGAAAAATTTTTGAGGAAAATGCTGTCCCCCGATCTTGTCTATCTCATGTTTTTTTCCGCATTTCTCTATCTCGTATGATAACCGAAATACAACGATTCTCCTATGTCACAAAATTGTCTTAAAATGCAAAATTGGTAGGTGTATATTACTCAGGGTTAATTAAACCCTAAGTCAATTACGTAGTAAACATATACCGGCACCGGTGGTGTAGTTCGTACATGTCTAGCTGTCTAGTAGACAGCTAGACACCGGGTACATAGAGATTCTATAGTGGGCAAAAACAGAGTGTTGTTCTGAATAAAGTACTCACTGTCAGTGCCTCAAAAAGGTCAATCCTGTTTCACAAAAGGTACTCCACATATCCAAGACACTTACATTGGTACAGACTTGTCAAATATGAGTGTATTTTGCATGTTTTGTTCCCAGCAAAAAAAAACAACCTCATGTTCCACCATTTTGGAAAATGCTGTGGTGCCCTCTAGTGGGAAACAGAGGCAATGTGGCCAAGTCTGACCAACCGATGACCACTTCTAAGACTAAAGCAGGCCAGTCATTACTGAAGTGATCAACTGGTCAGGTCTAACAAAACTAGTGTGTGTTTCCAACACCAGGGGGTGCCCACATCAGTCTTGAGAATAACAATGGCTGACATGGGCAGAGAGCAGTGGAGTTAACATGAAACAAAGCCTGGATAATACTTGTTGAAGTGCATTTGGAATGCATTGTGGATGGTGAACAGGTGGGAATACATTGAGCCTGAAATTGAGGCACCTGTGGCTGAAACAATTAGACTAGACAGTGAGTACTTTATCTAAAACAGCTACTCTGTCAAGTTGGCAGACCTTCTGTGTAGTCACAAAGGGTACCTGTGTTCTACACCAGTATTCTCCCTGTCGGAGCCACTGCACTGGTCACGTGACTACGTGTGTACTATACATGTGTATTCCTCCAGTAAAATACTGTGTATGGCTATTTTTGGATCAGATTCCTCCAGGAAAGTTATAAAATATATTATACATACCCTAGCCCTTCTTTATAAATAAGATAATCTATTGGATTACTTATAGTTATTTAGATATGAGCAGTTTCCCATCATTGTTTACCCGGCGACCACGGCCGCCATTAATGGGTCAACTCAACATAGCTTAGGGAGCGTTCATTATTTATGACAGGGGGGGGGGGGGGGGGTGAGCGTTTGGCAAATCGAATACGTCAAAAATAATTGGCCCCCCCCCCCTCGGAATAGGTTGAAAAAAAGCGCCCCCCCCCCCTCACCCTGGATCGTTTTCAACTTAATTACAAAAACGATGTTGGTGTCTACTAATTGTATTTATTTTTTATGGAATACGGCTGTCTCATTGATTTAACCAAGGTGAGCCGTATTTTTTCAAGCCGTTAAATAACCCACAGCCGTATTTCACGGCCTATGACGTCATCAAAAATGGCGGTTTGTTTACATTTGAACGGTGTAGAAAATGTCTTTTTAGGCTTCCCCCTTTCATAATTTTGACAATTTGAATCGAAAAACATAAAAAATAAACACAAAGGCACCCTCCTTTTAGTCTGTTGAAGGGTTATTTCACTTGTTGAAGGTTAGGCCGCATTTCACTCGGCCTACGGCCTCGTGAAATACGGCCCAACCTTCAACTCGTGAAATAACCCTGTCAACAGACTAAAACTCGTGAACCTTTGTCTATGCATTTAATCCTGGGCACTTTTTTACCTTCAATTTACTAGCTTTCAACAAATACATCCATTCGTAAGGTGTTTTAGTGTAAACGTCTCATGATACTCGCTGGTGAGTGATAATAGTCAAACCTCAGACACTTGACTTGCATACCGTTGAATTTAAGGGCCCCAGTGCTTATAAATTGGAAGCTCCCATACCCTCAGTGCTTACATGAGGCCGGTACTTTTTTGAAGACTGACAAAACGGTGGGCTATTCTGAGTGTCAAAAGTGATGCAGTGAAAAATTTGCTGGGAGTTTGAGGAAAATTTTAGAAAATTTTGAAAATATTGACATAATTTGGTAAAATATAACACAGGCTGTTACCAAAATTCGCGACATTTCAACGTTCTAAATTCGCGACATTTTTAGGAATACCCCTAAAAAAAAAGGCCCCCCCCCTAAGAATAGGGTAAAAAAAAAAGCCCCCCCCCCTTTGAATACCCCTAAAAAAAATTGCCCCCCCCCTCAAATGCTCACCCCCCCTGCCATAAATAATGAACGCTCCCTTAAGTACTAGAAAAAGGTGTTATATTCCCGAATTAGGGCTTTATACCCCCTAAAAAGCTTAGATATTGCAACCGAGAGGCAAGCACCATATGAACCTTCATTTATGTCTGCCATAGGGCTCTATCTTTTGAAAATTCGGAGAAATCTAACTTTTAGCGAGATTTTCTAGTACTTAAGAGTCTAAATCCTCCCCACCTACCAGTGGCGCCCCCTACGTCCGGTCGGCCATTGATGACAGTAAGAATCGTGTAGATGTGTCGACTTACGGTGGTGTAGCCGATGGCTGGCCACTGAGACCGAGACAGTGACTTGGATTTACTCACCCACTGTCACAGTGGGTGAGTAAATCCAAGCCGGTAAACATGAGCGATAATAGGTGAATCTAATTTTCATATCACTTAAATACGCATTCGACAATATTTCACGCCCTACTTTAGTACTATATGGATGACGGAGATATTATTGAATCAAGTAATGTATTTAATGAACCGGTATGTACTATTAAATTGGACTTACATCGGAATTTGGAGAGACGTTGGGATTTTCTGTAGCGGCCGCCATTGCAGCTGTTGCTGCTTTCTGGAATTGTCTTCGGAGTTGTTGGAGAAATCTATCTTTTAGCATTTCTCAAGATTTGTCAATATATATCTACCACAGCAGCCCTTGGACAGAAATGCTTCAGGAACTTGACATAAATTGATGGTAAATATGTCCAAAACAGAGAAAACATGAGTTAGAAACTAATGTGAAGCTGGAATGCTAGCTTCACATCTCAAGGTCGTTTTCGAGTGGCGAAGGTAACCCAGGCCGAACGCGCAAAGAAAACACATGTGATTGTGTATTGTAGACTCTGAATTCAGCTAAACTTGACAACCCTCGCTAAAAAGTAGGTTCGTTATTTCATGAACAGTGCATGCATTCTTAAATTATAGGTAAATGATGACTGATAGTGTGTTACTGTCTCATTACATGTGTCACTAGGCCTGCACTGTGTGAGTGTGTCTGTGACTGTCTCAGTGTTTGTGACTCTGTCAGTCTGTGGCTGTGACTGTGAGTGTGACTGAATGTGACTGTAGACAATTCAAAAAAATTTCCGACTCCTTCTGAGGGGGGGGGCGTAAAAAATTCTGACCCCTCTTGAGGGGAGGGGCATAAAATTTAAGCCCCTTTTTAGCCAAAAAGCCCGCGCGTTACTATAGTTCAAAGGGGGGGGCGCGAAAAATTTTCGGCGCCTTCGGCAAGGGGGGCGCAAAACGTGACACGCGCTCTCGAAGGGGGGGGCGTAAAATTTTTTCGCCCCTCCGCGTGAAATCTCACCACCCCCCCTGTAATTAATAAATGAACACTCCCTAAGGGAGTGATAATTTTGTGAAAAACATTGTCAACAGAAGTTTTTGATTGATTGATTGATTCAATAGGTGAGTTAGGTAGCAGGTTTTTATTGACCGGATCTACCAGCCTGCCTACTACCTCAGGCCACCACTCACAAACACCCAGCTAAGTTTTACTGAAGCTGGGTCTTTGTGAGGGGTGGCCTGGGGGAGTAGGTAGGCTGGTAGATCCGGTCAATAAAAACCTGATGGACTCAGCAGTTGAAGGCCCTGTGTTCTGACTGGGTTCCCTAGAATCTGCTGACAAACTTCCATTATCCCAGTTTTACTGTCTGTGATTGCCATCGCTCTTCCCAGGAAGAGCGATGTTTCCATCTAGGGTACAGTAGTACCATAGTAGGCAAGGCCAGACAAACGGCAGCCTTTGATATCTCAGACGTGGTTCACTGAGGAGGGATCCCATGCCAGACTACCAGCATGAAGGCCCGGATAGGAGTCGAATGAATATGTGACTGTCCTATTAAAAAATTTAATGATGAATAACAGGTTCTACGAAGTTACTAAAAACACATACATATATTCTCTTTTCCAGGGAGGGGACACAGCAGGCTAGTTCCCCAATCATGGCTTGGCTCTAAGTGTCTCAACATGATAAACGTACCAAAGATAATGGGCGGTGTACGCCTCCCGACTCTGAGCTACCCGGTGAAGCTGACCGTGGTAGGCGCCGGAGTGGGTATCGCACTCATCACTGTCCTTGCATCTTACTTTCGAAGACGGAGGCGTCGACGCGCCTTCCGTGACATAGAACCAGACGATACTGATACCAATTCGGTTGCAAGCACAGTGGGTACAACGGGGAGACATTATAGTCGGCGGGCTTTGCAACGCACCTATAGCTCTCGCAGCCCAAATGGGGATGCTTTTGGATATCGTGCTCAGAGCCCAGCGTTTCCCTTACGTCACAATGCGAGTACATCTAGTATTAACCAGAATATCGCGGACATGAGTGGAGCCACTCTCATTCCTGCAGACACCACTGGGCTCACTGCTGAGCAGCTCTGTGATCTAGGTCAGTACCGTACTTTTGTATCTACCGGTAAACATGCATATTTTTACCCACATATTACATTTTATTGACTCAGGGTCCCCCCTGAGCCAAGTGAGACGATTCTGGACACCTCTTTTCCTTGAAATAATGAAATTGCTCCCATTTGGTCAATATTTCACTCTTTGCATCTTGCATGGTCTCAATAAATCACTTTCCACAATATCTATCTAATGGTGTTTTTGTTTTTCACAAATTCCTACTATAACCCCCCCAAAAAACGAAAAATAATATTAGGCCGTAATTGGTGGTAATTTGCTTAAGCATAGAGCTCTATGGGAGCACGAAGATAACCGACAACCCCAAATTTGGATATTTCGTGACAACCAATGCTATCTCTATGGGAGGGGTAGGTGAGACGCTTTTTTTCAGACATCTATCAAACACTTAAGTACTAGAGGTAATTTACAGGGGAGGTTACTTGCTATTATTTGTGTAACAGTGATAACCCTGATTCACTTTGCACTGAGAATGCACATGTCGTTACAAAGACTATATGGAAATGTGAGTACCCCCCCCCCCCTCTGCTAGATGTGTGGGCAGTGGTAATTGACTGGGGGAGTTAATCATCTGTTACACACGCCGCCCCGCGGCCGGCCGACACGGCGAAACAGAACCGGAGATGGTGTCGCTCCTGACGCTTCGATCGACTCGCTTTTCGGCCGAGATGTAAAACGGCGGTTACACGCCACCAGGCGCTGACGCCGACAGCCACCTGCTTGCCCACACTCACCGGCTCGCCCACACCCACCAGCTCACCCACACCCACCTGCTCAGCTGAAATATGATCCCATACTAGTGTGACACATGATTTGAAGGTAGTTTTGACCCACGAATACATTCCTGCTCTCAGAATTGACAAATAATTTATTGTTCCTGAAATAACATTTACGGATTCAGTTGTTTAGTCCATCATTTCAATCACTTTATTACCCTGACCCTGAGTCATCTGTGATGTTAATCACACGTTCAATCTTTACATTTTGTAGATCTGATCAATTTGGCTATTGACATCGTAACAATATATAAATTGCCTAATAAAACGAAACTAATACTAGGACTAGGAGTGTCGAGAGAAATCAAGAATTGAAAGATGATAATCATAGATATCAGTTTGGATTATATAAAATTATGTGGTACGAGTGTAACAAACAAATGGAATTTACAGTAAGAAAATGCATATTCATAATGTTATATCATACTGTCAATAAAATAAGCATCTTCCTTCTAGGTCTGGAGTCCCTGCAGTCGGCCATCGACCACTGGGAGCATGCACTGGAAAATCTTGATGCCATGGCGGACACCGTTGATGGACCCATGGTAAATTACATGGCTTAAGTGATTTTAAACGTATTTGAATAAGACGGAAAATAATTGCATTCAATGAGAGCAAAATACATTTTTAACTGAATCCAAAATCTAAGACTAACGTTAATAAACCATCAATGATTTAATAGGAAGATCATTTTGTATCATTATGAGGACAGAATATAAAGTTACAAAAAGATTAAAGGTGTATATTTCCCATGTAGGACGGTGCCTCAGAGGAGTTGTCGTGCCAGCTGCATGCACTATTAGAGCGCGCCTACCGCCTACAGTCCCAGTTCCAGCAGCAGCTCTTCAGCCAAGTCAACGCCAACATCGCCGTAGACTCAGCAGTGGAGGCCATCACCGAGATGGACCGACAGTTCAGTGAGCGCCGGTCACGACACTCGAGTAGAGCCTCGTTGGGCGGAGACTCTAGTGATCTAGACTCCTTTGTTTCTGCTACTGACGTGAGTAATTACGATGCAAATACATATGATATTAAGATATTGCCTGAATTTTAAACAAATTGTATTCACTCCCTCTTAAATCAGGCTTGGTATCAAGTTAAATTCAGGGCACCGTAAAAAAAAATTCTTAGAAGCTGACCACTGACAAAATAGAATTAGTCCCTAAAATTGAGAGTCTCTTTGTTATTGTGCAAAATAGATAGTTCAAATTCCTACTAGTTTCAGTTATTGTACAGTTAACCTTCATCAGGGAATATCTACATTTATTTGCCTTATGCATTATGATGTGCTCAGATTCTTACTTAAATTATGACAAACATGTTCCTATCTCCAGATGGCAGATCTTACTGATCTAGAAGACCAAGTGGAAGAGTTCCATCACCTAGTCCTTTACGAGGCAGGCCTCCTAGAACTAAAGCATGGGACTGTTCCATATAGAGCGCTCAGGTACAGTAAAATATGTAGACATGGGCTTGCCGAATTATTGCCGAATTAAATTGATTATAAACTCTAAGAGAATGGCACGGCAATAAATATCAACTTTATAGCTTTGTACAGATTTGATTGAAATTTAGAATAGCGTCAAAGATTGTGTATTTGGATGAAAATAATTTTTTTGAATTCTTTTTGCAGAACGCGAATGGTAAACTGTATGTCAGACACAGAGTTCCTCGCCAAGCTTCACTGTCTCCGACTGGCGCTCGGGGTAAGTGATACGATTGAACCTTAAGTTACCACTTTAGAAACGATTTTCTTCAAAAAAATATAAATTTTGTATTGGGTATTACCTGAGGTATTTTGGACAAGAAATAAAGAATACTGACACTTTATAAATATTTCAGGAGTTATTTAAAGATGCAACGATACGCGAGTTCTTCATGACAAGTGGGCGTCAGATGATCGCTGACCTTCTTGTCCGAGCCGATCGGGTTAGTATGGTGATGTTATCACCTGTAGCTGATTATATATCTATATCTATTAAAACCTACATTTATATATTACTGTATATTTATATGTATTAACCCACTGTGGGCGGTACGACAGAAGAAATCTCTTGGTTATATCATATACCTTTAGATTAGTTAATTAGTTACCTTATACTTCAGAACTTCCTATCAGGGGTTTGCAATATAAATTGTGCCCACTGATCACATCTTCCTCTTCGGGAAGAGGTTTTATAGCATAAAATTGAAAAGGTATAGGTTAACTAATCAATAATGAATTTAAAAAATGCCATTTCTGTAGTGAAAACAAGGCAACCATGTGCATCCTACATCTTTGCACTTTCTGAAGATTGCATAGCATTTGGTAGTCATATATTGTTACAAGGAGAAAAAAATCTAAATCGTGTGAACTTGAGATATGAGTGTCCTCCAATATTCACAGGACCCCGAGGAGTTCATCATAGCCTATGACGATATGTTTGCCTATGTCAATGACGAGAAGAACCTGTTTGAAATCGAGGAGGAGCTTCGGGGTCGAGGGGTAAGTCAATTCAATCAAGTTCAAACTGAAAGGTATCACAATTGCATTAATTCAATACCATATCGTAGGGAAAAAAATCAATTAAAAAAAATCCAAAAAAAATCGTACACCTAGCATAACTATTACTGTAAAACGACCAGCGAATATTACTCTCATTGTGTAGAAAGTTGGAAAGATTGTAAGAGCAAGAATACGCCTAAGTTAGAATCCATGAGATAACCAAAAACATCATTTTGCCTTTAATCCGCGCAGGTCAAGATGTTATCCTTCTACGATGTGGTGATCGACTTTATCCTGTTTGATGCCTTTGAGGACCTGGAGAACCCGCCCTCCTCCGTCACCACAGTCGTACAGAACAGGTGGCTCTCCAACGGCTTCAAGGAGACAGTGAGTACAGTCTTTGCGAAAACTTTTTCATCCAACAGGACATTCAGTCCTGCAAATTTTGAATATTGCAGGACCGGCTACATTTCTGTCTAAATCAGGATAAATACATAGTTTTACATAGTATATTGAAAAGCTCAAAATGTGACTGGACATTCGGTCCTGCTACACTTGTCAATCTGCTGGACCGGTGGCATTTTAGGAGGACATTGCCACTGTCCTGCATGTTTTTGCAAAGACAGAGTAAAGTAATTAATACACCTTTATGGGCCGCATAGTGCTTTAATGCACTACATCCTTTGTATTCATGATGCATGAATGCAGCCCTGGCGAGTCATGCATCATGCCAACTGTTCAAGAGTGTATTAATCCTGTAGGGTCGGCATGATGCTTGAATGAATACAGCATAGTACATTACAGCATTATTCGGCCTTTAAGTTTAAAGTGTTATGGAATTAGATTCCAGATCATTTCTTGCGGCTGACTCGCCACTTTCTTCAAACCCAAAGCTTTGAATAATTATCCCAGCTGAGCTATATATAGCCCATAGGGTTGACATATAATACAGGTTAATATACGTCATAAACTTTCATGGGTTATATTCGATACCTTTCAGGCTTTGGCGACAGCTGTGTGGTCCGTGTTGAAAGCAAAGCGCCGAATGCTGCGGGTGAGTTTAATGTTTTATGTACATGTACATATATTACAAGATGGCTGTCTTTAATAAGAACCAGAAATGGTACATGGTGATAAGATATTCAGTATTTCCTACTAGAGTAACCCCAATGGTCCGAGTCTCTCGTACTATGGCAACCTGAATAAGAGAACCTGAAATATATTTTTTAATATACCTTACTAATACTATGTTCTTTTAACACTGGTGATATACATGTATTCATTGCTGTAATGTCTTATTCACCCTGCAGTACCCTAAGGGATTCATCAGTCACTTCTACAGTATATCGGAGCACGTGAGCCCCGTGCTGGCCTGGGGCTTCCTCGGACCGCCCGGCAACCTCAAGGATCTCTGTAACTACTTCAAGGTTAGTCTTAGCATGGAGAAGTGTCCACCGAACTAACTTTACTTCCCCTTTACTCTGTTATTTTTAGTGGTAGTTTTATGTGCTACATAATGTAATATGCTATTTAACAATACACATTTGTGTATAGCATCTATAGATTTGTTCTGCTTTCAAATACATTGTATAGGTATTTTTCCAATCGATAAAGGTGACTATGAATGGGAATATGGGTCTTATATTGAGTATAAATAGGACCTTTTACCCCAGTCAATAGTGAAATTCCATTTCAAATAATACTTATTCTATCCACAGGACCAGGTGCTTGCGTTCATGCGAGACGTGTTTGACTTTGATAAAGTACGCTACACGACGATAGAGCAACTTGCCGACGACATCCTCCGACTTGCCCGCGATCGGATCGCCATCGCTTCAGCCAAACTTGCCAGTTGATGCAGAGCCTCTGTAGGGCCCACTGTCTCCTAACATAGTCTATGTACAGGTTATTGTTTAGTTAGGTGATATCCTAATGTCTATGTCCTGCTTTTGGAAGTCTTGAGTTATGTTTTTCTTTGTAATGCCCACCGTCCACAGAGCTCTATACGGCTGATTAAGGCCATACATTTGCTATATATAGATTGTGCATAACATGGCCAATGAGAGCCCAGTGGAACGTGGCCATTAGTCAAAACAGTGTCCAGGTTTATTGGTGTGAGACTTTAATATGAAGGTGGTATTAAATTAAAAGTTTTTTTTTCTTGGGGTGGATTAAGTAATTACTGTTGTATATAAGGTTGTACATAAAGTGGATGTTGATGACATTCCTAGGTCAGTCACCCATTTGGATCATTTGGATGTCGATGTGATTTACGCATACCAAACTGAACAATGGTTCGGCCAACAACAATTTGGATGTAGGAATGCCATGTTATTTGTTGACATTAATATGTTAAGGTCACAAAAATGTGCTAATGAGCCCTTATATGAACTGGTATATTGAAGTAAAAACCATACCATTTGTAAAATGGTAGTTTATGTGTTGGTGTATGTATGTTAAGTTGGTGTGTTTTGTGTTAACCCATGACCGTAGACACTCGGTGCCACGATGGGTCGGTTCGGTCAATGTGATCTCCCGATACGCATATAACGTAACACAACCTATAAATGTGTTGAATCAGTAAATGTAGTACAGTAGTAGAAGCTGTAGAGTATATAATGCTCTGATTTAAGTAAAATCAGAGATATAAAGAAATATAACATCCTTTTATATACATAGTAAATCTTTCAGTGAAGGGTAAATAATGAACTTCCAAAGATGTCTAGATTTATTCGAGTGACGATGAGTTTACGCCATTGGGCAGGCTCTTCTATTGTGTATGTGTTATATTGTAGAGCAGAATTGTGTGCTGATTATCCAAAGTATATGTGCTTCAATTAATATGATTAATCTCCCAAATTCACAAAGAAGGAACATGGTGGTTTCAATATCTTAATAATATGAGAATAGTTTTCTTTATCTATTTGTTGTACATTCTACATACATTTACTTATCTAATTTTCTACCTCTAAATACATACTTATCAATTTACAGTGATTCAGTAGATCGCAGTCAAATTAATAGGAAATTTTATTATAGTATAATAAAAAGACACTTTTAAACCTCTGCTTTGAACGACCTAAAATTGCCATCTCATGTATGATCTTATTCCCTGTAATTACAATGTATCACATTCATTATATCCACAGATTCATGAATGGAGTACAATGAGGTAGCTCATAAACAAAGATAGATTCATCATTTTAAAAAAAAGATGTGAAACATGTATGCATGTTCTCAGAAAGCAACCCCCCTTGTCCAGTGTATAACTGTGATACAAGCTAAACTGATACATACGTATACCAGATGAAAATGACTTAATATGCACATTATCAATGACAATAAATGTCATTTATGACACAAGTAGTCTATGTGTAGGAAAATCTTTTTGGTACAGCCACGAGTACATTTCATGTTGTATATTAGGAGGAGTTACTGTTTCATTCCTTTCTGATGGATAAATACTGTTATTGACGTCATGGTTTGTTCAACCACGGTTTGAAGCATTTCACTCTTTATATCTTGTTATTCATGAATTGTTGACATTCAAAACCCACATCCGACAGATACTAGGTTAGTACACCGTTAATACAATACATTAGTAAGTTGATGTTTCGTATGGAAGGTCATTGTAATATATCATACTTTCACAATTAGCATCACATCTCCAAACTGATATAACCTTTGCTGTTTCGTCCATTAATACCTTTTGGTTATGTAGACTATCTCTCTATCTATATCCTTATACATGTGTATTATGGAGGACATATATTATTGCTGCCATTGATAGTAAAATATGGGACCTCACAAATAAAAGTGCCATACTTTAATATGATAAGGAAACATTGTCTTTGGGAGTACAAATGTTCCTCTACGCATGAACCATTGGCTATACTACAAATGTATTTACCTGTTGATAAGAATAATAATCTTTGAATTGTGTTCTGTACTTCTGGTATATTTAACACACCCCTGCTTAGCCAATTGTGACAAGCACTGGCATACATTCTAAAGTGACTTTCATGTGTGCAAATTAGGAATGTTCCCCAATATATTTCATCAAATAGCTACTCAGTATGTACTTTGCAGAGAAGACAGATTATTATAAGTGAAATAATAATAATACAATAAATGAGTGTACCAGTATGTATAGACTTGTAATAGAGACTAGTTGATGCCCTATACCACTACTAGTAGATGGCGATGCAGTAATTCCAGCTCAGCGGGGCCCCTGGACAATATAAATCTGTCTTTCTTTGGATGGTTCAATCATTTAGTGTATGTTTCTTCTTTGACTACTACATATATTAAAGATATATCAGCAGATGTCATTCAAATATCCAGATCTGTTAACATGTCCGGACCCATAAGCACTCAGTGCAGCTGAAGCCAATAGCCAGTGTCTGTCGCCAACTGGTGGTTGGGCGCCGAACCAACCATGGAGGGCTCTATTCCATAGTACAGATAGTAACACCATAGTGTTGTCACTGGACTTTGTTAATACATCTTGGGGCTGGTACCTGTTTACTGTTGGAAAGTAGTTGTTATATGCCAAGACAAAGTATTAATGTAAGTGTCTTTACTGTTGAGTAGTATGCAATTATAATAATGTGTCATTCAACATTGATATAAAGATACTGTCCCTTTGAAATGTGAATGTTGTAGCTATCTCAAAGTGAGTTGTTACAAGTGGCTCTGCCTTTTTGTCCTGAGGATGGGCGATCTTATTTCTCTACAGGTACATATTATTGTATAGTTAAGTTAGGTAGAATTTCTTTTACTGTCTCTTCTAGCTATTGCATTTCTATGATGAAGAACAACCATTTCAGTCAATACCGCGAAATGAATGATGTCACAATGAATAAATGGTGCTTTGAGTCCCCTGTGGTGAAAATAGCACTATATCCTGGCCACCTGATGGATTAAATAAATGTGGTCTGCGACTATATAATTGCTCCTCCCTTAGGTATGGTTTAAAGTAATACTATTGACAAGGGTATGATAACCATATCTTCACTAAGAGTAAGATATATGACATATTTCTATGTGGTATGAAATGAAATAAAAATCAATTTCTGCGAAATTATACTATAAACCCAGCTGTTCTTATTTATTCAATAAAGGAGTAGTTTTAGTGTACGGTATAAAAATTGTAATTTCATTTCGTTAAACTGGAAGATACAAACAAAGGACACTCCCCTCTGCTGTTTGAATAGTGAACTAAAACGGTTTGATCTTGTTGAGCTGGACCCTGTTACTCAGCATGACAGAATAAACACCTCTATACTAAAACACCTCATCATGTAGCCATTAATGACTATTCACAGGACATCATTATACCTTCCTTTATTGGTCTAATACATTTAAGGTGGACATGGATGTAGGAAAGTTGAGAAATGCCTGTGGATCTCACTCACTATATAAATATATGTTTGCTTTGGAACCTGAAATGTGTCAGGGAGGGAGTTTTGTCATAGTTTAATTACTGGACATCGATTCTCTGTCTCTTTGTAGCTCTATAGTGATCAATGCCCAGTTTTATACTTCAGACCAGTGGCTCATTTTGGCTGTTTTTGGTCTCACAGATTGCTTCTAACTCAAAATCCTGACTAGGTGCCATTATATTCTCTATGCCAATGTTTAATATGAGGGTAGAAAACACTGGAACCTCAGTTAGAAAAATTCCTACTGAACAGTTTTTGAGAAAAATTGGGTTTTGTGGCTCTTTTTTGGTGTTTTTAGTACATTTCCTACATAAACCGTGAACGCCAGCATTTCTCACTTTTCAGGTATTTATAATTAGAATTTGACTTTTTTTAATTCGCAGTAGGATTTCTGAGTATCGGGCCATTCTAGAAAAGCTGTTATTTGGAAAAAATATATACTATTTCTTGATGATTTTCGCTGCACAAATTTAGGGTTGTATTATAAAAACTGCATTGTCATCCAATCAGAGTGTTGATGGTCACCCCCTCCCACCCTCTTCACCCTGCCTCAGGCCCGGGCCTCAGGTTATAATTATAGGCTCATTGAGCCGTATCCCACCCACCCATATAGCCAGTGAAGTGCTGTGAAGATCCCATACATATCAGTCCGCTCAGGTTATAATTATAGGCTCATTGAGCCGTGTCCCACCCGCCCATGTAGCCAGGGAAGTGCTGTGACGATCCTATACATATCAGTCCGCTCAGGTTATAATCATAGGCTCATTGAGCCGTGTCCCACCCGCCCATGTAGCCAGGGAAGTGCCGTGACGATCCTTTGTCACACCTAGCTAATAACCCTTTAAGGCCTGCTATTTACACACACACCCCAACACACTTTAGACCTTCTTATACGCACATTGAAATAGGTTATGTTGGCCTCAAAGGGTTAACTATATGGTGAATGTCGTCTGCTATTTCCTATGCCGCTCTCTGCTACTTACCAGGCCACCACAAGCCTCACACATACCCCTTTTGTCATTAGAGAGTCGAATGAGTGATCTAATTTTAGTACAATACGTTATTTCTCATTTCTGACAGCAGAATCGTAATCCCCAGGAAAAACTGATACACTTTAATAGGTCACATGCCTTATTTGATCAAATTCCAGGCGAGCAGGTGGGTGTGAGCAAGCAGGTGGGTGTGGGCATGCAGGTGGTTGGGGGCAAGCAGGTGGCTGTGGGCGTCGTCGCACGCCAGCCCGTAAACGCCGCCTTAAGTCTCAGCCAAAAAGTGAGTCCGTTGGAGCGTAAACTGCAGCGGCATGTATCTTTTTCGCTGTGTCTGTCCGCCACGGGCGGCGTGCGTTACAGATGATTTTGGCTGTAGTTGAGCAGGTGGCTGTGGGAAAGCAGGTGGCTAGGGGCGCGCAGGTGGCTGTGGGCGTCAGCGCCCGGCAGCGTGTAACAGCGTGTAACCGCTGTTTTACGTCTCGGCCAAAAAGCGAGTCGATCCGAGCGTCGGCAGCGACACCATCGCCATTTCCGTTTCGCCCTGTCGGTCGGCTGCGGGGCAGCGTGTGCTACGTGTCCATGCCTTTGCCGTCGCTCCCCTGTCCCCCCCGCCCCCGTTCTCCCTTATCCCATTCTCCCTTTATCCTGTTCTCCGTTTATCCTGTTCTCCGTTTATCCCGTTCTCCGTTTATCCCATTCTCCGTTTATCCCATTCTCCCTTTCTCCCTTTATCCTGTTCTCCCTTTATCCTGTTCGCCCTTTATCCCGTTCGCCCTTTATCTCGTTCTCCGTTTATCCCGTTCTCCGTTTATCCAGTTCTCCGTTTATCCTGTTCTCCGTTTATCCCATTCTCCGTTTATCCCATTCTCCCTTTCTCCCTTTCTCCCTTTCTTCCGTTCGCCATTTATCCCGTTCGCCTTTTATCCCGTTCGCCATTTATCCCGTTCTCCGTTTATCCCGTTCTTCGTTTATCCCGTTCTCCCTTTATCCAGTTCTCCCTTTATCCTGTTCTCCCTTTCTCCCTTTCTCCCGTTCTCCCTTTCTCCCGTTCTCCCTTTCTCCCGTTCGCCCTTCATCCCGTTTGCCCTTTATCCCGTTCTCAGTTTATCCCGTTCTCAGTTTATCCCGTTCGCTGTTTATCCTCTTCTCCCTTTATCCCTTTCTCCATTTCTCCCGTTCGCCATTTATCCCATTTGCCTTTATCCCGTTCGCCGTTTATCCCGTTCGCCGTTTATCCCGTTCGCCGTTTATCCCGTTCGCCGTTTATCCCCTTCCCCCTTTATCCCCTTCCCCCTTTATCCCCTTCCCCCTTTATCCCCTTCCCCCTTTATCCCGTTCTCCCTTTCTCCCGTTCTCCCGTTCTCCCGTTCTCCCTTTCTCCCTTTCTCCCGTTCTCCCTTTCTCCCGTTGGCCCTTTATCCCCTTCTCAGTTTATCCCCTTCTCCGTTTATCCCGTTCTCCGTTTATCCCGTTCTCCCTTTATCCCGTTCTCCCTTTATCCCGTTCTCCCTTTATCCCATTCTCCCTTTATCCCGTTCTCCCTTAATCCCGTTCGCCCTTTATCCCGTTCGCCCTTTATCCCCTTCTCCGTTTACCCGTCCTGCGTTTATCCCGTTCTCCGTTTATCCCATTCTCCCTTTATCCCGTTCTCCCTTTCTCCCGTTCTCTGTTTACCCGTTCTCCGTTTATCCAGTTCTCCGTTTATCCCGTTCTCCGTTTATCCCGTTTTCCGTTTATCCCTTTCGCGGTTTATCCCGTTCGCGGTTTATCCCGTTCGCCGTTCATTCCATTCGCCGTTTATCCCGTTCGCCGTTTATCCCGTTCTCCGTTTATCCCGTTCTCCGTTTATCCCGTTCTCCGTTTATCCGTTCTCCCTTTATCCCGTTCTCCCTTTATCCCGTTCTCCCTTTCTTCCGTTCTCCCTTTCTCCCGTTCTCCCTTTCTCCTGTTCTCCGTTTATACCGTTCTCCATTTATTCCGTTCTCCCTTTCTCCCATTCTCCCTTTCTCCCATTCTCCATTTATCCCCGTTCTCCAATTATCCCCGTTCTCCCTTTATCCCATTTTCTGTTTATTCCCTTCTCCGTTTGTCCTGTTGTCTGTTTATCCCATTCTCCCTTCATCCCGTTCTCCCTTCATCCCGTTCTCCCTTCATCCCGTTCTCCCTTTATCCGTTCTCTGTTTATCCCATTCTCTGTTTATCCCATTCTTCATTTATCCCCTTCTCTGTTGATCCCCTTCTCCCTTTATCCCGTTCTCCCTTTATCCCACCTATTTTCAACGTCACTACAGCTATGCTGTACACTTCCTTACCCTTAAACTTAACCCCTTGCCCTTACACTCAACAATTGCCCCCTAGTATACCCTATAAAGTTTCACCCACGTGGCTTTTGTTTGCCCCCCACTGTTCTATTATTGGGTGCAATCTACAACTCTAACCTCTGCTATACATATCAGTCCGCTCAGGTTATAATTATAGGCTCATTGAGCCGTGTCCCACCCACCCATGTAGCCAGGGAAGTGCTGTGACGATCCTATAGGGAAGGTTACATACAGTTGATTGTTTCTCTTTATATTGGAGGTGCGATGGGCAAGCAAACCACTGGACTGTGACCCCCGGGTATATGCACCATGAATCAGCCAGTTTTGTCATATATGAATAGCCAAATGTGTCTTAAAGGAGGCAAATACTCTCATTTACATATGTGCCTCTACATGGGTAAAAATCGACACGGCGACACGGCCCTTTTTGGCCCTTTTAAAAATCGACGGACACAGGAAAATCGGGGATAAAAATCGACCCACAGGAGGTTTTCTCTTTGTTCTTATATAGCTAAAAATCGACACAATGCCACTGCCCTACAGCTAAAATTCGACCCGGCGACACGGTCAAAATTGCGGGTACCCATGTAGAGGCACACATATGGCACATGTGTTATGTAGCAAAATCTGCATAAATACAACCCAAAGGCAATTAGAAATAAACTTTACAGTAATTATCCTGGTGTGTGGCTATCATGGTGAGGTTACCTAACCACGTGTAGGCTTTGTTTGCCCACACTATGACGTAGCATACCTGTATATGTAACCCTCCCTATACATATCAGTCCGCTCAGGTTATAATTATAGGCTCATTGAGCCGTGTCCCACCCGCCCAGGTATGTGCTAGAAGGATCCTGTTACATGGATGTCGATGTCCAGTTTTAGATATATATCCATATAGTGCATTGGAGTGCTATAGTGTTGGACTGCTGTATATTTGATTGTTGACAACCCAGTTAAGGGCTATTGGGTTTAGTTCAGTGCAAGTTGCAAAACAAGTGACTTGCGCTTTTTAACTTGACCTCATGTCTACTATGTAGGTCTTCACTATGCATGGGTCTATCCAGAGTCCATCAATGGAATCACGCATGGAGGCAGATTCCGCAGCTTTTGGCGAGAAAAAAGTTTAAAATAGCAAAAAAGTGAAATTAGCCTAAAAAAACCCCTATTTGGTGAGAAAAAAGTTCAAAATCACAAAAAAGTGAAATTTGCCCAAAAAAAACCTATTTGTTGAGAAAAAAGTTCAAAATCACAAAAAAGTGAAATTTACCCAAAAACACCTGATTTGATGAGAAAAAAAGTCCAAAATCGCAAAAAAAAGTGAAATTTGTCTGAAAACATCCTTTTGGCGAGAAAAAAGTTCAAAATCACAAAAAAAGTGAAATTCGCCTAAAAACACCCTATGACTGTAGCATGAATGCAGACACTCATGGACACGGACTCATGTACACCCACACAGACATTCACATAGGCATGAACATGGCCTTCTCCTTCATATAGCAACCTATGGATTTCTACTTTGATGAGACTGAATATAGCTTTCTGGAGGACTCTGATACATGGATGTCGATGTCCAGTTTTAGATACATGTATACCCTAAATTCTCGCGTAGAAGCTGCGGCTTGTACGCGAGTCAGACTCAGCTTTCTTTTGATACCAAACATGCCTATATAGATAGGGTGCGGCTTATACGAGAGTTTTTATTAGTATACTGCAGTACCAAATTCGCAATATTCAGACCCCATCTGCGGCTTATATAATTTGTCAAAGTTAGGGGTGCGGCTTATACGCGAGTTAGGCTTATACGCGAGAATTTACGGTATACCCATATAGTGCATTGGAGTGCTATAATGTTGGACTGCTGTATATTTTTACTAGGGAAAAGTAGTGTGAGATCTGAAGACCGAGCATTGCAACATAGCATCATAGAGCACCTATGTTAGGGAAATAATAATAAAATGCGAGAAAATAGAGATGAGACACAGAAGCTCTTGCTCCACTAGGATCACACAGGTACCTGCTGTAAGATGTGTAGGATACTAAAGGAATGATCAGAATGGAAACACAACCATGATCGTTCAGTGTCACGTGTAGACTGTCCTTTTATTATCGCCCATCGTCCGTAGTTCCCTCCTCTCTCGCCAGGCCGCAGCACATACGTTACATCTCCCTTTCTTCACACTTTTTTTTTTTTTTTGAACAACAAGGAACACTGGATAACTACAGCAACATATGAAAGCTGGAACAAGATAATTTCCTGGAGTAGCTACTGAGTCAATATAATAGGCTTTGAAAATACCCTGAAAGGAAACACAATAAAATACAAATAAATAAAATCAGTCACTCAGAACTTGCACATAATAAACACTTTAAATGTCAACGGCAGTTTTTTTTTTGTTTTTTTTTGTGTTTTTTTGTTGGTTTGTTTGTGTCACTCTTAAACAGACACATTACAAGTCAAGCCTCCTTGGTGGTCTGCTCAACCTGCCACTACTGGTGCGATATTGTGCACCCTCACTATGAACAGAACCCTCTCCGCCAGCAGGAATGGGAAGCACACCCATGGGGCTATCCACAGTTGGATGGGTGGCTTTCTTGGGCGATAGCGGCTTAGGACTTGGCAGAGATGGCATCGGGACAACCGGCTGTTGTGGTATTACATCCATTGTAGGGCTAGGGGCTACATTAGGCCTAGTCAGTTCATCCGAGGCGCCAAAACTGTTAGCTTTGTGTGTTGCCAACCGCAGATGTCGCCTGTTTCTCCTGTACTTATGCCCTTCACGATCCACTATATAGGATCTTGGTTGCTCATGGTGCCTGACAATGGTAGCTGGTACCCATCTCTTGGTTCCTGGGAATGGTGCCATTCTCACTGGGTCACCCACTTGAAGTGGTGGTAGATCTCGTGGGTGTTTAGCATCGTGATAGTGCTTTTGTGACCTTTTGGACTGATCCAAGGCCTTCCTCACCTCCTGCATGTCAATCTGTTTTGGGTCCAACAGCTCCGTTGCTATCGGGATCATATTGCGGGGTCTCCTGCCCATACTCAGTTGGGCTGGTGATAGGCCACAACTCTCCATGGGAGTCGTCCTATAGTCCAATAAGGCCATATATCGCTGGGCTCTGTCACTGGACTTAGCCCAAAGTCTTTTAACAGTCTGCACTGCCCTCTCGGCCTCTCCGTTCGACTGTGGGTAGGTGGGAGAAGAGGTCACATGTGTAATCTGCTTTTCGTCGCAGTACTTTCTGAATGCTTGACTTGAGAACTGTGGCCCATTGTCAGTCCTTAGCACATCTGGTAGGCCATGTGTAGCCAGCTGGCGCATTAGCGTCTCCTTTGTGGTCTCGCTCGACATGTCTGCTAGTTTGTCCACTTCGATAAACTTAGACATATAATCCACAGTTAACAAATAGTTCTCCCCTTTCCACTCAAATATGTCACTGGCTGCCTCCTGCCAAGGACGTTGGGGTGTCGGTGTGGGACGCATTGTCTCGGCTGGCTGTTTGTTCTGAAAGGTGTTGCAGATCGCACAGTCACTGACCAAGTCTTCGATCTGCTGTGACATCCCCGGCCAATAAAGTGCTTCTCTAGCTCTTTGCTTGCACTTCGTGATTCCGAGGTGCGACTCATGAACTTGTGATAGCATCTCTGGGCGAAGGCTTGGTGGTACCACAATCCGCATACCTTTGTATACAATCCCGTCTGATACAGCTAGTTCATCTCTATTTGTCCAATACACTCTCACGCTATGTGGAACTTGCTCTTTAGTGTCTGGCCATCCCTTTAGTATCAGATGGTATAGCTCATTCATTTCATCTGCGGTGGCTTCCTGGAAGCTACGATATCTCGTCGGCGTGACCGCGATGAAGTTGACCATGTTAACTACTATGTGTTCAATGTCCTCTTGTTCACCAGGTAGGTTTGCACGGCTAAGGGCATCTCCCATTGGGATGTCCTTCCCTGGAACATAGCAAACATTCAAATCGTAGGGCTGGAGGCGCAGCATCATCGTCTGGAGTCTCATTGGCGCCGCTAGTATGGGTTTCTTGAAGATAGACTGAAGCGGCTTGTGATCGGACTCCACCAATACCTCCTTGCCGAACACATAGTGGTGAAACTTCTTACAAGAGTGGACGATGGCAAGAGTCTCTTTCTCAATCTGTGCATATCCTTTCTCTGTGCTTGTGAGGGCTCTTGAAGTGTATGCCACTGGTCTATCCTCTTGCAACAGAACACCTCCCAAAGCATAGCCAGAGGCGTCACACTGAATCCTAACTGGCTTCCGCACATCATAGTAAGCCAGTACTGGTGCGTTGCAACACAGGTCTTTTAGCTTGTCAAAGCTGCACTGTTCAGGCTCTTCCCAAACAAAGTCTGAATCCTTCTTTGTGAGCTCTCGAAGGGGCGCATCAATGTCACTCAGGTTAGGGATGAACTTAGAGATGTACTGCAAGAATCCCAAAAACCTACGTACGTCCTCCTTTGTCTGGGGTCTTGGCATATCTCGAACTGCCTCGACTTTGTCAGGGTCTATCTGGAGGCCCTCTGATGAAAGTATGTGGCCAACATACTTCACACTCGATTTCTTCACTTGGCATTTCTCGAAGTTTAACTTCAGGTTCCATTCAGTTGCTCGTCTGACGACCTTTGCCATGATACTGTCATGGTGGCTCTCGTCACGCCCTGCCACTAGTATGTCGTCCATCACTGCATATGCTCCTGGAATGTCCTCTAACATGGCATCCATTATCCGCTGATAGATCTCTGGTGCCGACTTTATCCCAAAGGGCAATCTTAGCCAGCGGTACCTTCCCACTGGCGTGTTGAAGGTCGTCAATAGGCTTGATTCATAGTCAATCTGGATCTGTAGGAAACCTGACTTGGCATCAATAACTGTAAACACCTTTGCATCTGGTATGGATGCAACAATGTCCTCTACTGCCGGTGTTGGGTAATGCTCCCGTCGAATGGCCTTGTTTAGGTCCCTTGGATCTAAACATATCCTAATTTTGTCTTTCTTTTCCACCACAACCATGGAGCTGACCCAATCAGTAGGTTCTTTCACCTTGGCAATGTGACCATCTGCCACCATTTCTTTTAGCTTAGACACAACCTTCTCGCGCATGGAGTGGGATGGGCGACGATTCCCATGTACAACTGGTCTCACTGTTGGATCAATCTTCAGTGAGTACACTCCTGGCAGAGTTCCAGTCAAACTCCTCAGCTCTGGATATTTGTCTATACCTCTGTCGACTGCATGTATGCGCTTGATGAGGCCCAACTCGGTACATGCCGCTCCAGACAAGAGGGTACTCTGGTCCTGTTCAGTGATGTAGAACTTGACCTCAATCTCCTGAGATTTCCACCACACCCGGAACACCGCAGATCCGAGTAGGGGAATCGGGTGCTGTGTATATGACAGATATACACGCTTAGTGGGTCGAATGGCAGGTCTTTCTGGTATCTTATTGTATGTCTTTGCAGACATAAAGGACTTTGAAGCGCCAGTATCTAATTGCATCCGTACCTTGATACCACCAATCGTCAACTTCTCCCACCATTCACCTTGTGGCTCTTCCCGTACTGGCTGCACTGCGTGCACTAGATGGGCAAATCCGACGTCAGACTCGTCACTGCTCGACTCTTCATTTGAGCGCTCGTCAACGGCATGCGCACTTTTCTTGAATGTCCTCTTGGACTTAGTGCATACTGATACAAAATGCCCCTTGCCTCTACAGTAGTTGCAAGTAGCATTGCGTGCTGGGCAGTTGCTGTGACTCGCATCATAACCACACTTTTCACACATCTCAGATTTCTGGTTACCCTTGGGTGGTTTCTCTCTAGGTGGTGCTTGCTTCTTTTTATTTTTACCGTGCTTGTCGTGTCTGACTGCGTGGACAGCGCTGTCCTCCTCCCAGTCCAACACCTGCATAGTCTCCCTTGAGGACTCATTGCTACGACCAAATGTGATGGCCATCCGAAGGGTGAGCTCCTCCCCCTTGTCAAAGCACTTTTCTTTCACAGATGCCTGACGCACTCCTATGACAATCACATCACGCAGCATCCGGTCCTCATGAGTGGGATCATATCCGCAGTCTTTTACCAGTACACGCAGCGCCGTGACAAAATCGTCGAACTTTTCATCTGCCTTCTGCTTCCTGCGCAGGAACCTGGCAGTTGCTCTGATCTCATCTCTGAATGGCTTAACATAGTCCTCATATTTCTTGTACACTGCCTGTAAACTCTCATTTTCTGCTGGATCATCCCCAGTGGCCGGTAACCAGGTAAAGGTACTGTACAGCTCACGACCTTTATCCCCGATGAATGTCATTAAAAAGTTCACCTTTTCTTTCTCCGACTTCTTTGAAAGGGGACCCCCAAAATGGAATGTACAGTGTTGCTTGAACCGTTGCCACTCCCTGGACAGGTCGGTAGCCTCCCAGTTCATGGAGGGAGCACTGCCGTTGGAGTAACTTTCTGCCATCTTAACTTGAGCCTTTATACTTATTCCTTGCAGAATTGCTCACCACTAGCTATCAGTAGGACTACAGTGCTGGAACAGGTCTGGGAACCAACACACTTGACTAGCTAGAATACACTATATAGGCTTCACACACTTGACATATGGCACATTGACTCCTTCAATCCAGATTGGGTTCAATACTTGTATTGTTCTTGACAGCACATTGGTTACACAAAAGTTCAAGGCAGGTCACTTTGTCTTTGGGGCATCAAGTCTACTCACTGTTTCCTCAGTCTTGACAAATCCTTCACACATCTCCTGGTATGCACAAACATCATTTCATCACTTAGCAATACCAGGTGGGTTCAACCTTCTCTCCTGTGTAGAGAAAACCACTTCTGACAGCCATGTAAGATGTGTAGGATACTAAAGGAATGATCAGAATGGAAACACAACCATGATCGTTCAGTGTCACGTGTAGACTGTCCTTTTATTATCGCCCATCGTCCGTAGTTCCCTCCTCTCTCGCCAGGCGGCAGCACATACGTTACACCTGCGAAACGTAGCATTCTTTTCAATCCTCTGTCCTCCCATAAACCGCTGCATTTCGTGGCAGTGCTGCCCTGTTTCTGGTGACAATCAGGGCGACAGTGCTGCGAAATGCACCAAAATGCAGCAACATATGCCGGACAAAACAGTGAAAGAGAGAACGCCACGTTTCGCTAGTACCCTTGTCGCCGTAGTGGAGCCCCCGTTTTTGAATGTGACACGCCCAAGGCTACAGAATACAATTGACAGGAATTTCCCACAAGAGACACTTAAAACAGAACACACACCTTCAATGCTAGAAATGCTTCAGTGTACAGTCCAAAGATATTACATGACCTGCTTACATGTAGAAACCTTTTGAGGAGGTTAATTTGCCTGTTACATGTAACACCACAGTGTTTAGAGATTATACTTGCGTCTTTAATGTTTGGGCTGTAACC
The DNA here is from genome assembly GCA_947462335.1 of Harmothoe impar. NCBI lineage: Eukaryota > Metazoa > Annelida > Polychaeta > Phyllodocida > Polynoidae > Harmothoe > Harmothoe impar. The sequence continues at coordinate 46,115,270 of OX381713.1, forward strand.
ATATCAGAGAGGTATTATGGAGTGGTCATTTTATTGAAATATGTGCGATCCTACATATTGTTAATCAAGGCGGCAAAGTTCCGACCTGCCACCTGGCGTGTAAATCATATAGTCACGTGTGCTCAAATAAATGTGACGTCACAAGCTGTGGTCGCCATCATGCATGAAGACGTCCGTCTAGTCCTTCTGTCCGTATTTACCGATTTCTAATAGGCTATTGGTCCAGAATACGAACAGTGGAGAGATTAACATCTGAAGCTGTAAAGTGCATTCTGCTGGAAGGGAATCGAGATTGGGAAACTTGAAAGTCGGCGGTTGAGAACGCGCCAAGGACGCCCGAGGAACGCCATCGGAGGCCATCGGGGAGGGCCTCGTGAGTCGTGAGTCATTTGTCTGCAATCAATGTTGGCGGTCGATGGCCGTGACACTTGTCGGGATACTTGTCAATGTCAGGGCGTTTTGTAGCTGCTGGAGTTAGCAGGGAAACGTGGAGACTGGGTGGAGACATCGAGACATTGTACAGCGTCACTGCGTGGGAGGCGGCCTGAGGTCGGACAAGGAGCCCGGGGATCCACGTGAGGACGACGTGGGAGTGAGTGGCTTCTCTGCATGGAGAGAGATGGCCAGCACCTGGGGGCCAGCATCGTCAGTCGACGTGGATAGACATGGACAACACAGGAGAGACGTGGTGTCGTCAAGATATGGATATTACTGTGGTAGCTGTGAGGTCGACAGGGAAGTTTACAGGTACGTGTATGTTCCGGGTCTGTACTGTGTACTGTGGACATTGTCGATCTAGTGTGTTACAGTGTTGGGGGTGCAGAGGGGTCCCCCCCTCAGGTCGGAAAGTCACCGAAATTAAGGACCCCAGGTCACAAAGTCGCTTTTTAAGACCATTTTTGCTATAGTCAAAAATTTGCAGAAGTCGCCAGGTCGCTTTTATCATTCCACCAGGTCGCCAGGTCGCCTGAAAAACAGCCCAGGTCGCCAGGTCGCTTTTGACCCATCTGGAGCCACAGTGTTACAGACAGTGGTTGGTGTTTACACGTGTTCCGGTGGACTTACAGACAGTGGCTGGTGAGTGGTGTTACAGGGGACGTTTATGAACTGTAAAATCGCCAGGAATGTCGTCTGTAGTGTGTGTGTTGGCCAGAGGACACTGTAGCCTACATTTGGACTTGTATGGGTGTATCACAGCCAGGATGTCGACTTGGGGTCTGTGTGACTGCAGTAGACGTCAGGAGGCTGCAGTAGACGTCAGGAGGCTGCAGTAGACGTCAGGAGGCTGCAGTAGACGTCAGGAGGCTGCAGTAGACGTCAGGAGGCTGCAGTAGACGTCAGGACGCAGCAGTGGACTGCAGGAGACTGCAGGTGACATTACTGTGCTGTGTAGTGTGAACGTGTCAGAGGCACTGGAGACGTGTCAGAGGCACTGTGAACTGTAGCTGATCACCGTGAGCTTTAGCTGATCACCGTGAGCTTCAACTGATCACCGTGAGCTGAAGCTGATCACCGTGAGCTGAAGCTGATCACTTGTGAGCTGTAGCTGATCACCGTGAGCTGTAGCTGATCACCTGTGAGCTGTAGCTGATCACCTGTGAGCTGTAGCTGATCACCTGTGAGCTTTAGCTGATCACCTGTGAGCTTTAGCTGATCACTTGTGAGCTGTAGCTGATCACATTTCTTTTGTGAGCTGTAGCTGATCACTTGTGAGCTAGAGCTGATCACTTGTGAGCTGGGGCTGATCACTTGTGAGCTGGAGCTGATCACTTGTGAGCTTGAGCTGATCACTTGTGAGCTGGAGCTGATCACTTGTGAGCTGGAGCTGATCACCGTGAGCTAGAGCTGATCACCGTGAGCTGTAGCTGATCACTTGTGAGCTGTAGCTGATCACCGTGAGCTGGAGCTGATCACCGTGAGCTGGAGCTGATCACCTTGAGCTACAAAGACTGAGGGCAATGTTTTATTTTGCCAGTGTTAGGCCACTCAAAAAAAAAAGTGGTTTCTCATCACCAAGGTCTGAGAAATCTGACGAGGGAGGCTTTTTTTTTTTTTTTTCTTTTTTTTTTTACTCGAAGGCCAAAATGTGTAGGACAATTTATGGGTTTCTTTGGCTAAAATTCACATCTTATTGGTTAAAAATTAATTGATCTTTAGAAGTGGGGAAAATGTAAGTTATTTCTATACAACTACATTGCTGGCATTATTAGCTTTAATTTGATACCAAACATGACGAATTTTATCCATTCTGATGAGGTTTTTCATCAAAATTTGGCAAAAAAAAAAAAAAAAAGTTTTCCCCAAAATCTGATTTTTATGATGCGCGCTGTGATGAGAAACCATTTTATTTTTTTAAGTGGCCTTAGGGAGGTGAGGGCTGAAGCCTCACAGGGAAATGAAGTACTGGTGACCTCTCTTTCCAAGGATAGGTATTATGTCTTAATTAGATAATAATAGCAGGTGATTGCTATTTGTTTAGTTTGTGTCAAACATATAAAAGACCTATTGTATATTATCACCTTTTAATAGCTAAGGTATATATGCTATCTAGTGTATTATGTAACAACATAAGAAATTATTGTTGTTTAATTTCTAAAAACTAAAAGGATCTAGTTTGTGTAAAACATGTATGTAAACTAAATAAGTTAAAGTAACTGGTTTATTTTAGTATGTAACAGGGGAAATACAAGGACAATTTATGGGTTTCTTTGGCTAAAATTCACATCTTATTGGTTAAAAATTAATTGATCTTTAGAAGTGGGGAAAATGTAAGTTATTTCTATACAACTACATTGCTGGCATTATTAGCTTTAATTTGATACCAAACATGACGAATTTTATCCATTCTGATGAGGTTTTTCATCAAAATTTGGCAAAAAAAAAGAAAATGTTTTCCCCAAAATCTGATTTTTATGATGCGCGTGGTGATGAGAAACCATTTTATTTTTTTAAGTGGCCTTAGGGAGGTGAGGGCTGAAGCCTCACAGGGAAATGAAGTACTGGTGACCTCTCTTTCCAAGGATAGGTATTATGTCTTAATTAAATAATAATAGCAGGTGATTGCTATTTGTTTAGTTTGTGTCAAACATATAAAAGACCTATTGTATATTATCACCTTTTAATAGCTAAGGTATATATGCTATTTAGTGTATTATGTAACAACATAAGAAATTATTGTTGTTTAATTTCTAAAAACTAAAAGGATCTAGTTTGTGTAAAACATGTATGTAAACTAAATAAGTTAAAGTAACTGGTTTATTTTAGTATGTAACAGGGGAAATACTGTTTATTCATTTGTGTGTTTAATGGAAAAACAATATATTTGACTACTAAGTCAAACAAAGGACTTCACCAGTTTACTGGACAAAATTTATAAGTCAAGATAAGGACTTCAAAAATCTGAAGAGACACTGAACATTATTTCTCAAAAAGTGAACATTGAACATTCAGAAGGAGGACTGAAACTAAATCTATGTTTGAGAAGGAGCCTTTATGTTTGAATAACATTATCATCAATATGTAAGTCTCGAGAAGGAGTATTGAAATATGTGCGATCCTACATATTGTTAATCAAGGCGGCAAAGTTCCGACCTGCCACCTGGCGTGTAAATCATATAGTCACGTGTGCTCAAATAAATGTGACGTCACAAGCTGTGGTCGCCATCATGCATGAAGACGTCCGTCTAGTCCTTCTGTCCGTATTTACCGATTTCTAATACATTTTGTTAGCAATGGGGGTAGGTTGGATTGTAGGGGGGCATATTTCAATCCCTCATTTGAGGAAACGAAACAAAACATTAACCCCTCCCCCCTGTTGTTAGTAAAATGACCATTCCCTAAAGGGAGAGAAGGCATGGATGTTCAGCGTATAGGTAGGACTATGCTGGTAGGAGTGGGACGCACCATCACATGGTCCATTGCTAGCAGGGGACACTGGGGTCTGAAAGTATATTAGCCTAAAGACCAATAGGCCTATACTAGATGCATGATATTGCTTTTTGCCTTTTATATTTGGGGCTACCCTGTGGGATCAGAGGGAACCAATCTCAGGATTATCATATCAATCAGGATTCTGTGGCTGGACATCGGGGTAAGTTTTGACATTTTATCCAGGAAATATATAAATTATGATTCCTGGAAATGTTGGATAGCCTGCGTGTGGTATGACAAATCGTTGATACAATTAGTCATATGAGACACAAAGTAATCCTGATAAGCATTATTGCTTCTTTTTTTTTAGGTTGAGGAAACTCATCTTCTAGGGGCATACATCCCCCCCCCCCCCCACAATAACCCGGTAGAATGGTAGTGTAGGGGTCGGATTCCCCGTACCCTGGTGGAGAGCCCGAATGGGTGAAACACCTGGGTAATCCTCCCCCTCTGTACCATACCGATCCAGTAACGTAGGGAGCGGAGAACAGTCAGACACGGGTTGGTAGTGTAACGGTTAGCAAGCTTGTCACCGGTGCGAGAGGTCTGTGGTTCGATTCCCGGCCGATCCAATGACTAAGTTTTCCGCGACCTCTACAGTAGTAAATCATAGTTGGCTGTTAACATAAAGGAGGGTGGTAAATCTCCAGACTATAGTTATTTCGATTATTATCAGGTTCAGCAACATTATGCTATACAATACTTATTCGTTGGTCAAGAATGTTACCCACAAGAATCTCATTTAAGATCCTACCATATAGGGTAAAGGCACCCATTTCAGACGCTCCTGGGCAATGGAAAGATGATCACCTTTAGTTGTTAGAACTGACAACCTAAATGGATACTAGTTATAATTTCGGTGTAGCCATTGGACATGTCATAATCTGACAGCTTCTATTCCTGAGACATTTGCAATGAATTAAATCATTTAAGTATAAATTAATCTGCATCTATAATATGTCTATTTTATAAGGTTAAACTTCACCTAAAAGTCGGACACCTTCATGTTTTTTTACTTAGACCCTCACAAAAAATACATAATATATTTCTATCCTTAGGCTTAGGAATTGTGTAACTATAATAATAAAACCAGAACAAACAGAACAAGGAAACCAATTTTCCCATTACATTGTGAGTTTTATGTTGAGAATATAACAAAAAACACCCCATGTTTAAGCAATCATAAAACAATATAAGAAGTGAGTTATGTGTGGTCTGATGTGTTTGCTACTAGGAAGAATACCTGGATTTTCATATTTAGTTGGCATTATATATTCAAAAGTCAACATTCACAACTCACATATATGTGAGTTGTGAATATTGACTTTGAATCACATAATCAATATTCATAACTCACTAACAGTCACACGTCAATTCCTTTTGGGCGTTTTCTTGTGAACTGGTGATGACTAACAAGGCAGTGGTGTATACATTGCTAATATACTGGAAAATGTGTTGTATCTGAAACACATCTTTTACTGCAACCTAGATGGAAACAGTTAGACAAGTTGAACTGTGAATGGTCTGTATGACTTGTTTTAACTTGTTTTGCCATGTGAGATAGGTACCAGAAATTAAATAAGCAATAAAAACCTGTGGAACCCAATATCCCAAACTATTAACGCCTTTTAACTGTATCTGGGCTTCATCAGCTACCAGTGCACCTTTAATTTCTATTCAAGTTGATTTTCTATTCGTTCCATCATTTCATTTCATCATTAATACATTATCTATCGATGGGAAAATAATGTATATATACCATGTCATGGGTTATATTTCATGTTGGTCCGCATGGGTATGAATAACTTACAAACATGTCGTAAAATACATATTGAAATAAAATGTAATGATGCAATGAATAGCATAGCGGCCGTATATTGTCTGAAGTGATGACATTTTCAGTTAAATGAAAGGACATAATCTGATGACTTCTCAGCATGCGATGCGATCAATATATTGATAAAGATTAAATTCATTTGAATTGCTGCTATAGATACAAATGCAAGAGAATAGTTTCATAGTATGCTCAGTATTTCTTGCACTATTAGATTCCCAACGTTCCAGTAAATCTACTGCATGGTGTATTGAACAAGAACAGGATGATTCTATCATAACGGAAACGGGACATTTTTGTCATAAGAAAAACTTTCTGTATATTTTTGTCATAAGAAAAAATTTCTGTATATTTGAACAGTTCAAAGTACAGTAACAACTTTTCAAACTGTTCCATTCTGTGGATTTTTATTGAGATATGAATTAGGACATTTGCATCTGTGAGGACCACAAAAAGGCAATCGCAGAGCAATATTTAGAACCGAATTAAAAGGATTATCGTCTTCTCTCTCACCTATATACCTCACCTATACACCAATCTTCGTAAAGGTAAGCCACACCAACTTCAAATGAACACAGAACTGTTTCTAAAGTGAACAGTCTGTTACCCAGTGCGTCTCCGACATGTATACCCTGGAGGAACTTGTAGTGTCAGTCCCATCTCTTTGTCCATCAACTGGCACCTGCCCAAGGGTGTCCAGGTGAGTATCCTCTGACTTAGGTGTACACAGGTGTATTCTGTTCAGTGGTATGGATGAAAGGGGGGGGCACTCATTTCCTCCTTTTCTGAAGGTTCTGGATGATCACACAAACGCTCACTCTGCCTTTAGTTGCTAACGTGAATCTCTGCTTCAACCTGTATGCGCTGACATCAGAGATGAAAATTCCCAGTTCATTTTTGATAGAAAAATAAACTGTTAAACTTTATTGATGATTTAAGAGATAAAAATAAAGTCATGGGGAATATTAAATTTTGTTGTGTAGCTATTTCCTGTATAGCCACAAAGTGATTGTATGGAAAGGATTAAGAGAGTCCATTTCGAGGTTTCTTGAATATTGCAATTGTCCATTGAATATATATACATTTCAACATGGTGATAACATGTTACTATTCTGCCAAACTAAACTTAAACCTTCATTTCTTACGCCCACACATAAATGCAAGGGTGACAGGAGAACTATTCTATTTGGAGAGTGTTGCCAGGAGGGGGAGTGACTTCTTCTTCTTATTATTGTTGTTCTGATTCTTGAGCATATCAGCTCTTTTGAAAAAGAAACAAAAAAAAACAAACTCTGTAGCAATTGGCGAACAACGGATGAAGAATGAGATGAACTCAAACTGGAATGGACTCAATTATAACATATTTATCTTTGTGTAGATATTATCATTTCATCAGCACTGCCTACATGACAATTTCGGTAGAACATGTTTGGATTACATGAGATATGTCAATACTTAAAAAGAAAAGGCGCTGACCCATCTCCTTAGGGTATGTAGGCTACATGCAGCAGATCCTCAAACTGTTTATAGATACACCTGGCCTGACCTCCCCTGCAGGGGGATGTGTCAGCATGCAGGGACTACTTAACAGGTTAATCTTATTCATCTAATTTACCTCAAAGTACATGATCTCCGTCCACAACAATGGGCCGACCAACCCTTATGGATATACATTTGCATCACAGTAAGTTAGGAAGATAAATAATTGCTTCGATATGCAATAAAAGTACACGAATCGACATTGTTTGTTTTCGTTTGTCCATTACTTAGAAATTAACAAACTACCTGCATTCTAGCATGGCGTGACTTTAGTATATTCCAACAAATATTTCCCGTCATTGGCAAAAATTGATCCTGAATGTTGTGATACATGAGATTTGTATACAATGTACTTGGTCTTTATCGTCTACATATACCACAGTGAGAGTGACATTCAGATGACATTGGGTGTGGTCCCCAGCGGTGCATGTAGGATTGGAGTTGTCTCCAGTGTAAAGTGATCCCAATAGAGTAGCAGCCACGAGATTACGCAGACCCCTTATATAGTTATTGTGCTTATTCATGGATTAGTCAAACAATAGGTCATCTGTTGCTAATGATTATTCACATTTACATTTGTAGCAATTCTGGAGAAGTTTAGCAACAAGCCATCAGCCAAGAAACATCTTTCTTGAAAATATCCATATCCAAGATGGCTGCCACGAGATCTCTGCACGTGGTGGACTATGTGATCTTTATAGGGATGCTCTTGGTTACCATGGGTATTGGGATTTACCATGCCATCCGGTCCATGAAGATCTCCACCACCTCTGAGTACCTGATGGGGAGTAGAGACCTGAGGACCCTGCCTGTGGGGATCTCCCTGGTGGCCTCGTTCACGTCGTCAGTGCTGATACTGGGGGTGCCGGCCGAGACCTACCTCCATGGTGCTACCTTCTGGTGGCAGACTGTGGGGGTCGGTCTGGGGGCTGTCATGGCCGCTGTCTTCATGGTGCCCGTCTTCCACCCTCTCACACTAACCAGCATTAATGAGGTGAGTCGGGTTGGAATCTGAAGTGGGTCTTTATCTGAGCATGGTCATTGATTGATTGATTGAAATATTTTATTGGCTGAAAAATCTGCATTAGATAAAGTGAGTTTTTCATTTGGCAGCCAAGTCACCCCCTGCAAAAGAAGTATCGGATAGTAAAGAGTTCATAGATTAGAATTAGTCACAGAGTTCATAGTCACAGAGATCATAGTAGTTTTAGCACTACTACTGTAGTCATTACTAGGCGACTATAAGGCGCTAGGGAGATTTCTGGCTATCTCTCAGTTTTGGGTTTTTTCAGGGGTAATACATTATTGGAAATCACTGTATTTATTACTAAAATGATTACCGGATTATGTCTGGGTCAACTATAGATCTCACCTCTTCAAAAACGGGTTTTCGTCAGCATAAATATTGACAATATTGTACTTTCATGAAATTCCAGTACCTGAAGCTGCGGTACAACTCTACGTTTATTGCTATCCTTGGGACATGCTCAAGTCTAATGTTCATGGTAAGTCTTGATGGCATTGATTACATAATACAGATGTTATTCCAAAATATAAAATATAGTTCCTCCACCAACTGAATTTTTGTTCACATTGCAGATGCTATATTCTGGAATAGTTACCTATGCTCCAGCCACTGCTTTTCACTCTGGTATGTTGTAAACTTACGTTAGGTAAATATTCGTATTGTGTCAAGGGTTGACTAGTCCAGGACATGAGTTTAGCTGATAATTCCAGTTTGGACCTTAGTTGTAGTATTGATGTACAATCTACCATTATAAGAGAATCAGCTTGCCTAATCGTAGCTTTAAAAGATGGTTAAGAGTATCCCTATCTAATAACTCCACCCCTTGCACTTTCCCCATTGTGAACATGATATGGTTATATTATCTCTCTGCCAATTATTACTACATTTTATATTGCATTCCATCGTAACACAAGTCATGTTATGTTAACTATTGTAGCACCCTGAAAACCCCAAATATTTATTTGAGTTGTTTATTTGTCCACATGTGTTCTTTTGTGTGATAGTGACTGGATTTCCTACTTGGGTATCCATCCTCATTGGCAGTGGAACAACTATCATCTACACTGCTTTTGTACGTAGTTTATAAACATATTTTGTATTCAATTGATGTGTTTCTAAGTCGAGAACAAAGTTATACCTAACTTTCCTTTAAATCACCTGAATTTACACTGCCGGGTGAATTGACAGCTGAAGGAGTTTTGACTAGTGACCACCATGCATTTAATCCAGTTGAACATTTTATCTTAAAGATGATTAGGCAAAACTACTGCCTGCACATGATCACCAAGCATTCTGAAATATGTCCTCCATTCCATTCACCAGGGAGGTTTTAAAGCTGTAATATGGACTGATGTATTTCAAGCCGTCATAATGGTCATCTCCCTCCTAGCTATCAGTATCAAAGTAAGTCAATAGAGAGTACCTCTTTCTTTCACTTGCTTTTCAGTAAATATATTATATCAGAAATGGAATAGAGTAGTTTCATATAACATAAATAAATTGAGCAATGCTGTACAATAGTACCCAACAACTATGTGTCACCCTGTGTCATCATATGTTACCACTTACCACAGTTTTCTAGGGTTATGTACATTCTATCATGTTTCGTGTGAGACAATATATACCAGCGGAAAAGACATCACACAACATCACACACAGAGCTGTTATGCATTAGGGTGATACAGCAATTATATATGATGCGATAATGAAAAAAGAGACATCGCACAAATATCACCCATGTTCACACATGTCTAGTTAATGCGATTGGGTATATATTATTATGTTATCTCATACTCAATGTGTAAACAGGCTGTCCTAAGTGTTGGTAGTATGTCATTGGTCTGGAAGACATGTGGAGATTGGAATAGACTGCAATTCCTTGAGTAAGTAAAGTTACATCATTCTCAACAATTTACTAATCTCAACTTGTAAACTTACAGGGGACTTAGACCGCTCTTGATGACCTCATATTTATCCTAGAGATTCAAAGTTTCAAATAGTGTTTCAAAATACCAGAGAATACTTTCAGTATGGACCCTGACCCCACACAAGAGATCACTTTCTGGACCAGTACAGTGGGAACAATGTTTACCTTCTTCTATATGTATGGTGCAAGTCAGTCTTCCTTCCAGAGGTTTTGCTCCCTGCGAACACTCCCTCAGGCACGTTGGTGAGTAACAACAGAAGCCTTCCTGAGTGTTTGGGTGTAAGGGGTCATCAGAGCTCTGTATATACATTCTCCTGTTTTCTGCTAGATGCCCAAGTTTACAAAGATGATTATGAAAAATTGTATTTAATTACGAGTACTGTCATTCATCTGACATTGCAAGGCTTTATGTTATCATAATAGATAAATGGGTGGGAGCTATATATATATGATGGCCTGGGTGATATCATCATGATGCCATCTACTGAAAGAAGTAGTTGATTCCCCATCGTTACCATTGTTTACTTTCTATGTAGGTGTGTGTTGCTGGTAGTGCCAGGCTCCCTCACGATGGCCACTTTAGCAAACATGGCAGGATTATCCATGTTTGCCTTTTATGCCAGTATAGAATGTGACCCTCTGAAGGCAGGCTACCTGGACAATGCAAACCAGGTGAATATTATGTTACCATTCGATGTGCTCAATCCACGATGTTCAATCAGTAATTGAGAAGACCTAATACTTGAGATTCTCCACATGAACGGAAATCGCATGCTTCAGGAATATTGGTTTCCCTAATGGTTACATGGCACCTATAATGTAAAAGAGTAAATTAGCGCCTACTATAAGGGCTTGAATAAGGGCACATAGGCTCATGAATTTAAATGATATCAATTACCCTGCGCTTATATATAAATACGCGACCTGTGCTTATTTGCGATACAAAAATGGCCTAAAGTTTCATTTCAATATCCTTAATGACCCTGCCCTTATCCAGCAACTGCGCTTATTTGAGACCGTGCACTTGTAGATTTCTTTACATGATGAGAGTTTACAATGACTGAACTATGACATCATGACATGAACGTGGACATTTTGTGTGTTCTGAATGCAGCTGGTGCCCCATTTTGTCATGGATGTGCTCAATGTACCAGGCATGCCCGGACTTCTCTTTGCTGGCCTGGCCTCTGCATCACTGAGGTATCACCTTAACAACTGACCACACGGTGGTGTATACAAACTAATAAAAAGTATTTGTTAATGATAGTATATGGGGAGCAAATGATACAATTTAATTTGGAGGAAGGTTATTTATAATGATTATACAAGGTTGTAATGATAATGGGACTATCAGTTAGATTTTTTATAACAAGGGCCTAGTCCTGTATCTCTGTATACCGAGACAGCTAGGTTTGGGAATTAGAATTATAACTAATGAGAAAATAATGAGTTTCTGATTAAGGTTCAGGGTTAAATGTATTGCAGCACATCCTCTTCATCACTGAACGCTGCTGCAGCCAACATGTGGGACGATGTTCTCAGGAGGGTCTGGCCAAACCTGCCTGAGAGGAGAAATGTTCTCATTACAAAAGTTCTAGGTAAGGTCAATAATTTAAGTTCTGTTAGAGTTCAGTACCCTAACCTGTATAATTTGAGGCATATATGATTTAGTATTGTCTATATTATGTACAATACTAAACAGGGGAAGAAGAATCATTACGAATAGATGGATCCTCTCGTGATTGTCCATCATTCAATGAAGCATGCATGGTAATTGAAATTATATGTATCAGCCCTGGACGAGCTATAGGTTAAGGTAACACCCATAGTGAATCAATGTGAGGAGAAAGAAACAAGGCATAGAAACACTTGAGATTCAATGATTATTTATATGGACTGATTTTATTTCCTTTCTAGTGGTCATATTTGGCCTGATCTCCACAGGGCTAGCATATGCAGTGAGTGTTCACGGTGGGACTGTTATTCAGTCAATGCTCTCCTTCACCGCGGCTATAGGAGCCCCTACCACCGCCATGTTTCTAATGGGAATCATGCTTCCATTTGTCAATGGAAAGGTAATATTAAAGCAGCATTCTAACCAGGAGTGCCCAGGGCATTGTTCTAGTACTGTTCATAGACTACCAATGGGTGAAGTTCGAGTAGTGCTCTAAGATAATGAACGATCTAGCCACATCCACTGAACAGCTTATAAATACATTTCATCTTTCGGTAGAATCTAACATTTATCTACTGAGGACCTCCTTTGTCAAAACCTGTTTAGTCATTATAACTATATAATGCCATAATATACACTTTTAATTAGTGCCTAATGATCCAGCCGAGGATTCACTAGGAATCTATATTCAACAGTACACACAATTGGCTGAGACTAGTGAGAGAACAAAAGAAATGGGCTGACTGTATTTTACATACATGGCTCTATGTGGACGCAGTCCACTGAGCACCCTCTCCTACTGTGGGTGTAAGTAAGATATGATACACCTGACTAGCTGCATGAGTGTTATAAGCCTTGGACAATGGTAATTATCCACGGCTAACGCCTTGTACTGTCCATGGCTTGTAACACTCATACAGCAAGTCACTTGTATCATATCTACCACATAAGCACAATTACAATGTTGAATCTCTGCCTGCCTTCATCCACAGGGGGCAGTAGCAGGAGGTGTGGTGGGCTTCATCATGGCTATATGGGTGGCCTTTGGATCCCAGAGTATAGAGGTGGCACGGTTAGATCTGGGGTCTCCTATAGACAACTGTACAGAGTACCTCAGCATGTACAGACCCCACCTTCTGACAAGTACCCTACATACAGCTGCCAATGCAACCACAGCTGTCTTTAGTTCAATCTCAGTACCCACAGCAGCTCCTGTGTATGTACTCTAAATTTAATTCTTGTATTTATTATAACGATTATGTGATTGGAACCACAATTTATTGCATCCATTGTGTTACATCTCCAAAAGGAAATTACTCACTCCAACTCTATGTTGTAATGTTGACCCTTTTGTAGAATCTATATCATATGGTTTTGATGTAAACTGATCCTACCCTCATTAGGCATATTACTGCAATACTGTACAATACTAATACTGGTGTATCAATATTTTAACATTGATTTACGTATAAGTACACATGTTGATCTTGACTTCCTTAATATAATCATCATGTCCTTTATCTCTTACAGTGAAATGAATTGGGTGCTTACTAAGATATACTCCATTGCCTATTTGTGGTATGGCATGTATAGTATGATCATATCTTTTTTGGTTGGAATTATTGTCAGTTTGCTGACTGGTAAGTGTCACTTTGGAAAATATGAATGTATACCCTAACTAGGGTTTTACTATTCAATCATTGTTTTGATCTATGATCTGAACTGGGGCATGCCTTGTTAAACAATAAATAAATTCAAACAAAACAGCAAATACAGCCAATGATATGAACAGTGAGCTTTGATTTCTTTTTCGTAGTTGGTTTGTCAAATTCTCCATGCATTTCCATTGAAAAGGTGGAACGAAGAATAATTATCCCGAGGCTAAACTCTTGCATCCCTGGGTGCGAAGATTTGCCAAGCAACAAGAAACTACCGACGGAAAACAAGCCTACATTGTTGAAGATGCAATGGTCAATATTTCTTTACTTAAAAAAATGTTGCCAGTATTTTAGTGTCACACGTATAGTATTTAATTTCCTGTTTCATATTGCCTCTTCATTTCATCTATTTATGTATTTAGAATATTCAACTGTAGCTATCCGTTTGACAGCTGGTTGATTTTTTTCCAATTTTCTTTGACAGGAGACTTCAATGAATTCCTTGATTGCTACAAAGGTTTAAGGCAATGGTTTCATCTCAGAGTATATTACCACCATATCTCTGTGTTACTCCCAATCAGTTCAGGATGGAAATGATCATAGGACATTCTATATACTCGCACACAATTCTGTCAAACATCTAAGAAGCAAACCTTGGCATGGAACACCCCATAACATACCATAACATTTTGCATAAAACCGAGAGAAATGTGAGACCGACTCTCACATTTCTCTTTGTGAAGGGTCATATTTTCTATTTACGTCTTTTTGGGGATTTTCAGTTTTTATCAAGCCTTCAAACAGCTACAGAATAAAGATGTCTGCACCAGTGTTGTCTTTGTTTATATGCAAGAGGGAAAACTGTGGGTTAAAAAAAGCCCTGTAAATGTTTGTATGTCAATATCCACAAACAACAATTTCGTGAAGACTAAATTTCAGTTCCACAAACCATCACACATTAGCCGCTTGTGGATGAAACTCAGCGTTCCAGAGAGCACATAATAACCGGTATAGACTTCTATTCTATAGAGTTTGAATTATAATTGCACCGAAAGTATGGGAATATTGCATAGTTTTATTAATCAATACAAAATAAATTCATATTCATAATTGTCATACACTATTACATGACATATGTAATACTAGAATAAAGAAAGGTTTTGGGGCGTGACGACTCCATTCATTGATTGGACCAATACTGTAAATACTACATGCAGACCCTTGCTGAGCTTGTATATGGCTACATTTGTCGTGAGTTCCCTATGTATAGCTGAGACTTTATACATTACGAGCGCCTACTTTATAGTTAGTGGATCCTAGCCAGCAGTTTACACTGTTTTCATCAAGTGTTTCCACTAGAGGGCAGGGTGGGCATCATGGGGTGCTACCAGGACAACGCTGTGAACCAGCCTAAAGACACCATAGGTTTACTAAGGGGGAAAAGACACCTCTCACGCTCATGCCCTTTTCTAAGGGAAAGAATTGCCCTCTTGCTTAAAAATCGCAGGGGTGTATAGGGAGATAGTGTATGTACCCACCATAGAAATATTAATGAAATAAGTTCGATTTAGATCAACATGAATATGAGTGTCTTTGTGGAGACTAGTTGAAAATAGAGGGAATGGAGAAGGTGGTGGAGCTCCAGTGGGCACAAAACCTTGATTCAACGTTGACAACTGGTTGATATAGGGTTACGGGGTAGATCAACATGTTTTCAACATTGATGCAATGTTACTATTTCAATGTTGTCAACCAACACCTGTTTCAACATTGATGCAATGTTTGGATGTCAATCTTGAATCAACCATGTGTTTCCTGCCTTTCCCACTAGGTGCCTCCACAAGCACTCCCTTAGCAAATCTATCTACATGCTACATCAATTTTCCCTAATTGTAAGCTCATACTTTCTCATCAATGTATACAATTGATCAAAATCTCATTCATTTTCATTGACAACTATGGTGTGTGCATTTGGTTGACATTTGGAATTAAATGACAAGAATAAATGCATGGTTTCAGTAAGACACCCTTTATGTTGCTAAGAATAATAGTCCTGACCAGGTTAGTTTGAAATTGATATGAATGCCTCTTAGCGTGATCACCAGAGGTCATTCATGTTCCCCTTCCCTGGATGGTGCTAGAATTAGCATTTTATCGTGGAGAAATGGTGGGGGGGGGGATGTTGTAATGAAAAAAATATAAATTGCAAGGAATGCATCTACATAAGAATACTGCATTTAGGTTGAAAACATGACTATATTCTTAATCTCAAATTATCCATCAGCAGTCAATATTAAATCAATGTAAATCATCATTAATTATGTTTGTTCATGGTTGATTCATAATGGCCATATCAATGTTGAATCACTGATGAATGATCAATGTTGATGACCTCATAAATATCAACCAAATGACAACCCTGTATCAACTGTTGATATCTTGTCGCTACACCCATTGAATCAACATTGAATCAACTAAAGTTTGCCCGATGGGAGGGGGTGCAGCAGCCTCATTAAAATGTGATTAGACCACATTATCCAGGGCTGGTAATGCTCATCACAGGGATGCTGGACCCTACCAAATACCACAGATGACCATCAGCATGATTAACCCATTGAGGGCGGGTGAAGACTATAGTCTACATCCATGCCAGGCCGAATGTAGACTATTTACTACACCATGAGGGGCCGGATGTTGACTATAATTGGCTTAACTCTATGATAATTAGAAAAGCCCCGGCCCCAGGGAAAAATTTTGGAAAAATTCCCGGCCCCATATAGCTAAAATAAAAAATTTCTGGCCGGCCTCAATGGGTTAAAATGCACTTAATTCCCTCTATCAGGGGGTGCTAACTGCTGTTAAAGACATCTATCTATTTATAAGGAGACAACCTTAGATAGTTTGTTGGGGGTTGAGCAAGTTCCCCACCCCTTTTCTGGTGGCCTTACACATGCCCTCCCTAGGACAGAATCTTAGCCTCTCCCATGGTAACACCACCTAGTGGAAATGGCTGATGAAATGAGTGTATAGGCTATACCTGAGTGTATAGGCACATAGTTTCTGCACATTGTGATCTTCCATGGCAATAATCCTCACGTTTTATATCAGTGAATAATCCACTATAAAATCGATTTTGAATAAACGTGATAATAAAATCGAATAATAATCATTATTATTAGATGACAATAATAATAATTCTGATCTGTAGGGTAAGTAGGGAGTAAATTGAAGAAGATTTTAGAATCTAGGCTCTGAAAACAACCTCTTTAAGCAATGATTGATCCTCCCTCCCCCTGGCGGAACGCACAGAATACATAATGGTCACGTGATACCGCACACGTGTCCGGAACAGAGGCGCCCTCCCGTGGGCACTGTTTGAACTACAAAGTCTTCCTTATTGGGGGAACAATGCTGTCTTTGTTATTTTATCCATGGGAGACACTTTGAAGTGTATTTCGAGCAAGATAAATGGGGTGGAAGTTTAAACACGTCTTCGTCTTCGTCGGTCACGTTCTACACTGGTTACATCCACTAAGTATCTTTGAACACCTGGAAGGTCTATCTATATCTTATATATTTAGTACATGTACATATACCTGCATGTAAAGCTGACAGCAGACACATTGTAGGTCGAGTTGTTTTAAACATCCTAACTATGTGAACAGACATTTTATCAAAATCGGTTTTAAACGCCCAACTGCTCTACAATGTAGGGCTGAGTACCTTTCCCGGCTCCACTCTGACTGGGTCTATATTTAAAGTAGTTCATTGAAAGTGGTCAGTGGGTTTATAAGTAGTGTATGGAAAGTGTCGTGTGGGTTTATAAGTAGTGTATGGAAAGTGTCGTGTGGATTTGTAAGTAGTGTATGGAAAGTGTTGTGTGGGTTTATAAGTAGTATATGGAAAGTGTCATATGGGTTCATAAGTAGTGTATGGAAAGTGTCATATGGGTTTATAAGTAGTGTAAGGAAAGTGTCGTGTGGGTTCATAAGTAGTGTATGGAAAGTTATATGTTTGTTCATAAGCAGTATGGTATATATAAGGAAGTCGTTTGTGTGTACCAAAGTAGGGCATAGAAGGTAGCATATTGGTTTATGCTTCTACACGATGGGTAAGTAGCACATGGAAAGTAGTGCATTGGCTTTTCATGTAGCATTATCTGTAATTTCAAAGAAATTGCATTTAATGATAAGATGAAGAGCTAACTCTATCATATTCAAGGCGGCAAAATATACACAGGGGCGCCACCATGTGGGACGCACCTGAACTAAAAATATACATATCCGCCATCTTTAATCTCATCGTCCGCGGCCCTCAAACACGGGTAGGACTTACAAATATATATTTTACCCCCACTTTCGGCGTATTTTCTCTAAATTCCCCAGTCATGCCCCCAAAGAAGGATAAGCGCCCTGCGCGGGCCTCGGCGGATCCAAAAACCCCTGTTCGGGTCTCAACACGTCCGAAAAAGAGAAAGGTTCCGGCAGATCCCACCGATCCGCCGCCAAAGAAGCGGACGCCGCCACGAGGTACGCCTTCGCCCTCGCCAGCTCGGGCCCCGTCCCTTACCGAACACCAAGCATTAGTAGGTAGGGTGGGCGAGTTGGAAAAGACGGTCGGCATTATGGACGGTAAAGTAACCACTATTGATGCTACATCCGTTGAGATTCTGGGCGCTGTGAAAGCCCTCAAGGCCCTCTTCCCGGAGAAGGCACCAGTCACCGCTGTCGCCACCCCGGTGACAGCTACCCCTGTCAATACTGTCGCAGCCTCGGGCGCTGTGGTGTCAGGTGTGACGCCTATACCGATAGTCGCTGTCAGCACCACGAGGCCGCCTGTCAATGCAGTCACTGCCCCGGCGGCAGCCCAGTCGCCGGCAGGGGGGAGGCCGCCAACAGATGTCGTCGTGACGGCCTCCACGCGCCCGTCCCCGGCGGCTGTCGCTGGCCAAGTCTACGTTCAACAACACCAGACAACAGTCCAGGACAGCCATCCACGCCCGCAAATCAACAATGGCATAGATGAATATGCCCTCATCTCTGCGGCAGCACCTACAGCTATGACGGCGGGAGCTCTGCCGCTGTCCTTTGCAGACGGCAACGACCCCGTCCTCAACAAACAAGTCCACGCACTTCTGTCAAGTGCTCAGCAAATTTCTACGATGAAAGGTAGGCCCATACACCCCCATGAGTATGTGACAAGGGGCCCCGCACAAGTTAAAACGGCACTAGCTACTCTCTTGCCTGAGGAGTATATATATGGTTTATATCACCTGTTGAAAGACCCCCGTACCCCTGTTCAGGACCGCCCCTGGGTTGCAAAGCATATGTACCAAGTTGTGGCTGATGCTAAGGATTATGATTGGCCCCAGGTGCGCGCCTGGTCGGAGGACATGCTCAGTAAAGTGGGAACTGGGGAGCTGCAGTGGCATAGAGACTCATCAGAGATTCAGCACCGTCGGTCTGAGAAATCCAGGGCGGCGGTTGGGGTTAAATTCCCGGCTGCCCCGGCTCACCCCCAGCAGCACTATGGCCAAGCATACCCCCAGTATCCACAGCACCAACAGCAGACGCAACAACAGCAACAGCAGCAGCAGCGTCAGGCCCCTGCTAGAAAGCGCTTCAGGAGTGCAGCAGGCCGAACTGATGCTCCCTGTGCAGCGTACAACACCCTCCAGGGCTGCACACTACAGGACGGTCATGTTGAAGGGGGCGTGGTGCAGGGGCACCATTGTAGGTACTGTCGCAAGCACTATGTGGCTATATATTACCACTCAAAGGCTGGTTGTAGGAACAAAGGGGGACAGCAGGCTCCACCACACCCCTTCAACCCCCCTTACAACCCATCCTTTCGCCCCCCCGCCGGGCAAGATCGCCCGGCTAATGCAAAATTCTAATCCACCTCTTAATAAGGATGGACTTGCAGCAGACCAGGTACCGCCCACGGACTATGAGTTAGTTACACACACAAAGCACAGCAGTGTGACCCGCGACGGCGACGGCGCTACAATACCGTCGCGGTGTGATGAAGCAGTGCAAGCCCCCAGGCTAGGTGACGCCGCGAGCCGGGGTCTCCCACAACACCATGCGGATGCAGGTGGGCACGGCATCACACCTCAACATGATAGTGAAGGTATAATACTTCCAAGCGAGCTGGATGACAATGCAACAGTGCAGGCGGATGTAGATCTAAAGACCATTAGAGAGATGACACATGCGGCACCTCATGGTCCCACCCCGCACGAGTTTGCACCAGTGAGGTCAACATATTGGCCCCGCCTTGTGGAGCACCAGTGGGGTAACCACCCACGGTATGCATACCTATACAAGGCAGTGAGCGCCTCACACCTCCCTAATCACATAGGGGCCCAGCACCCAGTCCCGTCGGACCTTAAGCCTGATAGCTGGGACATGCGTCTAGGGACATACCATGACAAAGACGTGTGTAAATACATTAGGTATGGGTGGCCGGTTGGCTACACGGCAAATGTCAAGCCGGAAATGGCCCCAGGTAATCATGCATCGTCAACCAACTACCCCCACCATGTGAGACAGTTCATAGAGAAAGAGCTTCGACTTGGGGGGATAATAGGCCCGTTTGACCAACCGCCGTTCACCCCATGGTTCCACACAGCACCCATTATGACGCGCCCCAAGCCTGACTCTAAGGATAGAAGGGTCATTTTGGACTTGTCATACCCCAACGGGGGAGTGAATGCTGGTGTGACAAAGAACTGTCTCGAAGGAAAACTTAGAACATACACTCTCCCATCGATAGATGACTTGGTCAGACGTGTCCAGGAACTAGGTCAGGACTCCTATGTCTGGAAGGCGGACCTTACACGCGCGTACCGCCAGCTCCGTAGCGACCCAGGTGACATGCCCCTCCTGGGCTTTAGATTTGATCAAAAATACTATCTGGAGGTGTCGCCGTCGTTCGGGTGCAGGTTATCAGGTGCGGCGTGCCAGAGGGTAACAATGGCAGTAGTGTATCTCATGAGGAAGGCAGGGTACTGGAGTTTATCGTACCTGGACGACTTCTGTGGGGCAGCGGCGAGTAAACAGGAAGCAGATAGGGCATATGCATATTTCAAGCTGCTCACACAGGACCTGGGCCTCGCCCTGGCCCCAGATAAATGCCTAGCCCCAGTCAAAGCCCTAGTGTGGCTGGGCTTCCACGTAGACACAGCCATCATGACAGTCTCAGTACCACACACAAAGCTGCAGGAGATACTGAAAGACTGCAAAGAGTGGATGGGTAGAGCCACAGCGACCAAGAAACAAATACAATCCATAGCTGGCCGCCTAGTACACATATCAAAATGTGTTCCCAATGCTAGGCGCTTCATGTGTAGAATACTACAAGTCCTCAGATCAGCGACAGATTCAGGTGTGGTACCCATTACCACATCATTCCGTGCAGACATAAAGTGGTTCCTCGCGTACTCACAACTGTCAAATGGAGTACACCTGATACAGCCAGACAGAAAAGAGTACCACATCACATGTGACTCCTCGGACACGGGGGGAGGAGGACACTCTGACACAGAGTACTACACCATGGAGTATGATCAGGCTCACTTGGTGGCATACCCCAACACCCACCAAAGGGAGGCAGTAAACCTCTTGGTAGCATACAGGACTCTTACGCCGCGGGTCTCTGCAGGTATGGAGATAATACTGCACACAGACAACCTATCATCAAAGCAGGCACTGCACTCAGGCAGAACAAGAGATCCAGTGTTAGCAGCATGTTCACGTCAGCTCTGGCTAGAATCGACACTAGCAGACCACAAAGTGACGGTGCTCCACAAACCTGGCGCTGACATCCCCCTGGCTGACGCACTCAGCAGGATGGTGGAACCAGCGCGGAAGACATATGCTTTGCAACAAATAGCGGCCCAGGCGCTCAAGGAGCGTACCCCTAAAGCCCCAACCCCCACCTTCACTAAAATCTGAACCTGTGATAACCTGTGTAACCTAGGATCTGTAAACAACCCATACTCTGTATTGTAGATACAACGCTGGGCCGGCAAGCAATCCAGTCCTATAATGCAGCGACAAGCACAAAGACATTTGTTAATAAGCAGAGACAGGCAAAACTTTACCTGACTTTTGCCCTACAGTATGGGGTCTCAGTACTTTCCCCTTCAGTTGCTGACTGCTGCCTGTATCAGCAATATTTGGCAAACACTTTAAAATCCCCAGCAACTAGAGAAAACTACACGAGTGGGGCCAAGATGTGGATAGAAGATAGGGGAGGAGATGCATCTAACCTTAGGTCACCCCAGGCAGCATATGTGGCAAAAGGAGCCCAGCGGTTGAACCCACATACGCCAAGCCCGGCTCCACCTCTGATGCCATCTGACCTGATAGCAGTGTGTACCTACCTAGACAGAGCAGGCTGCCCAGTAGTCAAAGCAGCCCTGTGTCTTGGGTACTTCGCTTTTCTTAGGTGCTCTAACCTCCTCTCCCCTACAGCAGTGTTATGGGGAGGCCCACATACTCTCCTCAGAAGTGATATTAGTAGTTATGAACATGGCCTAGAAGTGGTCATACGGTCATCTAAGACAATCAATCAAGGCACACCACCAGCGGTTCTATCTCTCCCCAGAATAACAAACTCTCCAGCATGCCCGGCCTCTGCCTGGGACACTTACGTCTCGTGCCGCCCTGCACCTTCTAACTCTCCAGCATTTGTGTTGCAAGATGGGACCCCTCTATGCACTCAGCAGATGGTGGATGTCCTAAAGCAGGGCCTCGCATACATCGGCTGCCCATATGCTGACCAAGTGAAGTCGCATTCCTTAAGAAGGGGTGGTGCTCAGGCGGCTGTGGCTGCAGGCTGCAGCAGGGAGCATGTAGCTAAACATGGCACATGGGCAACTACAAATGGACTAAGAGCGTACGTCCCATCGTCGTCATCCCTCAAAGTCTCAGCAGCGCTAGCGGCTTTGTTTGCCCCATAAAATATGGACTCACTCAAGAGTAGTATAGTATGTATCGGAACGGGACTATAGTTAAGTACTGTTTATTACTCAATCGACCTGCAGCCAATCAGAGGCCTCCCTTTTGGCGGGAAATTCAAAAGCAGCCAATGAGAGGCCTCCCTTTTGGCGGGAAATTCAAATAGGTCACGTGACCGGAAGTGACCTACTTCCGGTCACGTGACCTTTGGGCGGGAAATTCAAATAGGTCACGTGACCGGAAGTGACCTACTTAAGAGGGTCACGTGACCACCATGTTGGCGGGAAATTCAAATAGGTCACGTGACGGGAAGTGACCTACTTAAGGGGGTCACGTGACTACTAGGTTGGCTTTCAAAATAAGTCACTTGAGATTTTGATGGATAAATAAATTTAAAAAAAGAAAAAAAAAGCAAGCTGAAAAAAGCTTGCTAAAAAATAATTTAAAAATGTGGCTCTTTTTTTCTAGGGGGGGAGGGGCACTCTGGGGGGCACTCTTTAAGATGCATGGGGGGGGAGGGGGGGAGGGGGGGGAGGGGCAGGGTTTTTTAAGAGTGAGACTCGCTTCTCTGCCCTCTCTAAAAGAGAGGGCAGAGAGGCGAGTCTACTTACCATGAAAGGTATCATGATTGCGTTTATGATGATGTGCATCATGATGTGACTATCTTACAACCCTATGAGAAATAAGCAAGACATGGGCGTACTTACACGGGCTATTTGTAAACTAATTTCTCTTGAATCTATTAACAGCTCACATTTTTTTTCTTAGATGACATCTGACAGCTGCTTGCTAGGCTAAGATATTGTTAAATAAACAACTTGGAAAGCTAATTACAGTTTTCTGGCTTGAAATATAGTCTTTCAACAGACTTTTTTTCTCATCTTACACAGAGGCAAATATCAGAGACACCCAATGGCGCTTAAACTGCTCTCAGCCAAGGGTCGGGCACTGCTGGACTATAATAGACGGGTCAAGGACCGTTCTACTGTGGGTCAGGCTAGGTCGGACATTCAATAACGCGACTTTAGCAAAACTTGCTTGAAAGTCTGACCATGCGAGATCCTTATGCCCCAGTCTGTCAATGCTGTCCAGACTTTCAAGCAAGGTTGTCAAAGACTTACCTGTCATTGAATGTCCGACTTAGCCTGCCTGACCCTCAGTAGAACGGTCCTTGACTCATCTATTATAGTCCAGCAGCGCCCGACCCTTGTATGAGAGGGGTATTGACACCATTGGCTGACTCTGATAATTCGCCTGTGTGCACGAGGGGAGGAGAGGGTTTACAGCTTGCGCTTATAGAGCACTACTAGTGGAGGTTTGGATGAGGAGGCTATGACATATGATGTTTGTCTTAAAAAATAGCCATGGCGCATGTCGATGTCGCTTAATTATGCTCATATCTCATGTCGATTTTAAGAATTGCTCATGTCACCTGTCACTGTGTTTTTCAAGCTTCATGTCAAATGTCACTAGGCTTCATCTCGACTTTAGTGGTCCACACCGCTGCTGCTGCTGCTGCTGTCGGTGCTGCTGCTTGTGCTGCTTGTGCTGCTCATGCAGCAGCTGCTGGCTGCTTGTGCTGCTGCTGCTGCTGCTGACAGATGCTACTGCTTGTGCTACTGCTCGTGCAGCAGCTGCCAGCAGCTGCTGAAGCAGCTGCCAGCAGCTGCTGGCTGCTTGTGCTGCTGACAAGGTCATGGGGGCTGCTGCTGACGATGTCACGGATGCTGCTGACAAATGCTACGGCTTGTGCTGCTCGTGCTGCTTGTGCTGCTGAAGTCGCTGCCAGCTGCTTGTGCTGCACGTGCAGCTGCTGCTGAAGCCGCTGCTAGATGCTGCTGCTTGTGCTGCACGAGACTGAGTAGCCGCTATTCGGCGTTTCACTCCTTATGTACCCTGTCCTAGTTAATCCTCTTAAACGGCTGAAAAGGCTCTCTCAGCACAGAGACTCTACTCAATGTAAGAGATCAGTTAAGTAAGTTTTCACATGCCACCTGACTACTGCGGGAGGGTTTAGACTTAAGCAGCTTAGTGCACACACGTGTCTGTTAGAAAAGCTACCTGCACACCTGCCTTCCTTTTTCACTAGTATTTACCCCCTGCCGACTTATAAGGCACCTATACACGCCTTCTTGCTTCTAGAGCTAAGCTGACTGGCAGCTATTTTAAAAGAGAATACTCGTTACCTGTATAACGGATAAGGGGGTTATGAGATTAGCATGTGTATACAAAAAAAAACAAAAAAAAGCTACAGGGGGCGCGTGTCTGTCTGTGAGGTAGAGACCATGTGGTAAGCGACTCAAGTGTAAAACAACAGCACCTCCTCTTGTCGCAGTGAGTGGTGTGGACGTCGGCTGGCTAGTTGAATTTAAGCGTCAGCTTGAAAGATAAGGCCAAATAAAAAAAAAAGGTTTGTTTCAGGTCACCCGACCAACCCTAGCAAAACAGGGTCGACCCTACGTTTTTTTTTAAGCAAGTTTGAAGAAAATTTCATATTTTTATACTTTTTGGGTCATTTTTAGAATTTCCACGGAGGATGGCTAGTACTTTCATGTTAAAAAAATAAAATAAAATAAAATAAAAATCCGACCTACCGACTCCAGTCTTTCTGCCCATGTTACCTGAAACATACCTTTTTATTTTTTTTTGGCTTAATCCGTTCACGGGCTGGCGCGTCACACCTGTCGTTAATCACCCCCTGTAGTCTTTGTATACACAGGTGACTCGGCTTTATCTCTTCACCAGCTATAATCCCATATACATGTAGCGCACGTTACACTCGTTAATTCTCTTTTCATGCTGATGGATTAGGGGTGGAAGGGTTCAGGTGAAAAGCGATTTGATTCTCTCTGGAAGAGGGTTGGAGCTCTAGGTGAAAACAAGCTTAGAACATCCAGATTAGCTGCTCTCTCGGCTATATAAAGAGCTTCATTTTTTCTAATCTCTGCCCACTTCGTCTTGTTGTACACTATCAGTCACGAGGCAGACGCTGGAAGTAGCAGATGTTTGCAGTATGGTTTACACAGAGGTTACCTGCTAATAGGATTTTGTCAGAATAGGGTGAGTTGCTATTAAAATGAACATTTAAATGGGTTGTTAATATGGTATCTGATGTTAATGAGCTAACACCTAACATTGAGGATTATGACCTCCCAGAGGGGCGTCTCGCCAAATTCTCCAGTCTTGACTATAGTCTTAACTGTCTAAAGACTGTGGAGCACGTTAATGGGTGGTCTCCTTACTAATTTCACTTGACCAGGCCGGCAGGGTCAACTAGGCTAGGTAATTACAACCACAAGGGCGGCTACTCAACATGCAAGTAGACCTACTACTACGAGATTGTCTTTTGACCACTCTGCCGCCGCCTGCTGGTCTGGCGATTACATGCTCTAGTATAGTTCTCCGCTCTTTTCGTCAGATGACGCCACAATAGGGTTTTTGTACATTTCCACGATACTCGCGAACATTTTAAACGCATAATGACCTATAATAAGCAACAAAGCACACTTCTAATATATTGAATATAAGAAACATGTCAACGTTGTGTATTTCTGATAGAATGAGGCAGATTCTTTGAAATATCAACTAAACTATAGTGAGATTGAAAATACTACACCATATCTAAAGCGATATAAAAGCTATATAAAGTCAGAACCTCTGACGGATCGGTAGGATCACTCAACCATTCGTCCTCGAAAGCAACACAGGGTTCCCGTCCAACAGGACTTTGAGCCTTGACGCTTTTGAGGAGGTTTGATCTCATGCTGCTTAACATGTGGTGTAATTAATCAACACCGCGGCCCCTCTTTAGGGGCCACACAATAAACAAAGAATAAAAAAGGGTAGGACTTAGGTTTAAAGTGAATCTCCCAGGATTTTGGCGAGGTCGACAAAGGAGGAGATAACAGATTAAACTGCAGGAGACTATACGCAAACCTTGATACTCTCAGAGGGGGAGCTCCATATTGCGGACCTGTGGTCAAGGTAATTACAACCACAAGGGTGGCTACTCAACATGCAAGTAGACCTACTACTACGAGATTGTCTTTTGACCACTCTGCTGCCGCCTGCTGGTCTAGCCATTACATGCTCTAGTGTAGTTCTCCGCTCTTTTCGTCAGATGACGCCACAATAGGGTTTTTGTACATTTCCACGATACTCGCGAACATTTTAAACGCATAATGACCTATAATAAGCAACAAAGCACACTTCTAATATATTGAATATAAGAAACATGTCAACGCTGTGTATTTCTGATAGAATGAGGCAGATTCTTTGAAATATCAACTAAACTATAGTGAGATTGAAAATACTACACCATATCTAAAGCGATATAAAAGCTATATAAAGTCAGAACTTCTCACGGAACGGCATCTGCAACAGATCACTCAACCATTCGTCTTCAAATGCCACACAGGGTTCCCGTCCAACAGGACTCTGAGCCTTGTCGCTTTTGAGGAAGGTTTGATCTCATGTTGCTTAACATGTGGTGTAATTAATCAACACCGCAGATCTATCCCTTCTAGGGGGCAGGTTGCATGTCGTAAATGTCTACTACAGACATTGGGATATATTGTTAATCTTACTCTAGGGTCTCCATAATTAGACCCTGAATCCGTTGTTAAACGGGTGTGAGGGGGTGGTAACTAATACTTATGAGATGTTAGCTTAGTTCATAGTCTCCTTACCAATTTTCACTTGACCAGGCTGGCAGAGCCAACTAGTCTAGGTAATTATAACCACAAGGGCGGCTACTCAAGATCTAAGTAGACCTACTACTACGAGATTGTCTTTTTGGTCCTTCTGCTGCTTAGTTATTACATCCTCCAGTCTAGCTCGCCACACCCTTTGAGCAGCACCACCATTGCCTCGGTAAAAGTGTAGGGTGTGTGCTTTCCACCTTCAGGTATCCATAGATTCGATCACTATCACCCCCCTTGAAATGACTTCAGCTGTTAATTAGGGCGTAAAGCCACCAACCAAGTCCCTGTCAAAAGATGTGAATAACGAAACGCGCTAGTATAGTTCTCCGCTCTTTCGTCAGATGGTGCCACAATAGGGGTTTTGTACATTCCTACGATGCTCGCGAACATTTCAACGCATAATGAGCTACATAGGCAACAAAGCGCGCTTCTAATATATTAAAATATAAAAAACAATTCAATATTGTGTATTTCTGATAGAAATGAGGCGGTTTCCTTAAATACCAACTAAACTATAGCGAGATGAAAAATACCACACCATATCTAAGGCTTTATAAAAAACTATAGAAAGTCAGAACCTCACACGGATCAGCATTCTGTTTGCAACGGATCACCCCTGACCCACTGGTCCTCGCATGCCACACACGGCTCTGCCGTGTTTGAGCTTTGAGGTATCACCCATCAAGTGATCCATGCCGCCCAACATGAAGCGTAATTAATAGCTGCTGTTGCATAGCACAGTGGCAGCATCTAACTAACTCTAAAGAGTTAGTCGGCCCCTCTTTAGGGGCCACACAATAAACAAAGAATACCCTGAATCTGGGACCTGCGGGCGAGGGCCCCAACTGTGAAGTCATTATTGGCCACATTGGTAATATCAATTAAAACTTTAGACAACACCCACCTTAAGTATCATTAACGGACAATATCAATGAACTCAGCATCTGCCTGGTTACCACATTTAGCACCAATTTTACAACTCACAGGGGCCACACTAGCCTCACCGCGCTTTTTATTGCTCTGCTGATTTCTCCAATCCAAAACATGAGGTATCTAGTCTAGCTGTGAGCTCATTGGGCCAAACAAAAAAATAATCCGTGTTCAGGTAACATGGTCCAAAAAAAAATAGGGTAGGTCTACGTCGCCTAAGGCGACGAAAGCGCGTCAAAGCGTTTACAGGGTTCGAGCCCGTGAGCTGCTCCTTGGGGCTGCAAAAAACGCTTAGACACTGAAATCCCATAGGGAAAAAATTTTGGGTTTTTGGACTTTAGGCCTTAATTTGAGGGTGATCCCGGGCTGATAGAAAAATAATTCTTGGACGAGCGGATAGCTCTGGATCTCTTTTATCTAAAACAGCGAAAAATTGATTATGGTTTCGCCGCAATTCATCCGACGGGGGGTAATCAGCCCCCCCCTCTGCCAATCAAGGCAGTGAATCTTGGCGACCGTGCGATCACTCACGGCCACCGCGACGAACCGACAGAAGAGATCGGTATCTTAGTATGATTCGTGTGACCTACTTAGAGGCTCACACGGTGGAGGTGTGTCCGGCGTTCGGCGCGCTGATTGGCTACTGGTGGGAGGCGCTGTGCCGCGTCAAGAACTTCACCTATTTGGGGCGGCTGTTAAAGGCGCACTGAGTTGAGGTGCACCTTTAAGCAAGAGCGCGATCCGGCCTAGTCTTGCGGACCTCTGTTTAGAGAGTGTAGCAAGCGGCTATGTCGCGCTCTCCAACCACAGGCTTAACAGTGGTCCGCAAGACTAGAGTGCAAGACGCGTGCACACACAGACCGAACAGACACACACAGACCCACACACCCACACACTCCTATCAGTGAGACGTCTAGCAGATTCGGGAGAGGCGACCAGGGAGGTACTCTCGGCTAGCGGCCACTAATTGCCTGTTTAGATAAGGCACAGAAACAAGGGTGATGACAGACTACGTGTTCAAGCAGCCAACATGCCCTGACACTTGATAATGGGTGTGGACCGCTAAATTCGATATGGTGACATGACCATTTCTTATAATCGACAAACGACATGAGGTCTAATGACAAGTGACATGAGGCCCAAAAAATCATAGTGACAGGTGACATGAACATTTCTTAAAATCGACATGGGATATGAACATTATTAAGTGACATTGTCATGTGACATGGTCATTTTCTAAGATCGACATTCGACATGGGGACCCCCTATCCAGAGCCCCTTGATAGATGACAGCTGTTGTGTGTAAGAAAAGTGTATGCCTCACAATCAAAAGATGATAAAAGGCTTTATCCCACTCGATGTGGGTTTTGAATCAAATATCAAGGGATCAAATATCAGATCGATATTTGACGTCGTCAAGTGATATCTGACGTTGTCAATCACTTTTACTATGTAGTCAAGGTCGTAAAAACAGAGCCCCCTGATTGGTCAACAGCATGAATGAAAGTTGCATCTCAAACTTTTAATACTCGGTATGGGGCCCCGTGGGGCTGGGACCAATATTTGCAATTTTCGGAAATACTGTCGAGAATTTCTAGATGGAAACACCTTGTCTGGGGTAATTTGACCTCTACTCTTCGATATTCAAGTAATACTCAAGCTATTCTGACTCTAAACATGAGTAAAACGGTCATTTACCAGCGTTATCGGCAGCGCCGACATCAACAACTGCTGATCTCCCTTGGTTACATGACCCAGCTCCGTTTCTAAGGCCTCATGGATCGGGGCCCTGAAGGGGGATCTGCAGAGGCCCTATATCGGGCCCTAGATATGTACATTATATTAATATCTCATAACTTAATTTACTCTAAAATCTTTTGATAGTTCATAACCTTGACTCTTATCTCCTTTTCTCGCGGGATAAAGATAGAATTTGGTTGTTGGCGTGGCCTCTCGTGGATATCTGCTCTTCTCCACGGCACCTCTCGAGCCCCCTGCGGGGCCTCTAGGGGCTGCTAGACGTCTCTCTGCTATGTAGTGTGGGATGTAAAAGAACCCTTGTCTCGGTAAAAGGGCCAATAGATTCGATCACCATCACCGCTCTTGAAATGACCATAGCTGTTAACTAAGGCGTAAAGCAACCCACACACCCACACACCCACACATTTTTCTGTATGAGCCTTCAGACCTCAAGCTGCTCAGTGTACGGGACTAGGTTTTGTCATAGGCCCTACGGACGCTACTCAAGGTAAAAATAAGAGAGCTGTCTCACCATGACATTGGGCTGGCTGTAGTTTTTTATGTTTCGGTACCTACAACCAAAACAGCCAGTACCCGCCCCAGGGCTTCATGTCGCACGCGGGAAAAGTATAACGGTGGCGCCAACTGTCGGAATAGCGGGTACACTACGTCAGTAGTTCTTTTGTTCTCCGCTGAGTGACTGGGCGAAATGTAGTCGGTAGCTCTATTTTCTGTGCACTGTTCTGTTCATTTTCTACACTTAACACTTAAATAGACCGCGTGTTTGTACAAGCTAACCGTTTTTATCAGTGCAAAAATTAAATAAGCATCGGATAGAACACTAAAAAAATGAGAAAGTAATCCAGCACTTAGTATAAGGCACCAGTTTTATCATGAGACACCGAAAGTCTGGTTTTTTTAAGGTGGATAAGACAGTCGACTGAGAGCTCCAAACTAACCAAAAACGTACCAGAGGGAGAACGTACCCGACAGGGCAGGGGCCTTCTACACCCCGGCTCTGATTGATGAGCAAGCGACAAGTGCTACAGAGGGCCTATTCCTCTTTTGAGGTGGGCCCGAAATTGAACAAAAGAATAAACTCAAGAAAAAGCCTTAGGCTTAAAAGAGTTGTAGATACTGATTTTAACGAAGAAGTCACATTCATTAGTTTACAAATAGCCCGTGTAAGTACGCCCATGTCTTGCTTATTTCTCATAGGGTTGTAAGATAGTCACATCATGATGCACATCATCATAAACGCAATCATGATACCTTTCATTGTAAGTAGACTCGCCTCTCTGCCCTCTCTTTTAGAGAGGGCAGAGAAGCGAGTCTCACTCTTAAAAAACCCTGCCCCTCCCCCCCCTCCCCCCCTCCCCCCCCATGCATCTTAAAGAGTGCCCCCCAGAGTGCCCCTCCCCCCCTAGAAAAAAAGAGCCACATTTTTAAATTATTTTTTAGCAAGCTTTTTTCAGCTTGCTTTTTTTTTCTTTTTTTAAATTTATTTATCCATCAAAATCTCAAGTGACTTATTTTGAAAGCCAACCTAGTAGTCACGTGACCCCCTTAAGTAGGTCACTTCCCGTCACGTGACCTATTTGAATTTCCCGCCAACATGGTGGTCACGTGACCCTCTTAAGTAGGTCACTTCCGGTCACGTGACCTATTTGAATTTCCCGCCCAAAGGTCACGTGACCGGAAGTAGGTCACTTCCGGTCACGTGACCTATTTGAATTTCCCGCCAAAAGGGAGGCCTCTCATTGGCTGCTTTTGAATTTCCCGCCAAAAGGGAGGCCTCTGATTGGCTGCAGGTCGATTGAGTAATAAACAGTACTTAACTATAGTCCCGTTCCGATACATACTATACTACTCTCAAGGACTACTCAAAGAGACTAAAAATATAGTTCTTCATTGTCGTTATTACATGTACTTATTTAATTTGTGTAATTTTAAAACACTAAACCCTACTGTTAAAAAGGGACTCATTACTTTTATTACATTTACCGTATAAAACAAATGTAACTGTTCATCGTATTTTAAAACTGTTATTAAAATACCCAACTATAAATCAAAAGGTCTTCTTAGTTCATTATCTGTAATTTCAAAGAAATTGCATTTAATGATAAGATGAAGAGCTAACTCTATCATATTCAAGGCGGCAAAATATACACAGGGGCGCCACCATGTGGGACGCACCTGAACTAAAAATATACATATCCGCCATCTTTAATCTCATCGTCCGCGGCCCTCAAACACGGGTAGGACTTACAAATATATATTTTCCCACCCGCCCACAACCATTGTCTTAAACAGTGAAATAAATTTCACTTTAAAAACTATATATACCATAAAATATGGACTCACTCAAGGACTACTCAAAGAGACTAAAAATATAGTTCTTCATTGTCGTTATTACATGTACTTATTTAATTTGTGTAATTTTAAAACACTAAACCCTACTGTTAAAAAGGGACTCATTACTTTTATTACATTTACCGTATAAAACAAATGTAACTGTTCATCGTATTTTAAAACTGTTATTAAAATACCAAACTATAAATCAAAAGGTCTTCTTAGTTCATTATAATCCTATATAGACAGTGGCATGGTGAAAGTGAGATATAGGACTTGCTATATTACGTAGCATGCCAAGTGGTTTGTAGGTAAGTATCATAATGAAGTGAGTGGGGTTATAGGTAGGTCACTAAAAGTGGGGTTATACTCACAAGAAGCACACTCTGCTTAGCTGGTGGATGTGGCAGCAGTTTGGGAGTAAACCTATGATGTCACTCTCATTTCTTCGCATCTCACAAAGAATTCTGCGGTTCGTGTTCTTATTTCGAATCCTCATTATAAGACGAATCTAGACGGTAGCATAATACCTTCTTCTTATAAGCACACTACCGCTAACCGTTTTATACGGACATCAACGCATTAATTTTGTTGTCATGATGCGCCAGCGCAATGCAGGAGAGTAACTCGCCAGCACTGGTGCATCACACCAATCCGTCAGGAGTGTATCAAACCTATAGGGTCGGAATGATACATAAATGAAGCCATAACGAGAAAATCGTCAGGATTCATACATGAATTCATCCATCATGACGACATAGGGCATGGTGTATCAAAGTTCTATGCTAACTTTAAAGGGGTATTTAAGAACTATACATCTTTAATAATTAATAATTAGTTAATTAATTCTAATTAATCAAACAAAGTAATTACACACCAATCTAGTCATTACCCTCACAGGTTCGCTAACGACTACACGTCCATTATATAGCTTGGCTAGAGTTAAGCCACGTAATACAATTAAACGTGTATGGCGTAACATTGCAAGAAAATGTCATTTGGGTACACTTAGGTCAGCATATTCAAAATAAGATGGGTTCAAAAGAAAACTGATTGGCTGAATATTTTCTCTGCACGGATATCTTTTAATTTATTTTACAAAGCACTGTCAACAAACGAGAAGAAACCATCTGAAGCTAGGGAAACTATCAACAAGTATGTCACTGTTTCTTGGGGCATTTTCAGGACCAACCCACCTCGTTGTCACCGTTCTAAACAGCATCTGTGTGCCAAACCAAAAGACGCCCCCCCCATCCCCTACCAGTGACTTAATTGTTGAACGTTCCATCACATATGGGTGGTCATTAACGCTATATAATGGGGCTGGTGGCCCTTTTCTTGGATAGGCCTACCATTTTCTAAGCAGTGGCATTAATTGATTGCAGTATTCTATTTCATGGTTGCTGACAGAAGCCTCAATCGTTAATGCTAAACTGAAAGGTTGTGTTAGTCGGTTAAGTGTACACGGGTGTTTCCACATTTTAATGAGGAGACCTACATGGAAAAATCCTACATTTTAGGCCATCCATAAATGCAATCATTTGAGAACAATTAACATCATTAGAAAAGAAATGGAGAGAATGCTAACTCACCCTATGTTGGATCGGTTTTCTCAAGATCACATAGATAATTATATTTTTCATGCGTTTTGTTTGATAAAACTGTGTTTCATATCTCTGATAAAACAAGGGGCGCGTTCGGTTTTCTCTCTACGGTATTCGACGTAATAAGCGCACCCCCCCTAATAAGCGCACAGCCCCCGTTTTTGGCCAATTTTTATACTTCAAATAACCAAAAATATCTCAATTTTTTACCCTAATTAAACTCTTAACTACTAAAATATGTCCATAATCATTTTTAAGCGCACTGTGCGCTTATTACGTCGAATACGTTATATGTATTCACCTTGTCATGTTAGAGGAGCCATTAAAGTTATCTCAGATGACACCTAAACAAATTGACTATTCACCTCGCACAAGGGCAACATCCAGAATTTTGGATGTCACGGCACTTTAGGACTAAATCAATGCCTATGCTGAAGAGAAACACCACCAGGCAGCTTAATTTAGAATACAAAATAAGAAACCTGAGTAAAATGCAAATTAAAGTAAAATTCAAAATAATGACCACCCTAAAAGGTTATAGAGACCAGTTATTTGGTGATTCGTGTGAGATGGTGGCGGTGGTGTGGTGGAGGGGGGGGGGCAGCAAACTGTGAGTAATGACAAGCCACTCCCCCCCCCCAATAAGTATTGATTTAAAAAATAATGCCCCCATATAAAGAAATACATGTGACCCGCCCCCTTCAGCCCCTTTAACCCATAGATTATGCCCCCTAATCCACCAAGCCATGACCCGTGCTACTCCTTGTGATATAATGTAATATTTCAAATTCGGCTCACGTTAATTTTATCATAAAAATGATACATTAACATCCACGCAAAACCAGGCGAAGAACATTTTAGTCTTATTTTATAGAACTTTGGGTTTTATTGGTTTCCGTGACAGTGTATCTTTGGGAACCCAGGACAAAGAAAAAGTTATAAAACGGGTCGAGACCTATCACTATGGCTCACTGTTATGGTCAAACGTTGTATAATGTTAAAAAAACGTTATTTTGATGTAGAATAACGTATTTTCATAACTTGGGAGCGTTGCGTGTGGCCCAAATTGATGCCACACTGCATGTGTTTGCACATGGGTAGTTATACATGTAAAACATGTCCATGCAGTTACGGTGTGCTTAGTGCTTAGAGACCAACTCAAACAACAGGGATTCACCAGATCAAACCTAATAGATTAGGTTATCATGTTTAATTCATATCATCCACAACACATACAAATTTGTTCAGTCCAATCTAAATATGTTCTCCATGGTAGTAATGGGGTGATTGTAAAATTTCTGAAATGTAGAAACACTGGTTTAGCTATTTACACAATCTCAACTATCAGAGTTAAATACACCTAGGCGTACATGTATGTATGATTACATAAAATGGAAACAGTATAAGCTAAAACCTTATATAAATTCATACATAACAGCTACCGATATGATTGTGTTATCTAATATAGTTTGTACACGCCCTCTATAGAATTTAGAACACCGCTATGGACCTTCAGAGCTTTCAAGTTCAAGTTAAGATTCAGTAAATTTCATTGGGTACACCAAAACAGGCTATTCAGTCTCAATAATGGGCCGACTAACCCTCGATGATACAGTTACCTATCAATGGTTGAAAGATATCTTGCAATCTGTACGCTAGAGATCAAACTGTTGTTGACTCTTTCTTTCGCATGATACATTAACCCTTTTTAAGGACGCATCTCGCTAAAAGATATCATTTGTCGTCATGATGCACCAATGCAGCCCCGGCGAGTAACTCGCTGGTGGTACATTGGTGCATCATGCCGACCCTTCGGGAGTGTCTCAACCCCATAGGGTCGGCATGATGCTTGAATGTAGTTGGTCACTTACTACTAGTGTGACTTCATGAGAACAAAGACCAGACAAGGTACAATTAGACTTTAATATACAGCGACTTTATTAAAGAAAACGCTCAGTATTATTTGACTGCAGTAACTGTCAGTTATAACAGCGATCAGAACCAGATCTTAAAAAATAATACAGTAGGGTAACAACTGCAGCATAGAGTTAACCCGGAGTGCAGGGTGGTGTTGCCTCAGCATGCAGTTACTCGCCAGGGCTGGATTCATGCATCATGACGACCAAGGGCGTGATGCATTTAGGCATCATGCCGTCCATAAAGGGTTAAATTTATCATAGCAAAGTGAGGTCCTTTACATGTGTATACGTGTGCATATGTAGTATGTGTGTTCTAGGCATAGTGAGAAATGTAACTTTAGTAATGCAGTCTATATGGTTCGGATTTTTCTATTGATCTCATATACTCTAATGTTACTATGCATACACACTTTGGGTTACTTAAATTAGACCGTAATTTCAAATTTACACTAGGTTTGTTTATACATCTGGCATGTGAGCATAAAACTATAAATAGCTTTATCTCACATAGCCTCCAGGTAAATACACATATGTCTCAATATGGCATAATATCAGATCAAATCTACAAAAGTAGTACTTTGGTTTGTACAGCTGCTTGCATGCAATTCTTATTTCATTTATGAATCGATTGGCATAGCTATTTGGCCGTGTGTTGTATCTAGAACAGTTCAGAGTAATATACTCTAAGGCTGAGGCTATTATCTCTAAGAAGAGTTGCTAGCCTCTAATGTATCAAGTCATTGACATTGTCTCGATTCGAAGGGTCGACATTATGTACTGAATACAGTGGAGGCGAGATAATACATTTAAAAAAGTTAAACTAACACACAAATTAAACAAAGGTAAATGCAGTAGACAAAGCCTTGGCACATTGCTGTTACCGGCGTTGTATTGTTATCTTTGTTATGAAAATATTTATCAGAAATTTCCATAATCTGATCATATTTGCTTGCATCAGCGAAATCTGTTTACTGTCACCACTCGGTGAACCATAAGGCGTATACAGGTCAATAAGGTGAATACTGATATTAGTGCACTCTCACAGAGAATTCACTCGTATAAAAGGTGTTTAGGTTCTAGAGTCAAAACCAGAAGCTACATTTCACTGAATCAGTAGTCTCAGGTCAAATATGACCCATATCAGACGCAACAAGGGACGAACTTGCGGAGTCACTAGACGCTACCCATTCTGTGCGTAATCTTAAATCGCCACTTTTGGCGTAATCTTATTCCTTATTTGATACACCCCTTCCTTATAAGATTACGGGTTGAATGTGTATTTGTCATACATATGTGCAAGAAGGGAAAAGAAGAGCGGGGGTTGGGAGGCAGAGCCCGCCATATCAACACAAGACACCATCCATATTAAGATTACGGGAAAAGTGGACTTTTTAAGATTACAGGTGTAATGGGTGGCGTCTAGTGACTCCGAATGTTCGTTCCCACGTGCATATCAGACTGATATCACAAGTCATCAGGTCAATTTAAAGTGACTGGGATAACTTCATAGTAATCAAAAATACCCCGTGTAACAGAAAGCATTAAACTTGGATTATATATCCAAACATACTCACTCTGTATACACCAGATGAAGCTGGGAACAGTTGAAACTCAACTCAGAACCAAATTAATTTAGTTTATTTTTATTTTACAAAACACAACTAGACAATTTCAGTATTGGAATTGTTTAGTCACAATTTCAAAATTGTTTTCTGTAGTATAACCCAAACACTGGGAATGTATGGACATGACCTGAATCCACACATGAACCAATGAGATTGAGTCAAACTATGTCAAGTTGGGGTCAGCTGACATGGTGCTGGGGTAAACCGGCACCAAGACTTACCTGATTCAGTTCTGATTGAGTAGTGATAGAGTGTTCACCCCTTCGTCCACCTTACAGGTGTTTAGGTTCTAGACATTATCCGAAACATAATCTTTTCATGAATTTGTAATCACAATATTTTCCTAAACAGGTTTAGGCCTAGATAAATAATGTGAGAAGCTAGTGAGAAAGCCCACATCGGGGAAGCCTTAGAGCAGCGCAATGTGAGGACCAGGGTTGATTTAAAAGTAAAATTTGCGAAACGCAGGGCAAAGAGCTCATTTTATCAAAAATCTCCATACTATAGGGGGGTCTCCTTATGGGATACTCTTGATAACAATGTACAGCGCCTACCCACTATTAGAAGATTCAAACATGCCATATAGATAAGCTATCTCGACATGCCCCGCTCTAAGGCTGCCACCCGCGTAATGCACATCATAATTAACATATGAAGACATGTTCGTTATATTCCTTGTCATACAAACCCTGTACCAAATGATTTCTTCTATTTCTCATACTTTTACATACTGTTATACTAAAAGGGCACTTTGAGATTAGTTAGATGCACCGTACGGTGAACACAGGATTAACATTGTCCATCACGTACGTGTGCGACGAAAACAGTCCCATTGGGACTATTCGCATAATAAACAAACTCAAACTCATTGGATTTCATATCTCCTTAGGTTGATAAAATGCTGTCATTGAAAGTGTTTCGATATCGGTTTCTGTGTTTAAATCCCTAAATGTTCAGATGCACAGTTTAATGTGTAGTTCAGTTTCCTGATAGGAATCAGCAAAATGAGATAGTATAATGTCCATAGTGTCTCATCCACACGTATTGGACTTCACATCTCTACAGAGTCATACACCGATCAGAACAGGATTGTATACACTGAAAAAAAAATGTTGTCAAAATAACAGTGAATCACCAGCAACTTTTGGGACATAACTTTCACCGTTTTTTTTTACGGTGATGGTCAGAACCAATTTTACTTAAAATCACTGTTAATTTCAAGTAGAATCACCATAAATTTTATGTAGAATCACCATTAATTTTATGTTGAATCACTGTTCATTTTATGTAGAATCATCATTAATAGATTCAGAGTATTCAAATATTCAGAGATTCAGCGTTATTGCCACTGCTATTACAGACTTGTGGAATATTCTATAAGACTCCCAGGGAGTCTGATTATAGTGACTTTAGTTACTGTAGTATATATCTAGAAACTTACGGATAAGTCATACTTTGACTTTGTCCTGATCCCACACTGACGATCTGACTTATACCAGCCGTGGCCTATACACAAGGTTTTATTCAAGAGGATTGATACAAAGTTTCCAGAGGTGGGGTTATTGCATAGTATGTTACCACAAAATAGGTGTATAGATCCATACAGCTACTTTCTCCTGGATAGTATCAAGTAATCATGGTATTTTGTCAAACCTATCACAAGATTGAATTGTTAAATTGTCAAACATACAGATTAATTGAAAATTACCATTATTTCAACATGTATACTCCACTTCAAGGGCTCACACTCTCCAGAAAAATCTTCTTACAAACCAGGCCACCTATCTATGGCAGGACCCATTATATGTGGCACCCTCTGGTATTTGACATCAGAAGATGAATTTATGTTGAATCATTGTAATCCAAACCAGGTTAGCACTTTACAAGGATCCACTGTGAAATGGCTGATATTTATGATGCTTCATTGTATTCCAAATAATGGTAAATCAGCGTAAATTTTACAGAGTAAATCTGTAAAAAGTACATATATTTTTTACAGTGTACATCAGATGGACAGGAAGGACAGATACATTATTTGTAGTATACACAAAATGGGTGTCTAACCAGCAGGTCATTCATTTCCACATAATTGTGAGATTTATGCGACCGAAATTCTATGGTGTATATAGATATGTACTTATGTATCGCTGTTTATCTTTGTGCTCCAGAAATTAGCCTGTAGTGACTAGCAATTTAGTCAGTACTGACTAACCTATTGTCACTCTTTGGCTCCCTATACACCCAACTTAGGTTAGTCACCCAGGTTAGTCAATGCCAACTAGCTGCCACACACTATGGCACTTGTAGAATAAACACAAATCGTGTGATGTTGTGTGGTGAAGTGCTGGGGTGACATCATCACATAGGGGCACAGTGAGCTATAGCATAAAATAACAACACACAACTATGGCCTAGATAATAAACACAATAACAATAGTTTACCTACATAGCACAAGTACCAGGCACCCTCACGCAACATGACACACATTTTCTGGGCAATCATCACAGAAAAAAACCGAATCCATTGCGTCATTGTGGGCATAACTGAATATAACACATCCTCTCAGGTATGAAACCAATTATTTATTGAGCTATCAAAGACATGATATTTTAAATTAATGGACCTCGAAACGCCAATAACCACCTGTCGACAGTAACAGTATATATACATAGTAGGAGTACCAGGTGTCCACATAAAGTATGCCACTATAATAACAGGCTTATCTCAAATGCAGGCCAAACACGTGTCAAATACATGCCAGTAGTGCATGCACAACAGCTCTTTCGTATAATTACCTTTCTTTTGACACCTGTTGTAGCTTTTCTGACAAGTAGCAGAAAATAATCCCATTCAGTTATTTATAAATAAATAAATATAATATTTCATGTAGTAATTAATTCCCTAGATTAAAGCTCCAACACCTTAGGCCTGGGGCCAGTATGAAGGCCTAATATTAATACTGCCAATGACACATGACAACAGTAGCAGGAGGAGCTCTGACAGCGCCGCCCCCCGCACCACCTGGTGGCCAGGTGCAGACTCAGGTGGGATGGCACTGGGCGTGGGACCGTGGAGGCGCGAAGGTAAGGTGTGGACACCAGCCTCAGTACAGCAGTGTGGGCCTGCACCAGCCTATAGCTACACGCCTTAATGCTGTCCTCCAGGGTGGTACTTAACCTGGGGCGGCGGGTCAGGCTCAGGCATGGACATGAAGGGAGTATGTTGGTGGACATCCTCCAACTTACCTGGATACCTGCGTATGCACCACGAGGGTGGCAAGGTAAGGGGAATTTAGTCTGACTGTAGTGGAGCACTCCAGATTCATATAAACATTTGTCAATTGTCCTAGAGGGTATAATTAATGGTATGCCATTGGGTGCATTGTTCACACACTCCTGACTAAAGAGAAAACAGAGGAAGTGGCATGCAGTGGAATAACACAACTGGCCCTTGGGATTTGTTGATAGGTTCTGTTTTCTCGAAGAAATGTTGAGACATACTAGTATTAGTTTTTTTTCCATTCTTTGTACATGTCTGACTGAACCTGCATACATGTGTGATTTCTACAACTGTCTGCTTCATAACTGTTCTGGTTCTAATTGAGTATCATTATAAAGCAACATGATTTGTGGCCAATGAACATTTAGACAACCGATCGCTGGGATGTGTCTGGGATGTGCAGCAGAATAGGTAATGTGCAGCAGAATAGGGAATGTGCAGCAGAATAGGGAATGTGCAGCACAATAGGGAATGTGCAGCACAATAAGAAATGTGCAGCACAATAGGGAATAATATCCAAGGACATATTATGTAGCAGAATGGGGAATATGCAACAGAATAGGGAATGTGCAGCGCAATACTGATTCTAGAATTAGGAAATAAATGATTATACAATGTCTACACTAACTTTGCATATAAAGAATACTA
Organism: Harmothoe impar; assembly: GCA_947462335.1. Classification (NCBI taxonomy): domain Eukaryota; kingdom Metazoa; phylum Annelida; class Polychaeta; order Phyllodocida; family Polynoidae; genus Harmothoe; species Harmothoe impar. Next base: position 46,156,627 of record OX381713.1, read on the forward strand.
TATAGTGGCCGCATTGGAGAGGTGGCCACATTAGAGGAATTTGAAAATGTGAGCTTTCACCTAGAGCTACTGATGATTGCAGAATTACAGCTTTTTGTACCCTACATGTAGTAAAAAATTTAGGTATATTCAATAAAAGCAACATTGCATCAACTATACATTATACTAACTTGATAGGCTTACATCGGCATATTCTTCTGATTTGCTCCTGATTTATGATATTAAAGCCCAGAGAATTAACAACGCACTGCTTTGCAGATGACAGGTGGGTGTGGGGAGGGGGCCAGTGGCCACACGGTGAAATGTCAGCTCTACACTTGAGGGGAAGGTGTCCGAAGCTGGCCATGAAGGGCGAAAGGTGGTCAGCTGTAACTGACACCTATATAGTCCTTCCCACAATGATGCAGTGTGTGTGTGGTGTTGGAGGAGGGGGGTAGCAGAGCCCATGTGTAAAATGTGACCCATTTCTATTATAAAACACTGATATTTTCCACTACCTGCTATACATAGCATGATTAAAATAATTGAGACGGTTCATGGACTTTTCAAATCTGGCCGCATTGGTGGGGCGTCCGCTAGAGAGCGAGGTCACTGTACTCACCAAGGATTTCTGTGAAGCTAACGCTATAGCCATTTCGTTTTCAAGTAATGGACGACAACTCGTGTCATCTGTGGATGGCTGGGGTCTAGAGTGAAGTCCTTGGGAAACATTTAATAGAAAAAAATCCTATATGGGGGATATTTTCCTTGGTAGGTGGCTGAGCCTGATTTATAACTTTGCTACCCTTAAAGGGTGTACCGCTTATGTAAACCGCAGTCCTTTTACTGAAAAAAAGGGGAGTGCCCCCAACCCCCCGAGAGGGATCGATATTACCACCCGTGTAATATTCCCTTAGGTTGGACACATAATTATAATCATATCTGTGTGCTTATGATTGTGTGTATAGGGGGAAGGGGGTCGAGAGTACCAAACCCCCCTCCTCTATTTGTGCTCCTGAACCTATGCCATGGTGCGGTGCAGTAGTAGTACAGAAAAGTGCTGATGCTGCGAGATTCCTCCTCCTGCTTGTGCATTAACAATAGAGAATATTAATGTGCACTCTCCCCTTAAAAGATGCAATATCAAATCATGAAAACCACACGGTAGAGACAGGCATTGCAGTACAGTGTAGTCTCATTACAAATTTATACCCTCAATTCTCGGCTATATCTAAGTGTTCACACTGCTGTGGGTGCCTTTGTGCATATTTACATTATTTCATGTCTATTTTGTGTGTATAGACATAGACTGTCCACTATGTGTGTTTTGACACTTTAAGGGCCGCATAGAGCTTTAAAGTTCTATACCATTGAGATCAGGAATATAGTACCGCCGCGTCACAGCTGCATTCATGCATAATGTCGGGCCTTCAGGAGTGTATCAGCCCTGCAGGTTTGGTATGATGCATAAATGCCGGCCTGGCGGGTATAAATAGCCTATTACTGTAGACTGTGTTCATGCATCATGGCGACAACGGGCGGAATGCATTACATCGCTATTCCATTCCTAAAGGGCTGAACACGCTCAGTACACACCCATCCTCCCGTCACCATCTGGTGGTAGGGCTGGGACAGTTCTAAGGGTGGGACGCTGAGCAGAGGGCCACTTTAACCCGTTACTAAAGACAGCATGGTCCCCAAGGCTGTATGTGTCACCATGATGCAGCAATCAGGTAATGGAGCGCCTGTGAGTAACTCGCTGGCGCCGCATTGGAACATTATGCCGACCCAGGTGTCGCAGACCCTTTGGGAGTTGTGTATTCACGCTGACAGGGTGTGCTGACAGGGTATATCTAAATGCGATTCTGCTCTTTTATGCATGAGTATTTATTGTGGTAATTGTCGTACCTATCTAGAATCTAGTTCCAAAAGTATGTTATTGACTTAGTTTCTACAATATAAGTTGCGCCTCTCAAATAATAAATAGCGGTTTAAAACTATATCTATTTAAGAGTAACACCAATGTTAACTAAGGGAGTGGGCTATGTCTGAATAACGTGTTATCTGATTATTGTATTTCCATTACATCTTGTGTTCAAATTTTCCAAATTGTAATTTTGACCCAAAATATGGATTCTACACCCTCAATTACCCTAAAATCCATGTATTACACGAGGAAATCAGAGAATTTTGAGTATTTGGCGGCCATCTTGGCAGCCATCTTGGAATTTTCCAAATTGTAATTTTGACCCAAAATATGGATTCTACACCCTCGATAACCCTAAAATCCATGTATTACACAAGGAAATCAGACAATCTTGAGTTTCTGGTGGCCATCTTGGCAGCCATCTTGGAATTTTCCAAATTGTAATTTTGACCCAAAATATGGATTCTACACCCTCGATAACCCTATAATCCATGTATTACACAAGAAAATCAGACAATCTTGAATTTTTGGCGGCCATCTTGGCAGCCATCTTGGAATTTCCCAAATTGTTATTTTGACCCAAAATATGGATTCTACACCCTAGGAAACCCTAAAATCCATGTATTACACAAGAAAATCAGACAATCTTGAATTTTTGGCAGCCATCTTGGCAGCCATCTTGGAATTTTCCAAATTGTAATTTTGACCCAAAACATGGATTCTACACCCTAGATAACCCTAAAATCCATGTATCGCACAAGGAAATCAGACAATCTTGACTTTTTGGCGGCCATCTTGGAATTTTCCAAATTGTAATTTTGACCCAAAATATGGATTCTACACCCTTGTTAACCCTAAAATCCATGTATCACACAAGGAAATCAGACAATCATGAGTTTTTGGTGGCCATCTTGGCAGCCATCTTGGAATTTTCCTAATTGTAATTTTGATCCAAAACAAGGAAGGGCTTGAGGGCTAAAATGTAGTGTTCTTAGTCGAATGTCGCGGGACATAAATAATCTCGTCGAGAGTGGATCCTCTTTTTTCGACTTTTTTCGGACTTTTATTATCCCCTCAAGCTAAAAGTAGGCCTAAAAAAGTAGGCCTAGTCCCAATAGGAATTGAATTTATGTAGGAAGATTTTATTATCCCCTCAAGCTAAAAGTAGGCCTAGTCCCAATAGGAATTGAATTTATGTAGGAAGATTTTATTATCCCCTCAAGCTAAAAGTAGGCCTAGTCCCAATAGGAATTGAATTTATGTAGGAAGATTTTATTATCCCCTCAAGCTAAAAGTAGGCCTAGTCCCAATAGGAATTGAATTTATGTAGGAAGATTTTATTATCCCCTCAAGCTAAAAGTAGGCCTAGTCCCAATAGGAATTGAATTTATGTAGGAAGATTTTATTATCCCCTCAAGCTAAAATGTAGGCCTAGTCCCAATAGGAAGATTTTATTATCCGCTCAAGCTAAAAATAGGCCTAGTCCCAATAGGAATTGAATTTATATAGGAAGATTTTATTATCCCCTCAAGCTAAAATGTGGGCCTAGTCCCAATGGGAATTGAATTTATGTAGGAAGATTTTAGGAAGAGAACGGGATAAACGGAGAAAGGGAGAACGGGATAAAGGGAGAATGGGACAAACGGAAAGCGGATGAATGGATCAAGAGAGAACGGGATAAAGGGAGAAGGGGATGAACGGAGAACGGGATGAACGGAGAACGGGATGAACGGAGAACGGGATAAATGGAGAAAGGGATAAACAGAGAACGCTATCAACGGCGAACACGATAAACGGCAAACGCGATAAACGGAGAACGTGATAAACGGAGAAAGGGAGAAAGGGAGAACGGGATAAACGGAGTACCAATATAATCAGACAAAACGAAAATCTCGTCGAGAGTGGATCCTCTTTTTTCGACTTTTTTCGGACTTTTATTATCCCCTCAAGCTAAAAGTAGGCCTAAAAAAGTAGGCCTAGTCCCAATAGGAATTGAATTTATGTAGGAAGATTTTATTATCCCCTCAAGCTAAAAGTAGGCCTAGTCCCAATAGGAATTGAATTTATGTAGGAAGATTTTATTATCCCCTCAAGCTAAAAGTAGGCCTAGTCCCAATAGGAATTGAATTTATGTAGGAAGATTTTATTATCCCCTCAAGCTAAAAGTAGGCCTAGTCCCAATAGGAATTGAATTTATATAGGAAGATTTTATTATCCCCTCAAACTAAAAGTAGGCCTAGTCCGAAACGAAAATCGCAAATATCTTCGCTGTTTACGCTCCGATCGGCCCGATTTTCGGAAGGGTAGGAGAACTTCAAAATCGTTTTTGGGTCAAATCGTTTTGGGGCTCAAAATCGGTTTTGGGGGCAAAATCGGTTTTGGAGGCAACATCATCTGCAGCTCACGCCGCCCCCCCCCCCCCCCCCCGGCCAACCCGACACGTCGAACTCGAAGCGAAGCTGCAACGAAGATGGTGTCGCTGCTGACGCTCTGATCAACTCGCTTTTTCGGCCGAGACGTAAAACAGCGGTTACGCGCTGCCGGGCGCTGACGCCCACAGCCACCTGCTCGCCCCCAGCCACCTACTTTCCCACAGCCACCTGCTCACCTACAGCTACCACCTGGAATTCGATTATACATGACTTCCAATATATGAAATTAGGGTAGCTTCTTCTGGCGATTACGATTCTGCTGTCAGAAATGAGAAATAACGTACTGTACTCAAATTAGATAATCCATTTGACTTTCTAATGACAAAAGCGGTATCCCCTCAAGCTAAAAGTAGGCCTAGCCTTATAAAAGAGGATTAGGGGCAGGAAAGGTCCTAATAAAGAGGAATTTGGGGAGGAAAGGTGCTATAACAGAGGATCTCGGGCAGAAAAGGTGCTAAATAATTTATTTTTTTTTGTGTTTTTTTTTTGGCTTCAGCGAGGGTAGGGGGGCTATAAATAAAATAGGCCAAGCTATAGTTAGTAGGCCTACATTGAGAGAATTGATTATAGTCCCGGTGCCCCCCCCCCCCTCTTTGTTTTCAATAGCCTAGCCTAGGTCAAATTGATACATTTTAGTAGCGGCAGCAAATTGATACATTTTAGTAGCGGCAGCGAATTGATACATTTTAGTAGCGGCAGCGAATTGATACATTTTAGTAGCGGCTGCAAATTGATACATCTTAGTAGCGGCCAAATTGATACATCTTAGTAGCGGCACAAAGTCATGTGACCTCAGTCCTGACTTCTGATTGGTCAAAAGCAAATCACGCTGCAGCCGCCGCCATTTTGGCGGCAGGCGGCAAGGAAGTTTTGTAGAAGATAAAATTGCTCAAATTGGTCCAAATAGCCACCATTCCACCCCCCCAGCACATGTTTTCGGCCTAGAATTCGAAAATAAAGACAATGGGACAGGTCTGAGCCATGCGAGGACGATTTTAGTAGGCAAAACGTTTTTGTTGCGAGTGGTTTCTTCACATTCCCCGAAAAATAAAATGGTCGTTTTTAGCTTTAAAATCGAGTTATATTGAAAGAAACATAGCGCATGGAAGAGAAAAGATCCTATATTTGGACGTACAATAGATGAATTAGGCCCTAGCCCCCCAGAAAATTTGGTTGAGGCTTGTTAACTTGATGGATCGGCAAAACTTCTATATATTTCCTTGCCGCCTGCCGCCAAAATGGCGGCGGCTGCAGCGTGATTTCTGATTGTCCAATCAGCACACAGCTTAGAGGTCACGTGATCAGTAGAAATCCAACATGGCGAGCGCCAACTCGCATCGATTCGAGTCGATAAAATTGCTCAAATTGGTCCAAATAGCCACCATTCCACCCCCCAGCACATGTTTTCGGCCTAGAATTCGAAAATAAAGAGAATGGGACAGGTTTGAGCCTTCAAAACGGAGTAGTTCGCGAAATATCCACTCCTCGGCGAGCCGAAAATTGTCAAATATCGATGCGAGTTGACGCCCGCCATGTTGGATTTCGTTTGCGTCTCGTCTCCTCGAATCGATAAAATAGCTCAAATTGGTCCAAATAGCCACCATTCCACCCCCCAGAACATGTTTTCGGCCTAAAATTCGAAAGTTAAGACAATGGGACAGGTCGCAACACTGAAAACGAAGTAGATCCGGAGATATCGACTCGTCGGCACGCAGAAAATTGTCGAAATCCAACATGGCGAGCGCCAAAAAATGCCAACTTCACATCAATATATTGTTTTGATGCTAAGTATTTTCATTAAACTAACAACAGGAGTTATCACCATTTTTAGTAGGGAATACAACAGAGCAATATTTGAAATGGTACAATACTGAAATCATGTAGAAAATTACATTCTCCCAACATTCACTTTTTTTTTGGCAGAATCTGAGTTTTTTTTCAGTTTTTTAAAGAAATCTCTTATTTTAGGTGATTTAACTTCTTTTTTTCCCATTTCTTTTTACAGATATAGATACCTGAGGTGTTTTGCAAAAGAATGATATAGCTCAAATAGTCCACAGGATATTTCATCAAGTTGTAACAGATCAGGCAAAACATGTCTGCACAAAAAAACAGGGTGACTATATAAGAGTGGGCTTGACCTAGTTTCATAGCGTTACAGCGAACATAGCCCACTCCAATTATCATATCCTAGGTTCAGATGTTGATGAGTATCTAGAGTCACCAAGGATACCAGCTTGGGTTTTGGTGTGCATCCACACAATGCGTTATGTAATAGATAGACAATGGTTATGAAAAGGTATACAGAATTAACCACAGCTTTCTGGTGGGACCAGACGAGGGCGAAGCCCAAGTCGCCCTACCAGAAAGCTGTGGTTAATCCTACTTACCTTTTCATAACAATTGTCTATCTGTTTTAAACCATGGTATGCAATATACCCAAGGTGCGATTCCTTTGTCTTTACCCTCCACCGTGGTTTAAACATTTATAACACACTGGTAGTCAACGGGGCTGTCATGGTCACCATGGAATAAATAGTGGAACCCTGTATCCATATAGGTTTCAACTTGACATACGCATACATAATTATATGCCCCATAAACCAGGCACAACCCACGATAACCACTGACCATATAGTTCATGTCACCGTCGGCCTATGTGTTCAGGCTTAACATAATCCTCTTCGATCACTGATACCATGCCACTGTCGATATTATCATGTACAAACGGGATTTACCCATATTGATATATCATATTAACCTACAGTAGGCATAGGCCTAGTTGTTTATTAATATAAGGGGCCATTATTGATTCAGGCCTTTGGAATAATATTAGCATAATTATGTTGATAAATACTAGAAAGCATGAAATGATACCTATCCGGCGCCATGGTGTAGTGGTGAGCACATTGGACTTTGAATCCAGGAGCCCGAGTTCGAACCTCGGTGGTGCCTCGATGTTTTCTTAAGCTAGACAGGCAGACACAAGGACGGACAGTGAAATTTGAGGTTATTCATGGACAATACGACTTATAATGTTTTGCTTTTGGAGGGAATAACACTTAAACTTTACCACTATCAACGAATAAAGAGCCCAAAATGCTTGAATAACCACAAAATCAAGTGTCTGTCTCAAAGTGAGTGTCGAGGTCAATTTGTCCAATAGAGGGAGAGAAAAAGAGACACATCCACAAAAAAACAGAAAGACTTCAAAATCAGAAAAGCATGCAGACCACGCACCAACCATTTAATTGAACAATAGATCAGAGTCAACTTTGACTTAAATTCAATGCAATCTTATTTCTACCGTTATCTATCTACAACCCAAAACAAAAACAGAAATACAACTGACGCCAGGACCCATCAGACCCTAGTAGTATACCACATTGGGGAATTAACTCAGGTTTGAGTGGACTTCCTCGTCACCTGAATTATCACAGACATCACAATTCATCCACAAATGGGGTTATCGCCTGTCTAGGGTTCACAACAATATCCTCCCACTCCCCATCACTCCCCCACTCACACTCGGCAAGTGTTCAGCATTGGCCTTTCTGTATATCTGGCTGCCAAGTCAATACCAGCCGCCATAACATATTTATAGCGCAATACAATGCTATCCGCATTTACCGTCTATTTGTCCGTCCTAGATCCCATTTCTCATCGTGTCCCTCCCGTTTTAGGCCCACTCCATTTCCTCTTATTTTCTGCCCCATTTTATTGTTTGTAGATGACCGTGTTTTATTGACGGATTACACCTTTAGTGTGTTTTAGTACTGCTAGCAGATTTTACCCCTCAGAGCTCAATTTTCTGTATTGCACTTCCTTTTATTTAGAGCGAAGAAATTGCACACGACTACGTATTTAGCATCATTCCATTAGAAATAAGACACGTAACACAATTATGTATATCTGCAAGGCTGCATGTCTGGTTCTATGCCTGGTTGTCCACCTGGCTGCCTGTCTGCCTGACTATAGCTGTCTACCCCACTAGCTGTTTGTCCCACTAGCTGTCTGCCCTACTAACTGTCTGCCCTACTAACTGTCTACCCCACTAGCAGTTTGCCCCACTAGCTGTTTGTCCCACCATATTTGTTTGATCCATTAGCTGTCTGCCCCAATAGCTGTCTATCTCCCTAACTATCTGCTCCAATAGCTGTCTGCCCCACTTGCTGTATGCCCCACAATACACTCAAAATATAAACTTGTCTCCAGACTCTTCAAAGTGACGGTCATAAAATAAACGAGTCAAAAACTTGTCTAAGTTACAAGGAAGCGGGTTTTCTAGCTGGAGATAGAAGACCCACTTGGCCTGTGCCAGCCCAAAACCCAGCATTTGCCAGCTCCAGATTCTATTTGTTGGATGGTAACCTGATAGGTTAGACAACTTTTGACTCGTTTATTTTATGACAGTCACTTCGACGAGTCTGGAGACAAGTTTACTTTTTCAGTGTAGTTGTCTGCTCCACCAGTTGTCACTATATAGCTATCTGCTTCACCTGCTCTTCCCCTCCCCCTCTATACAAATCCCCTCCCTTGCTCCCTGCCTCCCTCGCTACCTCCCCTGCCCCCTCCCTCCCTCGCTCCTTCCCTGCCTGCCTGCCTGCCTGCCTGCCTCTCTCGCTCCCTCCCTCGCTCGCTCGCTCCCTCCCTCCCTCGCTCCCTCCTTCCCTTGCTCCCTCCCTCCCTCCCTCTCTCCCTTCCTCCCTCCCTCCCTCCCTCCCTCCCTCTCTCCCTCTCTCCCTCCCTCCATCCCTCTCTCCCTCCCATTCTTCCTCTCATCCTCTATCCTACATATCTACATGCCTACCTATTTTCATCCCCTCCACCACCTTCCCAATTATCCCTTTATTCTCTCTCCTCTCTGACGCCTCTTACCTCCCTCACCATTCCTTCTTCCTACTCCCCCGCCCCTAACCCCCCCCCCCCCAACTACCTGGTGAGCTATTGGTCAGTGTACCTGTGTCTGTGACCTTGAGTGGCCCATCCACCTGCTCGGTAGCAGCCTGGAGGGGTGCTATCCAGATCTCACCTTTGTCCTTGTATGACAACGTCAGGATTGATGATTGTCTAACATGAGGGTCACACTGAGCTGCCCAATCAATACACCTCATGGATTATCGACTTTGCTATAGATGTGTCTGGGGGTATCTGAAGGTACATGTCTGATTGGGGCAATAATGCAATGTAATACATGGGACAGTCCGAGAAATTGGCCCGATGTGTACATGAGAGTCGGAATAAAAAAATTGTGTTAGATAAGAAGAGGTGGGGCCATATGCAGCGGTGGGGATAAAGGGGTGCTATATATGTATAGGTAAATGAGTGAACAGAGGACAGACCGCAGACTAGGATAGATTATGTCGATACCGCAAACACCTTGTGTACTATTATGTCAGCAAACCAAATAAAATTTCAAATGAAACCTCAAACTCTAAGTATTGATTGTATCAACAATATCCTACAGAATTTTGTCTGGGGTAACGGGTACTTAGTGCACTGAGTGCATGGTGATATAAGCTACAATTACACAATTCTGCTCGAGAATAAAATTATGTAGTAAATACCCTACAAGTAACTGAGTGCATGTGAAAATAACAATGGCAAACTGACTGGTGACCATTGTTAGTATTATATAACTCAGTTAAGAGGTGGGTATCTGACCTTACCTTTGGTTATGTGAAGTCCTTATTCCTAGCCTTTCACCGTCGGTTAATCATTATTAACACGTAATAATAACACGCTTCAACAGCATGCACCATTGACGTATAAACCGGATCAGAATAATTGGGTAACATATTAACGCCCGTGCGTGAATTGATAGGCGAAGGCACGTTAGAACAATAGTATGGCTATTTTACACACAACACAAGACAGGTAAAAAAGGAAAAGGGTGTGGCCAGATCTGGTCAGCAGCGTTGATCATGCACCTCATTAGGCCCCTATATCTATATCTCCACCCAAAGCCTCAAACAGAAAGAGGCAGAGATAGATAGATAGATAGAGAGAGAGAGAGAGAGAGAGAGAGAGAGAGAGAGAGAGAGAGAGAGAGAGAGAGAGCCCTTGGCCTTAGTCTGTAGTGGCTATCCCAGGTTCGTCATAGGGACATTGGTCAGGCCCGACCAAGTGCTATTCAAAAACGACTGAGACAAAACAACTTTACTTAAAAGGACCTAGCCTAAAATGGAAAGACTAAGGTGAGTTGGTCAGTACTGACCAACCTGACTATAATGACTTAGAGATTGGTCGTATATAGGAGCCAAAGAATATCAGTGCTTTCTTTTATAGCAAAACATGGCTACCTGCACATTTCTAGGGAAAATTAATCTAAGACCTTTTTCTCTTTAGCAATGGTTCGTGAAGGTGGACGCCCAAAGGATTGCCCGAGGATATTTTCTGTTCTTAAATTTCAAATGAAACCAGCTACTATAGTATTAGATATGACCATACACAATTCATTGTTATTTGGGTGAGGGGTACTTACCTAGATATTAGGGACAATTGGCAAACCCAACATCGGTCATTAAACGCAGACATAGCCTATACCTTCAGCATTGCTACGTCTGCGTTTATTGAGCTAAGTCAGGTTTATTGAGCTAAGTCAGGTTTGCTCAAGGTCCCTAATAATTCACCAGAGTGCTTTTTAGTCGTACGTCCACACAATACATCGTGACCAAGCTTTGCCAAGGTAGAGATACGGGTCATGATGAATGGGTTTGAACTGTTTTATACAAATGTATGTATAGGTTAAAAACGTTGGTGACTCATTAAAGAATGGTCCCAGAGTGTATTTGACACCACATCTAAATGTTTTGTTACAGGGAGTAAAGTACCCTTTCAATCCTAAATGTTGGGAACAAAAGGGGAAGCTATGAAGTCACAATGATGTTCCTGAATGAGATAACTGATAATTTTATACACATAATTATTAGTAGATCATACTACAAATATCCCAACTGAAATATGCGATATGCCATGAAATGAGTATCACGTTTCAAGTCAGTCCCCTGATAGCAACATAGTTAGCCACACTGTAAAAGGTTGGTTACCATTTTTGTAGGTGTACGTTAGATTCTACTGTAGCTGTAGAGTTTATTGCGGGTAAACATGTAGTAAAATCTACTGTAAATCTCCAGTAGATTACATTAGATTCTACTCTGTACCTACACTAACTATTTACAGTGCAGACTTATAAGTCTACATTACAATAATTCACGCGTTAAAGCTTCACTCCCCCACCCATGCTTCACCTGTTAGTGTCGTTCACTGTAAAAAGTTGTTGTTCGTGAACAGCAAAATTTGCTGTAAATGTACAGTACTTTAGCTGTAAATAATAATACAGCAAATTCTACTGTACATGTACAATTCTGTTACTGTAGATGCAGGTCACGATAGTGACTTGTAGATCTACAGTACTTTTCCCTGTAAGATGTTCACGAGAGGTCGTGGGATCGATCCTAAGTCTAGCTACTCTCGTTCCCAAATCCTTCCGAAGGAAGGCTCTGGGGACAGCCAAATGACCTTGAACTTTGAATTTTGCTGGGTCTGGGCAACCCCTGCTGGTAGGCTGGAACCAGCGAACAGGAACAGGAAATGGAACCAGAATGTATGATGGTAGTTTTAGGTAGTTTTACCATCAGCCTTTCTGTTTCCATTTCCTGTTCCTGTTCGCTGGTTCCAAGCTACCAGCAGGGGTTGCCCAGACCCAGCAAAATCCCAACATTTGGCAGTTACCAGAGCCTTCCTTCAGAAGGATTTGGGAATGAGAGCAAGGTATAGCCACCTCTCATTAGGGATCTTTAGCAACAAGGCTGTAGCTCATTTAATACAGACATAGCAGAGGTAGCTTATATCCCAATATGATCATTGGTAACACCGGCTCTGTGGTGCAACGGATCAGTGCCTGTCTCCAACACCACAGGTGGTGAGTTCAATCCTTGGTGGAGCCACTTCTCTTATTTCACCTACATCCACCTAAAATTCGTTTTTCCCTCACCTGGATGGTTAAAAATATCACCAGCACTGGGAGGTGAACCCAGGATATTCAGACTATGATTTACAATCAATTTTGCTGTACAGTAACAGAAGATTCTGCTGTCCCTATACAGTAGATAGTGCTATAAATATACAAAGGTCTACAGCACAATCTACTGGAACCAAAGTTGCCCCCCAGTATTTGGTGTACAGGAACACTACTTACTTCTTACAGTGTAGAGAAAATATTACTAGAGAAATAAACTGGGGGAATGCTGCTTTAAATTAATATAGAAAACATTTAGGAACCATGGTTGAAGGGGCATTCTCACCACTCGCATTTACCACATAGCAGACTAGAACAGTACTAGAATTGTGAGTGGGAAACGCTCGGTGAGAATGCCACTTTAACTGTTCTGCCATCATGACCCATACATCACCCTGTATGCTATCAGTACCAATGCAGAAACCTACCTACTGATAACACCCATGCATGTCGCTGCACATGAACGGGTGCTGTAAATAGGTTGATATTGCTCATTGTGTCTGACATTATTTATAATTGGCTATAGACATTACACTCAAACAATTCTACCTCCAACATTATTAATAACATTTACTGTATGCAGTGGATTTTAATGCCCCATTACCATTGTCTCCTATATACTAAATTAAAAAGTACATAGCCCATACAGTTCTGCTATTTGGCAATGGATGGATTATATTGGTACTGTGACACTTTTGGGCTGGCCCTAAAGGAACAATACCCAGGGTTTTGAATGATAGGCTTCGTCATTACGAATCGATATTGCAACATGTATACATGTATCGTTAGCACTAGAGTTAAAGTGTTGACCGGCACCAAGTGTAGAGTGTAGCATGTGACCAATGACACTAGAGACATCTCATGTTTTTTAGCCATGCGCCCCCATATGCTCCGGGCAATGAACATAAACAATAACCCTAGTAATAACGTAACTTAGTACACGTGGTATTAGTCCAACCAGGAAATTGGTCCAACCGATGATTAACAACCTAACGTCGGTACACTAACGAGGGATGGTCAGTACATGGACATTGAAAACGATGTAAATAATGATAACAGTTATACATGTGATATACAATACATTATACAGAAATAGATATACTACATGTATGGAGACCTGCTACAGGACTATGAGAAAATATAAAAGGTAAGAAAATATGAACTATGAAATATTGATAACAAAAATACATTTGAGACAGAGCAATGCAATGCTGGAGCTTCTCAGAAATTTCCTTGAGAATTAAGGAATATCAGAACCCATATCAGGACAAACAACATTTCACCAGCCATTCTCTCCTTGTATACCCAAGATCCACCCGATACCTATATTACATATACATGTTGAGCAAATGCAGCACATCATGTATAAGGGAGAGCGGGGACCCTACACAAACAGTCCTGCTGTTACTGGTGGAGGTTTGCATGTATACACACACGGCCAGCCTCCATACAGGATCACATGACCGGTTTGCGCACGCAGCCCTTACCGGAAGTAGACACCCGAGTGGACCTGCTTGCCTGGTTAAGCGCATGGTTCGCAAATATTTTAGTGAGCAGGCAAGCAGAAAGGGGTAGGGTAAACCGCCCATATGTGGCCCTGTTGAGGAGCTGAAACCCACAAGACTGACTTTGATACAATATTACATGTAGAAAGAGTGATCCAATCCTCATGAAGTATGCAGCACTTTTCATTGGGACACTGTTTGGAATGCTATTAACATGTCAAAAATATTGATTTCTATGTAATATATTGTGAAAATGCTGATTAAAGTAAGGTACCCTTTGGACATTGAATTGGTACCATAACTGGCCCACCTTGTACCTTGTGTGGCCCACTCCAATAAAACACTGTTTATGCATCTGTAACTTGGTAAATGTGGTTACAATGTTATGTCCCATTAGAATATAATGAAATATAGCCTCATGCACATTGTTAGTTCCAATAGCAAGCCTATGAATATGCTTTAATGCTACTCTTCTATCTTGCCTTGTTGGGGGCTACCTTCTGTTCTGTTGACCTCTAGGCATAATTATGCCCATTTCTGCTTCTGGGGGCATAGTGTACCACTAAAAAAAAAAATTAATACTCAGGAACTTTTCTCTGTATAACATTATTTTATGTTCTTATATGGTTCACCAAAAACTTTGTATGTCCAATGTCTACATTTAATGAGCTACAGCACGGTTGCTAAAGGCCTCAACTGTGGGGAGACCAGAACCAGGGACCTCTCACACTAAAGTTCTAAGCCCTGCCTATGTAGCCACGGAGGCCAGACAAGTGTGGGGAGTGTAGAAGTGCCCCCATTTTTTGTTCACTCAGCCCTAAGCTGTGGCTATAAGGTATAACCTATTAAAATAGGGACATTTAGCAATCCTGACATAGCTCATGAAACATAGACATAAGGTCCCTTATTACAGAAGGCCTGGATCTGAATTCCCTATGTACATACTCAGTCTCAATGTCATACAAGTATAGCTTTCAGCAGTTCTAACACCATATCCAGAATAGAGTAGGGGTACAGCATTAGCCTAGCATACAGAAGATCCTGGGTTCGATACTCAATAGAGCAGTTTTTCTCTGACCAGAAATCAGGTTGATCTCCATGTAAATTTATAGACAAAATAATGAAAAAACGTTTTTCCCACATCATATAACGTATTTTGTTTATTGGGTTCTAGGGGGCAATCCATATATTTTGTATTTAATCTTCAAATAGATTTCACCCTACACCTGGCAAAGCACAGCATAGCCTATACTGTTGGTGGGCCACTCATGGTTGAGTCTCTGGGCCACTTTAGGTACCCCTGTACTGGTGACAATCAATCAGCAAAATCTACCTAATTGATATAGGATTTTCACCAAATGAAGATGGCATGTCAATGTAAAGGTAATATGGGTGGAAAAATGAGGTAAAAGTTTGGATCTTACTGGAAAACTATAGGCACACTGTTGAGGTATAGTAAGTCTTTTTCTTGAAAGCTATCAATGAAAAGAGGGCTACATGTCACACAGACATGTCATGTTTGGCACTCTGTAGAAAACACTGTGGCTACTCTATGGATAATATAAACTGTGATATTGGTACATAATTGTCTCTTCTTTCATACCTGTATTAATAAATTTGGAAAATTTAACCAGAAAGACTGATGTATAGAGGTATAGATGGGCCACTATAGGTACTTGTAATGCAGGGGGGCCACTTAGGGGCGGTTTACCCTATCCCCGCGGGATTAGTACAATTTTGTGGGAGACGCCACCATGACCTAAAATGGGAGCAACAGGCAAAGTTTTGCTTTCGGGTACTTTTTTTTATGGAGAACTCAGTAGTATTGCACAAAACATTCCATCTTTGGTAATAAGCTTCCTAATTTGAAATGAAAAAATAATGTTTTAGAGCCTAAATGGGTGTCTATGTTGATATGTGTTGCCATGGAAACATGATTTTCATTCCAAATAAAGAAAATAGAGAAGTCCATTGATAGAATGGTTCACAAGGATTACTATGGTCAAAAGACAGTAACATTACAATTTCTATATCAAAATCTATGGCCTATAGGATGAAAATGTATGATAATTGGCTAATTATCATAATTATGCTAATTAGATAGAGATTATCTTGGAAACTATCTTGAATACTTAGAGGTTATTAGGATTTTGCATAGGGCAATACCTTCCCATATTCATGAAGCCATTTCTCAAAAACTAGAAATGATATCTTCTTGTGTGATATATCAATGGAAAGCTCATGATGTAATTTCTAAGTTGACTTTTTCATTGGATATCCCCTTTCCCTTGCCTGTACAATTCTAAAACAAGACCGGTGCTTAGAAATGTGCTTAAAATTATTTTAAGCACATTTCTAAGCATAGGTCTTGTTTTTAGAGCAGGTGTAGGACACCCTTCAAGTTCATGGCTTGTCCTTGGAAGCTAAACCTCTCTTTAAAAGACCTCAAATAAGGGCAGGCCCTGCATAAGCGCAAGGGGTCACAGGTATACTCAAAATATATTGTCGATGTATTCACAGCTAAGCGACTGTTCATGAAGTGTGACTTCATCAATTGTAAGTCATTTTTCTATATTGGTGAGTTCATCTCTTGTTGCATGGAACGACTTTAAGGCAATAGATTAACACACAGAGAGAAGTAAATGTGTCAACTGTGTCTCCCATCTGGCTCTTGTAAAATAGAGAGTCAAACAGCTAATGACTCTGCTTATATGAAGGGTCAACTTGAGTTGACTCTCCACTATCATAGTGCACTATCAGTGTCAACTTGATGATGATATAGTTATAAAACCAACACAGCCGAAGGCTGGTCAGCAGGTCCGCAGGGCCCACACGGACCGAACCTGGAGTGTAAACTTGAGTTGACTCTCTACTATCAGTGTCAATAGCAGAGTCAATAGCTGTTTGACACTCCATTTTTGCCAGAGCCATGTGGGAGACACAGTTGACACCTTTACTTTTCTGTGTGCAATTATATATACAAAATGAAGACTTGGATGCCAAATGACAAGCAACGGGCTACAACACTCTATGGGAATCGGCTGGTGACAGGTTCTGGGGGAATGGTGTGCGTCTTATATGCTTATGTCTAAAGATGGAAAATTAGGACTAAATAATGATGAAAACAGATTCGGCAAAATTCTAGTTGAAATCAGGAGAGATCGTCGGGAACAATTGAAAAAGAAATGAAGATGGATATGTTTGTAGGCTTGTGTGTCATTAATAATAATACATTGTAATAATAATAATGATAATAATAATAATAATAATAATAATAATAATAATAATAATGAATAATCTATTTACACCCAGTGATTGGTGTGTACGTGTTATACACACAGAAAAGTAAAGGAGTCAACTGTGTGTCCCACGTGACTCTGATAACAATTGACTCTGCTCATATGAAGGGTCAACTTGAGTTGACACTGACAATACAGAGTCAACTCAAGTTGACCCTTCATATGAGCAGAGTCATTGGCGGTTTGACTCTCTATTTTAACAGAACCACGTGGGAGACACAGTTGACACCTTTACTTTTCTGCGTGTTTAGACAGTCAGTTTCTTTTGTTCTACCTGCCAACTGTGGTATAATTTGCAGAATGTCGTGTATATTGCCCCCTCACCAACACCATCACTGCTTCCGGAAGGCACCTCATCAGATTATCAAGTTGCTCATGGATTATCAAGTTGCTCTAATTGACCAATTTCAGAATGGAATTCCCATTAGCTGAATATACTACTGATACATGGTTGTTGCCCCGGCGACCTCACACTGTAAGGAAGTCGTGCCCACGCCTATAACATTATCTTGTTACTATAGATGCAATTGGGGCTAGGCTCAATAGAGCAGGCACGGGTATTGAATTATATTAGTATGGGGGTTGACATTGTGCCCAGATAGGCATTATAATTATATACGTACCAAAACGACTGCATTGTTGTATTAGCATCGTGGTTCTTTTTTAGTTGGAGTAGAATATCTGAATAGTGGTAAAATCAACATCAATTGTGGTGTTGTTGTGTGGAGGGATTTATTATGGTAATACCCAAAAGTCAAAGCCATGAATTAGCGGATCCAAGCCATGCACATCATAGTTTCACACAAAGATACACTAATAATGGAATATATATGGCTGCAGTGAAACCAATTACAGCTTAGAATGTACTGTATCAGTGTATACTATGAGTATGTATGTGTTTTCCCCCATTGTTGATACTTTAACATTGCCTGTTATACAGCCAACATAATCAAGTCGATAAATCCTTAATCCATTTCAAACATGTTACAACCTATGTATTACCCGTTGCACATGTGCAGTTTCCATGGGGGAGATCTGATAAAAAGTGTTGCCAACACACACAAATACCAGCATGATGATATATCTATAGATACCGGTCATATATCTGTCAGCTGAAGCAATCTCCCTTCTTTGGACAATGAGACCTGTCAAGCGGATGTATGACTTCCCGTAGGAAATTCATTGCTATTCCAATGTAGACCCACACCTGTTGTGTTATACAGGTAGATCTAAATTACCAAATGTTAGAAACATGCCAAAATATATAGCTTCTAATTGATTCACTCTGGTATATAGATGTAGTTATGTAGATATACACAGTTAGGACATTGTCCACCTTATTTGGGAAAATGACAAAGGCTTCAAAATGATAATCATGCTGCTTCAACGGCAATATAGCCATGGCTACCTGTGCCTGGAATTTTATTAGTCAAAGCCGTAATTTGTTGGTCGGGAAAAGGCCATTTGTTTTCTGTATAGCTGATCTGAAGAATGTTTTAACATGGAAGTACTTACGTTCCGACGTGTATATAGGGGCAACCTCATCCGTCATGTTAAAACCATAGTTTTTGTACTTCTTTGTCATTTCATTCTCGATCACATTATGTTCAGGAAATTAATTCACAATGTAGTTTTCCATTTTGAACTATTTCAGATGGTGACATTGTGATGAGTTAAACATGCGCAGATCCTCGGCAGTTCACCCCCAAGCGCCCCCTCTCCAGGGATGCAGACCTATATATTATAGCCTGCAGTTATAGAAATGATATGCAGGGAACAATGTTAGACCCACTGACACCCTACCGGAAGTGATGATGCTCCTAGTGGTCTTCCTCTTGGCTTCCGGTCTGACCGGAAGTGAGAGTGTGACTGCGCGCCCGGTCGTGCAGCTTCGCGGAGCAGGGGCGACTTTCCCGAAGGCCGTATACAACGATTGGATGAACTTCTACCGGGTCAAACGTCACGATCTGGTTGACGTAAACATGACGTATGACGCCAGGGGCTCTACGTACGGCAAGCAGGCCATGATGGGGCAACATGACGTAGAATTAGAGTATGCCGACTCGGACTACAGCTTGTCTGACGAGGAGAAGGAAGATCACCCAGACTTGAAGCTTCTGCCAACTATGGCAGGGTAAGATGCCTTAACTTATTTTGTCTAGGTTCAGTTAACTGCTTTATGATATAAACATTTTCTTTGAAGTTCTAGACTTGAATTATGTGAGTGAAGTTGAAATGATGTGTTCTGTCGGGATTATAGGGACCTTTAGCAAATCAAACATAGCTCATTGAACGTAGACGTAAGTCCATATATATATGTACGTGCCTGGGTGGCAATGGTAAGAAACTACGTTACGTTTACGTTTTATAAGATATGCGTGGTTGCTAACGGTCCCTCTTATTATTATATAATATGTAGTAGTTAAACCACTGCCAGACCGCTGTATGTAGTATATTGGCAACGTCTAGGCTGATCATGAGTCGGTAGACGAGTGTGCTCAGCCGTGACTAAGCCAATATCCTTAGTACAGCAGTCTGAAGTGGTTTAACTAACTTAAGCCACACACTGTGTTGGTTTTTAAAACTATACTATATCTAAAATATCGCGATACCCATTAGGCCAAAACAAATTAGAACTAAAATGCTATGCAACATAGCTATATGGAAATGAATTTTAATTACAAATACTCTCACAAATACAAAAAAAGTTACTTTTTTAATTCCAAATACTCTCACAAATACAAAAGAAGTTGCATTTTTGATTCCAAATACTCTCACAAATACAAAAAAACACTTTAAATTCCTGAGTCTGTACCTGATGGTGAATAAATGCAGATATGAAATGCAGTACGTCTGCGTTAAATGGGCTACGTTGGGTTTGCTAAAGGTCCCTACTATCTAAGTTGACATAGGTTGATAATCCGTCTACCTGTTGCATACACACACTGCCCCAGCTATATGTGTACCTACTTAGGGAGAAACATGTGCAGCGTGCATATAGTGCGGATGCATATCATTATGGCTCATTAGCGTGGTACGGTTGTGCCTCTACATGGGTAAAAAACGACACGCGCGACACGGCGACACGGCCCCTTTAAAAATCGACACGTGCGATACGGCCCCTTTAAAAATCGACGAACATGGCACATGAAGTAGAATGTATACTAATGGTATAGAATCAAAATCGACACGGCGGCACAGACCTTTTGCTAAAAATCGACACGGCGACATGTTCAAAAATACGGGTACCCATGTAGAGGCACACGGTTGGCAGGGAGGGGCAAGAATGACGGAAGGATAGAGGAGGGGGAGTGTCCATAGGTTTAACATAGAGAATGCCGTATCCACCATGTAATGAAATATTAATCATCGCCCATACCTGGTAGAGGTCCTAGTTAGATAATTAATTGAACAAAGACTACCGTATTTCCCCGTGTATTAGCCCGGGCTTATACAAGCACTAAGTAGCAAATTGACCAGGCTTATACACGGGGCAGGCTTATACTCGGGGCAGGCTTATATTCCTTTAGCTGTAGAGACACCACGATACCTTCTTACAATTTTCAAAATTACCTACCTTTCGGACACATTTACTGCAACATTTCCAATAATTTTCTTACCAATTCAGGCTTTATTTCTCTTTAAAATGCCTAGGGACATGAATGGAGTAAATTTTATAGGGGTTACATAGCCGAAAGAATTATGTAAAAACACTAAGTAGAAGTGGAGTTATGGCCTGAAATATAGATTTTATTGAGTATATATTGCACCCCCCGGGCTTATACTCGGGGCCCGGCTTATACAAGACTAAGCCACCTTTTGCCCAGGCTTATACACGGGGCAGGCTTATACACGGGCCCCGGCTTATACACGGTGAAATACGGTATGCATACTTTGTCTAACAGTTAGGGATATGTTTACCCAGGAAACAATGTATGAGCAGACTAGTAGAAGTTTGGGACTTACAGGTAACACAATCAATCATCTAGGGCCTATGGAAAAGAAACAAGGCATATCATGCTAAAAATATATTAATCTGCAACACCATCGGCCTCTGTGGCGCAATGGATAGCGCGCCGGACTTCTATTGATGAGTCATGATTGATAAAGAGCATTCATGGACGTGGACATCCGGAGGTTGTGGGTTCGAGTCCCACCGGAGGTGCTGCCTTTTCATGCATACCGGTACTTGGTACTGACCCTAGAATAGACTGTACCTGTCCTCATCGTAATAATAAAGACAATCCATAGTAGACTGGCTAGTAGCCTACACTAATAGGGACCTTTAGCTTTTACGTGGTTGCTAAAGGTCCCTATTACAGCCTCACCGCAGATGGGGAGGTCCCTATATCGCATTTCGATTTTAAGAAATAGCCATGCCACCTGCCCCATGTCGCTGCTAAGAACATGTCATGTCCCATGTCGATTTTAAGAAATGCCACTTATGTTCTCACTCATGTCACTAAGCGGGTTGGGGAGGGGGGTGTCAGTCTTTGATTCATTTGGTCTCGGGTGACAGATTAAAGATGGCCGCGGCCATCCTGGGTAGCCTCTCCTCCGTATATATGTTGCCATGTCGATTTTAGTGGTCCCCCCAGCCGTCGATGTGATGAGTAGAAATCCCACGAGTACACTCGTCTGCGACTCGTGATCAGCCTTGCCTGTTGCTAATAAGGGTAACCAGTCGGTCCTATTTATGGATGATTGGGGATCAAACAAACGCACTGCCCTGTGCTGGGAGCAGTCAACAGGGTCAGTCCAGGTAAAACAAGCCAGTGAGGAGCAGTCAGTGCTACATGTACATATGGGTGAATGGTGCCAATTGAGGGTCAGTATGGGGATCAAAACACAGCTGTACTCAATATGCATACATGCTCTACAGAGCACCTTCCATTTTCTGGTACTCCCTTAGCCCAGTGTGTGTATAACCATCAAATCTCACTAGGTAGTTATACATATCCAAAATGGTTACCAAAGGTACATGAGCTTAATGGAGGTGGTAGAGATAATTGACCCCAGTCTACAGTAACCTTTGATTGATATTCCTTTATTTATTGGCTTTGGGACCTTGTCCCCAAAGCCATTGACGCCACAGAGGGAGGGTTCATAATTTTGACAAGAAAAGACTAGCATAGGTCCCCTCATTCATTGTTAAATAAAGCCCTAGTTCGCCCTTCAACCTTGCCCAGGCCTGGTCTCCCCTTGTGTTGTACATACATGTATGTGCAAGACTAATTTAACCTAGATCTGGTTTTCAGTTACTGCATGTAGAACCAGTATATACATTGTGGTAAGGCCTAGACACCTCATCTACAGCCATATTTTGAGTTCTCTAATGTTGCTGTCAATGGCAAGGATAGGTACCAGCCTAATAACTATTGACTCCTATATCAAGCCAAGCTGTCAAAGTCAATGCCAGTCCCATACTATGCAAACACAGGACCTACACTAGAGGTTTAGTGGTCCAGGGTGGCTCTTGAAATCACTCAAGCCCGCCCAAAGACAAACTGTGAACTCAGACATAATTACCCCCCCCCCACCACACACACCCCTACACACACAAACACATGCAACAACATTTTGCCATCCTTAAAGGAAGGCCATCACAAATCCTCCCTCTGCCCCTTCCTCCTCCTTCTCCCTCTCTCCCCTCCTCCTTCCAATCCAGCTCATAACAATCCTATAAAAACCAAAGCCACTACGGCTCTGCCGTAAAATCATTGAGTTTGTCCCCTTGTACTGAATATGACCAGGCATCAGTTTTGCCATGGTTTAGAAGTGATCCTCACTGGCTGGTTTTAGCTGGACTGACCCTACTGACTGCACCCATGACAGGGCACTGCGTTTGTTTGATCCCCAATCACCCATAAATAGCACAACTGGACAAGTCTATATAATACATGCAAACCTCAGGCTTTGGTTTGACTATTATGTACATTGTTGCATATGCAACAATTAAATCCTAGTTACTGTAAGAATCAGTGAGTCATGCTGATGATCACCCAGTCGATGTGGTGATTCATGACTCATTCCAGGTACTTTTAACATTAAAATAAATCCGACCTACCTACCCTAACTTTTTATGCCATATTGCCTGAAACACACCAATCTTCTTGGCCTAGGAGACAACACTTTGGATTTCAGTGATTCACACAGGTCGTTGCTTCAAGAGACAATTGAACTAGCCTCCCCCACCAACAGACTTACTGGAGGCATAGGAAGTAAATCTTGATTTGGGGTATAGGAGTGGAGGTAGGGGGCTGGCCCCCCTTCCCCCGATATCCCCCCGAAACAGTGTACACAAACCCCTGACTTATGTTGTTTTAGGATAGAGGAAGGTCAAATCAGAAAGTTCTTGATATGTTTAGACGAGTTTATCATATTGAAAGGTATACATTTTGGCTCCTCAGAACACTTTGTGATACGTCTGTAACCCTAGCGGTTCAGTTTTTATCCCCTCGCGAAGTATATCGTCCGCGTTTCGGGTGCTCCGTGACGAAAAATACATGTTTATGTACATTATGCCTCAAATACATCACAGCAACTATTAATTTGGCATACAAGCTGGGGCAACACGTATATTCATGCACACCAAGAATGGATATCACCAGGGAAATGGTTTTTGAGATACAGACCAGTGAATTTTGAACATTAAATTTTATCAAAAATATGAACACTTCAACTACATACTCTCAACTTTACCCTAGTTCCTCAAAATGGTCCCATTATTGTTTTAAATTGCTGTACAATGTCATGATCATGTGTCCTTTGAAGACCACATCCGGAGGTTTTGAACAATAGAATAAAATTAAAATATTTAACTGCAAACACACTGTTTTGAATAATGATTTAATCTATATTGCATAAATATGTGGATATAGGGGTTTTATTAACAAAAGTAGTGAACCTCTCCAAATATTGAATTGACCAATGTGTGCTTTCCCCACTTCTCACAAGGGGTCACTTTAGTCAGTAATTGTGTGCACTCAACTGTGGCGGCTGTTGCTAAGGAAAGAGTGCCAGTCGTACAGTGGAGATTCAAGTTGTAGATTGCACATACCTAATGCTAAAATAGTGGGTGGATGGGGGGGGGGGGACAAAAGCCATGTGGGTGATACTTTATAGGGTACACAAATCATATCTCACCCATTTCGTCACATTAACACATGGTAAATTACTATAGGCCTAAGGGTTGATAGCTTTTCTGTAGATGAACAGTTTATGCATATATAATGTATATCATTATATACTAAAAATTGCAGAATAATAAAACCAATGTGCAGTAAATAGAATAAACTTTAGTTGTATGGTATTATCATGGATCATCATGGTACATCTACCCAACCATGCAGAGGTCTCTGTTTTCCCCCCAATCATAGTCCAATGGCGTAGCAGCAGTGGAAACTCGAATCTCCCCTATATAGCTTCAAGTGTGTGGGGGTTGGGGTGGGACGTTAATTGGCCTGCCACTACCTGTACTACAATATATGCACCATGAACCAGTCAGCTATATCATACTATATAGAACCTAGTGTGTCCTAAACAAGGCAAATAATATCAAATACATCTATTATACCTCATAGTGACCATAGTGAAACATGCAAAATAGATACAGACAACAGGCAGTTACATATTAACTTTACAGTAATTATCCTGATGTGTGGCTATCATGGTGAGGTTACCCAACCACGTGGAGTCTCCGTTTGCCCACACTGTGATGTTGCAGGCCTCTATATATAACCTTCCCTATACTCTGCTGTCTATATGGGGTACAAGGCTGCCCCCTCGCCAGTATACACTCCCAGCGGCTAGTTGACTACTGCAGAGGCCTGGGGGGGGGGGGGCACATTCTGCCATGTATCAACTAAATTCCATGGGCAAGGGTCACTTTCTCACCCCTATAGACAAGGGTGCACCAGGCATTTCCAGTGACAAGGGTGCTATCTTGTTAATCTAACTCCTGTGATAAGGGTCCCAAACGTAAGGTGATGTTTGCACATAGTTATTGTTACAACAGAAAAAATAGGGAGTGACCCCCTCAGGGTTGGTTGTCACCCAATGTGACGTCACATTGGGTAGTATGAGCTGTAGTTGTTTTTTTTAAAAAGTGTGTAGGGGCATGATATTACATATTAATCTCATACACGGTATTTCCGGGTAACGTCTGTTTACTCGGTTTCTCCACCTGGAGCTAGTGCACACAGTTCCCGGGAGAGGGCGCAGGTCCTCTTCAGGTGACCGTGTGCCGCTCTCAGGTGGGCGGCCGACCCACCCACCTGGCCACGTGACCTAAGAGCCGGTGTTATATAAGACCCATGTTTTTACCTGGAACGACAGTCAGTGCAGGCCCGACTGACGAGAGACTTCACATGTCCAACCGTGCGGACAGAGTTGTATGCTAAGAGTTGTATACTGACCGTTTCCTCTATTTATAGAGAAACCTGATCTACCTGTGTGTATTCATTCTACACTGATCGTTCCCTAGTAAAGGAACTAGAGTTGTTATTCTTGTGAATAAAGATAGATATATTCTCGCACCTGGAAACTGCCGTGATCGTTGTTCTTTAACCTAGAGTTAATTACGAACCACCACACTGGTGCCGTGACCAGTAGCAGTAAAGGTAGCAGAACAAGCTAGTTGTTCGAGAATATGTTCGGGTTATACTGAACAGGAAGTCCTTGAGTGGACAGACAGTCCTTTAGTGGACGGACAATGGCTACCGGTGGTAGCCTGGGCGGCTCTGGCCCAGAGCTGAGTGAAGGGGAGTTGGAATCAACTCGCCTGGAGGTGCCAGGGATGGACCCTGGGGAGGGCTTGAAGCCAGGACAGAAGAAGAGGAAATTGCAGGATCTTTCCTGGGTAGAACCCTATGTAGGGGATGAGAGATTCCAAAGGGAATATGACGAGCGTTTGGCTCGGGAAGAGGATGACCTCTACTGGGAAAATGTCCGATTGGACAAGCAGTCAATGGAAGATCAGTATGCTGCATTGACTGAGGAATTGACTTCCCTGGTAAAAGAAAGGGACGAGATCCTCTCTGAGAATCAGAGGGTAAAAGGAACTCTGATAGAAGAGAGAGAACGGTTGATAGAGGACAACCAGTATATGAAAAAGAAGGTTGCTCAGGAATCGCATGAATACCAAAAGATTCAGGCAAAGATTGCTGAGAACCAGAAGGAGAATGAACATTCCGAATCTCTTAAAGAGAGGTATGAGAGGGAGTTGAAAAAATACTCTAGAGAATGGTATGCCTTGAAGAAGGGGACAGAAGCGCTAGAGAAGGGCAGAGACCAGTTGGTCAAGGATAACGAATCCACCAGGATACAAATCCTGGAAGAAACGGAAGAGTTAGAGAGGAAACGGAAAGCTGAGGTGGAAGCTGTCTGTTCCCTTGAAGCTAGGAAAACTCTCCTGCGGGGTGAATTGTCGAAGGCAATGGAACAGCAGGGGGAGGAACAAGTTCCAGCTGGCAGGCCGGAAACTGTTCCGGATAGTACTCCTACTACTAGTAAGGGGGAAGCATTACCTCAATTCGATCCATTTATTAATGATAATGGATTGAGGAATGTGGAAGACTCTGTGTATAAGAACAGAGAGAAAGATTCAAGGAGAGTGAATGTTACCGGGCGCTCTCTTGGATGGGAACCAGTTAATCATGCCAGTATTGGTCCGGTTAACAGGGAAATGTCTCCAGAGGAGGAAGTGTCTCGACATTATAAAAATAAATTTCGAGATGAAGTGGTGAATCATAGTTATGGCTCATTGAACCCCTTTGCGGGAGATGACCCGGCTCTGTATGAGAATCCGGGGGGTTATGATAGCAAGGGTAATTATAGGTATTGCCCAGATGCAACTTATTCGTACCCACCTCCGGCCACGGAAACACACTCGGGAGTCCATAAAGATCCTGAGATTAGGCCGAGGGATAGGATGAATAAGGGGACCCAACCGGGAACAAAGGGAAGGTCAAACCCGGTGCATAAAAACACAACGGGATTGTCAGGCTATCAAGGCCCACGCTTTGATGAGGGTTCAGAATCTGAATCAGATAAATCATCTGACGATGTACCCAAGAGAAAGGTTCCTTTGAACCGGCGAGTCACAATGACCCCGGCGGAGCACCGATTACATAATCGAGACCCCGCCATAGGTAATTTGGGACTAGATTGCTCTAGCCGAGGTCAAGACGGTACAGACCTACTGGCTTGGAGTAGACGCATGTCGGGTCAATTAGTGCATTCTAATTATGCCGCTAAAAGAACTGCACGTGTGACTAAGCCTTACAGGGGTGTACGACCCTGGAAGGAAGAATATCAATCACTTCTAGATGATTGTAAGTACAATTGCTGGAACAAGGAGGAATCCTTGGGAGCTTTTGTGATATGGTTGAGTGACGGCCCGGGTAAGATAGTGGTTGAAGAATGGAGGGACACTTACGGGCCAGAAGCTACATACGACCAGCTGGAAGTATTAGCTTGTTATACTTTTGGGAAAATGGTGACAGTAGATCACTGGACTCTGTTTCAGAGAAGAACGCAGAAACCAAAGGAATCTGCTAAAATTTTTGGGCTAGAATTGCAGCGATTATTGCGGCAGGCTAGGCCAGAATGGAGTAGGGATGCTGAATATTACATAGAATCCCTATTTGTAAGATTTATTAGTGGATTGAGTGATCCTGAACATGCTAAAGTTTGTGGTAGAGCTTGGGAAGCTGGGTCTTCCTTAGCAGATTTGTTCATGGCGATTGATCAACATGACAAAAAGAAGATACTGTTGGCTGGTATGATACCCGCTAATAGGGGGCAGCGCGTCTCTGGAATTGAACATTCCTTAGATGGAGACGATTCTTCCGCGGAAGAATCTGAAGGGGAGGAGAGAGTAGACGCCCTTAAATTCAAGGGTCGACAGAAATCTAACTCAACCCCAGCTTCCGGGAAACTTCCTAGTAACAAAGGTTATTCGGAAACCACCCGGAAACCCGACATTCGGGAGCCTCAGACTGTACCCAGTCAGAAAACCCAGACCCCGGAGACGACCACTCCGGATAAAACAAATGCGTCAGGAAACTCATTAAATACCTTAATGGAGTCCATGATTAAACGCATGAACGAGGTGTTTGATAATCAAACCAGGCGCCGCCCTAGGGTCGATCGTAACACTGTCCAGTGTTACAGATGTCAAGTCAAAGGGCACTTTGCATCTGAATGCAAAGCCGAGAAACCTGTTTTAAGAAGTGAGGTTTCGGGAAATTAGAGGGGGTTACCGGGGATGGCAGGACGGTAACCCCTGAGGAAATATGTCAGATTATCACCGACGTTGGCGGTGAAGATTCATTAGCAGTGAATGCGTCCAGCAAGAAGGGAGATGGGACCGTACATCCCGGAAACCATGAGGCTGGGGAGACTGGTACAACAGGCGCCCAGGGGTGCGCGTATGGGAAACCTAGTGCCAGTTTAGAGGAGTCAATAACCAAAGAGTTGGTTAAGGTTGGAGGAACCAGGCTTCCCCCGGGCCATCCTTGTCTGGAACACCTGAAAGGATGTGGATTCGACCTGGGCACTGATAGTGACCTTCACCGGTTTACTAGGAATCCCTCAGTAACTGATGGGAAGAGGTGGTACGTTTCCTGTTCTGTACAAGGAAAGACTGGGGAGTTTCTTATGGATACTGGAGCTAGCCACTCCATGGTCTCTAAGAGATTCATCAGCTTATTGCCGAATATGTGTGAGAACCTCACAATGAGGGTAAACGCATGTACGGCCGATGGTACCAGAATGAGGACATTTGGACGGACTTTTCTGATAATCTCTGTGGCCGGGAAAGAATTTGTTTGGGCCCCGACCATAGCTGAGATTGAAGATGATGGTATTCTTGGTTTGGATTTTGCGGCGCTTTTCGGTGCGACTTTGAATCCGAAAAGTGGGAAGTTGAAAATTGAATACCCGTATGATATGACCATACTCTGTAAGTTGAGAGTGATAAGTAGTGTCGCTAGTGTGGCACAGACTGTGAAGATTCCCCCGGGAATGACCTGTGACGTGTTAGTCAGTTCAGGGAGGCTAATCCAGAAAGGATTAGCGGTAATCGAGCCGGATATGGCTGTATTATCCCGGAAGGGATTGGAATCTGCGGATACCCTAGTAGGGAATTCCAGATGGACAGTGACACCCATTTCCAACCCCGGAAACTCCACAGTATATCTTGAGAAAGGCACTGAAGTTGGGAAAGTGATACTTGCGGAGGCAGTCACCGGTAGCCACCAAGACCTGAGGTTAGAAGAAGGAGGGGAAGAGGAATTGCATGAAGAGTTAACTAAGTTGTTAACAGGATCGTCCATAACGGATGAGAATGATCAGGAAGCCCTAAAAGCTATGCTGAAGAGATGCAGGCAAGCTTTTGCAGCCCCAGGGGAACCCCTGGGGAGAACCAATAAGGTATTGCATGAAATTAAAACCGGGGATAACCCCGCTTTTAAGATTCCTTATAGGAGATTACCCCTCAAGAAGAAGATTGTAGCTGAGGAAGAGATAGCGAAAATGCTGAAGGATAATGTTATTGTTCCCAGCATGAGCCCTTGGTCCTCCCCTGTGTGTATGGTAACCAAGAAGGACGGTAGCATACGGTTCTGTATTGATTACCGGAAACTGAATGGGTTGACTAAGAAGAACTCCTATCCTCTTCCTAGGATAGATGAGACGATTGATTCCCTGGGAGGGAATGAATGGTTTTGTACCCTGGATTTACAGTCCGGGTATTGGCAAGTAGGCATGAAGCCTGAAGATATGGAGAAAACCGCGTTTTCTAGCCATATTGGGTTGTTTGAATATAAGGTAATGCCGTTCGGGTTATGTAACGCGCCGGCCACCTTTGAAGCCATGATGGAGACGCTGTTAAGTGATTTATTATGGCGGAAATGTCTAGTTTACCTGGATGACGTAATTGTGTTTGGAAAGACCTTTGCGGATTGTTTAAGTAATTTAGAGGAAGTCTTAAACCGAATCATGTCTAACGGTCTCAAATTGAAACCAAAGAAATGCAATCTGTTTAAGAAGGATATTAACTACCTAGGGCGGATTATTTCCACCGAGGGGGTTAAGGCGGATCCGGAGAAGATCAGGAGTGTAACTGAATGGGAAGTCCCCAAGGGTCCTAAAGATGTGCGATCCTTTCTAGGATTCTGCTCATACTATAGGGATTTCCTGCCGGGGTATTCCCGGGTAGCCTATCCGATCCAGTGTTTGTCACACTGGACACCCGGAAGTAGGAAGGAGGAGTTCCCATGGGGAAGGGAACAGGACACAGCTTTCTTAGCAATAAAAAAGTTGTTTGTAGAGACCCCGGTGTTAAAGTATCCTACCCCGGATGGTCACTTTGTATTGGATACCGATGCTAGCAATGAGAGTATTGGGGCCGCCCTCAGTCAAGTCCAAGGCGGAGTGGAGGTTCCCATTGCCTTTGCTAGTAATACTATGAGTAAGACCCAGCGTAATTACTGTACCACTAAAAGGGAATTGTTGGCTGTGATAGTATATACTAAAAAGTTCAAACATTTCCTTTGGGGGTCCGATTTTACGCTAAGAACAGATCATTCCTCTTTGAGGTGGTTATTGAATTTCAAAGATGCGGAAGGAATGATTGGACGTTGGCTAGCACACCTTTCCGAGTTCGGTTTGGAGCAAAGTCAGATCCAGCATAGAGCTGGGGTAAAGCATGTAAATGCTGATGCACTTTCCCGACGTCCTATCAGGAAGTGCGAAAACACCAACTGTGATGACTGTGGTCAGCATGAAGCTGTCATAGCCGGAGCAAGGATTCCCTTTGAGATCAAGGGAACTGGGGTTCTGGAGTGGTCCATGGGAACCATCCGGAAATTCCAGGAAAAGGATCCTAACCTTAGCCGGTTGTTGGTATTGTTACCTAGGAAGATACGGCCCCCGCGGCCTGAGATTTCCCTGGAGAATCGGGAAATGAGACGACTAATAGCTCAATGGGCAGAGCTAGAGGTCCAGAGCGGAATCATCTACCGGTGGAAGATTAATTCATCCGGTAGGAGAGTCCGGCAAGTGGTAATACCTTCCGGTATGAGGAGGGATGTTATGTATTATTGCCATGGACACCTGACCAGTGGACATTTCGGAAAAAAGCGTTCCCTGGAACGTCTGAAAAGGAGATATTACTGGCCAGGGATGAGTAGTGATCTATTAAGATGGATTGCTACTTGCCCGGATTGTTGTAAAAACAAACCTGGGCCTGGGATGGGTAAAATGCCTTTGTCCCAGGAGTTGTTTGGTGTAAGATTTGCGCGAGTCGCCATAGACATTATCAGTGGGTTTAAAACTACCCCTGATGGTAATACTTGTATGATGGTCGTCACTGACTATTATACTAAGTATACGAGAGTGTTTCCATTAGCGGATCACAAAGCAGCAACCTGTGCAAAAGCTTTTGTTAAAGGTTGGGTATTGCATCTTGGGGTTCCCCTAATGATGCATAGTGACCAAGGTCGGGAATTTGAATCTGATCTTTGGCAGGAAATGTGTCACCGACTGGCGATTTGTAAGACGAGAACAAATCCCTATCGACCACAAAGTGATGGAATGGTTGAGAGATTCAATCGTACATTGATTCAGGTGTTGAAATCCCTGGTGAATGATAGAATGGATGACTGGGATGAGCAGTGTGATTATGTATGCCATGCATATAATAGCACTGTCCATTCTAGTACCTCCTGTTCCCCGAATCTATTAGTTTTCGGGGAAGATTTGATAATGCCCGCTGATCTGGTATTCGGGGTGGTTGGAATGAACCCGGAAACCCCCTGCCATGTGATGTTTGTGGAGTCATTAAGAGATCAATTCAAATATGCTTATGAATTGGTGAGAACTGAACTGCAGAAGAATGCTACCTGGCAGAAGACCGGCTATGATCTAGGCCTTAAGCCGCGACGATTCAAAGTTGGTGATCAGGTAGTAAGATTACATGAGCCGTTATCGACTCTGAAACTTGCTAGTAATTGGGACGGCCCCTTTGTGGTTACCCGCATAGTAAGTGACAGTACTGTAGTGATACGTTCATTACAAGGAAAGATGTATAAATCTAATGTAGCTCGACTAAGAGAGTGGAAGGGGAGAGATTTGTCCCTGGACTCGTATGAGTTGGAAGTTGATACTTTGATAGAGGAAAGTGAACAGCGGAAATTAGTGAAGGAACCTCCCCGGAAACGCGGGAGGCCGCGGAAGGAGGTTTCCCGGAAACTAATGGTGCAGAAGTCCGTCATCCCAAAAAGATCCGGGAAGAAGGCGGCTAATAAAGTCTCGCTGGCTGAAGGGAAAAGGACCCGGAAGAGTGTGGTTAAGGCTAAATCCACTCTGGAAAAAGCGTGTCCTAGAACCAGGTCTAATGTTATGCCTAGAAACATAAGACGCAGTCCCCGGTTACTAGCCAGGGACGGTATAACCTAAGCCGGTACACAACGAGTGTGGTGTCCTGTAATCTTGTTAAATATTTAAATGTTGTAATCAGTTATGTGTGGAAGTAAGTACGGTCGGAATGATCGTGATAGTCCCCCTGTCAAGGATCCCATGGGTGATGGACGGATAATCCGGTGAATGTGCTTTATTATGCCATTCATATATATTTCATTGATACTCTCGACGAGTTGACAGAGCGTAAGGATTAACACGTGGAATAAAGGTACCTGTTTACAATTAAACGCGCGGTGACCTGGTTCCAAGGAACTGGGTCACGGGACGCGCGGGGTTGCGCATGCGCGGTGGCGCGCCTTATATAAGGCCCGCGGAGCGGCGGGAATCGCCAGTTGGGGTTGAGAGGCGGTCCAGAGCAGACGTGAGAGCTCAGACACGACCATCGTCGCTGTGGGGAGGTGGATCCCCTATAAATCCATCAACAAACACTTTTCTTGAGTGTGAAACAAAAACATGTCCTCCGAGACAGACCACCAACAGGTGGACCCTCTTCAAGAGGGCGACTCCGCTAGCGGAGGAAATGAGGTTGTTAATCAACCTGACCTCGTGGACCAGGAATCTCTGGATTTCCTGGGACAAGGGGAGATAATGGACGTCGACGCTGACTCTCAGTCACCGCTTCGCCCTGCTAATGTCGCCGCCAATTACTTGGAAGGTCTAGACATTGAGGCCATCAGCCCTGCTGACGGTCGCGCTGATACCGGTGAAGCTGAGTATCAGGATCAGGGTCTATTGTACCATGGAGAACCGCCGGCGGACGTTGAAAAACCCCGCCCGGCCGTACCAACCCTGGGAGGCTTCATGTCCAATTACGATGGACGTGAAGTAGAACTGCACGAGGACGTGCTAAGGCTCACGGCGGAGGGAGCTCCCCGCCGGATTGACCCGCTCACGAGCCAGGCCATATTGCTCTTCCTGTTAGTGGAGGAGCAGGAGGAGATGCCCCCGGACTGGTTTGTGTACTGGGAGGCACTCCAGAAAGGACTACGCGTATGCTACTGCTTACGACGAGCTGTCTTCGATTTGCATATCGCGGACATAAAGCGGTTAATGCCCGCACTCCCAATTCTGTCTTTGGACCCGAATTGTGGAGTTGCCGGGATGTTGTTGACTGGTGTCAACAGATACCGGGCACGAATCGGGAAACTCCGAGAGCCGAAAACCCGGAAGGAGTACGAGATTGCTGCCGCTAATACGCAGGGGGTAGTTTCGTATGTCCTGGATGTAGCCACTATTGAAGACTACATGGATTCTCACAACGTCAAACGAGATATTGCCATATCTTGTTTGGTTGATGAGGCGGTTCGTACAGTACGAACCAGATCTTCCAGTGCGGAGGAGAAGGCGCGAATAAAAGCGCTGAAAGCCACACCTAGGGGGCGCGGCAGTAAAGGTGAGAGGGGGGCCTCAAACCGGTCAAGCTCGGCCGACAGCAACCAGTCGGACGAGTTTGTCCAGGAGAGAGGACGTCAGGCTCGCCGGAACGAGAAGGCAAGATTAGCTAACTTGCCGGACTCTGTATTAGCAGAGGGATTACCGGAACAACCTTCCGGAGGACAGCCCGTTATTCCCCGGGCTGAGGAGGTAACGGATGAGGCTATGGACATAAACGAAGCCAATACTCCGGAGCCCTCCAACACCAACACCACCACCACCACCCCGGCCCTTGTGGCAGATATGACCGCCGCCGCGGGAGCAGCGGCCGCCGTGGCGGCTGCGCTGGTATTTAATCCAGCACGTCTCAGCCCTCTCCGTAGTCCGGCTCATTCGGATCCGGAAGAGGGAGAGGTTCCGGCTAACGCTGAGGAACCAGGAAATGCCCCAGAGGACCCCATCCCGCCTAATGACGTGATGAGGCGGGTCTGGCAGAACGCGAACAATAAGTTCCGCGTGTTTATTCCCAATTCATGGGAACAGTGTCCGATTGGTCCTACCAATTTCGGATGTCCACTTGCGACCAACTGTAAAGGTCAAAGTGACGATGAGGATTGGATCCGGAATACCCCCCGGGACCGTCCTCCGTCTGCTTTTTATCAGCAGTGGCTAGATCAACTCAGGATCCTGCCGGATACTTACTACAGTAAGGAGCAGAAGGAAAAACTTCTTTTTGCGATTAACCGCTGGTATAGCCAGCGGGAAAGGAATTGGTGCCCATTCGCTACATGTGTAAACACGATTGGCACAGACAGAACCGTGTTTGTAACAAAGCAACGGTTTCTGCGTCACCTCTGTGAAAATCACATGCACCACTGTGTGGTGTACCACTGTGATATCACAGTAGGTAGGGAATCCCAGCTGTGTAACGGGTGTTTAGAACCCCGGAGAGGTGAGCTCATGCGCCACATGAAGGATTGCCATAACATGGGAATCAGTGTAGCTCGCAATCGTGTGAATGCGCTACATGACGCCGTATGTGACCAGTACAAGTCACTCACGGAGGAACAAAAGGCTAAGATCCGGCCGGCAACTCCCTTCTACTGCGAGGTCGCAGATGGGAAGTTCAAAGCCAGGATTGCCAGAGTGGACGGACGACATAAGTTTGCCATGAATGACGAGGAGTATACGGTGTTATGCACTACCCGTACTTCCCGCAGAGGCGGCGGTAGTTTCCGTCAGCCGGAAACCCGGGGTAGTTCCCGGGGGAAGAGCCGGTCCGCCCGCGACCGCTCTCGATCTCCTGCGGTCTCACCTGGACCAAAACGGAGACATGCCGGATCCAATTTAGAGGATCTCGATAATTCCTACTATGGGATTTATCATGCCCCGGAAGGTCGCGACTATTATCGCGAGTATCCAGACCCGCTGTTTACAGACCGGAAAGATCGGAAACGTGATTCCGGTGGTCAAGCGGCGGCGACTAACATGGATTACCGTTCCAGACGTCTGAGCAGTTCAGACAGTGCCACCAGTCAACCTGACTGTGGAGGTGCCCGGCCTAAAGAACCGGCTACCAGAACAAAGGCTTCCCTGCCTTTGACGTACCATCTGGGGACAACTGCAAAGCTAACCCCCAGGGACGTCCGGTCACCCACTACCCCAACTCGGGACATGCAGGGCTTGACCGTGAAAACGGAACCAAAATCACTAATCTCAGTGGTAACGCCTCGGGGCATAACTGTCCCGAAGGCTGCAGCGGTTGCGAAAGCGCCGCAAGCGGATGTTAAACCCGTGATTCCTGCAGCCCAGGAGCCGGTTGTCATCCAGCCAGTCGCGGGCACCTCCCGCACGGAAACTACCGGTGGCGTAAAGTTAAAATACGTCCCGATAGTCAACTACTTCTCTAGGGAAGAGAAGGCGAGCTGCGAAGTGGGACAGAGAATTGTAACAGAATTCCAGGAGTCCCAACGCGAGCTGGCGGTGGAGTATAACACCAAGATGTTAGGCCTGTTCACGCATGGCCTAAAGATTGCCCATCGGGAGGAGAAAGCATTGGTCGCTGTCGGCAATGCTGACTACTTGGCTAAAAAGTCAAGGGAAGCTGCTTCAGGCCAAAAGACCGCTGAGGCCGCCGCAGGGTTCGTTCAGCAAGAGAACGAGAAGTTAACCAAACGGTTACAGGACATGAACGTAAAATTTTACGGGGTGTTCGGCGTGACTATCGATACCTGGGATGGCACAACTGAGCACGCGCTTGCTTTAATGAGGGCAAGAGATGAACCTTTAGGTTAAAAAGACTGATAAAAGGTTCAGAGTCTATTTCTAATTCTTTTAGGAATAGAGGAGGGAAATATAATAGTTTCCGGATAGATTAATTGTTGTTTCATTTAATCTGACGTCATAAATTGTTTATGACGGGGTATCCCTTTTTGAGGGGAGGGGCATCTTTTTAGAGGCATATGGATCAACACGGGGGGAACCTTCCGTGGAAGCTCTGGACTTACCTAACTACTCAACTCTCAACTATAGCCTACCGATGGGGAATCAGGACTCCACCGGGAAGCTACCAAACTAACGTCCCTGAAACTAACTTTTGGGATACGTTACCATGATGTGTTCCTGATACTATTATGCTGAGTTATAAACTGTTCCCGTCCAAAGGATTACGTGTCAAACAGACAATGCTCGTGGTTCCAGATCTACTTATATATTTCATGAACATTCCTGGAGCTAGGATTACGTGTTAAACGGACAGTACTCGTGGTTTCCAGCCGGATTATAGTTATATATGTCATGAACTTTACTGGAGCGAGGACGGGATACTTATCGAGCTGTATACATATGAACTTACCTTCGGGTGATATTTATCCAAGAAACAGTATTAAGAAGAGGAGAGCACCTCACTCATTCGTCTATTAGAAGCGGAGAGCACCTTGACCACAACTAGATCACCAGTAAGCTATATTTAATTGTAAGGGTTTCCGGGTACACTGCCAGGTTACTCATTAAAACGTTTTTAATATATAAAATATACCATTATTATGTGATACATATCACCTCAGGTGTTCCAATAAGGTATTCTCATATTTACCTTATGAATCGGGTTTCATAATATGCTATATATGAAGATTGTATGATCTGATAAGCTAGGAAACGTGCCTACCCGTAATGTTTATATGAAGTCGTTAAGACTATGTGTATATACTAAATATACCGCCAGGTATTGTCGTGTGTGTCGACTCTGTTGTATGTTGCGAGAGATATTAATACTCCGGTTATATAATCGGATTACCCGGCTTAAAACAAAGGCTGTGGTTACTGTTATCCATTGTGTGAATGTTTTCATTAAATCACAAATCAATGTAAGACGCTGGTGGTTGTGAGTCCTTATCAGGACTGGTTTTTTAATAACTTTTCTGTTCAACTTAAATATAAACACACCCCACGCGCATTCTTTTAATAACCGAGTAAGGTAACTTCATAAGGAAGTCATATCGAAATGTGTCAAGCCGTTCGATTGTATGTATGATATTATATTCACATGTCATTAATAATCATCCATTATGGTTGCTATTACAGTGTAATGCCATATTTATATTGAGTTTTATGATCTCGCTTGTGTAGTATGTCGTAATAATATGTTTACGCCCCTAGTTACTGTATAGACAATAACTATAAAGTCGTTGTTCTAAAAGGTTTTCTATGTACTAAGAAAACAGTATATATGTTCGTTACCACCTAGTTTTGTCTAGGGGGGGTAGTGTAGGGGCATGATATTACATATTAAATCTCATACACGGTATTTCCGGGTAACGTCTGTTTACTCGGTTTCTCCACCTGGAGCTAGTGCACACAGTTCCCGGGAGAGGGCGCAGGTCCTCTTCAGGTGACCGTGTGCCGCTCTCAGGTGGGCGGCCGACCCACCCACCTGGCCACGTGACCTAAGAGCCGGTGTTATATAAGACCCATGTTTTTACCTGGAACGACAGTCAGTGCAGGCCCGACTGACGAGAGACTTCACATGTCCAACCGTGCGGACAGAGTTGTATGCTAAGAGTTGTATACTGACCGTTTCCTCTATTTATAGAGAAACCTGATCTACCTGTGTGTATTCATTCTACACTGATCGTTCCCTAGTAAAGGAACTAGAGTTGTTATTCTTGTGAATAAAGATAGATATATTCTCGCACCTGGAAACTGCCGTGATCGTTGTTCTTTAACCTAGAGTTAATTACGAACCACCACAAGTGTTTTATTGGGTAAAATATGTCAAATACAAAAGTAGATGAATCATCCTAGCTTAGGCGCATTGCCTTGCTTCCGCTAGGTCCCCTCTCATTTACAAATTTATCACAGATTCAATATACGTATGGATATGGCGACAATTTTTCCATGTACTACGGTATATGCACAGACACAGGGTACATCATTTATCACAGATGAGTTCATATTCAGAATGATGAGATGAGATGAGATGGATGGGGGATGGTTGGTGTACAGAGTAGGGGGCATCCTTCAGATATATTTTAAAATACATTCACATAAAGCAGTGTTCATACTCTCTTTTTATCGTGATCTTAAAATCAGCCAGGCTGTCTATATAGGTATAACAAGGTTTCAACATATTCCAATGCTTTATGGCTCTGTAAAAACAACTCCTCAGTACAATTGGCTTTAAGGACCGAGGAACTTTTAGCCTTATTCCTTGATTATGTCTAGTTGGTAGGTCTCTTTCGTCGACCAACCTGGGCTGTAATTTTAATGTAAAAGCATAGAATAAGATAATATTAAGATACATACATTTGCTATTATCATGCAATTGAACAGTGTTGTACAATGGATTAGCCTCTAATTTCACTCTATATACAGTCCTGAGCGCTTTATTCTGCAGGTATTGGAGTTCTTTATTTTCTCCTATATTGCCACGGTCCCACACGTAATCCACATAATCAAAAGATGGTAAAGTCATCGTTTTGTACATTGTTAAAGCAGTGGGTGTGTCTACAAATATTCTCGCCCTGGCTGCTTGTATGATTTTATTTCTTATGTAATTTACAGTATTAGCTCTATGTTGAATAATTTTCAACTCAGGGTCCAAGGTAAGCCCTAGGTATGTAAAACTATAAACCCTTTCAAGTAAAGCACCATTTAATGTAAATTCTGGTTTTTTGCGCTGAAAATTGTTAAAATACATCCATTTAGTCTTTTTTTCATTTATAGTGAGACAATTATCTATACACCACTTAGCCACTAGGTCTATGGCAGTTTGCATCTTACGCGGGCAGCTAAGAGATATGACAGCATCGTCTGCATAAAGTGTAATGTTAAAATTGTAAACTTTTGGTAAAGAATTTATATAAATAGAAAAAAGCACTGGACCCAAGACGGAACCCTGGGGAACACCATACGTGATAGTTTTTTCCGAAGATAATATATTATTAGCTATTGTTTTCTGTGTTCTGAGGTGGAGGTAGCTTTTAAACCATTTTACGGTATTTTCTTTAAGTCCGAACAGGGATAATTTTTCTAGTAGTTTTGAGTGTGAGACTGTATCAAAAGCCTTTTTATAATCGAGATAGAGGGAGATAGTTGGCTTATTATTAATAATATTTTCAATTATATTTTGTAAGTGTTCCTGAATGGCTGTCTGGGTCGAGTGCTTTGCTCTGTAACCGTGCTGCCGAGGTGATAGGAGTCCACATTCATTCATATAAGTCTGTAACCGGTTACAAATATTTTTTTCTAGAATTTTCCCTGGTAAGGGTAGAAGGCTGATGGGTCGTAGGTCACTTACTTCCATTGAATTTGCCTTCTTGGGAAGGGGACCACTGTCCCAGCTTTCCATTTTGACGGAAATACACTTGTCGCTAAACATTTATTATACAGGCATA
Source organism: Harmothoe impar (assembly GCA_947462335.1). Taxonomy (NCBI): domain Eukaryota; kingdom Metazoa; phylum Annelida; class Polychaeta; order Phyllodocida; family Polynoidae; genus Harmothoe; species Harmothoe impar. The sequence goes on from OX381713.1 coordinate 46,196,543, forward strand.
AAATGACGTCAGGTATACACATGAAGGCGTCTTTTAATACTTTGGTCTTTATATGTTTAATGGAAGAAGACTTTTTAATGTTTATCTTCTTTATATACTTCATTATATCCATATAAGACAATGGTGTAAGCAGGTCTTTATCCTCAACCGGAGTACCGTATGGATTATTTTCATTTCTCTGCCCCTCACCAGGTGGCAGCGCTTTAGCCAAGGTCTCTCCGATTGACGAGAAGTAAGAATTGATATGATCAGCACATTTATCAATAGGCAATATTAGGCCTGTGATGTTATTCCTTAGTTTAATTAGAGTAGCTGTTGTTTTTATAGGTAATAATTTCCTAATAGCTTGCCAGAATTTTGTAGGGTCATCTTTCCTGTGCACTAATAACATATCAATTTTATCCTTTCTGCTTTTAAAAACCATGCCTTCTACTAAATTCTTATGAAAATCTGCTATACACCAGTCATCGTTATCCATAGAACGTCTAGCTACATTGTAAAGTCTATCTCTCTCTCTCATAGCATCTATAATGGGAGGAGTTAGCCACTCTGGGGTAAATTCAGGTACAATTATCCTTTTTACAGGGCACATTTCATCTATAATCATTCTGATAATGTCAATAAGTCTGTACCACATGGTGTTTACATTGTTAGCAGTGACAACAGGTGTCCAATCAATCTCATTAAGAGAGTTTTTGAATTTTAAGAAGTCATATTTTTTATACGAGCGTGCCATAACACTTTTCTTCTTGATTTTAGTACGAATACATTTTACTACCATGTATATGGGAACATGATCAGATATCCTGAAACCTATAGTGCCTGACGATGATACATTATGTACATTTGTATAAAAATGATCTAACAGAGTTCCTGATTGTGGTCTAGTAATTTCATTTATTAATTGTGTCACATCATTATCAGAGCAAAAACTATCAACTTTAGAGGTTCTTACATCATCATTAGAGAAAAGATCAACATTGAAATCGCCCATTATGACAATTTTTCTATTTTTAGACACCGGAGTTTTTAATTCTTGTAGTTTTTTATAAATAGCATTCTTATCATTATCATGATCAGGAGGCCTGTAACAAACATATACTTTGTATTTAATTACCCCTATGATAATATCTACGCACAAAATTTCATACTCTTTATCAATACAAGACGAGTTGAGATCTACCGTGGCAGTGTAATGGTCTCGTAAATACAGCATAACTCCTCCAGCACCTTTTTCTCTGTGTGGAGTTCTATCAAGTCTAATATACTGATATCCCGGTATATACAAATCAATATCATTATGAGTAGGATTGAGCCACGTTTCCACTATACCTATAATATCAGCACTAGAAATTATTTTAAAAGCATCAGTTCTCTTTTTATATAAAGATCTGGCATTAATACATACAAATTTTAAGCCTTTTGTGGCTTTGAGCTTATCTAATTCTTCCATTTGTTATACACTGTAAAGGTACACCAGATATTGGATGCATTGAGATGGTAGTGAATGATACCTGATATGAAGTGATCGTATGGGGGAGATTTTTTAAAATACATGTTGGTCTGGCTATGGCTGATTCAGACAGAGCGCTCCCTTAGTTGGGATAATTGACTACAGAGGCTATGTGCCGACCCTTATTGAGATTCCTAATACATGATACATTTTACATTTTCATACGAGGTAATATCAAATACATTAAAATAAATTAGATCAGACTACTAACATTAGAGAAGTGCAGTAATTATTTAAGTAATGAATAAGCTATACCGGTAGGAATTTCCATCTGAACCTCGTATACACATGGATCTGGCAATCAGCTGTTTGGCTTGACCCAGTAACCTCGCTCGGGACGAACACATCATGTAAGATGCAATGAACCGGTTGCCCACTCTAGAGTATTATGTAAGTAACCTTTTTAGGTTAAGTACAGGCTATTTGATGTTACTGTAATACCGTAGTGGGACTGTAGGCCATATGCACTCACAGCTCAGTGCTTCCTAAGACGAGACCAGGTAAAGACAAGCAATTAAATTATTTATCAGATATATGTTAAAGTATACAATTGGTATCTTATTTGTTAGTTTTACCAGACGACAGCTTTTTTGTGGCCGAATTGATAAGACCTAGCATACGGTCTTGCAGTTTAATAGAATCATTGTTCATGATTGGTTTTAGACCTTCTTCTGGCTTCTTCTTGTTGCGAGCGGGGGTGATAACAATGTCTGTGGTGCCTGGTGAGGATTGCAGAGTAGCATTTCCATGCTTCTCCTGTAGGTCCTGCATGGTGATAGGTTTGCCTAGTCTCTTTATAGTGTCAGCAGAGGGTGAGACCACAGTCACTATTGATAGAGTATTGTCCGGAGATGACATGGTAGTCTTCGTAATGTCCAGTGTGGGGGTGCTTGCCGTAGCTGATGTTGCTGTCACTGTTGTGCTTGTGGGGTGTGTAACTGCAGGGGTAGCTGTAGCTACGGTAGCTGTGGTAACTGTAGTTGTAGTTGTTACCGGTAACATCTCATCGTCCCTCGGTTGTTGAGTTGGTGGTTGGTCTACAGGTGCTGCGCCTGCAGCAGGCGGGCTGGGGGTGGGCGTGGCATCTGGGGTGGTAGTAGGAGGAGTTGCTGCTCGGGGGGTCGTTCCTTCTGCGGCAGGCTGCGTATCAGGTGCTGGAGGGGCAGGGACTAGATCAGGGTATTTTGCCCGCAGTTGCCTTCGTACCTCCATTAATACTTGTCCCCCCTGTTTTTTCCTTTAAAATTATTGTTTTGCACGGCCTTGGATTTCAGGGGGGCCCCCGCCACCCAGTGGGGGCACGTGGTCGCCTCAACTAGGTCACGTGACCCGCTCGACAAGAGGGTGATGAGCAGCTCTCTGTGATTTTCATACTTTATGAGGTTTAACTCAGTCAAGTGCTGTTTGTCGATTTGTTTCCAGGGCTCGCTTACCATTGTCTTGGCAATATTTTTTGCAGCTAATGCAGTGTAGCAGTCCTTGATCCTTTGTGCCTTCTCATCGTTCTTACAAAATACTGCCTTCCTGTGACTCAATGCCTGTTCTACACAATGGAAGGTATAGCCATCTACTTCAATGTCACACGGGTAGAAGTTACTTAACGGTGCTAATTCAGAGTGAAAAGCGACCATTTTGTCTGTTATATACGTGCGGGCATTTGCTAGGTGAATCTCAGGGGGCAGGTCCCCCAGGGCTTGATGGGGGTAGAATTTTCCACCAAAAATGATACCTCTCCCTCTGGGCTTAACCTGGATGCCAGCTTCAAAGGCCAGTCGTGCTATGGTGCTCACATCTGCCTTTTGTTTTCTTATAGAGTTGTTACTGTCCTCCGAGAGGTAGACTGTGGGATGATCACGTTTAAGTCTTCCTTTAATTGAGAGGAGACGGTCACGAGTGCTGCCTTTAACACATACCACTATTATTGTGCGTATCCTGTTGGTTGGCGAGCCCTGTCTGTAGGCATAGTCAACTTCCCTCTTTAAGAAGTCGTCGTCAATGGACGCCAGAAGAGTGCATGCTACATCTAGGGTTGACTCGTTAACAATATACTCAAGTCCATCGATCACCAGATTTCTCCTTCTTAGTGAGTGGTCATTAAGGTTGATAGACTCCCTGTTTTCACCGATGGAGGTGGTATTAACCCTAAGTTGTCTTTCACTTTCAATAAGTCTACATTTTAGGGTTTTTACCTCTCCTTCCAGAGCTCCTTTGTCGTCTTGTAGTTTAGAGATGTCTTGCTGGGAATAAACCAACGATTCTTTCAGTGCGTCTCTCTCTGTTAGCAGATAATCCAGGGTATCACTCAGTCCTTCAGTGTAGGAAGAGATGTTTCCTGGGTTGTGCCTGGTAATGGGCTTCCTGAGGTCGGATATTGCCTTCACTGCCGTGTCGCGCGTCGCTATGTTGACTTTGTACACAGGTAAGGCTCAGGTGGGTGCGGGTCACTGAAGCGTAAAACACCAGGTACACCGGTGCTAGACAGAAACCCTCGTAATTCCATAAAAATACAAGATCCTCCTTAAATAAGTAGATCCAGATGTTGTGGCACACTTTATATGAGATATGTGCAAGTTTAAGGAAGCTGGGTGGTGTTGTTCCTTAGGTAATGGAAGAAAACCGGGAGCGCCCTGAGCTATGCGTCTAGTCTAGTTGAATCGCCATAGCCTAGTTCATGTCCTTCTCTCTAGGAACAGCACATGCACTGCTTTTTAGGGCATGAGAGTCACATAGAGTGGGCCTGATTTAATCAAACAATAAACAATTAAATATACCCCCCAGATGTTGATTTTCATATAAAACAAGCAATAATATATCATGGTACCCGCTTATAATAGCGAAACAACTATTTTAATACCTCCGGATGTGGTCTTTAAGAAATATGAAGCATCATGATATCTGGTTAGACCTAGTTTACACAGTATAGGCCTAAAGTACCCCTATTTACCTATTTTACGTCACGGAGTCACCCTGGTGATTCCGTGATGGAAATAAATTATTGTATAAATGAGCATAAAAATGGTGGATTTCTATATTAGAACATAAGAGGGAGTGGGTAGGACACAGGAAAACCAGAGATAACTTAAATATATTGGATATTAATAATTCTATGAAGGTTTAAATTTTCAGCAGGGTGACTGGTGACTCCGTGACGAATTTTCCCGGTGACTGTGTGATGGAAAATATGTATCCCAAAAGACATATGCCCCTGGAGGCAAGATTATTGGATTTTTTTCAAAATTTCTTTTTTCCAGAAGGAAACACAAGAGTTACCTCACAATCTAGGATACAAGGAATACTGTGTGGATCTTCTTAATTTACTATATAGAGGTATCAACCTAAAAAGACTTTCGATCATTTTGCTGACAAAACACACTTAAATGACTGTGGAGAAAAAAATAGGGTACATATCTAATGAAATCCTCGTGAATCAATTGACTATACCATAGGCCTAATAGAAAATGATATTAGGGATAGGCTGTTACTGCCTTAGTAGACATAGGAAACAAGTAAAACATGTCATTTTTAGCATTTTTGACATTTTCAAGGGTTTTTGGGCCATTGGAGGGCCAGAAAACTAAAAAATATTGGGCCAATACACAAAAAATAAAGATTTTCTGAATCGTTAGGATGTTTTCTCAAATATACTAAAAATTTGAAAAAATTGGTGTAAAACTGGTTATTCTGTAGGGGTATAAGCCTGAAAAGGGCCAGAAATGGCCAAAACAACATAAGTCGGGAGTTTGTGCCGTAACACGTATTATATTGGCATATTCGCCCCCCTCCTCTCTGAAACAGGGTGGGCAGTCACCCCTGACCCCTTTTCTAAAACCACTATACTGACTACATATACATTTGAAATTGTATTCATAGATCACAGCTTGCTAAGACATATAAAAAACATCTACCTGGTACAATGGTACCATTCATGTATACTATAGCATTGCACTCTAAAAACTGAAAAACGAGTGTGTTATCTTTACACACTTTTTACAACACTTATTTGAGTCCATTTTTCACACACCCTTTTCTTAACATGCTATACACTTTTGTCAAAAGCGTATTTATTTAAAAAAAGTGTAGACATATAAAGTCGGTAAAATATGGGTTCAAAGAAGTTTGTTACAAATGTGTGAGGTAACAGTTTTTCTTTTAGTGTCTAAATATATCATTCAACTTTGGCACTACTAGCAGTGCAAGCAGACAGTTGCTGCCACTTGATGGCCAGAGTTACATAAACCACAACAGCTATGGCCATCAGTGCAATGGCTCCCAATTTTGACAGCTATCTACAGCTTACATCGCAAAGTCCTGTTAAGAATAGCCAATAGCCAATAGCGACAGTTATACTATTTCATGTAGCTACTTGACAAAACACTATTCAATCCTATACAATCACATGTGGCCTAAACCTAATTAAAGCTTTTTTGGAAAGTATATGCTATTGTGGTGTCATGGCGAAAACCTGATGAAAGATGTACTACCTTCCGACAACGTAACTATATTGCATTACAACTTGCTAGACATTCCTCACTTCACATGACACTGCTCTTACTAGACCAAAGCATGTGATGGCATACGAATACGATTATAACAAAGTACGATATATATATATATATATATATATATATATATATATATATATATATATATATATATATATATATAATATATATATATATATATAATATATGTATACCATGAAGCAGCTGGTGGTTATCTGGAAAGCCAGAACAGATAACTTGTGGTATGTACGTAATACCTATACATACATGCAGATTAAACTGCGCAGGACAATAATGTGCCACATGGTATAAGGGTTATACATGTACGTGTGAGGGAACGTTCACAGATAACGTCACCTATTTTGATACGTTTTTCAAGGCCCATCCGCACATGTCACTCATTTGGGCATATAGACTTTCCCTTCCCACTTGGATTGGTTGGTGCATGGTGACGAATTCAGGTCAAATTGTAGAGTAGGCACGTGGCATATTTAGTAACACTATAATTATATTCCTCAGCCCGAAATAACTGCTAATCATTTAATTATGGTGTCAAGCTATTACCACCTATTTTACATTGTACCTTATTTGAAATCAATGCTATGATCACATTTTATATATTTTACACACAACAATATACATTGCATATGAGAAATGTATATTGATGAGACACATTTAAAATCGGTACATGGGCATACTCGTAGTGTAGAGCTATAAGCATGCAGGCCACAGTTCCAAGCCCTGGGGATGTAAGTAGTATACTGGAAATGCCAATTTCTATCAGGCTTTCAGCGCCATCCACCAAGCTGCCCTACGTTGTATCTCTCTCCAGGATAGGAGAAGAACGATACCTAAATATCAGGTCATGATACATGGTGTAAAAATAGACACATATAAATGTACAATCATGAGGTGAGCACTTGTCCTGACAGCGGGTTGCGAATCTATATCTGGGGGCAATAATGCTGCACAACACAATAACATCTAACCTAACCTAGACACATTTTTACCTGAATGTATAGTCACAAGAGATTAGGTATATATGTACACTGTTAAAAAGGTGTTTAGATCCTAAACACAATCCTAAACACATTCCTGTCCCGTTTTTGTCCACACAATATGATCCTAAACATGTTTAGACAAATAATATGTTTAGCTCAGTGCTTAGACATTTATGTGTTTAAAGCAATGTGTTTAGGACAATGAAGTGTTTAGAATCCAAGAATTTAGCATATTATTGTGTTTATCTGTCACGTTTTTAAGGCTAAAACTGGTGTGCCTAGAGACCTGTTATTATTATGTTTAGATAAATAAATAAATAATTTTATTTCCATATAATGTCTTGAAGAGACTTCTAGAAGCCCCCACCCCCCTTAGGGAAATATGTGCATCATTATTTCACATAGGCCTCTACTTTAACATAGACACAGCCTTGAGCCAATACAACAGACCTTCAGGGAAGATAATGCTTTATCCATTCTTAAAATTCTTAGAAGAGGTGTCTATGTAGCTGATGTATCTTTATTGCATCGTGATCATAGTGATATAGCATTCAACCCTTGAATCCTGCAATGTGTATTATTATCCCTTTGTATCCTATGCAATTTGAATTAATTAACTCAGATTTAAGCACCTTTAGATCCACAATATCATTAGAGTGGTTGTAGAAACTACAGCCAACCACAGCGCTGCCATCTGGTATGTGTTTGATATACTATGATCTAAACACTACATGTTTACATCCTAAACATCAACTTTTCATACTGTTTAAATTCTAAACATCTAAACAGATTCAATATAACTGTTCAGGCATTTAGAATAAAAGTGTTTCATTCCTAAACAGAAGGATTCAAAGATACAAACCTAGTAAAATGTTTAGACTTTAAACATGTTTAGATCTAAACATGTTTAAAACCTAAGCACCTTTTTTGCAGTGATATATATATACATATATAAAGTCCTACTGTGCAATGGTATTGGACATGATTTAACTATGCATGTACATCTGAAAATGTCCGGATGTGACGTTCAATATAGCAATACTTGTTATCGATCATATCATCAAGAATAGTAGAGTGTAAGCGTACAGCTATACGCTATTTAGGCTCGTTGATATCATGATAAATCACAAATGTTGGAGTCAATCAGTCTTACATATCAGGTTGCCTCCAGAATGACTCCCCTCCTCTCTAGGGGAGTCCAGGTCGCCTAAGGAAGCATAGGTGACTCTCTAGCTGACCTAAGGGAGTCACCTGGGGAAGTGATATAGTTCTCTGGGTCATATGACTCCCCCAGGTGACTCCCTTATGGGCTCCCTTGTAGTATTAAAATGAGTTATAGGCGACCTGGGGCCCCCTTTTGACGCTGTTTCTTCTCTCTGTATACATGCTGAGATGGGGTTTGAGATGTATCTGATGTCATTGTGCTTGGTTGGATTCCATAATTATGATGCCATGAGAGAGATGTGGAGCTGCATGCACATTGATCCACACTGAGCAGCTGCACGGCTATCTCATTCACTGTCACGGCATCAAGGGACCATCAACAGTGACGCCCTTTGTCTGACACCCAATACAGACACTCTACCTTTATTGGGCAGCACTTTGTTTGCCTCCCACTTCAATGATTACACTCCTATAGATCCTGTGCTATTGATGATGGAATGGCCAACGCCTCAGATGCTTTAAATTGCTATGGCATTTATGCTGAACCGGTGAATCTCATCGTCAGTGATGCATTCAAGCATCAATCAGATACGCTCACAAAGGGTCGGTATGACGCATTCAGTCTACTCGCCAGGACTTCATCCATGCATCATGACTAGAAAGGGTATTTTGCATCCAAGCAACATGCAGCGGGTTAACGTAGCATAATCACCGAGCGTATCTCACTCACAATTTTCGTACTGTTCTAGTCTAATATGTGGTTAAGTGCGAGTGGTGAGAATGCCCCTTTAAGGATTTCATATTGAGATGGTGGCTCAGTGCTTCAAGCTCATTTCTCGTGATGACACACCGATGAAACACCACCAATGTCTTTGCTGATGCTGCATTGGTGTATCATGCCGACCCTTGTGTACCAACTCTGTATCTGTGTAGGTTCGGCACATGATGCATTAATGCAGCCGTGGTGAGTAACTCACCATTATCTTTTTGAAATACAAGATGTCCTATGCTTTAGCACTGAAGGGCCGTATTCAATGCCCCCATTGAATACAACATGGCCGTATTCAATGGGCTAAGAAAAAGTTGGTTTTCATTCATTAAATGGCTTTAAATGAAAAAATAAACACAAATGCCAACTACATTGATACCGCTCTGATGTATTTCACTTGTGGGGGCTGGGGCGCATCCCACTCAGCCTGTGGCTTCGTGGGATACTGCCCCAGCCCCAACTCGTGAAATACAACAGAGATGGTATCAATGGGCATTGGCATTTGTCTATTTATTGACTGTATTCATGCATCATATTGGCAAAGGGGTTACTACAGTGGTGAATATAATTATCTCACTTACACTTACAGTAGGAGAGGCTGCTCAATGGAGTATGTAATATATTAATATAGGGTACCTACAGTCAGGTCATTTCTTTTGTCCTCTCAGCCAACTGTGGTGTAAGTTATGATGTGCACCAATTAATGCACATGGGATCATGTTATTGATTCTCCTCATGGGCAATTCTACACAAAGGGGATATAGGTTTGTCAGCAACTCATTTGTACATAAGCATCCATGCATGATTAAGCTCTATTTCGGACTTCACTCATAGAGAATATACAACCATTTAAGGCCTGCGTGATACGGTAATACAGTATTGGTTATTGTCAATAGGGGAATTCAAGTTACAACATGACTGTGTAGTAACAGTTAACTGATCCATATGTTATGATATGCACTGTTTCTCATTTTATCGATTCCCCTCTTGGCTATTGTGAACAAATGGGAACCCTAATTATGCAGGATAATATTGTTGAACCTGGCCAGCTCTACCTGAATTCATTCCTCACCTCAACTGACCGCAGTGGGCTATATATATATATAGGATAACAAAAGAAACAGTTTCTGTATAAAAGTATAAACCGTAAAATAAGAATATTTTGCTTCCGAATACAGAATCATGTTTCCCTATGTAGCTTTCAGTTTCAATTCAACTTATATCTGATGCCAGTTTTCCTCTGTTTCAGGGCAGTAGTGTTTGGCTACAACCTTGGTGATGATCAGAAGAACAAGACCCTGGTTCTGTCCATGGAGCTGGCTGTTGGCATCTACAATGGGACCTACAGGTACTGAAACGACTCTGCTTTAAAGGCCCTCAATAGCCAGATCATCTTCCCGAACGAAAAGATTATAGTCATTGCCAGGGGCGACAGCTCTGGCACGACCCACACGGTAACAACTGCATTTTCAACTATCAAAGGCTGGAAGGATCAGTATGGTGCTTTTGCAAAAGGGACCTATTGGAATACCGATTCTGTGACCTACCTGGCTCAGACCAACAGGGGGATGTCTGGGCTGATTCTATCATTTGCCAACAGCATTGGCTACCTTGTGGTGTCCGATGCTGAGGAGGCCAGACTCAAGTATGCCAAGATGGCCAATATGTATGGAGTTGTGGTGAGTCCAACTAGAAAGTCTGTTCAGCTAGCCATGGACCAAGCAGCTAAGGCAATGACCACTGACCTCACAGTTGAGCTCGCCCACAACCAGCAAAGAGAATCCTATCCAATCGCAAGCTTTACATACATGATCGTCAGAATGAGCACTATGAAGAACTGTGTTTCTGCGCGCGAGCTGCTTCGCTACATCTATTGGTTCACCAATGATGACTATGCACTGAAAGCTTGCACAGATAAAAATATGGTTCCCGTAAGCACACTGATCCGGAACAGAATAGAGAAGCTCATCTTGGTTCACTTAGAATGTAAAGGCCAAAAACCATGGCTAGACGTCTATAAGAAGATCAAGGAGGAGGAAGAGGATAATATGCAGGTGTGGGTTTTGCCTACTATTGTTGGCTTCACTATTCTAGCAACACTGTGTCTTGCTGTAGGCATCTATGCCTTTGTGATACACATCCAGAAGAGCCGAGCCCTTGATAGCAATGACTGGGATATTCCCATTGAAGATATAGTATTCTACTCCACTGCAAAGTCTTCGACTAGAAATTCCCGGTTCGTTATGTGGTCTTCAATCCGGTCGCTGACTGAGATAGATGACCTTGAAGATGGCTATCAAATGGTTAAGCACATATTGCAATGGCCTGGCAAATGGAACAGCCAAAATGTTGGTCTTAGACTTCTAGAAATAAAAGACCTTGTCAAGGTAAAAAGGGCTACCAAATTACTTCTTGTCTCAATGAGAGATAACATCATTCATAACAATGTTCTTAATTTCTATGGTTTGACGGAACTTCAGGATGACCGGTATGTAGTTAGTGATTACTGCTCCAAAGGCCCCCTCAGTGATCTGTTGAACGATAGAAAGCACCTCTTTAACAAAGATTGCAAATTCTCCCTGACACTTGAAATTATCAGCGGGCTCGTGTTTTTACACTCAAAAGGGATAATCCATGGAAATCTTCGCACCTCCTCCTGCTTGGTTGATTTTAAATGGACAGTGAAAATAGCTGACTGGGAGTACTGCCATTTGTATACACATCTAAACCCAAAGAAAAACCCTCTGTTGTTTGTGCGAAAGACCGCTGATGATGTAGGAAGAGAAAAGGCTGCTGTTCTGGATTTCTGGACTGCACCTGAGCTACTTAAACCAGGGAATAATGTACATCCAACAGCAGCATGTGATATCTATAGCTTTAGCATCATATTACAGGAAATCTTCACCCGCAATGAACCTTATCATGAGTTTCTGGACACTATGGAACCTAGTGAACTCCTTAAAGCCATTCTTGGAAACAATCTGAGACCTTCACATGCCGATGAAACTCCAATGAGTATTCGACAGATTTTGGAGTACGCCTGGAGCGAGGTACCTTCGAGTCGACCATCGAGCGAGCAGATACTGAAGATGCTCCGAAATGCTCACAATATTAAGAAGTCTGTACTGGACCACATGGTGGAGGCCTCAGAAGAGTATACGCTTAGCCTCGAAGAGCAGCTCCGCTTTAAATCTGAGCTGCTCTCAGAGAAGGAAGCCATTGTGGCTTCTTTTACCGACCTCGCTATGCCATCCTACCTGCAGAAGAAGCTCAATTCTGTAGAAGGCAGTAGTGTTAAAGAAATGACATCCTCAGCATGTATTCTTGCAATCAGTGTTGTTAACAAACACAAACGAAGTGATAGAAAGCGAAGGAATTCAACATTGCTAGGACATTGGTTGGAGCAGGTTGACTCGCGACTGACTCAAATAGCAGCTCACTTCGAAGCCTTTCTCATCAACTACACAAGCGGGGTGTATATGATGATATATGGAGCTGGCGTCAAGGAAAAGCGAAAGGCTATTCAAGCTGCAAGAATGGCATTTGAAGTACTCTCAGACTCAGACTCAAAACCCACTCCAACAAGTTCAAAGGAGAGTTTAGTAGACGTACAACCAATGTTCAAGTGTGCCATGCATTGCGGATCTATAGATACTACAATTGTAAATAGGCCTGTCCCAAAGTGCCATATTATGGGGGACGCTATCCAAGAGACCTACAGGCTATTACAGTATGGTCAACCCTCCCGTATCCTCATCTCCAAAGCATACAGAGATTCACTCACTATCTTTGCATTGGATTATTTCAGGTTTGAGGCCAATCATGACCACATAAAGGAGGTAGGTTGTGTTCATTATCCCAGTCATATTCAGCAATTTTATCCATGATAATCTTAAACTAGTTTTATTCAATGCATGTAGGTGTTAGAAGCCTTGACCTCTTAGACTTCATTGTTTAGGTTTTAGTAAACAGTTATAAATGCAGGAATAATAGTGTTTGCAGGGGGTCAGTTATTGTGCCAGTTGATGAATATCTGGAATTTCTGTTGCTAGGTAACAAGAAGATAATATGGCACTGGTTCCATTAAAATCTCCAAGAACAATTATACTGGACTGGGTATGGTCAGGTACCCTCTATATACCCAACCATTATAAGTAACAGAGGGGTCCTTGCAAACCAGAATAATTCCAATAGTCGAATACCTTCTATACCTACCGGTACCTATCATGCTGGTTACTAGGAATCATGTGGAGCAGTATCTAAGCTTTTTGAAATCAATGTACTGGCCTGTATGGTCTTTCTGGTTGAAAGGGAGGTGTTATAAAGAATCTCAATACGTGTGAACTGATGCCCATGTTCGGTCTGTATGGGCCCTGTGAATCTGCTGACCAGCATTCGCCTGTGTCGGTTTTAAAACTATATGTCTATGAATTGATGCAATAGTCACAGAGCAGGGTCATTCCACTTCCTCAACACCAAATAGATCTACTCGAGGAGGAGACTCCTCCCCAACCACTGCAGAACGCATGATCAATGTAGTATTGGTTCCCAGTTTTACAAAAAGGTATTACATATTAAGTCAAATACTATGATATAATATTCATCAGGGCACACTTTTAAATCTCTCTAAACAGAACTGCTAAACTCTAATGCATTTTGATCTCTTCATTCGGCCCACACAATATAGAGCGATAGATAACACGGTCTCCCAAAGCCTGAGGTTAACAAGTGATTTTATTGAGGGCTCACATCTAAATTTAGCTCACTTCTATGGATGCATCTGTACACATTGCAGTAAAAACAAGGCTATAAATAGCATGACCAGGGAAGTGTCGTGTCATACACCTGACAACTGCAAATACAATAAACATTCAGGGTAGTAATGTTAGAACCAAAATCAATCAGTGAAGCCCAGAATACAATGATAGTGACAATAAGAGATGCAAATACTACGCATTAGAGTATACAGTATAAATGTTTGTCTGCCTGCCTGTATTATCAATATGGATAATTGTTTGAAATAATACTAAACAGTATTGCTCCTAGCTAGATACTAATTAACATTATGGGCATTGTATCAAAATACCAAAATTGTAAAAGCAGCTGATATCAATTGTATGAATGAACCAGATCGATTTATGAATTTGAGTAAAAATACCATTTTCTCTGACACACCCACTAATTAAACGTGACAACACCCATACACAAACACTATGTGTTTGCCTTGTGCCTCATAAAAGTATCTCATCAGCGCTGGGAATCCCCTGCAGTCCCTATTTGCTTGGGATATAAGCAGGATCACGGGCGAACGGGAGTTCGACCCCAACACAGGTGGTCTAATATTTGTGCTAGATAGCTATTGATCCTGTGTTGTATTCCTGGTATGAAAGGGTATTGTTATGTGTGTAGGCATAGAGCATGGATAGTGGCAGGAATGGTTGGAGTTAATGAATTAATATAGGGCAGCAGGCTGATTTGATGTACTTTTAATGTAGGGCTACTGGTACTTTGCTCTTTTGATGTCATGATTCATCAATGCAGCACTGCATGAATGTGCATGGTGGGTAACTGACCAATGATGCATTCATGTAGACCTATGTCAGGTTGATACACTCCCAATGGGTCCACATGGTGCGTCATGGCAGTCCCGGTGAGGCACTTGGCATGCGCGATGGCAATGTCCATAACCATGTCCATACTCATTGGTGGTGCTACTGACTGGTGGTGCTACTGACTGGTGGTGCTGCTCACTGGTGGTGCTACTGACTGGTGGTGCTACTGACTGCTGGTCCTACTCACATGTGGTGCTACTCACATGTGGTGCTACTGACTGGTGGTGCTACTGACTGGTGGTGCTGCTCACTGGTGGTGCTACTGACTGGTGGTGCTACTGACTGCTGGTCCTACTCACATGTGGTGCTACTCACATGTAGTGCTACTGACTGGTGGTGCTACTGACTAGTGGTGCTACTGACTGGTGGTGGTGCTACTGACTGGTGGTGCTGCTCACTAATGGTGCTACTGACTGGTGGTGCTACTGACTGGTGGTGCTATTGACTGGTGGTGCTACTGACTGGTGGTGCTACTGACTGGTGGTGCTACTCACATGTGGTGCTACTCACATGTGGTGCTACTGACTGGTGGTGCTACTGACTGGTGGTGCTACTCACATGTGGTGCTACTGACTGGTGGTGCTACTGACTGGTGGTGGTGCTACTGACTGGTGGTGCTACTGACTGGTGGTGCTACTGACTGGTGGTGCTACTGACTGGTGGTGCTATTGACTGGTGGTGCTATTGACTGGTGGTGCTACTGACTGCTGGTGCTGCTCACTGGTGGTGCTACTCACATGTGGTGCTATTGACTGGTGGTGCTACTGACTGGTGGTGCTACTCACATGTGGTGCTACTCACTGGTGGTGCTGCTGACTGGTGGTGCTGCTCACTGGTGGTGCTACTGACTGGTGGTGCTACTGACTGGTGGTGCTACTGACTGGTGGTGCTACTGACTGGTGGTGCTGCTGACTGGTGGTGCTACTGACTGGTGGTGCTACTGACTGGTGGTACTACTGACTGGTGATGCTACTGACTGGTGGTGGTGCTACTGACTGGTGGTGCTACTGACTGGTGGTGGTGCTACTGACTGGTGGTGCTACTGACTGGTGGTACTACTGACTGGTGGTGCTACTGACTGGTGGTGGTGCTACTGACTGGTGGTGCTACTGACTGGTGGTGGTGCTACTGACTGGTGGTGCTACTGACTGGTGGTGCTGCTGACTGGTGGTGCTGCTGACTGGTGGTGGTGCTGACTGGTGGTGCTACTGACTGGTGGTGCTACTGACTGGTGGTGCTATTTATTGGTGGTGCTACTAACTGGTGGTGCTACTAACTAGTGGTGCTACTCATTGGTGGTGCATTGGTGGTGCTACTCACTGGTGGGGCTACTCATTTTGGTTGCTACTCTGAAAATGTTTATTATTTCTTTTCAGAATGGCTACCTTTGGCCAGGGGAGACGTTCTGGTTATATAGACAGCCTAATGCCGAGTACCCCAAGTGGATGAGACTAATGTCTGGGGTCGAGGGACGAACGCTAGAGTCTTCCACGGAAGATCTCATGTCTCAAGGCCAATTCTCGCGAGCGGGAACGAGAACCGGAAGTACCACAACCGAGGAGGAACTTCCTGTCACCAGAATATCCTCACTGCTTCGCGGAAAAACTCCTCCTCCGCGAAGCAGCTCACATAAAAAACTCAGTGCATCAACCTCCTTGCCATTGGGACGTCAGGGGTCATCAGGCTTTAACCCTTGGGGGTCCATATCTGGCAAACTGAACAGGAGCATGTCCTTCACGACAGGAACTATCGCATCACTACGTCACTTCCTGCGCAGGACACTTCCGCCGGAACCGTCCTACAAAATGAACGTCATCTCGTCTAACGCTGAGAGGACATCCGATCTCAGCTTTGATGAGCCGTCACTGGACGTACTTCCGGTCTAGATTTGGAAAAATACAGAATAGGATTAAATAATGGTGTTTCTTTATTTAGCTGTTTCTTTTTGGGTAAAGTAAATTTCTTCATCAGTAGACCTGTAGATTTAAGTAGGGTTCTTACGTTTTTTCCCTCTACTTGTATTACCTAAGTGCAGCAATCATACATGTCTATAATTGTGTTATTGAAAAAAAGAGAAGGGTGGAAAAAAGCAATTTACCCTCTTAGTTACATAACCGAGATGCATGACTTTAGGTTGCATAGGAATGTTCGGTCGTAATGGGGAAACTAACAAGCCTTACTGTCAAAGTAGCGTAGAGCACATATTTGCATAATTTGGCCCTGTTGAAGAGTGATTCTGTGACGGACCTAGACCTGTCCATAAAGTTGGTGGGCCGGTTGTCCATATACCATGTCTTTAATGCATACATTTAACAGTTGAATTAAAACGTCCATCCATTTTTTAGATTTATAACATTTGAGAATACCAAGCACACAGCTGTTCTTCAGACCTAATACAGAGGGGGGGGGGGGGTAGCTAGATGGGGGGGGGGGGGGGGGGCATGTCGATTTTAAGAAATGGCCATGTCACATGTCATTAAGGAAAAATCCATGTCACTAGTGTCACTAAGGAAGCGAATTTAGGCCCAATTAGGGACATATGGAGAGTTATAAATAGAGCTTTTGGGGCCGCATTGGGGCCCATAAAGACCAATTTGAAGAAAGGGTTTGGTAGCCTACTTCACCCTAGGCTATATGAGATTCTTTTTTCATGTCACTAAGCCCCATATGTCACATGTCGATTTTAAGAAATGCTCATATCACATGTCACTTAAATGGCCATGTCCCATGTCGATTTTAAGAAATGGCCATGTCGCCATGTCGATTTTAGGGGTCTATACCCATAATACATGTATTACGAAATATATCTATCACTGATATGAAAACTCGATAATAGGTCTAGAGCTAGAACGCTGCCCAGACCCGGGATCGAACCGGGGACCTTTAGATCTTCAGTCTAACGCTCTCCCAACTGAGCTATCGAGGCAAGCTCGTATGGTTAAGGAAGCTTCATTTCTAGGAGAAACTGACTGTTTTTTCTAAAGCATTGATTCAAAAGCTTTGTCTCTGGCATATCCCATCCCAGAGCAACAAAGCCATGCATTAGGGACCCTTAGCAACCACGTAAAAGCTCATTAAACGCAGGCGTGGCCTATCCCTTTAGCACAACTACGTCTGCGTTTAATGAGCTACGTCGGGTTTGCTAAAGGTCCCTATTATCCTGCTTTTAATAACTGCCTGCCTTGAATAGAAGCTGGGAGTAAGGGCGTGCTGAAATTGATAAGCGCACAGGCGTGTATGCGACGTTATGTGACACAATAGTAATTATTTACTATGCAACTTTGCTATGGAAGCTGAATGTTTCATTGTAGTATAATAGCAAAATATCTATGAGCTGTATATTTGCGATTATTCAGATGAAAAGAATGGATAACGTGTGTAAATATCAAAATTAATTCAATACAATCATTGTATCAATACATTATCAGGTAGATCAAATCTATCCAACCGAGATGTTTTGGCACCCGACGATTAACATCCATGGCTGGATTATGCACATTTGTAGCAGCATATATATATTATATATATATATATATATATATATATATATATATATATATATATATATATATATATTCATTAACACTTATACTTTACTATACAATGTACATATATATATATATATATATATATATATATATATATATATATATATATATATATATATATATATATATATGCATGTGTATTATATAGTTACGCCTAGTTACATGAGAACGCGGCATGTTTATTGCCCCTTTACTTTACGATATGTAGCCTAAATTATTACACATACTTGAAATATCTCTCTCTCTATATATATATCCTATATTACACAGGATTGAATTGTGGCCAAAATATGTTGCGTTCTCAACCTTCATATATAGGAGAAATCCAATGCGATCTACATTTAATGATATTGCATTTCCCACGAATCTCATCATTTGTTATCGACTCCTATATTATATGAACATGTTGCAGGTAGAATACTGCTTATAGAATACCTCGATTAATAATACCTATTACTTATTCTAGCGTTCACTGTTCACCTTCAAATGTACTACCGGTATGTATAGCCTACTTTCACACAGGGGTGAATGGCACCAAAAGAGCTACTTGAATGATACATGTAACCACAATGATAATTTAGACAAGTAAGACACATTTCGACTTGTAAAATGGATAATGTAGGTGAAGAAACAATTATCAATGATGTGTTTTTTTTCATATAAAAATCATTAGGATTATTGCTATAATCCTTCCTGTAATCATAATTATAGCAGAAAATAATTCCTCGTTAAATTTCGGTTGCAACTGATATTTGGGCTAATTGGCCGGTGCTACATTGTAATAAAGAATGTTACTGCAAGATGGTTTTAATGAGTGATTCATGAGCAGCTTACCCCCCCCCCTTCATGGGCGCGGTTTTTTCTCCAATTATACCTGTAACCATACCTGTAATTACTACTGGACACTCCGCCCAGTCTATATTTGCCCCAGGTGGAAGCAAGTTAATTGGTGGATTGACATAATTTTACTGATAAGGCATTATGCTTGCCTCTGACTTGAGTCATCTCCAGTTCTGCACTCTACCGAACCATATTCACCTCTTGAAAGTGAGTCATCCCCGGTAATAGTAGTTAGCATTTCTACAATCAATCAACCTCCTATATATGTAGCAACAGTTCTTGGGCCTACCCTGTACAATAAAATCAAATAAATCGATGTAAAAGCAATCAAATATATAGCCAGTAAATATGTAATCGATGTACATTAAAAAATAATGACTTTGGTTCTGGCCTCATTACACTGGATGGAGCAGAGAAAAACGAGAACGATCTACGGGTGATATCATACTATGAATGCGGTGGAATACGAAGAACACAACCTATAAGGTTATGTATAATCTTCTCAGGATAAAGATAAAAGAATTAACAACAGCAACATTGTAAATGCACCATGGGTGAGTGATCGGCTGCGGCGATGGAGCAGATCTGTAAAGCCACCTGGCGGAGCAAAACGCGTGCACTAACTCCCCCTGGTGTGAGCTGCTCGCGTGAGCTGCTCCTCAACCCGCTGTGCTGCCGCCTGGTGTGGAGGGCGGCAGTTATTGCAGTGCCATGCCAGCATTCAGAAGGCCTCAAATCTCTAGTAGAGACATCACTCTCCAAGCAGATTCTCAGTCTCGTTTAAAATGCAACTACATAAATCAATCATTACATGTATATCACCCACTGCTGGATAATGTTTGGCAGTAGCCATACATATAGGTAATCGACCTTGACGTGTGGCACTAGGGTAGAGCGCCCATGAGATGACTAGCTGGTCGGTTGGTACCTTGAGTAAACCAGTATATGGATCAGGAGCCCTGTGGACAATAGGTCCTATGGCAATTGGCCCTGAGGATCATTGGCTGAATGTCTATAATAGCCCTGTAGAAGATTGGCATGATCACTGACACCCTGACTAAGACATACCAGTCTACTCATGGTTAGATGGTACCACCAGACCAGCTAGTCATCTCATGGGCAGTCTACAGAGTGAAATACCAGTACACGTAATAGGTGATCTGAAAGTCGATGACCAATTTCAACTGCCCTCCCTCGACACCCCTGACCCCCTCCCGAATAATCAGTAGCCTACCCATATAATTCAGATCCTATGTAATTTTTAGTCACTGTTATAGTATTCTCTCTGCCGCCTGTAGCCTGGTCTCCGCACGTTGGACCCTCCCAGTAAACACAACTACGTTATTAGAACGTAATTTCACTACGTAAAATAACATCCAAATGTAAGGGTTTATTTAGGTATTTTCACCTAAATTTACGTAATATAACGTTTAAAACACGTTTATATCACGTAACTTGCAGGTTATTTTACGTAACAGTCTTGTCATAGTTTAACGTAATTACTACTGCTCCTGTACCAGGAGATCATGGGTTCGAATCCCATTTTGGCTAGGTTAGTAGTACTGTTGATATCTGCATAGTGCACCTGAATTACATTAATTTACATATTCAAATATATTATAGGCAACATTACTAAATCAATATAGGTGGATTTACGTTTCAAATGGGTTGAATAGATAATGTAAAGAAAAAAGATTCCTTGTGCTAAGGTAGGATTCGAACTCATTCACAAGCTCATTTAAAAATGATCCAAGATTCCAGACCAGTTTCTTTAGATACCTACCAACGTAGGTAAACACACTGATTCACATTAGCATGCTGTTTCGTATCAGTTTACAGCTACTCAACTGATACAAACCAAAATAACGACAGTAATTACAGTCCTGTAGCTAGCAACGAAAATGTGTTGCTAGGTACAAGACTCGAACCCACATGTAATTAACATAGTAATTCCAAAGAATGAAGAATCTGATCTTCAAAAACCCTGTTTTTATATGTAGCTATTGTTAACCCTAGCAGATGTATCATTAGATGCTTGGCAATGTAAGCGGCAATGTGATTCGATCCCTTGACCTTACATGTTTGAGTTCCAGGCCCTAACCACTGGACTACATTGGCCTATATGGATGGGAACCTTTAGAAAGGTCTATATAAGATAACTTTGGTAACCACACCAATACATACACGCAAGTCAGATTGACATTAGGGACATTTAGCAAACCCGACGTAGCTCATTTAACCCAGACCTTTAGAAACCATGTAAAAGCTCAATAAACGCAGACGTAGCAGTGCTGAAGACATAGGATACGTCTGGGTTAAATGAGCTACGTCGGGTTTGCTAAAGGTCCCTATTGTGCCTTATAGGATCCGCCTAGAGTCAGGGGGTGGGTTTGCTACTATGGCATAATCCGAAATCATTATAATCAGATTGCAATGCGGCTTATAGGATTGGTCTTAAGTTTGGGTGTGGCTTATACACTGCAGGCTCATACACGAGAGTTTGCTATTTTCTAACATTCCCACATCGCCTCTGATGAGGGACCTTTATCAACCACGTTAAAGCTCATCAACCACAGACGTAGCCTATTCCTTTAGCACTACTACGTCTGCGTTTTATGAGCTTTTACATGGTTGCTAAAGGTCCCTAATAACGTTCTCTGAATGTTAAATAACGTAAATGTGTTTACTGGGTGGTCACAGATCATGTACCTCTCCCAATACATGTCCCAGTAGGTCAGATGCTAGAGCACGGGACTATGGGTCTAAGGGTAGCAGGTTCAGTTCCCGAAGAGAACAAGCATATATATATATATGTAAGGTTGTTAGTGGTCAAGAGGAATGTATGTGGATGTTTTTGTAAGTGTTTTTTTTGTTTTAAATAAAACATTATGTATTTTTTTCTAAAAATTCAGCCCCACGGGGCACTTTGGGTGTTTAATTATAAGTTAGGTTATTTTACGTAATTTACCTAAATAAACCTTCAGGAACGTTCCTAGAACGTTCAAATAACGTTTATATACGTTCATTTAGGTAAAATAATCTAAATAAACCCTTACATTGGAACGTTATTTTACGTAGTGAAATTACGTTTTTCCAACCTAGAGAATAACGTTCTTTCAACGTTAAATAACGTAAGTGTGTTTACTGGGCTGTTGTCTTGTAAGTTGTAGTCATATACCTAGTCTGACTGTGTGTAGAACCCACACTGCACATTTTATCAACAAGTGCCACCCCCTTCAAAAAATAAGATGAAGAAAATAAAAGTCAGTAAAAAGAAAATATCATTGAGAGCATTCCGCATAGCTCTGGCGGATGTGCATTCTGAGTAGTTGAGTGCGCATGTCTGTAAACACGCGCGGTGTATGACGGGTAGAGACAGGTGCAAATCCCGCCAGATGGCACCACCACGAGGTCACGTGACGCGCTACGAGAGGTCACGACCCCCGCAGCGCATGCGCGGTCAAGGAGAATTGAATGTTTATTTGTGGTAGGTATATAGTGTCAGGGACGTACCTGGGAATATGCTATGTTAAAGTCATTAACACATATGAACCATGATAAACTGTTTCTATACCGCCTTTCCAGCATCTAGCAGGAGCTTGCATTTGCTCATTTTACACAAACTCGGAATTCTAAATTATATAAACTACCAGTACCAGGGGCTACAAAGTACACCCCGAAATTATGTTGCTGTTATTTTCAAGAACACAAAAACATAAATACGGTATTTCAAAACAAAATAATATCTGTATGGAAAGTACCTAACCCATCTGCTGGCATACAAGTTATTTCTGTAGGTCTGAAGATTTAGTTTTAAAACCAACACAGCCAAAGGCAAAGGCTGGTCAGCAGGTCCACAGGGCCCATACGGACCGAACCTGGAGGGCTGAAGTCTTTGCAAGGTTATATGTAGGGCATATACGAACCCATACGAGAGACGCCAATGGATAGAGAACATGCATGAGGACAGAATTATGTTAATGATCTCAATATCGAATATAGATGATGAAATGCACTATCGACCCCACATTGAGATCAGAATTGGGTGAGAATTGGGCTAACTTTTAACTCTGGAACTAGGCTATGTTTGCTTACCTTCACGCTTACCATGTCTCACCTAGGTAAAAGCACGTGCCGCCATCTTGGATCACGTGACATATTGTTTGCGACAGGTCGCACCTCAAGTCTCGTCAAATCTCGTCCGATCTCGCCCGGGACTAATGGGAAACACGTGTCCGAGATTTCAACGCCGATTGTGCCATCTGGGGCCGTTGGAGAAAAGTAAGCCCACTGACTCACGTGACACAATCAGGAGCCTGCAGGTCGCCTCTAATCCAAGATTTTTGCTTCTGTGAGCCTTCAGCGTAAAACAATTAATGTAGAATGTCGGGAACTGCAGTCAAACCAGTCAATAGTAATTAGCCTTATAAAAGCTCCAGTTGAAAATGGTCTTATCAGCTATAGGTTATCAAGATTATGTGTGAACCACGTACCAGCTTTCTTGATTAAGCAGCTTGAATGTGAAGAGGTTACATGGTTTATACTATGACTGAGCTATATGAGATCGATATTCCACAATGACATGTTGTATGTTTCTCAGATCGGAAACAGTTATTATAGTATCCCTATAACCAACGGACTGTCGGAAGCGTCATGCACATTGCGATTAATTTGAGATTCGACCCGATGTTTCATAGAGGCGATATACAATGGATAAAGTGTGAAGCTAGATTCTACGGTGGATTGCCATCGAAACCAATTTGGTTAGCAATCTTGATAAATGAGAAACATGCCTCACAATCAGTAGGCCCCTATACGGATTAGTCAAATGGAATTGACCTTGCATACTTTCTAAATGATTCAAAAGATGACCCCCCCCGGTATTTTTCTGTTGCCATTGCCATGGAAGCTGCTTAACACGATCGTTATAATTCGTGTCTCAAATCACCTCGACTATTAAACATATCGATGACACGTAAGTGGCTCAAGAAGATTGCTGTCTTGTCATTTGGAAGGAATAAAACAGTGTCATTAATATTAAAATCAATACTTCATATTTGCATTCACATTTATATTTAGCCCTTTCAATGCTTTATGCCATTAATTTCGTCATGCTGATGTATGATGAATGCATCTTGCCGACCGTAGTTGGTTGAAACACTCTTGATAGGTTGGCATGAATGATGCGGGTAGACCCAGCAGGGCTGCATTCATGCATCATGACAACAATGTGAAAATACTATGTGGTCCTAAAAGGGTTAAAGGCCCTGCACGTTTCGGATGTGTCCATTGTTTTCAATCTCCTAGTAATCAATCATTTTGTTAAAACTCATTTATGAATAGTGATGAAACAAGATAACCACTTTAATTTCCTTGTTGCTCTTTAATTTCAGCCTCTGTTTCCCTGAATAATAAATAAATGTGTTCCTTTGTTTCCGAATAATATAATCCACCTAGCTAGAATTCTCAACTTTCCGTGCAGAGGTTTAGGAAAATGACCACCGATATACAACTGTTTTCTGGCAAACAGGTACATGTGTACTGGTAAATATCGGTGTATCAGTGTAAAATAATATTAAGTGTTTAAAGTGTCCGTTATTGTTTCCAATCTATAATGTAGACCTACATATATTATCTTTATAACTTACAAGAACTACTCTTATTCTAGAAGTAGTTTCCACCCAAATCCATTCTAAACATCCCAGATCAGTAACCACATGACATGTACATTTCTACTACTAAACCCCAATACACTTGGAGCTGAGGGAGTGTGTGTTTGGCCATGTGAATGTTGACGTTGTACACACGACAGTTCCTTATATTAACCATATAATTCATGAGGGCAGCCCTAACGATTAACTTTCCAGTGTTACATTCAATCATCATGCCGACCTTACGGGTTGATACACTCCCAAAGAGAGTTACTCGCCAGGTTTGCCTATATGAATCATGACGATGAAGGGTATGCTGCATTAAATCACTGTGCGGAAAATTACATTGAGTTACAGGAAATCTAGTGGTGAAGGGGTTAAAGGGTTAATAAACGCTCCCTACATACAGACGTTTGTGATAAGGAGGCCTCCCCTGGATCGACCTCATGATGCTGACCCCTACCCCAGGTTGACCCCCATTGACACCCTCTCAGACAGACCCTATCTAGGAATAACCATAACTCTTATTTTGCAGGACCTTGGGGGTATGTGGACGTGTGTGTCTTTGTAATATATACCTGTCATTTACCGTTGGGAGTTACATGCTGAGATAGAGGTGCTTAATTAAGTCCCCTGAAAACAGTCTAGAAAAAGAGGTGCTTAAAGGGGAATTGGGTATTGCTTCAATATCTTCATTTGCCATACATATAGTATTATTACATGGTCCTATTTGACTTTAAGTTTAAGCGATCTTTAACTTTATTAAAAAAACTCCTTGTTTGCATATGCGACATATCTTGAACGGCACAGTTTGGACATATTCGGAGGAACTGCAAAGTATCAAATCATGTTTTAATTTACTGAGATGGTCTAGGGATCTGGTTATAAGTTCCAGATATATGCATCTCTATGCTCAGAGAAGCGTTAATTCCTAAATACCCTTGTCAGTCCTCTGAACCATTGGTTTATGGGGTATTGCCAATAAGTAGTCGGCCACAGTGCTTGTGGTTAATAACCAAATGGGCTCAACGTGAGGTAAATCCAAAGGGCGATAAGAAGAATTAAAAGCAATACCCCCCATAACCTCCTGGGGAGTTATTAATATCTAGTTATCTGAGTTATGGGCATCCCTCCGGATGGGGACCTGGATGGTTAAGGCCTGATCTCACCCATGTTCCTCCAGGTGCTGATGTGTGCTGCAGGAGATCCGGTAACACACTACGTAATATCGACGTACCTAATTGGTGACCATACGTTGGTTTATGATCATGTGGCTCGAATCTCATGCATACGTACAGGGGTGACGGACATCCTCATAAACAAATGATCATAATTATTGTGATATTTATTCAAAATGTTAAAGCTTTGATTGTCTAAATCAAAAATGTTCACGGTAATCTACATTCAATAAAAACGTATTTATGCAAGTATCTACGCGTACACTACGTCTATGCAACGTATATCTCTGTGTGTGTGATGGGAGGGAGCAGTAAGGGGCAGTAAGTGGGAGGCGTACAGATGGTGAGGCTATCAGCATGCCTCCTCCAGGGCTGACCACTAACATGTCAGCCCATGTCACAGCCTGCAATCCCAGCACATCAGGGCTGAAAGGTTGGCAGGTAGGGACAGGGGAGGGGGGCAGGTTTGAGTGATGGGTGATGGGGCTCTCAATGTATGTCACCCATTTATTTTAGTACTTTTTCTATATTTCATACAGATCTTCTATACATCTTCTATACACCTGATGCAAACGTAATATGGTTGGTGGGTGAATTTCAGGATTGATCCATTTGAAATGTTAACCTAGAATACGGGTTAGCATATACATAATTTGGTCGTTTTACAGCTCCAATGTAAGAAGAGCTTTGTGTAGGCCTATATAAATGAGCATTTGGAAGTATAATGACATTTCATTGGGATAAAGCGAGAGATGCGCTAAGGAGTAAATAATCCGATTGCTTTTGTGTATGATAATATTGCATTGGTGGCAATGGTAAAACGTCTACGTTTTGTGAGCTGCGGCTCCTTTTATCTTGATATCCCCAAGTTTGAGTACAGCCAATTGGTAGAGCCTACTCCTAAGAAATACCATTCAAGGTCCCTGTTATTAAAGTTAGTACATCCATTGTGTGGGACCAAAAAATAGATTTCCCTCAAATTAAGCCAGAATTTTCACAAATCATATATTTAACTTACCATCTGCTCCATTCCCCCTAATTCCCTCCGATTTTGCTCTAATTAGATTTTATCGTCCAATATATGGTCATTTTGGAATAAAAGCGTGCATGCTTTAATTCCCCCCCCCCCCATTTAAATTACACTAAAAAAGTCCATGGTTGGGGGATATTAGATCCCTTTGTGACTTATTGACGCCTAATGATGGCATTTAATTGAACTCTATTCTCTAAATATTACACTTTTACAGCTTTTGGAATACATTTAAGTAAGATTTAGAATTTGAAGAAAAATCGGATATACCCACTTTAAGGCTAAAACAATGTGTCTCATGAAATGTTGTTATCTAGTTACTACATAAATTTAAGAGGAGATTTTTTCCTGTCGTATTCAATTCTTAAAAAGACCAAAAATTATCCACCAAATGGAAAATTGAAGGTTCTGGCGAGGTTCGAACTCGCGGCCTTCTGCGTGTAAAGCAGACGTGATAACCACTACACCACAGAACCTGTTATACATGATACATGACTATGTTATTTCATTTAATCTTGATAGGTTATTACAATAAATTAGGACTGCACAGACATGAGCTCTGGTGGAAAAATTGCCATGAACCTGGGAGAATTGCATACCTGACTCTGCTATTCCATATGGGAACAAAATTCATATGCTGCATGTGTGTCATTAAATTTTGAAGGATTCATGTGAATCTCATACTCAATTGAGATTTTCAATCAGCACAGGGGTGATGTTTTTTGGGTGATTATGCACCCAAATCTTGCTCTCCCTAGATCAAGAAACTCTGGGCCTTATAGGGCTGGTGGGGTTTTAAGCAAAAAAATACTGATAAGGTTCTGGCGAGGCTCGAACTCGCGGCCTTCTGCGTGTAAAGCAGACGTGATAACCACTACACCACAGAACCTGTTATACATGATACTTGACTGTGTTATCTCATTTAATCTTAATAGGTAATTACAATAAATTAGGACTGCACAGACATGAGCTCTGGTGGAAGAATTGCCATGAACCTGGGAAAATTGCATACCTTATCCGCCCGTTTTAGCGCAAGTACTCAAATTAGCGCATGTCCCGTTTTAGCGCAGGGTAGAAGAGTGTCTCAAAATAATCTTAAGCACTAAAACTGAATCTCAAATAAGCGCATGTCCTCTATAAACGCAGGGCAAAGAGGAGGGTGAAATATATAAGCGCAGGTGCGCTAAAACGGGGGGATACGGTACCCGACTCTGCTATTCCATATAGGAACAAAATTCATATGCTGCATGTGTGTCATTAAATTTGGAAGGACTCATTAAGTACAGCCAATTGGTAGCGGCTACTCCTACAAATAAATATCAATCAAAGTCACTGTTTAGACTAAATGATGTTATTTCATGGAATGTTGTTATCTAATTCTTACACAAAAATTGAAAGGTTAGTTTTTCCTGTTTTATTTCATTCCCACAAGACTAAAATAATCCACCAAATGGAAAAATGAAGGTTCTGGCGAGGTTCAAACTCGCGGCCTTCTGCGTGTAAAGCAGACGTGATAACCACTACACCACAGAACCTGTTATACATGATGTATATGACTATGTTATCTCATTTAATCTTGATAGGTAATAACAATAAATTAGGACTGCACAGACATGAACTCTGGTGGAAGAATTGCCATGAACCTGGGAAAATTGCATACCTTATCCGCCTGTTTTAGCGCAAGTACTCAAATTAGCGCATGTCCCGTTTTAGCGCAGGGTAGAAGAGTGTCTCAAAATAATCTTAAGCACTAAAACTGAATCTCAAATAAGCGCATGTCCTGTATAAACGCAGGGCAAAGAGGAGGGTGAAATATATAAGCGCAGGTGCGCTAAAACGGGCGGATACGGTACCCTACTCTGCTATTCCATATGGGAACAAAATTCATATGCTGCATGTGTGTCATTAAATTTGGAAGGACTCATTAAGTACAGCCAATTGGTAGCGGCTACTCCTACAAATAAATATCAATCAAAGTCACTGTTTAGACTAAATGATGTTATTTCATGGAATGTTGTTATTTAATTCTTACACAAAAATTGAAAGGTTAGTTTTTCCTGTTTTATTTCATTCCCACAAGACTAAAATAATCCACCAAATGGAAAAATGAAGGTTCTGGCGAGGTTCGAACTCGCGGCCTTCTGCGTGTAAAGCAGACGTGATAACCACTACACCACAGAACCTGTTATACATGATGCCTGACTGTGTTATCTCATTTAATCTTGATAGGTTATTACAATAAATTAGGACTGCACAGACATGAGCTCTGGTGGAAGAATTGCCATGAACCTGGGAAAATTGCATACTTGACTCTGCTATTCCATATGGGAACAAAATTTATATGCTGCATGTGTGTCATTAAATTTTGAAGGATTCATGTGAATCTCATACTCAATTGAGATTTTCAATCAGCACAGGGGTGATGTTTTTTGGGTGATTAAGCACCCAAATCTTGCTCTCCCTAGATCAAGAAACTCTGGGCCTTATAGGGCTGGTGGGGTTTAAAGCAAAAAAATACTGATAAGGTTCTGGCGAGGTTCGAACTCGCGGCCTTCTGCGTGTAAAGCAGACGTGATAACCACTACACCACAGAACCTGTTATACATGATACTTGACTGTGTTATCTCATTTAATCTTAATAAGTAATTACAATAAATTAGGACTGCACAGACATGAGCTCTGGTGGAAGAATTGCCATGAACCTGAGAAAATTGCATACCTTATCCGCCCGTTTTAGCGCAAGTACTCAAATTAGCGCATGTCCCGTTTTAGCGCAGGGTAGAAGAGTGTCTCAAAATAATCTTAAGCACTAAAACTGGATCTCAAATAAGTGCATGTCCTGTATAAACGCAGGGCAAAGAGGAGGGTGAAATATATAAGCGCAGGTGCGCTAAAACGGGTGGATACAGTACCTAATTCTGCTATTCCATATGGGAACAAAATTCATATGCTGCATGTGTGTCATTAAATTTGGAAGGACTCATTAAGTACAGCCAATTGGTAGCGGCTACTCCTACAAATAAATATCAATCAAAGTCACTGTTTAGACTAAATGATGTTATTTCATGGAATGTTGTTATCTAATTCTTACACAAAAATTGAAAGGTTAGTTTTTCCTGTTTTATTTCATTCCCACAAGACTAAAATAATCCACCAAATGGAAAAATGAAGGTTCTGGCGAGGTTCGAACTCGCGGCCTTCTGCGTGTAAAGCAGACGTGATAACCACTACACCACAGAACCTGTTATACATGATGCCTGACTGTGTTATCTCATTTAATCTTGATAGGTAATTACAATAAATTAGGACTGAACAGACATGAGCTCTGTTGGAAGAGTAGGATGACAAGAGCTGTGTTCTAACGTCCCATGAACCTGGGAAAATTGCATAACTAACTCTACTATTCCATATGGGAATGAAATTCATATGCTGCATGTGTGTCATTGAATTTGGAAGGACTCATGTGAATCTTATACCCATTTTTTTTCTATCAGCACAGGGGTGATGTTTTTTTTGTGATTAAGTACCTATTAAAGTCTTGCTCTCCCTACAGCAAGGGTCAGGATGGAACAGGAAATGGTACGCTGGGTCTTGAAGGGCCAGTGGGGGTTTGCTTTCTCAGACATTTTTCTTTGCATTTTCCAAGTTCGAGGAAGTGAGGCCCGATTGTATAGGCTACGTCTGGGTTGAATGAGCTATGTCGGGTTT
Source organism: Harmothoe impar (assembly GCA_947462335.1). Taxonomy (NCBI): domain Eukaryota; kingdom Metazoa; phylum Annelida; class Polychaeta; order Phyllodocida; family Polynoidae; genus Harmothoe; species Harmothoe impar. Next base: position 46,227,059 of record OX381713.1, read on the forward strand.
GATAAATGTCCCTAATACATGTATCTCAGTATCCTAATGAGCCTATACTCCTACAAACAGCTACCATTAAATGTCACTGTTGGGGCTAAGAACGGGTTTTATGCAGCCTTAGTAGGGACCTTTAGCAAACCCGACGTAGCTCATTAAACGCAGACGTAGCAGTGCTAAAGGGATAGGCTACGTCTGCATTTAATGAGCTTTTACATGGTTGCTAAAGGTCCCTATTACCTGGTAATTAACTTGTACACATGTAGATAAAAAGTAAGAGGTGTGTTTATCCTAACATGTTCCCTAGCATGCAATGTGCATTGGTTGCAATGGTAAAGACCCATGTTTTCATGAGCTTTGACATGGTTGCTAAAGGTCCCTATTCAGTCTCTTGAAGTCCTACATAAGGCATTTGCATGTGGGATACTGAGCTCTACTTGATGAACTATATTGAATTGTTACTTCAAATATTGTGTAGCCACCGTGGCCCAATGGATAAGGCATCGGCCTCCTACGCCGGTGGGTCTCAATTTGAACATTGTATGAAATGGGAGACCTTGTGAGTGAGCCGGGGATTGCGGGTTCGAGTCCCGCCGGTGGTTCAAACCTTTTTTAAAGTAGCATATTCATACGTAACACTAACATCTTAACTATATATATCAACCATTGAGAACAGAAAAATATATATCGGAACTAAACATACAACATAATAGAACAGGTCTTCATGCTATCATGCCAGATTCTGTAGCTGCCTCAATACATCTCTTACTAACACCAGTCCTCTTTCTTTTTGCCAGAAGCAGCAAACAGCCATTTTTTTTTGGCAAGCACTTGATGGGCGATGGGGCGTAAATGTTCGCAGGTCCTTTGCTTGGCAGCCTATATAGCGATACACAGGAGCGCCAGGAACCAGATAAAGGGGCACTGACCGGAAGTCAGGTGAGCGTCTACTCTGAGTGCCCGGATGTAGTGAGTGGCCATTTCCCCACCAGAGGGCGCGGGTGTGGCGGCGCGCATGTGTCGTTGACAAGGATTGATGGGAGATCTACATTTGATGTCAATGCACTTTATTGATCACCTACGTCGATACTATACTACAGTGTAATCTTGTTTCTCACAGTTATCTGGGTGGTCGGCGGGGCTTTAACTTAAGTGCAGCAGCAAGTGTTCTAACAAATATCATGGTGTTTGCTTGCAAGAAAACATGAATAATTACCGAAGTTAAAGTGAAAGAATAGGGGGACAGAACAGACAAGGAAACCCCTAGATATACCCACTAAGGGTATGAAGTCCACGCCATGTGTGTGTGTGTAGGGGGGGGGGGGGTGCCATGGCGGATGTAGATGACACAATTTAAAGCGGTATTCTCACCAAGGGTCTACACCTAGCCCTTCAGGTATTATTCTAGTAAAAAAACGAGTGGCATATTAATGGTGAGAGCGCCGTTTCAATGCGCTCATGACTTCACATAGATTGTATAAGCTGATCATCTACATTTTGAAATGATCAATGAATGATATTTTAAGCCAGGCAGAGGGTATCCAACACGTCGCCCTCATCTGTTAGCTGCATGCACCCAGATCGCCACAACGATGTTTAAAGTTCTCAATCTGAGAGAAAGAATAAAAGAAACTAATTCCTCCGCCACATCAGACACAGCCATAACTGCCTAGATGGAGGGTCCAACAACAACACTTTACCCTGTACATACATGTATATATAAAGAGCTACCCTAAGGCTGACTAGCATTGCCCTGCCTCCTAAAACCCCAACCCCCCTATCCCATCACCACACCCAGGCCACATTTAGGAACAAGAGTCGACCAGGGCCAGTGCCAATGGGACCCAATTCTGATAATGCGGCTGGGAGATTACTCAGTCCGTCGGCTTCTGGTGAGGACTGACAACCCCTGCAGGACCCCCAGGGTTTGATGCTGATAGAGTGTGGTTTGATATCTCCCCTCCATCAATGCCTACATGGTAAAAGGAGTTGTAAGTGTACGAGAGGGAGGAGAAGGCTGGGTAGAAAGAGATATATAGCAAGAGGTATACTATAGGGGAAAGGTATAGGGATAGGGAACTTGACTGTCAAGTTAAAGAGTTAACAGTGAGGCAGTGAGAGAGAGAGAGAGAGAGAGAGAGAGAGAGAGAGAGAGAGAGAGCGGGGGGAGGAGATGAGAGGTGGATGGAGAGGGACAGAGACATATACAGACAGACATAGGTATACAGAAACAGGTAGACAGAAAAACACATATCCAGTGACAGGCAGATAGAGTAGAATGACAAGAGCAGTGTTCTAACGTCCAATAAATGAGGTAATAACGGGATGATTAGACAGGCAATTGCTCTGCTGTATGTGTCTGCGGGCAGTTCTTGCTATATCACAACATCTACCACGAGATGGGGATTCTCTGTGTATGTTTTGTCAGTGATAATATACCTTTTGTCTGATTGATAAAATGGTCCCTCATACTCGCATATAAACATTTTTGTAATTTTTGTTCTTTCAGTAGGAATACCTGAACTAATTAGTCAGCTAAATCTTTATCATGCTATTGTAGGTGTGTTATATATAGCACTTAATAGCATGGTCTAGGTTGTGCATTAATAAAACCCTAGAGGAAGTATTGCGGAAATTGGTAGACGGTATGTCATATTGAGACTAGGAAGGCCCTCTCGGGAGATAGGGGGTGAAGAGGGTGCGGAAGCCATTGTCAAGTGGTAAGGAAGCCACTGTATGCTGGGAGGGCATGGACATACCAGTCTAGGTGGTTTATCAAAATAACTTTGTTGTATGTATACACTGAAAATTGTGGGGGTTAGTCAATGCTAATATATCTTAGTCAAAACCACTAACTTATCAGCATTATTAAATCGAACTAAGATTTTGCTAAACTATGACTGACTTTTTACTAACCAGCTACCCACAGGAACTCCACACCAGGTGACAGCACAAGCAAATCATGAGATATTTATCTATATGATAAGATTGTAATTGCACTTGTTATCATGCTTAGAGGTAACCTTTTCTAATTTTGAATATGATATGGGGTGTAACATAATGTATGCATGTATCTACTTAGCCAGATTTTTTTTAAACAACTGATCAACCTATTCCAATGAGGTTTTCTGAATGGGACACCTTTTTTGTGTTTTTGAAAAATGCATATATCAAAGAGAGACTCAAATCTCCATATGGCTAATTCTACAGGACTATAATTGTTATTTAGACAAACTGGCTTCAATGGATGGAGTTACCTTTGCACAGGTCACTCATGATGTGGTTGTTGCATATTAACCAGGGCCATGCCACTGACTGGTTATAGATGTACTAATCCCTAATGAATGACTACCGTAAATTCCTGCATGTAACTTGTGGGTTATACTAGAACCAAACCTCTAGTGCAGGTTATACAATATTCTCAGGTCTATGGGCGGGTAATACAAGGGTTTTTGAAGGTATAGTACAGTACTAAAATCACAATTTTCAAGTCCTAGGTAGAGGTTATAGGATTCTCTCAAAGTCGGGGTGTGAGTTATATGTGAGATGCGGGTGTACACCAGATTTTATGGTACCCTCATAAGTTCAGGTGACCTGGGCAATGCTAACTTTTAGCTAAGGGTTAGCAGCGAAACGCTAAGATAGGATAGGAACTTTGGGCACGTAATTTTCGCTAATGTTTGTACAAAAGTTAGTAAAAAGTTGGTACAACCTACTAACTTTTGACTAACATCAATATTTTCAGTGTATGATATTCTACACCATGGAGGATGCATGACAGAAACTAGCATGTAGTACAGGTAGTCGCATTCAAGGTGAGAAGCCACATACAGTCGGGGGTGGTGAAGCCATTGGAAGATGTAGTAGAGAAGCCATGGCTCTTGTTGGGGGCTCGTGTGTTTGTGTGTCTAGGATGTGTGTACATGATATCACCTCGGTTGCATGAATATGTCTACCATGTATTATGAGTCAAACAGAGATAACTAAAGGTACTGTAGGACAGCGGACTGGCCATCTCCCAATACTACACCAATATCTAATGATGTAAACAATGTGTAGGATTGACTATGTTAATACCAGTATTATCATTGGCACACATGTATACGACTTCCCATGAGGTACCCTGGTCGTATCCAAGAGCCGCCGCCATTGACATAGTATTATAGTCTATAATGATAATGATTTTCTGTTCGTTCGTCTAGGGCCTGGAGATAATAATAATAATATGGAGATAATAATAATTATCATGATCATAATAATATGATACTCTCTGATCTAATAAAGCCGCCAACATCCCAGAACAAATGTATACACCCGTACAGAGACCTATTACAGCAGCCCTCATGCACTATGGGCACTGCGTATACACAGGTGGGGTCAATGGGTCCTCCCCACACCTGCCTCCAGACCAGCCTCCTCCAGGGTGCTGAGGGGGTGACCTTCAGGGCAGGGGGGTCATGACTGGAGTAGGTCTTATTGTTATGCACCGTCAGCTCTCATCCCGGCGCCGTCCCGCTCTCAGGAGCTGCTCCCCGAGCTGCTCTTTCTGCTCCCACCACCCCTGGGGAATCCTGATCGGGGTGAGGCATCAGGCACTGTCAGAAGTTAGTGTAGCTGCACAGTGATATATACTGTAGATTTACAGTATAAAAGGAGGTATTTTTGGTTTCCAGTATCACATACTGTTCAGCTACATGTGCACTCAGTGAGTGACTCACCTACTGTAAACCCACACACAAGAGCTCCTGGGTTCGAATCTCCACTGGTCGCAGTATGTATTACTGTTAGGATGCAGCTGAATTAGACTAATAAACCTACTCAAGGAATGAAGGATTAACACTGATAAGTAATATAGGCAGATTTACATTTCGAGTAGGTTAGAAGCACAAAGGAAAAAAGGGAAAAATAATTGTGGCCCTGCTAGCCTGACTCGGATTTGAACCCAGGATCTTTGGATTGACCTACAGGTACAGTACAATGTGGTGTACCCTACAGTATAAACTACTGGAAACCAAAAAGACCTCATTTTATACTGTTCAGCTACAGCACTTACTGCTAACAGTGGGGGTATTAAATGCACTGTTTGTAGCCTGGATGGTTGGAAAGGACGATGTGTTGTGTGGTAATGTTCAAAAATGACATCACTGATACTGTAATCTTTTGCAATAGCCCAAGCACATATTGTCACTCCTTTTGCCAGAATTTCGCGGATCTATCCCTCCAAACAGCACCTGGGAACTAAACTTTTGCAACTGGGGCAAATCTGGGGAAGTGACCAGAACACTAGTAAAGGCACAATAAAAATATACCTAAGAATCTCTTGTGCCGTTTTCTGGTGTTCTGGTGACTTCTCCAGATTTGCTCTGGTTGAGAACGGTCAATTTCCGGGTACTGTTTGAAGGGATGTATAGCCCAGTCATGATTAGGAAAGAGGACATCCCCTAGCGTTTCCAATTCCAAGTGATTCAAGTTACCCAGGAATAACAACTTGAGAAATTCTGTAAACTTTTACTAAAGGGGCAGTGGCCAATATTAACGAAAACATTGTCAACAGCGTACAGATCATGCACCACACCACTGATCTCCTGAATGGGTGCCATATATAGTGCACCAGCCTGCCTATATCAGCTCAGTTGGCAGAATAATAGGGCAAGATGGCCATTAGGATGAGGATTTCTTCGTGCCCAGGGCATTATAGCCTATCTATATATATATAGAACCTGCCCTCCCTCCTCCAGGGCAGGGTAGGGTGCATTGGAAGGTTATTGTATGTGGAGAATATGGGACACCCTGATGTCCTTGTCTTATCTTTAGGGAAGGGAAGGGCAGTAAATGTTTTCCCCGTGGAGAAAGCTGGCAGAGACACAAAGAAGCCTGGCCAGTGTTCTTGTGAACAGGAGATTAGAGTTTGATCTGGATCAACATTTAATAACATGTGCCTTAACCATTACACGTACCTTACTGTGGTATGAAAACTGTTGCAGTAATCAAACTAGAATATACTTTCCCCCTGAACTCTCCAATGTTTCATTCTGCCCAATTTGTACAAGAGATAAGTGATCACATTCAGTGATATAACTATGCTTGAACAACTCGGGTTGAATACCCACTTACTGTGGTAAGAATATACTCTTTTCATTTTCTCTAAGATATAGATCTATTTTTCCAGTACTTCTTTTGTATGAATAATCATACTTATGATACCAGCACTAGGTTATCGGTGTGCGCTATATACTAAATGAAAATGAGCAAGATTGAAAGAATGTGCTTTGGAGAGAGAACTAGAGAAGGAGAAATCGAAAGACAATATGTAAAAGAAATAATAGAAAAAACACCCTGTTATATTTTACTACTGACAAGAAGCAGTATAGCTCCCATATCCACTTTGCCTTTCCATTTAACCCAGCCGAGCCCTGGTAATTGCACTCCATTGATATCTGTCTCTGTTTCGATATTTATATAATTGGTCTCACACCCCTCTGGCTATCCTGGAACATACACTGGAGCAGAATTATTGGAGCTTATACACCTGCCTTCCTGGTTCCATGTCAGGGAAATACATCAAACACTAGAGCTTTTAATGCCAAACTACAGAATGTAGGGTTACTTCTGTACAATGGAAATATGGACAAATGCAATAAAATACTTTGCAGAAATTACACTGGTTGGCAGTTGCCTTGTCCAATTCTACCAAATTCTGAATTCTACTTTGATATGTCCCGAATACTGTAACGCTGTACTACAATGTGTATTTAAAGGATGAGCAGCAAGGACATTTTGTTCATGGGCAGTGAGAGGGGGTGGGGTGGGGTCCACATAGGGCTTAGCCATTGCCTTATTGTATTTTTGAGTGGGAGCACACGTCACAAAGTAGCAAATTGAGTATTTATAAATCTGACAATTAGGAAGATTGTCTTAATGGTTTAATAAGAGTATTGTTTTAATGGTTTATTTTAAAATTTGATATCATTGCCCTGAACACCGGACATACTCACTGAATATGAAAAGACTACATTTGTGTGTATGTGTGTGTGGGACCTATACTATTGTTTTAACAAGAAAGACCTCATTTGAGGACACCCCTGCAGTGCCTTCCGTCATTATCCATAGACCGCATAAAGATCGAACAAAGTATTCCAAAGATAATCCTAATCGTGGTTGTTGCTTCTTCTTTCTAGCTTCCAGTTGTTGTGAAGGTTCTAGATAGATCTGGATAGTAATCATTGCTGATTGGGTAAAGGACAGGGCTAGAAGCTATATATTATTCAAAGCCCCCTGGCGCCATCTTGCTTAGGTCATTAAAAACATTGTCTGCCCAATGCATCACAGAACAGCAGGAGGTAGAGCTATGGAACTCCCCTTGGAATACCTAGATCGGCCGCTATAAGCGTTATGTTACATGTTCTATATACAACATATCAAGGTGTATTAGCATCAGACGTTTGTGTGAGTCTTTGCTTGTCATGTTTTATGTTTCAGTTATATAGATATTCAATGATAGCAGCTTTGGTAATATCATCAATTATGAGTAGCTTTATAATGTCAAATATAATGATTAATAATTACAATATGAGCTTCTACAATAGTTCATTGAGCATAATGAAATAATCCGTTATCTGTTGATTGCAATAATGTACACAGCATCTGGACATTTGTAGCGGTTAAGTATGGACGCTCTGTAAGCTGCTGGCCACGAAAATAAGGCACAACAGGGGGTTCTGGTAAAGGACAGTGAGGGTATCGTGGCATCAGGCCTGCACCCCCATACCAGGGATAGAGATGTCAGTGCAGATGGTAGGGCTGGGTTGGGGGAGGTTGTGTGGGGGGCAGTGGACAGGCCATGAGGTTGAGGGTTGGACACTGGGCTGACTTCGACACCCGATGCTCCCGATCGCCGAGACTTTTTCCGGTACCCATCGCTCCGTACCAGATATCGCCATTTCACGCGCGTTCTCGCCAATCTGCTTCCGGCGGAAGGGACTGACGTGACTTTATCGGTCCTCGACCATCGCGATCGGGTCTAGAGAGTGGTGCTGGCGTGTGGGTATGTGGGGAACGGGTGTATTAGGGGGTGAGAGAGGGGTTAGGAGTGGGGAGGGGGAAAACCGAGGCTAGTGTCGTCTATAAGGACTCCCTTTTACATTAAAAACAACTAAAACTGCTATTTGTAGTCATGATGGAACATGTTGGTCTATAGAAGGGGCAACGCGAGTGTTTCCCCATGAGTCCCAGGAATTTCTCCATTTATAAATTGACGCAACCCCACTGCCACTACTATTTATTTTCCATAAGGTGTGGGCCGAGTCGAGGTCGATTTGAAATCAGAAAGAGAAATGTTACATGAATCCCACATATCATGTAGATATATGTGTAGACCTATACCCCGATATATTTTATAACAGCTAGCCGACCCCCTAAGACAGCAAGTATTTCCCATATTACTCAGAATAAGCCTAATCCTATATTATACCAGAAACCCTGACTGCCATTACCCTATACATGTCACATGCATCATCCCTCACCACAGTCCCACCCCTACATCACACCCAGGGGTTTCCTCCCTTTTTCTACACCACCAATGCTTTTATTACCATTTGCCGGCTAATGCAGATAACCCCAGGGCAGCATCATGGAGGTACCCCTGCTCACACCTTCCTCGTTGATAACAGCTATCTGTGGGTGTAACAGCTCATATCTAGGGGTGTAAATGATGTGCAGGTGTATTGGGGTTGCTGGAGAAGCATGCTGTGCATGTCTGCTCCAGGGGCTCCAGGGTGCGAGGTGGATTAAGGTGTTGCAGGTGTGAGGTGCTATGTACTATACCAAATGTGCAATCATACAACTCTGAAAGCCCACCTGGTCCATAGAGATTATGCCATTATTCTCAATGTGGATGCTTTCCAGTTATTTAAAAGTACCCACATGCATCTGCTGCACTTTTTTTTTTGCAAAATTCTAAAGCAAGTATAGGGTCAAGGAAGACAAGGTAATCCCAGCCGTGCTGATTATTTTTCAAATTTGGGTGATTCCCCATAGCTAAAACTTGATTAATATTTACTTTCTAGGGTGAGGTTTAAAAATAATGTTAAAAATATAAAAATACATACTTTTTTGGCCCAGCCATATTGAAGTGACAAACAAACAACTCCTGGGGTTAATTGCTTTCTGAGCTATTCCAAGAAATCCCTCATTTGACCGTCCTGTCACTGGCATCCTCATTAACAGATTGACTGAAAACGTTCCCTGACATAAGCCTCTGGGGGACTCTCTTTAAATTTGAACCTAATTGAAAAATCACTGATTCACGCATGTTTATTTTCACTGAGCATTGAATTTCTGGCTTTAAGGCAACAACCAGTGGAAATGTCCTAAAAGTAGGAAAAATACACTAGAGGTGGAAGAAAAATGGAAAGAAATTAATGGATGAAATTTAAATCGGAAAGATATTTGTCAGCAGGACTGAGAAATTATTTAGAATGAGATTCTTCGATGATTTGTTTCAGATTATTTACTGCTCAAGGAAGGAGCAATTGGTACTTTATCTGATGAACCGTTCACCAATTTAGAAAAGGGATATATTATGCCCTGGAGGATACTAGATACTGCAACACATAATTAGTGCACATCAAATCCTATAAAATGTATTTATTATATTTTCCCGGAGCCCACTATACTCAAGCTTATAAGTCGCAAGCCGGTTGTGGAGTCCTGAAGGGAATATAGACAAAGGTTCACGAGAATAGTTCATCACTGAGGGTTACCTACCCATGAGGCGGAGCCGAGTGTCACAACTCTCAGTTGCCCGTGGTAACCCAGTAAACACAACAACGTTGGTCAGACGTAAATCTACGTTGAATTTTGGTCTGAACTACGTAATTTTAGTAGGTTTATCAACGTCAAAATGTTAAGGTTTATTTACCAATCTCAAACCTGCAGGTCTGATTTACGTAGCTCCTGAAGAGGTAAATCTATGTTTAACACACTACATATAATTCTACATAGTGGGACTCAGACAAAGACTTGTAATATTGCAGACAAATTTACATTTACAAACAATATTCATACAAAGTAACTACTATAATTTTCAATCTCATCTCATTCTACGTAGTATATTCTTGTAGTTCAATTGAACAGCCTGAGAGTATAGATCTGTTGAATAGTTTTGGCTGCAGAGAGGCTTTGTATTTCTTCCATTACCACCAATGTGGTGTCCTCACAGTAAAGTGCCTCAAAGCACCTATTTTTGCACAATACTTTAATCACCTGTCCTTTATATATAAATATTCTATTGAATGTGGTTTATTTGCATGATATTGAATTCACAATTAATGAGAATTTACTGCTTGAATGTGGTAGATTTGTTAAGGAGCTGTAATATACTCTCCATAATTGATAGTGCTGCCACCTAGTGTGACACGGAAAAGTCATCTACCCAATTGAAGTTGAAAAGTTACATCTTTTAACGTAGATCTACGTAGAATATTTACGTCTGAATGAGGTAGATCAACGTAAATCAGACGTCTACATCTGTTGAACGTAAATAAACCTTAACGTTTTGACGTCTACAAACCTTCCAAAATTACCAATCTCAAACCTTTTGGTTGGACATCTACCTAGAGAAACCTCTGAGCTACGTTGGAACTACGTAGAGTGTTTACTGGGAAACCGTGTGAGTGCTTCTTTGTATTTATAGGTATTTATTTCATGTCATAAGTGACAATACCAGTTAAAATCTCACTTATTTGATTTCAAAAATAAAGCTATATTATAATGATTAATAATAAATGATGATGTCACAGGTCATGAGATAGGGTTTAATATTTAACAAGACCTCTTTGGTTAAACTATTGTACATGTTTTCTGTATTTACCGTGAAATAAATATCTATATACTTTATATACAGACCCAGGAGATATCCTGCACAGGTGAGGGAACAACTACTACACCTTCCTACTTCCTCCACGGCAAGCATGCAACGATAGGCTGGAGTAAACAGTACCAGCCCCTGCCCCAGTCTCTCACTTAGACTCACAGCGGGAGATGGACATACAAGAATAGGTTAAGTGTCTTAGGGAGGATCCTTTCTCTTTATCCTCTTTATCCCATCTACCCCCTTCTTCCACATCCACAGCTTGGCTTGGCGCCAACCCCGCAGAGAACAATGATAAAATGTCGTCTGCTATTTGGCGCCATTTTGTGTTGGTAAGCAAAGCATGCTCCCGCAGTCTGAAGAAGAGTATTTCCGTTTTTACTCTTCCCAGCTACAGCTCCCTGCTTACTTCCGGCCTTTGCAATGCATGGTATCACCCCCTACAGTTCCACTAGGTGCCCCTAATATCACCCAAAGGTACCAGTAGGCCGGTCCCTATGTTAGACTCTTGCCAAGCTCCTTGGCAGTCAACACCAACAGATAGAAGCGGTGTCTAGCTAAATGCATACATGGTTGATAAAGCTATTAAGGTTAGCAAAAAAATGTTTAAGTGGCACAAATGCTCATTTACTTAACTTTCCCTTAAGGTGGGTCGCTACCCTTTGATCAAAGTTAACAGAATCTCCCTATTTTTTTTCTACATGCAGTCTAAATAATATAGGCGTCTAGCCGGTTGGATTATTAACCAATGAGAAAATTCCCTGGGCTTCACTGCAGAAGTCTTAGGGGGCATTATGTAACAGCCTGTACCCATTGTGATTACTGTATCAGTGCTTATCTCGCCGGTTACCAGATCAAGCAATGGTGCCCCCTACTAAGGAACCTGCAACCTCGGTATAGAATCGGAAAATGAAAAGAAAAATGGGGGGTCCCGACCTACTTTTTTCGATACAGAATTTTCAAAAATTAAAGTTTTTTTAATTTTCTCTAAAAGTGAGAAAAAAGTGTGAAAACTTCAATAATTTTTTTAAATATCAATCATTATGCACAGAAATGTAAATCTTCACAGGTGAAGTGCCTATATGTTCTACTTTACTGCAAAAATAATTTTACCATTGTATGCCATGGCATTCTGGGTAAAAATTTGATGTTTTGGGATAGAATAGGATTAATTTGCTATTATTTTGTAGCCTTATTGGCTAAAAATAGTATTCAAAATTAACAGAATCTTTTTAAACTCTCTCAGAAAATAGTTCAGATCATTTGCTAACTTATGAAAGTGATTTTGATAGGGGGTCCAGGGCATATTTTTAGTTTTTTTGGCCTTTGAAGTCTAAAAATATAGCAAAATCGGTCTAAATCTCACATTTAAAGCTAAAAATAAAGTGTAAAATGGCTAGAATCAGGGTAGAGAATGGCTACAATTTATACCATTGATTACTTTAAGTAACTTAATTATATCTATATCATTCTAGATAATGATTTAATGGTAAAAAGGTTCAATGTTCTAACTTTTGATAAAAATAACAAATATCATTGGCTACAAATACATCAAATATTCAAAGTTCCATAAAATGCTCAATTTTGCTCGAAATCTTCCAAATTTTTAACATGGCTTATTCAGCATGTATATGTATCAGATTATGCAATATTAGCTCATTCTGATACATTTAAGCTATATGCGCAGGTACCTGCGCAGTGTGTTCACATTCAAGAGGTAGCGACCCACCTTAAGGCAGAAAGAGTGACAAGTGTAAATCAAGTTAACAATACATTGTCAGTTCACTATTGTCTTCTCAGCCAGAACATTACTCAGCGGATATCCGTTGGGTGGTATAAGCTTCTTGAAGGATGCCACAGCAAACATAAAAGGGGAAAACAATACCATGACCGTGATATGTATGTCATTAAGATCCAATCAGATAAGAAAAGGCTTATTTGTGATATGAACACCAGCTATGAAAGAGAATTACATTAGGGCAATTATACACACAATGGCTGATAAGGCACATAGATAATCATACTTAACGCATTGGCCTGTCCAAGTACATAGACTCCTTAATTTAAACGAGTTAGTGGTGTATCCCTGGCGCCTAGACAATACCAGCACTTAAAACCTCATTTTATTATGGATTCATTAATTTCAAAGCAATGCTACCCTTGGGGTCTGTTACAAACGTCATGGAACGTAATTATGTTATGATTAACGTTTTTAAAAATTTACATTAGTGTTTAAAAAGTTATATTAATATTAGTGAATGTTTCAAATTAAACTGGGGTTTTCCATAACGTCCATAACGTTAAAAAACGTCCATAACGTAAAAAATCTGTAACGTAAACATGTTTTGTAACACTCCCTTGAAAACCAACGTAAAAATTTGTAACACCCTCTTTTTGCGCTTTTTTTACATTGTGTTTTGTAACAGCCCCCCTGGTGTTGATAGGGTCTGGCGCTTACTAGTATTTGAAAACCGAGCACTTTCACCAGCCAATACGGTACACCCTGCTCTGACTAAGCCAAAGGAATAATAGTCACTGTTGGTTGGAATGCCATTCTACAAGGAATGCTAAAGGACCAAGGCTGTAGGTTTGCCAAGCCACAATCTTAGTCTCTGTTAGAGAGGGTGGGCTGGGCTTCAGAAGGTGGTGGTGAAGTATTCTGGACACGTTCAGTCATAAGGTAGGCTAGCCAGGGGTGCTCTAACCTTTAGTATATACCAGGGTCATACGCCAACCACCTCCTACATACTGACATTCTCAGGGGTAGGGAACTATAATACGAAGAGTCACAATGACCCAGGCTGTAGTTTGAAAGTATGATTTATAAGTTTCTATATGTTTAGAAAATATGTTTCTTTAGGTGGGAAAGTTGTGGGTTGGTATGAAGAAGAAAACAGTGGGGGGGGGGGGGGGAGGGGTAAGATAAATATCGGTTAACATACGTAAAACGGTGTACAAAAACGTGTAATAGGTGAGAAGTAGTAAGATATCTGTGCATAGAAGAGATAGCAAGGGAGACGTAACCTTAATGATCTCCTTGGTCTTTGTGTGATAACCCTTAGCGATATGAGAAGAATTACCCCCCCAAAAAAAGCAAAATTACCAAGTTCAAACTCCACTGATACAAGAAAAACGTACCATTGTACTTGTTAAAACCTTGTCATCAACGTGGTAAAAATAATATAATGCTACATCAGGGAGGTCACACACATCAATGTTTAACATTAGTGTATACATTATTAAGCATTGTACTACAATTTGTAGTGCATTGTATGAAGGTGATGGGATCATAACTTCGAAGTAGGCCTTTTCCACAGGGAGTGTCTGAACTTTGAATGTGAAAGGGGCGGAACACTAAATGCATAGCTTTATGCATCTTCACTGTACATCTATACATAACCTTGAGTTGAGAAACCCCCACCTTTCCCAGGAACAAGACAGCAAAGAGGAAGAATACAACATACCCTAATGATTGAACAAACACACGACTATAGTATGGAGGTTTATAAAACTAAACATAAACAGTTACAGATACATGGGGTAGTATAGAGTACACAGTATCATGTCAAACATACAGGTTAGGATACAGTTTATAAATCCCTACAGTACAAGTCAATATTACAGATGAAGAGTTACAGTTCATAAAATACATATTTGAGTCAAACATGAACACAGGAGTGGTTTTATATCTCCAGGAACCATCTCCTCTAGATGTTTTCATACTATTTGTTTACCAAGCTCTCCTACATCGCTGCATTTATAATTGTGTCCTGCATAAATAATCATAATCACAGCTCCCTCTCCCCGGATACACCACCCCTCTTCGTTACAAGAACTTAATTACCAACTGATCAAAGTACACAACAGACCCCCTGCCTACCCCTAAATGTATTTAGATTCGGCTGATCTGCCCTGCTTGGGATGAGCTAAGTTACAGCCGGTTACACCCCGTTGCAAAGTTTGTTTATGCTCTCCCACCTCCCGGCACTCGGCATGTTAATAGAGCTATAGGTGGTTTTCTAATCTCCCAGCGTCCCCTTGGCTGTTCCGGTCTGGGTATGCGATATTGATTCTACGCATGCGCACCTTTCGGAATAGGGTGGGCGGGTAGGGGGAGTCTAATCTCGCGAGAACACGTATGTCTGCGTGGCTAGAGGGGTATATATTGACACTTTAGTATGGTAGGAGTCCTAGGACTCTATGAGCAGTGATGAGGCGATATTGGTATGTGCTCATGCAATTTTGAGGCTTGATCACCGAAGTGTCCTTTCGCGCTTTTCTTCCAAAATGAAAGAAGTAGTATTTTCAAATATAAAACGTATCTAAGCTTTTCAAACTTACGTATAATGGTTACCCGGCCCTTTGTGAAGTTTGGATAAATCTATGCCTTGTTTTCAGATTCTGAATTGAAATAACTTCACAGTGAGTAATGAAATTGAAACACGGATCCTTTGAATAGGATTATCATTATCCATTTTTTTCCCAATGATAAAGACTTTTCTTATAACACTGCTGAAGGAGTCATGAAAAATAAATATGATAACTCGAGTTCTGTCTGCGTGAAAATTAAATTGACCATACTGTACTCACTGACCATTTTCTCTAACATGGATACAGAGTTACATCTGGGCAAACAAGAAAAACATGAGCACAGTGGCAATCCTATTGAAATGTAGACACCATGTTCAACATGGCATGGGGATATGTGAATTGTGACAGACATGTTAAACCAACCCCAACCTATACCCACGACAGCCAAGTCTAAACTGCCACGCATCTATATAGCGTTAATCTAGGAGACAAGCTATAGACATTTATGAAGGGTAGGGAATCTAATATATGAATTTATCTTTGTTTTTGGGTCACTTTACATGCGAACCTTTTGATATTACGATTTAAGGAAGGTAGCCTGCTGGTGAGCCCGGATTATTGGTTTATTTAAAATTCAAAAGAAAGAGAGAAAAAATGGGTTCCCGAAGATTTATCGAGTCCCTATCTCAGATGGAGAGACATAAAAACATTTTGTTATCTTTTACCAGAATCAGCAGCAGTAGGCCCTAGTACAGTGAAGCCCCTCACGCTGTGGGAGACTACATAAGCTGGTTCCTGTCGAGCTGCAACGATAATATACCACACAGAACCAGCGGGCGACCAGGTACCAGCGAGTCCAGTGACTACTTCCACAAATAGGGACGGGTCATGAAAAGAGCAGCACCATTTTGGAATCGGTACAGAGCGGTCGTCATCCACCTGTTTATATTGTTTGAAAGACTGTACATATGGAGTAACTTTTGCCAAATATAAACTGAAACCAACTTGCGGCTCGGCCCCGGGGACCTCTATAATGATTCAAACTCAAGCTCAAACTCAAGGAACCAGCTAAGATTGCAATGCATCATGGGTTCAAATAACAATGTAATGACCTCATTTCCCCTACAAAATGGCGTCGGAGCTACCTAGTCCACAACACAGCCCAGCAACAAATGATGGTTTAAATGGGCTTCACCCTATTTGAGAAAGGGAATCACGTGGTCCTTCTCAGATCAAAACGAGGCTAGACTCGGGTTGTGACGGACACGTGACCGTGGACAAGTGACGTCACAACATGGCGTCTGTTGATGTGTAGACACAACTTTCTCCTCACTCCCTGCCCCCAGCCCTCACATCAACTCTCTCCTTTCACCACCCCCTCCCCATTCTCCCCCCTTCTCCTTCCTCCCCCGTAGGCTAACATGGACCAGACAGGTCGAGGGACAGCCCGATGTTCGAGGGTTTGTCTGAATCTGGGTAAAGGCTTGCTGTTTACATGAGCATCTGCACATGTATGTGTTTCACTGTATCACATATTGAACCGTACCTTTCATGAGTGAATTTAAAATACTTCAAAATACTGATATGCATTGCATAGCTAAATTTATTATCACAAATGCGTTTAGCACATCAGCTCTGGTCAGCTGCTAGCACTGTGGCTCTTACATGCAAACTGACATCAATGGCAAACTGACAAGGATGGTGAGGAAGGGTACATGCATTAGGTACACAATAATGGGGCAGTATAGCTGTGTGTGTATGTACACCCTGGATGTACACACTAATGATTAATATGTGGGACTTGACTGATCCATACCCTATAAGCTGATGTACCCACTATCTACCTTTATCATTCTGGCCAAATGGCTAGTTCTAACACAACACAACTGAGCTGACTGCTCATGGATTAATGTATACCAACCCTACTCATGACATCATTTATCATTCTATTTGACACTATACCAATTACATGATAAATAAAACAATGGCTTTTTAGGAAGGCACACCTAGTTAGAGAGAGAGCAGTACTAATCTAATCCCATTCTCATCATCGCTGTGGCGAAACATATTATTGATATGTCATTGATCTGTTGATGTCATTGATATGTTATTGTATGAATATTGCCGTAAAATAATGAATAGCAGATTGACTATAGTGATCTAATAGTTCAGCTCCTAACAAGGCTGCAATGGTCGATGGTAATGATGATGATATAGTTTTAAAACCACTACAGCCGAAGGCTGGTGGGCAGGTCCACAGGGCCCATACGGACCAAACCCGAAATTTGACAATATATGAGCTGATATAACATCCGCATTGGTGTACACACCTGTGACAACGTAAATACTCAATTGTGACTGCCACCAAGCAATAACTCTGGTAAGAAATGCATCGATATCTTGGTGAACACTGGGCCTAATCCGACATCATCTCTGTACCTAAGCCAGCCCCTTTACACAAACTGATCCACACACCCTCAGAAAGGTGAGCGTCACTGTCGCCAAAAACACACTCATCTGAACGTCAGGCACTGCCTGGCTTTCAGGTGAGCGTGCTTTTGGCGACATATACCTTCTGTACGTCCGTTGAGTGGCAGTGGATTACTTCTGATGAGGAGTCTTGAGGCAAAGGGTGAAAAGTCTGGAGCAGGAGAGGGAATCAATCAATCCCTTGGAAATGGGGAAAGTAACCCCCCCCCCTTCCAAAGGAAAAAGGAAAATAAATCCAACAACTCGCAGCTTACAATAGATGAGATTTCCAGAGTGGCCTCCTACACGTTTCACCGAGCATTACTTTACTGTTAACATTGTAGATGAAGTATGCATCCATGTAAGATAATCTACTTCTTCAGTAACATAGAATAATGTTTGAAAACGGCAGTGGCAATTCATCAAATATACACAGCTCATCATGCAGCAACTCAACCGGCCGAAGGATCATGCTGCTCTAGTTACTATAGCACAGTTGCCTTCTGCACACAACACCTATATGGCTAATAACCCTGTATATATACATGAGGCTTAGCCTTGTAACAGCTTAGGCTTTGGCTGCCTGCCCCGAGCTTAGATCACTCTGGAGGAGGAGGAGAGGCTGGTGGGGATTCCTCCAGTCCATCCTGCCTCCTCCAGGGTGGCCAGAAGCCGTGGTCCGGGCGTGGAATGCCTTCATTAGTCTCCTCCAGGGGGTGGGAGGATGCCTCTGGCCTTGGGAGAGAGTGTTAAAGAGCCAGCCTCGAGTATGTCCGACTGCTCCAGCACCCATCACTATTCATCGTCATCCACCATCTCGATATTATCTGAACAGTAACATTCCATATACATTTTGTATATGGTATTGTTGGTTGAATAATCTTTTATCTATAATTGGTAGTATAATGTACAATACATTAATTAATTAACATTAAAACAGATTAGAAGAACATAGAATTGCAGTACCATTGTTTCTCCCACCTCCCAGAAGTATGACATATAGTTAGCATAATTTATTGGAATTGTGAAGTATACGCCTTTTATAACTTGAGGATTTCCCTAAACCAAAAATAGAAATAAGACTGAGAGTTGTAGCCAGCACGTTTACATTCATTGTCCATCTGATATGTTCATCTACCTCAGAACCAACAATGGAAAGGCTTAAGTTGTTAGTTTTTGTTTGCCTAATCTACAACTCAACCGACCTACTAAATGGCTGTCTGGTCTTATTCCCATGGGTCCCACAGCCCGCCCTTTGTCTTTTTTTCTGTTCCTGTATCTCCGAATTCACAGCATTTTCTGAAAGGGTGAAAGGCTATACTTGGTGAGGTTTCTATTACGCTACACTAGCACTTCCCCATTAAAGTATTCCATAGAACTATTAAAGCAGATTATTAATAGTAAAGGTCCCTCCTGATGCCTTTGTGTACCTCAGTATGGTGATTCCACGCAGTCTGGGCAATTATACAAAGCAGATGGAATATGTGTTCAAAGTGAGTAGGCCTACATGGCTACCCACCGGACACCAGTGTTTTAAAAACACTATAATTAAAAGAAAATACCACTGCCATTTTGAGAAAAAAGTTACTCAGATAACCCACATACCGCACACCTTCAGCATTTTGAACAGACTCCTCAGCCCATGACAAATACATTTGCACCTATTCCAGGAAGGCACCACTTTGCCCTCCCAGAAAACAAGAACTATCCTATTTCAAACCTCACACAAAACACCTCCCTGCCTCTCATCATCTGTTCATTCTTCCTCTGATCTGAGTGAACTTCAGAGAGTTGCTCAGGGCAAAAGGTGTGAGCAGCTCAGAGCAGAAAGTGGCAGTGGAGGTGTAATGTGACTGTGGGGCTGCAGACAGGGGTGGGGGTTATTGGGGTGATGGCCAAGGCCCTGTCAGGGTTGGGGGAACTGAAGCCGGCAAGTATGTGGATGGGTCAGAAACCCTCTCAGTAACTCAGAACTGCTCACAATAACTCACAGGGAGGCTATAATGGACTGCCTCAGCACTGGCCCCTGCAGGTATAGAGGTGCTACACACAGACTGATTGGTTAGGCAGTTGGGGCACTTAGTTTGAGTTTTGTTATATATCCTGACAGCAGTAGACTGATTGCAAGTTTGGTGGCCTCCATACTGGAGCAACTCGCTGATTTTATACTGAAACTTTGTCAGCTCCGACTCAGTTTACTGATATTGTATCAGTTTACTGATATTGTATTCTGTAGGTGTGGATTTATTTGATAACGTCGATACCCAAGACTTTAATCAATTTCGCATACCTTTCTAGAATTTGATTACATTCTTCACAAAGCGTATCTTTTCGCAGGACAGCATAATGTAAATAACATTCAGTATCGTTATATAGATATTTGACGACATTCTATTTATCAGATTTCCATACGACAGTTACAGTGTCTCCACATTTTCGTGACTCCAAAGGAATGCATGCCATTCTATTGACATCTATTCACGTTGCCTTTCGATTTGTTTGACTATTTAAGTGTTGCGTATTTCCACATGCATGCAATGGTAGGGCCAGAAAACACACACTCATAGAAAGCAATGAGAAATAGTAATGGTGCATGTCAGCATGACTCAATGCAAGTTTTGTGACAAATTATTCTCATTAGTTTTGACAAATAGAGCCCCATAATGAATGGTGTACACGCCAACCCGTGTAATGGCAATTTATATTAAAATGGTTGTTGGTCCCTTTTCTGTTTGATGATATTGAGTGAATATTCCTGCAAAAATTAATATTTTAGAAGTGCAATATTTGCTTTCCATAGCATGATAACATCAGTTGAGCACAGATCCAAAACAAGAATGCAAATAGCTAATTGTCATTGTGTAAAAACATAAATCGCAAGATCCATTGATTCTATTAGCGATTGGTACGACTCATCGGGAGGAGAACATTGATTTCAATATACCTCAAACACACTTACATTCATAAAAAAAGAGTCTTCTCTTTTCAAACCCAAAGGCAATGTCTGAAGCGAAAAAAGGACCATACTATTCATAGGCATCCAATTCCCCTCTGGCCCTACATGATAAGGCGGAGACCAGGGACGGCGTTCCTAAGATGAACACTCTCCGAGCGGAGACCTCCTCACCTATACACTCCTGCCAGAATTATACCCAAATGGAAATCACTCCCCGAGGTCATTGGGCGATAATAGGAGCCAACTCCATCAGGTGTTTAGTTCCGTGAATGGCCGCCGGAAGTATAGGGGGCGCTCTTCAGGAAGGCTGAAGGTGCGATGGCCTTGGGTCGTTTAGGGGCGAGGGACTGCTAGGTTTCTATTAGTTTATTTTTGTCTTCTATTTCCTCAATGTCTGCACCCCTCTCTAAATTGACTCACTTCAGTTTTTTAATGGGGTGAGGATGAAATGATGGTTTAGTTTTCCCACTACAATCCGCAGACTATCCATATTCAAGATTGATGTGCAAAGGTCGCAAACGCAAAGCTATTTGTAAATGCATCTCTTATTGCAAAACCTCCCTAGGCAATCTTCCAGTGGCATATTTCATAAGCATTCTTCTCTCGGGAGGAGGGAGAATCTATAGTGTGAAAACTATTGATAATTCAAACATTTGCACTGAATTGTCTGACGAGTGTACTAGTATACCTATAGGTTCCCCTTGTTTTACTGTATTGTTTCAACCCTACCATCTTTACCCTCAAACTTGCACTTCCCCATACATGCTGTGCTACATGTAGCAGTATATTCAAGCTTCTACAGAGTTCATAATAATATTATCAAGAAAATATTGTCATATCAAAAGTGATAAATATCTACAACAAACGCTTTAAATGAACTCATCCTTCGAATAAGGTGACTGCATGCTTGTAAACGCTGCCACAATTTATACCCCCCTTAGCTAATGCTCAGAAACTTTTTCAATAGTTTTTGGAGTTAGCTGCCATGCTGCATATCTCATCATCCCCATCTCATACACTTCTTTGCACCTGACTTGCCCCCTATCGTCCCCGCCCGGCCTCTCTGACAGCTACACCCACCCGCCGACAGTTCTGATCGGCAGGGAAGACATCTCATTTCCATGTTGCAACAATTTTCTGATGATAGACTATAGAAAGTAGGAATAGGTAGGAAAAATACAAACCTCGACCTCTGTGAGCATGCCTCGAGGCATGCATATGGTGGGGGTCTCTTGGGGACGTCAGGTGAACTCTGATGACGTAAGGACGTGACGTCATGTACGTCATGACGTGGTACCCTGGGGAGGATAGTGTGTCTAGTGTAGATATGTGGCTCACCTGTTCTGTGTTTCTCAATAATTAGAAGGGCTATAGATAGAATGTAAACCGTATGCAGGTTAGACACAGTGGTTGGGATAGACCTTATAGACTATAATAGAGTCTATTATATAGTCTATGATATAAAATAGTCTACAAAAAGTATAGTCTATAATGTCAGAGATATATTATATCTGATTCTGCGATGTTTTTACACTTTGCTTTAGGCAGCTGGCTTAGCTATTAATGCATGCATATATCAAAATAATGGTCTCAAATGTCAGTCCAAGCAGACTTTATATGTAGCAAGGTCAATTAATCCCCTTAAACTTGCTATACTGGGAAACTATGATGTTATTGCGCTAAAAACTACCATGATGATTACATAACATTCCAATATTGATCATTGCAGATTCTCTCACATTTTACCATTTTCTTCCAGTTCTGAATTAAACAGCTAATGTACAGCACTACAATGAAAACATGCCAGTTCACTTACCACTTTAATTCAAAATGGGCTATATGGGAATTCTTCAAGGTATTTCAATTTCAATCACCAAACCTGCCAGGCTCTGTGACATAATCATCTACGAGGTAAGTCTAGCAGTAGATCATACGGCTTGTATGTTTATATCCATAGGAAAAAAAACCAACAAAGTCATGCTGTAATAAAACAAAATATCTGAGTCATTATTCATCCAGGGGAATTACTTCCCTTACCCTCATAAATGCCAGCTCAGCACCTGCCGCGTCCTAATTCACACCATCCTGCAGCAGTGGGCAGTAGTTAATGAACCACAAAATACACTCACATAAAGAAAGCACAAGCACAACTCCTAATCCCATCCCAACACTCTTATTGCTACAATAAGGACGTACATTTCGGAGTTTCTACCTGCGAACATCCCCTGCCAATGTCTTCACTATGGACTGATGGGTTGGAGATAGAAATGTACTACTAGCAACACCATCCCAATAACCACCGGGGGTATATACACCCTCCTCGCTGTAAATATTTTGGGGGATAACATTCCCTGTGGGTTATCTTCCCGTGCGCATGCGCAAACCACACCTTCACTGAGCGCCAACCTGGGCCTTATCTTCTTGTTTCCCATCATCGAGTTCTCGCGAGAACTCACGGCGTTGCCGTCAGGCGCTCCCAGAATGCTTTGCGTCCCACAGAGTGACAAATCTCCCCTCCCCTGGTGGTGAGTTGATAAACTAACTACCACGACCCCATCAGTTTCGCACTTTTTTCCTGCTTCTCCTCTCCAATCTTCTCCTCCCCTTTATAACATCTCATAGTCATAAATCCACTTTCCCTTCGCGTCTGAGAATGTTCACAGCTCCAAATTTCACAGATTAGCCAAATATATGTTCTTGGTTAAAACCCACCTACTTGGAAGTTCAGGAATATTATAACGTCTGCATCCAGGCATTTTGACAATATATTTTCCTAAATGTTGTCCCAGTACGTCATACCTGTGGCTCATGTATTTACCTGCAGCATTATGTCTTCATGACGGTACGTCTTGCTGTGGGGTACACCTGTACCACCCAGGTATGTCAGATATTGCCTACCCGTCTCACAGCATCTGGACATGTAGACTCAACATCTTACTTGAAGTCTCTGGGAATTCATGTTATGAGAAAGATGTGCAGTTTTTATTCAACGTGTCATATACGTTAATAAAAACATACACACGTTTTGCTTAACAGTGTAAGGATCTTTAGGCACACGAGTGTGATTTATAATGTATAAAATTATGGTGAAAGATGATTGTATTCTTGGCTATTATATTGATATCACATCAACGTTTCATTGGCTACGGCGGGTTTGCTAAAGGTCTCTAATGATTCGTGAACTTCATGAACGTCACTTAGAAAAGCACCGACCCTGTGTTGATTGAAGAAACCAGATCTATGTGAGATTCTCATGAGTCCTTTAGAGTTTAAAGAATGCAACATGTCAATTTTGTTCCCATATGGAATAGCATTAACAGGTATGCATTTTTCCAACTTCAAGGCAGTTCTCCCAACAGGGCTCTTATCTATAAAATCCTAATTAATCATTATAACATATCAAGATAAAATGTGACATAACAACAGAGCAAAGTAAGGGGTTCTGTGGTGTAGTGGTTATCACATCTGCTTTACACGCAGAAGGCCGCGAGTTCGAACATCGCCAGAACCTTGGCTTCATTTCTTGCTCAATAATTTGATTATCATACTTCAGTCATCAATCATTTAAGTATTTAGTGGGGTATAATGATATTTAGATATATTTCGAAGTCGGATTCTTGCTGCTCCGGCCCTCTAGTGATACTTGGGTGAAGTGAGGACCAATAGTCTGGGTTTCATTAAAAGGGACCATTAGCAAACCCAATGCAGCTCATTAAACGTAGACGTAGGTGCTAAAACCTACATTACGTGCACGTTTTATGAGCAACGTCGGTTTGCTAAAGGTCCCAAGTATTAGTCTATACTTTTGCACACTGCATCATTCCACCATTATGTATTTTCCCCAAGATGTGTCTTCTGGCAGATTTAATTTGATGATATAGTTTTCCAACCAACCAGCAGAGGACTAGTCAACAAATTGGGTGCCATAAGGGCTTCTGTGGTGTAGTGGTTACGCGGGAGTGGTTATCACGTCTGCTTTACATGCAGAAGGCTGAGAACCTTCATTATTTCATTGTATACTGGACATCTAGCTTCTAAATTTAAAATTTCAGAATTTTATTAAAAAATTTAAATGCATCTGGAGATTTATCAATATCGTTACACCACCCACCAAGTTCTTACTAATTGACATGAGGGTGATAATCGAGTTATGAAGTGAAAAATATAGTCGAGGTTCTGGCGAGGTTCGAACTCGCGGCCTTCTGCGTGTAAAGCAGACGTGATGACCACTACACCACAGAACCCCTTCTGCCTTTCAAGCTTCTATTTTTCTCCTGAACATATACTACCTAGGCCAGCAATGTGAACAATGACAGACCCAAAAAGAAGATACTAAATGCCTACCGCCAAAACCTCTCGGTGACAAATGTGTACTCCTGGAGGAGGCACATGCAAAAAAGAGACAAGAATGAGAACAAATAGAAGTAGATCCATCAATCACAAGCTCCTTACTTGCTTACCACTCTAAGCTACAGAGGCCTACATCTACATTAATAAACCAGAAATGCTATATCTTCCTCAATAGGGACCTTAAGCAATGACAATGTAGCTCACTAAATGCAGACTTAGCATATGCTTTCAGCATTGCCATATCTGTGTTTATCAAGCAACTTCCTGTTTGCCAAAGGTTTCTAAAATGTCAATATCCCAATGTTATGTAAAACCAGTTCCTGTACTCCTACAAAGACCAAGTCACTATTCATACTTGCGTTTTTGGAAACAAGGTTATTTAATTGTGAAAATCAGGAGGTCAATTTTTCCCATCACACTATAACATTGTATGTGCTTTTGCTTTGGGTCTATAGATACCAAGATTATCCAAGGAATGGAAAATGGAAGGTTCTGGCGAGGTTCAAACTCGCGGCCTTCTGCGTGTAAAGCAGACGTGATAACCACTACACCACAGAACCCCTCACCCCCGGGGGGGGGGCACTCAATTTTTTTTGACAGGGGTGTCCGGCTGGACCCCTGGCAACCCTTGACCCTTGCTTAGGGAGATTTCCAAAATGAACCATTTCATACGGAGATTTTGGCCAAAAATGATTTTCTGCTTAGAGAGATTTGGGAGAAAATGAACCCTTGCCTAGGGAGATTTTGGTAAAAATGGACCTTTTAATTGGGGTATTTTGAAAATGAGCGGAGATTTTGGTAAAAATGGTGTCGATTCAGAGGAATTTTTGTCAAAATGACCCTTGCTTAGGGAAATTTTGCAAAAGTTGACCCTTGCTTAGGGAAATTTCGCAAAAGTTGACCCTTGCCTAGGGAAATTCTTCAAAGAAGTGGACCCTTGCCTAGGGAAATTTTGTTGAAAAAGTACCCTTGCCAGCCGGACACTTGTGTATGCAAAATATACTAAGTGCCCCCCCCCCCGGGCCCTCACCACACTTGGTTGTTATGTCACATTTAATCTAGGATAGGTTATTGTGAAATTAGGACTCCATAGATAAATGCTTTGGGAAAAATGCATAACTCACTATGGTATTCTATATTGGAACAAAAATAGAGACCTTTAGCAAACCTGACGTAGCTCATTAACGCAGACGTAGTAGTGCTAAAGGGATAGGCTACGTCTGCATTTAATGAGCTTTTACGTGGTTGCTGAAGGTCCCTATTGACATGTGTGTCCTTAAACTGTAGAGGACTTATGGGAATCTTATGAACTTCTCAAGCCTGCCATATACAAACCATACCATTTGGCGTCTGAAATTTTAAACCTATGACTATGTATATCTCCTATAAGCATAATTAGAAAATTGAAAATTGAAGGTTCTGGCGAGGTTCGAACTCGCGGCCTTCTGCGTGTAAAGCAGACGTGATAACCACTACACCACAGAACCCCTTACTATACTTGGTTGCTATATCACATTTAATCTTTTTTTTTTTTTTTTTGATTTGAGATGGCGAAGAGTTGCCAATCCCGTTTATTATTTATACTGGACATAAAAAACAGCTTGTTCAGCTCGATGAGTATTCTACATCCAGTTTTCACATGTAGTCGCTGTATCATAATACTATAATGAATATGTGGAAAAGGAAAATAACAACAATGGATATGCCTGGTGATATTATACCATCACCCAGGCTATCGTTATGCTTTGTCAGGTTACTACTTAATAAACCGATTTAAATATATAATCAAGTACAGAAGACACGTCTATATTTCTATACCTCAGCAATATATATAATTACATTGAAAATAATGTGATGGGATGAGACATTTAGGGGCGGGCACCCCGTACATCTTGATAAGTCTATGCTTTATAAAGTGATTATTTACCGGTAATACTACATGTACTTAAACTCATATGTAGCAAGAAAAGGTACAATATACATAGCTATCCGATGCAGTCTTCAGGTTAAGTTATAATTAGTACTGCCAAGCCATTTTTTTCTATTTAGCTTGAAGGCCTCATAGTCTAATATGCTTCTTATGTTAAGGTTGTTCCAGGACACTGCCCCCCTATACAGAGCGCTTTTTTTACAAGATTCATTTTTTGGCTTGATGCATAGAAATAGAGGTGCGTCATGAGCTCGGGTGAATACATTCCTAATATTTCTTATGTCCATATTATTTTTTTGCTTAAACATAAAATTCACAAGGTGCATTACACGTCTAGGTTGTAGCTTTGAGATGCGTGCCTGTTGATGAGTTAATATAACCGGATATCTATAATCCAACCCTAAACTCATACGCAATGCTCTATTCTCTACGACCTGAATTTTATCTAAGGTGGCCTTTCTTGCAACTCCATAAAAAATATCTCCATAGTCAGCATGTGGCAGCACCATGGTCTTATACATATATAACATTGTGTCATTACTCATACAATCCCTTAGGACAGCCATTTGGTGTACCCGATAGACTACTTTTTTATATGCAGATTCAGCTTGCATGTTAAAATTTAAAACAGGGTCCAAAATTACTCCTAGATATTTAAAGCTGATGCATCTGTCAATTTCTTTATCTCCAAACCAGACCTTATGAGCTATTATCTCTTTCAACCTCGATCTAAGACCAAAAATCATGTAATTTGTTTTTTTTGCATTTAAAGTGAGCTTATTTTTCCTAAACCATAGAGATAAACGTGTCAGGTCCTGTTCAAGAGAGACATTTAACTCATTAAGGTTGTGCCCTGTCATTGACACCACCGTGTCATCTGCATACAAGTAAGTTTTGGAGTTGAAAATGACATTTCTCAAGTCGTTTATATACACTAGAAAGAGGGTGGGGCCCAAAATGGACCCCTGAGGGACCCCACAGACCACATCCCCTTCATCAGAGGTGATTCCATTAGCAAAAGTTTTTTGTTTTCTGTTTTTAAGATAATTAGCCAACCATTTATAAAGAAGACCTCCGACACCTAATTTTGATAATTTTTCTAAAAGAATAGAGTGATTTACGGTGTCGAAAGCCTTCTTTAAATCCACAAACACAGATAAGGTATAGTGTCTATTGTTAATGCCCCTATATATGTCATCAGTAAAATAGGCAACAGTAGAAATGGTAGAGTGATCCGCCCTAAAGCCACCTTGCTGAGTGTCCAATAGGTCGTTATCTTCAAGGTAACCTATTAACCTATTATTAACTATTTTTTCTAATAATTTACCTGCAATAGGCAGTAATGTTACAGGCCTTAGGTTTGCCACGTCAGCCTTATTGCCTTCTTTCTGTAGGGGGATCACAGTACCAATCTTCCACTTATCGGGTATAACAGAGCTGGTGAATGTTTCATTAAATAAAACCGTCACCCTATCTGGTATAGCTAACATACAGTCCTTAAGTGCTCTAGAGGATATGCCGTCAATGGCCGACGACTTATTCACCTCAATCTCTTTTATATATTTCAGGACCTCTACCTCGTCCGTGCGTATGTCTCCTATACCCTCCTCCCTTAATAAACCATCATATGACCATTCATCGTCATAGGTTGAGGCCAGCTTGGGTCCTATGTTCAAAAAATAATTATTTATAAAATTTGGAGTGTCGTCTGGCAGAATATCTATATCATTTTCCTGATCTCTTAAGTTAAAGTTGGAATGTTCGCGTTTACCTTTAATAATTGTATTAAGTATTTTCCAGAATTTCTTACTATCTTTTTGGTTCTCTTCTAGGCTATCTCTTATAAATTTGGCTTTAGCTTTTTTGATAATTTTATGTACATTATTGCGTAATTTACTTGCATTTTGCCAGTCGACAGGACTCTTAGAAACCTTTGCCCTTCTTAGCGCTAGATCCTTATCTCTAATTATCTCCAGGATATAATCAGTTATCCAGGGTGCTCTATCTTTCCTCAAAATCTAGGATAAGTAATTGTGAAATTAGGACTGCATAGATAAATGCTTTGTTCGAATAATTGCAAACTTGGGAAAATGCATAACTTATTATGGTATTCTGTATGGGAACGAAATTGAAATGTGTGTCCTTAAACTTTAGAGGACTCATGGGGATCTTATAAACTTCTCTGCCTGCCACATACAAACCATACCATTTGGCATCTGAAATGTTAAACATATGACCATGTTATATCTCCAAGCATAATTTATTATTAGTGTAATAAGAACCCATGTAATTGTTTCTAAGTAGACTAGATAAACCCCTTCTGTTTGCTGTCAATATCCTAAGTGGCCACCTCCAATAGGATTGGCCAGTGAGTGCTATTTATGGGATCAAACAAACACAGTTCCCTGTGCTTGGTGCAGTCAGTAGGGTCATCACACTATAACATGTTATGTATTTTGGGTCTATAGATACCAATATAATGCAAGGAATGGAAAATTGAAGGTTCTGGCGAGGTTCGAACTCGCGGCCTTCTGCGTGTAAAGCAGACGTGATAACCACTACACCACAAAACCCCTCACCATACTTGGTTGCTATATCACATTTAATCTAGGATAAGTAATTGTGAAATTAGGACTGCATAGATAAATGCTTTGTTCGAATAATTGCAAACTTGGGAAAATGCATAACTTATTATGGTATTCTATATGGGAACGAAATTGACATGTGTGTCCTTAAACTTTAGAGGACTCATGGGGATCTTATAACCTTCTCTGCCTGCCACATACAAACCATACCATTTGGCATCTGAAATGTTAAACATATGACCATGTTATATCTCCAAGCATAATTTATTATTAGTGTAATAAGAACCCATGTAATTGTTTCTAAGTAGACTAGATAAACCCCTTCTGTTTGCTGTCAATATCCTGAGTGGCCACCTCCAATAGGATTGGCCAGTGAGTGCTATCTATGGGATCAAACAAACACAGTTCCCTGTGCTGGGTGAAGTCAGTAGGGTCATCACACTATAACATGTTATGTATTTTGGGTCTATAGATACCAATATAATGCAAGGAATGGAAAATTGAAGGTTCTGGCGAGGTTCGAACTCGCGGCCTTCTGCGTGTAAAGCAGACATGATAACCACTACACCACAGAACCCCTTGCTATACTTGGTTGTTATGTCGCCTTTAGCAAACCCGACGTAGCTCATTAAACGCAGACATAGTAGTGCTAAAGGGATAGGCTACGTCTGCATTTAATGAGCTTTTACGTGGTTGCTAAAAGTCCCTATTGACCTGTGTGTCCTTAAACTTTAGAGGACTTATGGGAATCTTATAAACTTCTCAAGCCTGCCATATACAAACCATACCAATTGGCATCTGAGCTAGGCACCTTTAGCAAACCTGACGTAACTCATTAAAAGCAGATGTATCCTATGCTTTCAAAACTGCTACGTCTGCCTTTAACCCTTTAAGGGCCGCTGCTGCCTCTGGGCAGCATCTAAAATACCCTTGAAAAACCGCTGCTGCCCTAGGGCAGCAAAATTGCTACCCTAGGGCAGCAATATCACTAAATTACAACACCTGCTATGGTACAAAGAATAGGAATTTTTGAATCAATCCAAAAATATTTAACATGGATACTACGTCCCCTTGTCAGAAAAATGTAAATTCTGTCGCCAAAACAACTGATTTCACTCCTTAGCCACTATCCCAAGGAGCAAATACTTGCAAAGTTGCATATTCCCATGGCATAGGGCCGGTGGTTAAGTCCCAAATGACGTTTTTCAAGGCCAGCAGGGAAAGGGTTAATGAGCTTTTTACGTGGTTGCTAAAGGTCCCTAATGTTAAACCTATGACAATGTATATCTCCTGTAAGCATATTAGAAAATAGAAAATTGAAGGTTCTGGCGGCCTTCTGCGTGTAAAGCAGACGAGATAACCACTACACCACAGAACCCCCTGTTATACTCAGGTGTTATGTCACATTTAATCTTGATAGGTTATTATGGAATTAAGACTGCATTGATAAAGGCTCTGTCAGCAGAATTGCCATAAAGTTGGGGAAAATACATGTATACCTGATTATGCTATTTCTTATGGGAACAAAATTGACATGTTGCATGTGTGACCTTGAATTTTAGAAGACTCCTGTGAATCTTATACATATCCGGGTTCTTCAATCAGCACAGGAGTGATGCTTTTCTAAGTGATAAGCACCCATGTCTTGCTGACGTCCCTACAGCAAGCGCCGCTTTTGACCAAGAAGTAACACTCTGGGCATTGTAGGGCCAATGGGGGTCTAAGCAAAAAATATAGTAGAGGTTCTGGCGAGGTTCGAACTCGCGGCCTTCTGCGTGTAAAGCAGACGTGATGACCACTACACCACAGAACCCCTTCTGCCAGTTTACCTCTTATTTTTTTCTTCAACAGATACATAGTAAATATTGCAATGTGAACATGACAGACCCAAAAAGAAGAAACTAAATGCCTTCCGCCAAAACCTCTCAGAGACAAATGTGTACTCCCATGCACATACAAAATGTACATCCATCAATCACAAGCTCCTTACTTGCTTACTTCTCTAAGCTACAGAGGCCTACATCTACATTAATAAACCAGAAATGCTATATCTTCCTCAATAGGGACCTTAAGCAATGACAACGTAGCTCACTAAATGCAGACTTAGCCTATGCTTTCAGCATTGCCAAATCTGTGTTTATCGGGCAATCTTCCAGTTTGCCAAAGGTTTCTAAAATGTCAATATCCCCATGTTATGTAAAACCAGTTCCTGTACTCCTACAAAGACAAAACACAAAAAGATCTTTTTCAGGAAACATGGTTATTTAATTGTGAAAATCAAGAGGTCAATTTCTCCCATAACACTTTAACATTGTATGTATTGTGGGTCTATACCAAGATTATCCAAGGAATGGAAAATGGAAGGTTCTGGCGAGGTTCGAACTCTGCGTGTTATCACAACCACTACACCACCGAACCCCTTACGGCAGTCTAAATTTTATTTCTAACATCAACGTGCAAATGCAGGAAGAAACAAGAACAAGAACAAGAATCGTACTTACAGACATCAACCATGAGTTCCTTACTGGCTTACCACTCTAAGCTGCAGAGGACTACATTACTAAAACAAGACATGCTATATCTCCCTCAATATCTCGATATCCCCATGCTAAGTACAGCTAATTCCTATACTCCTACAAAAACCTACCATGAGAAGTCTCTGTTCAGGCTCGGAAATGTGTTTCGTGTAACATGGTTATTCTACCTTTTACATACAAAATAAAATGTCAATTTCCCCTTTCATATTTTATTACATGCCTCTGCCTCGTGTCTAAAAATACCAAAATAATCCATAAAATTCCAAAGAATGTTATATTGTCTAAAATGAACTCTGGACGGCACTGCTCTGGTGAGCATGGTGGGGTGACATGAAACCAGTTTTTCTCTTGGCCCTGTTGTGGTGTATATGGTATATGACCTGTTTGTTTGTTGTTACCTGTGTCTAACGGAGAAGCTGCTTACAGGGGAGGGTGATGGTGTCTTGTTTGTTGTGTACACTGTGTACAAAGGGCTATACCCCCAGTCATTATCACATTTCTGGGAGGCCTGGCCTGCTGATAGGTGAGAGGCTGGTGTGATAGCTGTAGGGGGGAAGCATGCCAGGGGTAGCTGCCAGAGTTGTCTGAGTATCCTCCTAAGCATGCATTCTTACACTATCACCTGGCCTATTCCATATATCATTATGTAACACATCATTATAATCATATATCATTTTCGATTTAAGCCCGTGTGAAGTCCCAAAGGACCACATTAGGTTTGCTTAAAATGTGCTGAGGTCTATATGAAGGTGATGCACACCTCGACATGATCACTTGAGAGCCCTTAAGTTTAGCTTTGATGGATTTTTCTTTGAAATGAAAGGTTGCGTGTCAATATTGTTATCGTTGTAGACTTACCCCTTGGTCTACATGTAGGGCATATTGTAAGTCATTGTGCACTGAGTAAACAGTGAGCAGCAATTGCGATTACCACAAGATATAAGCATTGGTATAGGAGCATATTTCTCAATTTTTTATATTGTTCCATGTTGCATTCACCCAGGAGATAGCTGGAGAACGCTGAAATAAAAGACAATCAAAGGAAATATGATCAAGGACTGTTCTTAACTGCTAGTGGCCCCTGGCACTCCTAGCATCCCAGGAGAACGTAGGGCGATAAGAGACAACACAGTGTACGTCTATAGAATCAAAAATACATCTAAGGCAAGAAATGGCGTCGGCTGGCACTGGGAATCTTATCTCCTTGTTCCCTGGTAGACTGCTTCTATATGCCCATCAACAATTGATGCTCATTGCTAATACATAGAATCAACACTACTTGAACAATAAAGCATATAGTACACCATAATAGTAGAATGGAGATAAGTAATATGAAATTAAGGTTCACTGGGGTTTATTGGGTTCACTAAATCCTGATAACCATGCATCCTCAATCGACAGGCCTGGCACCCCTCCCCCTTCCTACATCCATCCAGAAATCCTAAAGAATGTTTTTGACAACTGTACCTTTTCAGAGTCACACATGTCAGTGTTCACTACAAAGTCGGTATTTGTGTACACACCTGTCTTACTAGCAGTGCGTTTAATGGCTAAAAACAAAGGACACAGGGCCTATTTGTGTATGCACCTGAGTCCCCCAGCCCCAGGACCTGCTCCCAGCAGCTGAGAGCAACTCACAGAGCAGCACATACAAGCCATGAGCAGTTGTGAGCAGCTGGATGAGCAACTCAGGGAGAGAACACACACAAACAGTAAGGTACATGTGCTTCAGGCCCAGGTGATCCACACCTTCTCTTCAAGCAGTGAGTCTGGGACATGGATTAACCCTTTGAGGGCCGCATAGGGCTTTATTGGGGTTTTTACCTTTCACCTCTTGTCATCATGAATGCAACCCTAGTGTGTCCAATCACCTGAGTCGCATGCATGCATCATACCGACCACTTAGTTTGGCAAGGTGCTTAAATGCAGCTCCAGGGCTGCATCCATGCATCTATATGTAACAACAAAGAGCATGTAATGCATTAAATCATTATGCATCACTTAAAGTGTTAAGATTCCAGCCCGGGATTCCAGCCATCCCAGATTTATCATCCTGAGTCTGGAATCGCTAGAAGAAGGCTTAATTACCTCCGTACTCTACATAATGTATACCTTAGCGCATAAATGTGTACGGATACATACAGGACGTATAGGGTAAGTTATATGAAGGAATGTGTTGCACGGTCTGAATAATACACTCGATGTACTGAAGGTCAAGTTATGAATATATACTTCTAGATGCGAAATATGAGAATTGAGTTGAGCTGTTGTCAAACTTGGGTATCATGCATGTCAGTTGGAGGACATGTTGTAAACGTCTTATTAATCTTTTGAGAAAAATATAAAACGCAGTAAGCCCAACAACACGAGTGTGCCGTCATGTGAAATATGTTTCCCATTTATACACCTTCACTGTCTATGGATATTGGAGATTGGGTACGTTATTAAATTAACAGAATGTCCATAGCACTAGTATATATATTAGCCTGTTACTTTATGGTTAGAATTATGCATCATGTGCGTTCTGTTATGCATCACCTACTGCTAATTATCAGTGATAGTGGCTAAACGCAGGACAAGTTCAAGATAAAGCATGGCTAATGGTCAATTTCCAGGTAGCCACATGTCCTAATAGCCATTTGCCTATCTTACCCAGATGTTACCTGATGGCCATTTAGACCATTAAGATTATGTAGCCCAGAAGGAAGGAGGGTCAATTCACATTACACCATGGCATCTTATGATTTGATACAGGACAGTCTACGGAATTACATTCGGTACATTTTCTTGGCTGCCTTTATGTTTGATATTACCGTGTTGCTTATATGGTATTGGTTTTTACTTTTCACTAAAGGCCTAAAAATTATAGGTTTTTAGAATATTCATTTTTATGATTTGCTAGATTTTGTATAAGACCTTAGCATTCTTTTGGTAAGGATCGAAGGACAAGCTCCCACACATTAATATATGCACCTGCAGCATCAAAACACTGACAAAAATAAAGACCCCTTGCTGACTTTTCTAAATTGCAGATTGTTTAAGCCATCTTAATCTCCTCAAAAATGGCCAAGACTGTATGTACTCACTACCCGCCAACCTACCCTTTTATCAGGATACAGAATGATTTGCCAACAAATGAGACCGTTGCCAAAATCGAGTTCCTAATTGTTACTTTAAACATGAGATCAAGTTGTGTGGACCAATTTAGGTGTCGGTTCACAGCTTGATAGCAAAATAGGCTAGTGAAACGGCGATGCTCCTGAATGCTCTAACCTAGTTGTTCCTCCAGGGTATACATTGTATTATGTACTGGTGTTGGCTTTGGTACGAATCAACAGGCTAGACAGCCACTGCAAAGCTCCAAACAAATGCACCCCGGGCATTCTACAGATTGTTTTAAGATATAGTGACGCGTGTCTCTTTTCTTTTTATGCAAAAGAAAGATAAGAGGGAAGGAGGTGCATAAATCTCAAACAGTATATTACAACCTTTGCCAGTGTTGACTGAGAATCCCTGGTGATCTGGACTATAATAAAGGCCAACGAAGTATGAAAACTGGAAATGAATCAAGGTTTTATAGAATGTTCTGGTCATGGAGTTGCCAATACTAACATTTATAGACAACAAAAAGGAAATATAAGATGCAGAACAGAAATATGTTGCATAGACATTGTTTTCCTCCAAGAATGATGGATTTTTGTGAAAGGTTTTGATGGCTTCCTCATAAGTCATGTGGGCCTTCAAACATGATTACACGATGCAGAACGCTGTATGGGTTGTTTGTGAATGATCTCTCTGTTGTTTACCCCATAGTGTTCTTTATCATTCTTCCCCCCACCACTGGAGCATCATTTCTTTCCCCAGGTGTGAGAGGTGGCTGGGACCACACAGCAGGAGGCAAGGTGGGCACCAGGCCTGGATTTACCTCCTGTACCTGCCGAACCAACAGCTCCCCAACCCCTGTCGGTGCAGCTGTAAAGGTGTATAGGGACACAGGTAGTAAGGGGGGGGGGTACTCTCACCTTAATGAAGAGGGTGTAGTTGTCAATCTAGAGAAAGTGAGATACACTGTTTGACATGTAACAAGTCAGAGTGCATGGCTTTACAGGTCTATGATCGTCACAACAAAGAAGATCCATTCATTCTACAGAAAGTTATTATTTTAGTGTATGCGGAGGAGATAATATTAACTTCAATACTTTTTATCAGTTAATCAATACTTTATACACGTATATAACAGCTCTGGTTTATTTTCAACCATTTAAATAATTTTTTAAAATTAAAAACCATTAGAACAATCACAAATTCGGCACAATGTCTACAGGTATCAATCGCTCATTCAGGTTTATGAAAAATGTACTAATTCTCTTTTGCATACATTGAGGAAATGTTGGCGGCCATGGTTCCTAAAAAAACTGACATTCGCAGCGAAGGGCTGAATTTCATTATCTTCTCGACTCCTGCAGGAATTCTGACTGTTTTCTGTCTTTCAACACACAAATGAAGCTACCCCCTCTCTCTACCTGGACCCTATACCCATTCCTCCACTCTCTCCCATACCTCTATGCCCCACCCTTTCCATCTCACCTCCACAGCACCCCTCACCCCACCTACAACTCGCCTCCTCACCTCTGTTAGTCCGGCCTTGTACCCCCTAAATTACCCCCAGGTGCGCCGACCCTGGAGTGTGTACATGAACTAACTGGCAGCATATACAAAGGCGCCTCTGGTGGCAGGATGGGCAGCACACGTGTGGTTTATATGTAAGGGACCAGGGGGCGCTGCATGGAAACATACAAGTCAGCCGGCCGCCAAAAATGTGACCCGTCGGTACAAAACCAGTCGGAAGTTCATAATTTCTACACGTTTCAAGTGTTGTACTGACTGTGTAGCTATTCGTTGAAGAATATACCCAGTTTCTGTTATAGGATCAGGAATATGTTTTATATAATAAATACCTTTTGATTTTTCACAATGACATAGCCTTGCAAGTTGCCTTCTCGCCGGCATCCTTAATTTAAAAAAAGGGATGATTCCAAAGGCAAAATAATGAAAATCTGCCTCAATAGATAAACCAGGCAGAAAGTAAATTCAAAATGTTTAATTTTGCATGGCTTCCCTTTAGAAAAATCCCATTCATGTCATTAATCGATGACTGCAACCTAAATACTTCACCCGACTTCTGCCTGATATTTCCCTGACATGTCACAGATGGTAATGGCTGTGGATTAGCCCTCAAGACTACAGGCTCACTTTCAGCTGACGGCTGGGATCAGATCTTTTGTTCTTCAACCCAAGTAGCATAACTACACTTAAGCTCGGCGATCAGGCTGGTGCCAGAAAGGTGTGTAAAGGGGCTAAAAACTCATCTCTGGCTTCAGTGTTTGGGTGGTATGTCATTGAGAGGGAGGTGAGAGAGTGGGAGACTAGTGCCGCTGAAAAAAATCAAGTGGACTATGCAAAAGGGATCTGTGTTTGGAGTGCTTTGGGCAGCCTTGTTCGTGGCACTGGGATGAGAGGGATAAGAGGGTTGCCCAGGGGTATGCGTACAGGGGAGGGGAGGCTTCGCATGCTTACCCTTTAAGGGCCACATACCATGATCAAACTGATGATGCCATTGATTGTCATATCCATGGTTGCATAATACCGATCCTATGGGGTCGATTCACACTAATAAAGGGGTCAGCATAATGCAGACCTGGCTTGTAGAGTTAGGTGCATACATAGTGATGACAAATGGCAGAGCAAAAACACCCCATGTGGCTCTTAAATGGTTTGGGAGAACCAGGTTCAGAACCCAGCGTAAGATAACCTGGACATTATTAACAGAGTATAAGGGAGTGGTCATTTTTTAACAACAGGGGGGGGTTGGTGGATTTGGGGGGGACCAAAAAAATTTGGACCCCTTGAAGGGGGGGACCAAAAAAATTTGGACCCCTCTTGAGGGGGGGACCAAAAAAATTAACCTCCTTTTTAGCGAAAAAGCCCGCGTGTTACTATAGCTCAAAGGGGTCGGCCGCGCTCATTTTCAACCTGCCTAGGGGGGGGACCGAAAAATTTGTGACCCCTTCCGCGGGGGGGACCAAAAAAATTTCGACCCGCTCGCGCGAAAATCCACCGACCCCCCCCCCCTGTTGTTAAAAAATGACCACTCCCTAATGTTGCTGTTTATGCAATTTTATCAGAGTATGATTGAGGTGGATTGAATTAATAAAATAAGCAATCTGTAAGGTTTGCGAACAATGAAATTAATCATCGTGGTGGTCAACTTCTTCTGAAGGGAATCTCATAATAATTATGAATACCAATATGATGATTGATGGGACTGAATTCATAAAAGATTAGATCTATGTGGTTGACGCATATTTAAAAAAAACCATATCCAAATCTGCTTAGTAAGATAGCAAAACGTCAAATTGCACTTAAACTATTGTTCTGGAAAGGAACAGATACCATTCCCTATAGTTATAGTGTATTGTCTTCATTGCAAACAGAGAAGACACACACGGCCATACTAGGTCATGGGTCTATTCAAGTTTACCAAACACATGTCCTTCTTTAGTATACGAGAGTCTAGACAACGTAAACTATGCAGAGGGTCGAAAAGGGGCGCAGTCATGGGAAAGTTACCCCTTTTTGGCAGTGCTGTAGCTATGATATAAACACACATTATGTGTCATTAAACCTTTAAGGAAGGCATGGTGCGTTGATCAATGGGTGATACTCATGTGTTGTGATGATGCACCAATGCATGGGGTGGTGAGAGGGACGATACTTCATGCAGACCTCTTGGGAGTGTACAATGTAGGGGGGCAATGTTTAAAATCAGGCTAGATATCATTATACTACAGGGTAGGTCTCATGGATGACTGCAGGACCGCCAGTCGGGGCAGGAAATGGTGGGGCGACCCGCACTGATAAGAGCTGATAAGATGCTTACAATGTCCCTTGTTTGCCCCTTATTTGTACCCATAGTGGGTTGTCTTATCAGTGGGTTTAACCTCACGCAACGAAATTTAAAATGGCGGACCCAATAGGTATGCCTCTAGATTCCTATACAGGGCTGCATGCATGCCACTGCAGAAATATTTTAGTTTAAGGACATGTTCTCAGTGCTTAAAGGTGAAGACGAGGTCATAAAAGTAGGACCAGGAGATTGTTACCAGCTTTAATTTACTTTAAAGCGTTACCAGCTTTCCAGCAACTGTAACCTGTGGGCAGTAAACTCGAATTCTCATGAAGTGTGCATCATCACTGATCATGGCGAAAAATTGATATTGTGCATTTAATTCCCAGATCGCTGTGGCTCAGCAATGCGGCTGCACTATGAATATAACATCTGTGTTTAATTCAGATAATAATATAATCGAAATTAAATAAACGGAAAGGGCTACTTTGTATACGTTATAATGCAAAATATAATTCATCTCGTGCCTCAGAAAAAGGGAAAAGCCAAAATATACAACTTTTATGTAAAAATCATTTATTTAGACCTGTTTCCGATACATATACAAGTAATAACTTACATGCCGATTAGTGTAATGAGAATGAAAAGCCTACACAGGTTCATAATATAATAATCCATATATACCTCTTCTTCCTATACGGTTCACATCATATTGCAGACATAGAACATGTATACGTACACACACCTCTGGATGAATAACTATTTGAAAATACAACTGACATGATTAAACATAGCACAGGGACCTGCCCTTTAGTTTAGGGCGATACAATAATTATTAATTTATGATTAGCATAAAAGGGAAACGGAGAGAATGACAGATTCTGTTTACACGCTTTTTTAAACTGAATTGACAACAGAATGGTTATTTCATATAGTTGCAAAAAGAAAGGTTTGTTCTAGGCGATCCAGTAATGTTTGTATCAAATTATGTTTTTCAGGTAAGATTGAAGAAGTTTGGTTATTTTAGCATTCCTGGGACAATTCTAGGGTCTACGCGAAACCGAGTGGTACATCCATGTTGAAAAATGAAAGTGACTTATCAGGCCCAGATTCTTTGCCCATGTTATTTCAAACATATTATCTCTATTTTCGTTGGGTTATCAATAAAAGAAAAGTAGTTTAGTCTGGCAGTTTGGTACAGTTTGCTATAACCAAAAGCGAAAGAATAGAGGTGGATGGCAAAATTCACGCACAAAATTATCAACTTTCCCTAAAGTGATATTCTAGCATGTGCTCCAGAGGTTTAATACATATATACTCATGCCCTTATGTATATAACTAACGCTTAAGCATTCCCTATGAAATATTCCCTTTTACTCTCACATCTCGCTTACCATACTAAATAACCATGATACCATCACATCGTCTAGCCGAGAAAACACTCTAATATCACATTCATTATCGTACAATTATTTGCAGTTGGATTGACATTTTCCATACAATTAGAATTAAAACACTTAGATAGACTGTAGATAAATGGTTTCCCTCAAACATACTTTTATATACATATCCATGACGGGAAACCTCCTAATCTCTAGACCACATATGGAAAGCACACATGCAGTCATTTTATGAAAAGCATATACACCTTCAACGTTTTAGTTTCGCTCCAATGGCATGAGAGGCGGTGTTATTTTGATTCCATGCTATCAAACTTCCACCCTTTGACCCATTGAGATGATAAATACCTGCAAATGTACCAAAAAGCCAACCTCTGAGTTTCCCTTTTTTTTTTACTGATACTTTGCCTTTCAGTCCACATGTGTATGGTTATTTTCCATTCCTTTATAGACATCAGTTTCTTGTGTGTACAAAGCTCTGGACAAAGTCAGGCGATTTACTCTCTTACCTTAAGATCTCTGTACACATTTAACACATAATTACCATTATTTAAGGTGCATGATGGCCATTATGCTGTACCCTCCTCGGATCTATAAACTTATCATTATAAATGTGAGGTGTGTTTGATGTGAAATGTGAGAGGCTCACAGTTGCTCATAGCGTGCCACATATACACATACATGTATATAATATACACATTGACCTCCAGTGAAAAGTACATTTGAAGTCTGTAGCTCCTGGAGCAACTCCCCATATCTACAGTCAGAGACCCTGGAGTAGCTCAGAAACCCTGGAGTATGGCTCACCTTTTTGAAAAGTGCCCCGCCCTATGTACGTACACCCCCCTGGTGGGTCAGCTCTGCGCGTGCGCAATCTGTCCGTTCCCATGGTGCGCATGCGCAGCCGCGCGTGCAGAGGGCGATCCTGATGACAGCGGGACCCGCTAGGGGGCGCTATCAGTGCCTCTCCTCCAGTAGGGTACCAGTAGGGCGATAAGACACTCTGACCACTGAACATTCCTCCAGAGCATGGCCGGACAGGCATGACATGGCCACCGCGCATGCTCGTTTGTCATCATCTCCCGCCGCAGGGCAGGGCGGGAAGGGTCAAAAGGCCTCCAGGCCTGGAGCTTCCCCCTAGTCACAGTCACACCCATCCCCCTCCCCAATCACCTGGTGCAGTAAAAACTGATAAACCGTTGATCACTCACACCCCACCTCTAGGTGCTGACCCCTGATTGATTCGAAGAGAACAACAGAGTGAGGTCCCCTCACTGCTATGTACATGGCCATGGCAACAGATATCACAGTAAAAAAAGTAAAGTAGAAAAAAGAGCACATGTATATATACTTTTGTAGTTTACTTTCACATCCTAAGTTCATGTCCACTCCTTCCCGACCCACTGGAGAAACTACACATGTATACTTATTATAAGGAATAATCCCCCTCCCATCTGAAGAGTTATGAATGATTGCTTCTGCCCATTGTTGAGGACACCCATAATTATACAACTCGAATTTTACATCATTCACCAACTATTCCACATAATAATGATACAATATCATCCACATTTATATTTATATTATAAAATGTCTAGAACACACACATACACCTAGGCGTAGTTAATATGATTGGAGCTGTCAGTGAGTATGGACATGATGGTCTCATTAACGTCTCCCCCCTCATGCCGCAACTTGTAGTTAATGGGTGGCTTCTCCTGCTCCTCCTTCTTAGTGAACAAACAGGAAGTGGTCTCTTGGAAGCCCAACCGGAAGTCCACCGACACACAGCTGTACACTAGCGCCGAGATAGCCGACCCGCCGAAGGCGCAGCATACAGCGAGCATTTCCGCTTTGCGATAGAGTTCGGTGACGCCGACGACGCCGAAGATGTCGACCATGACGAAGACTTGTATAGGTAACCAGCACACAGTGCGCATGACCATGGAGGCCATGACCATGGTGGTGAGCTCTCTCTGACTCCGGCCGTCGCCGCCTTTCAGCCTGTCCCTGTTGGCCGCCCCCCGCGACTGTAGATGCATGGTGATGGCCGAGAGGATGAGGATGGTCAGGAGGGGCAGGAGGAAGGCGCAGCTTAAGAAGGTCACCCACAGGGTCCTCATCTTCATCTGGTCCACCATGGAGTCGGTCTGCAGGCAGATGAAGGGCTCCTGGAAGATGGCCGTGTCCTCCTGCATCACAAAGTTCAGGTGTGAGATGCTGAAGGCGATCCAGATCACCAGGCAGGACACCACGGCGTTAGTCTTGGACAGCAGCTGGTAGAACTTAGTGGAGAGGTACTCGGCAAAGAACCTGAACACACAGGTCACCACGAGGGTGTAGATGCCGACGTAGATGGTGACGAATATGA
The DNA here is from genome assembly GCA_947462335.1 of Harmothoe impar. Taxonomy (NCBI): domain Eukaryota; kingdom Metazoa; phylum Annelida; class Polychaeta; order Phyllodocida; family Polynoidae; genus Harmothoe; species Harmothoe impar. The sequence continues at coordinate 46,269,733 of OX381713.1, forward strand.
CGTAGTGGACGAACTTACATACGTCCACGTTGACGGGTTCGCCATCGTCACTCGGGAGACTGTGGTTGACGATGGCTGTGGGTATGCAGAATGCAGCGAAGACGATATCGGCGATGGCAATGTTCATGATCATCAGATTAGGACCCGTGCGCATGCGCTGATAGGATAATATCGTAAATACAACCAGTCCGTTAGCTAAGAAAGCACAGAGTGCGATTAAGGATAGGAGTAATGGTAGGATAACCTTGTCCTCTGTCGGCCCAAAGATCCAGGTTGTATTAATGAAGTTCTCTGTGAAGTTCTCAATGGTTGAGTTCACTGGAGGACCCAGGGGGTCATCCTCCATACCAGGGAGCATCCCCGCCATGTAATCCAGGGTCTCCATATCAGTCCCGAATGGGATCTTGGGTGGATCACTCTCTCCAATCTCCATCTTGACTTAGTTTATGATTAGGGAAATTGAAGGTTATTTCTTAAGATGGATGTTTTTCTATGTTATAAGACCAACACTGCCTTAGTGTCGCACAGGCATCATTGTTTGAGGGTTCCAATTACCTCATATGGACGTTTGATTTATTACACTGTCAATATTCCCTTATCAAACTAGGGAGTCTGTGCTCTTATCATTACCCAGATGAGCGAGATACCTCCTGATGTCCCACTATCACCGACAAGACGTAATTAATCAACTGGAGGGACACAATCAATCATATGCCAATGTCCAGCCCAGAATCAGGAGGCCAAATATGCACCTCTAATAATTGCTTTCCTGTGTGGTATAAACACTCCTGGGGCTTTTGTGGATATTGTCTGCCACCTAAACCATGTGTGTGTCACAGTTTAGGGTGGAGGGGGGTAGCACTATACAGTTACCCTCCTGGGGTTCCACATAGACAAACTCCAGGGCGGGAGACAATGAGAACTGCTCCAGCGCCAGTCACCTACACACATGGGGGTCACAACACAATTTTCCAGGGGACGCCCTGGAGTTGTTCGGCCTGGGAATAATCACTTATGGGATGGAGGGGTTTCTTCTACACAACCATACCCCAATATCGACTACTCCTCATATGCAGACTCCAAACAGTATACTGCTATATTGGGCAGTCCTCCAGTACTTGTATATATACTATGGCATAGTCCTCCAGGTTATATTGAATAGAAAATAAAGCAAAATGGAGACACTGTCAATAGAGTAATCCACTTGCAACTTTTTTACTCTCGAAGGACACCTCTCCTCCTGTGCCCATGCATACAGGCTCACATACTATGGAGTAAACCCAGAGTCAACATATATCCTATAGGCCTATACCCCACACACTGGAGGACAGGGGTTGGTACCTTCCCTCCCCCTCTTGTCACGTGCAGGTGTAGTGAGGACCTCCTCCAGGGTGTAAACTTATCCCCTGCCCTGGAGGACCCTTCCTGGTCCTCAGGGAAATCCAACCTGAAATGTTCACTTTAAGTATCTGACCTGGCCCGTGCCGACTCCTCCAGGAGGTGGCAAGGTCCCATGCTAGGAGCCACTTATTGCTGCTGCTGGGAATTGAAAAAAAGTGCAGTGTCTCATTTTACAGGGCCAGAAGTGTAATAGTAGGGTAGTATCTTTTTAATATCACTTACTCCAGTGTTGACAACTTAATCCAGGGTTAGACCACCTCCAGGGTCAAAGGTGTGGAACCATGTCCTTGATGTATGATAAATACAGGTATGTAGTAATCCAAGTATGTAGTAATCCAAATTTCTTTGGCGTTGAACCTTTTACTCATCTTCAAAACCCCGCAGTTATCAAGTCCATTTGCCACAGTTTAAGGATGTTTTTTAAATGAAAATAATTTCCGATTTGCCTTGATATATGTGAAGGTGTTAGGTAATCGCTCATGTACTCCTGGATCACTCAAACAACCTCATATAAGGTAAACTCTGCAATATGTCCATAGGCAATGCACCAGAGTATGGTACCAGTCCAATCACAGCACAGTCAGTCAGCAATGCTGGTATATATGGATGAGTAGGTGAGTCGGTGTGATGAGCAGCTCAGGGAGCAGCTCAAGGCTAAATCCGTCCCACACAAGTCGTGACCCTCGTCTGTTAGGGATAATGGTCCAAGTGAAGTGCTCTACTCGTTGTATTTGGCCACTGACCTTTATCAGTATTTTGAGTGGTGAGCTCTGGCGGTATAGGGATCTGCTCAGGACCTGCTCAGTAGTATCCCCCTGAGCGGCTCTGTGTTATTATAGTTGCAGTGGTTCACGCCCTCACTCACCGAGCCACTCACAGAGGTCCCAGCTCTATCAGCCCCAGGTTAATCAGAGCCAGGGGAGCAGCTCACCATAATGCTCTCCGCTAGGGGCTGCTCGCTACACTACTGAGTCAGTCCCTTCCAGGAGTCGCTCACCGCTCACTCACCCCTCCCTGACTGACCAACCATCAAACCAGCTCCAGCCACCAAGCGGTCAGCGGTGGAACCACTCACCTATCTCTCTGAGAGCTGCTCGGGGTAGTTCACCTCGGCCTCAGACCGTTGCGCTCCAGTCGGCCCTAGCGGCACCTCCAGACACTATAAACGAGGCGGGTCATTTATCCACGCCAGGGGGCGCTTCGTTAGTCCCTATCACGTGATTAATGCGCGTCTGTTGGTGGTGCTGGTGGTGGTATGTCCTGCTGGCGGTGGTGCTGATCTTTTTAGTGGTGCCCGAGGCCTTTGTCCGTCAAGTTGGTTCCTGGTTTCAAACCCCTCTAGGTATCCAGGATTGACCGGCGTTAAACGCGGTATCTTTATGATGTGGTGACGGGGAGGGGATGGTCCTTATAAGTGGTGGATGGGCTGCTGAGTGCAGTGGTCAGCCTTTGTGGTGTTGGGGGAGGGGGCCTGTCAGGGGTTGGTGGGTGAGCTGAAGGCTGAGTGAGTGACCTGCTCACGAGCTGCTCCCCCTATACCATAACACCCTGGCACCACCAGGTTCCAACACCGCTGAGTCATATATACCTGGGACCTGCGTCTAAATGAGAAACACACCTGTGTTTACAGTCCACGGCCACCCTCTCCGGATTCTCAGGCACTCACTTTTATATTTCTTTATGTATATTTTGACTTGCTGTGGTTTTTAACCTTCCTGGCCGCTGGTATAGGTTCTCGGTTAATGCTAGTGGCTTCCGGGGTTTGTATATATGCACGACTTTTGGTGTCTCTACATATTGTTTTTTAAATGCCTTTTCTCACGGTCACAGAAAAGAAGTTCTAGAGTTTTTTCTATTGAGTTTTTTTTCTATGTGTTTAAGTTTTTACCATATTGTTCAAGATCACTCCTTGTTACGTCAGCAAATAAAGATATCAAATATTTCAGCAACAGCGAGGAAAAACTCAGTCAAAGATCAAAGAAGTCACCAATGTTTTTCTTTCATTCGCTTACTTATGTCTCCTTCTACAGCTCTAGAGATGACCTGTCAGCTGGACACATCTGTTTTTCCTAGCACAGTGCCGAGCTCAGACCAAGATTACCAGCTCCTTTTACTGTATGTATAAATTCCCATCTCACAACAACAAAAAAAGTAAGTGTAAAAGGGACCTCCACAGTTGGACCCCAATTTAGGCTTAGATGTGTAGCGATGGCCTCTTCCTTGACGTCCCCCGATTCCTCCAGGGTTGTGATCGTCCCCTTACTGATGGATGGGGAATCTCCTGCTCTCACGGATTCGGTTGCTATGGTGATTTACCGGATCGATTGATCCTCCCCTGTTGACCTCCCTGACCTCCGATAGGACCCACTCCAGATGGCGCTAGGATCGAAAGCTATCGAAGCTTCGCGGAGACAGACGCTGGGTAGATTTCCAATATAGATAGAACTAGCTCCTTGTTTCCCCCCACAGGCGTCTGAAGCACTGCGGACGAGGCCGATAACCCCGGTTTGCCTCCAGTGGTGTCATACACTCGATAAGATAGGGACCCCCGGCCACTGCCCGACCCAGCACTGATGGTGGGAGCTACTGCGCCCGCCTGCAGCCCTCCAAGGCATTGTCATTGTAAGATATTGGGGGTAGGAACTCTCCGCAGCCGGAGGCGCCTTCCGCCGCCCCACAGACGCTCGGATGTCGTCTGGTGGTTAAGGTAGACGACATTTAACAGATATTGTTCTTCACCTTCCACAGGCGGCCCGCCCAATGTATCAATACTGGAGGATGTGGGCGGAAATGTGCTTTTACTGTCTTGTTTTTTCCCTCTCTCACTTCGATCTGGGTCAGTTTGATATTGACTAAAACATCAGTAGTGATAAATGTCCAGGAGACCTCCTGGCGTTGCTGCTCAGTGCAAATATTGATGTTCCATTTTCAAGGTTTTTAATCGTGAAGACGTTTAAACTTATAAGAAAAGTAATGTCTGCACTGATCCTGTGACAATTACTAAACTTACTTGCAGAATACAATATTAAAACAATATAAATCGGCAGTTCTGTCAGTGGCGGCGGAATCAAATCAAATTGAATCCGCTGTGGCCTGTAACGAATCCAGTCGTGCCTACCCGTATGGTACTGCCCCTCCTCATGGAGTTGACAGAAGCACAGGAGGAGATTTATTGCTCACAACACAGATGTGGTAGGCCTTCCAAGCCTGTTAGTCCGCTGCCTGTCCAAGACTGTGCTTGGAACGCTGTGGCACGAGTAGGGAAAAGACTCCTGGCGGAACGCGCAGGAACCTCCACCATCAAGCATGTGTTATATACACCAACTGTTATCTGCCATCTGTGACATACGCCGGTATATCACACGGGGGCTTCCAGCTCCGTCCCACGGGTCACAGGTGGCTGGCAATGATATATCTCAATCCTGGAGTATAAACACTATGTCCTCCCCCACGCTTGACTACACCTCCCAGTAATCGGCTCACACCCTTCCAGCATGTACCCAAACAACTCAAATCTGACTCACTGATTTACCATGGCAGTGGAATTCACAGGACCACAGTAGCACAAATAAGCAGAAATGTCGTCTGCTTTACCAATTTGTAACTTCTACTCCCATTCAAACACAACAGGAGCGACCTACTGTTTATTCCCTATAACACTTCCAAGTGTGGATTCCTATGAGTCACCTTTTAAAGCTCCAATGGGGTTATTTCTTAGGCCATGTGGACTTCTAATTGGTCACCAAGCCCACATTTTCAGATAAATGGGAACTGACTTGGCCAACGTGGTGACATGGGCTGTCCAAACGTTGGGATGCAACAGGAGACCCTCTGGTCCTGGTCACAGAGGCAATCACAAAACCACTCCCACTGTAGCAGCTACTGCCTCTCCTCCTGTCACTGTCTGTTTGTCCCTTTGGCTTAGTGTGTATTCCAGACCAAGGGGAGGAACTTGGGCTGATCCTCAGGTTTCCAGCCCTTAATTCCCACTTCCCTAGTTAAGTGTGAAAAGAAGAGGCTGGCAAACAAACCTCAACTCTTCTCCTCGCAGGCCAGACACTGCACAGTTTTTTTTTAGCAAGTTGAAAGTGCAGTTATAGTAGTTTTGAAAAGGCCCCCGTTGTTATTGTTAAGTCAGTGAATGTAGTTGTTGTTACTGAAGTTCACGAACTGCAAAGGTTTTAACAGAAGGAAGTCTTGTTTTACATGACAGTAGAAACTTAAGAAAGAGTTCTCTGCTGACAAGTACAGTCGGACGTATTGAACAGACTGAAAATTTAGACAGCCTACAAAGTTCTCACACAGCACACAGATATTTAAGCGAGTATCCTTGAGTGTCCTTTTCCCTTTTAGAATCGTAAATCCAATGACAGAAGAGAAGTTGTAACCGGCAGATCGTCCTCTCAATCACAAAGTTACAAGTTGGAAAATATGTCACTGATGGCTATCAATAATCCCTGGACATCTGGTGGTCTTTGCCTCCTGACCCGGTTGTCTCTATCCTAAGCCACTCAGGCTGACCCCTGGTGCAGTATGTAAGGGGTGGGCATAGCTACTACTACTAAGCATGCTCCCCACGGCCCTGGAGGATCAAGCCTGGAGGAGGGGAGGATTGTAGTCTGTATAGAGTGGAGTGGAGAGGAGCAGCTCTCCCTGTCTATGTCCCCTATAGAGTGAGGAGCTCGCCTACCTCTACTATTATAACCAGTCCCCATGCACAGTACCATGCAGTGTGGGCGCCGAGCACTACCTTCCTCCAGCACCTCCCACCATGCGCCTGTTACTACACTGTGATGTGCTCCTCGGCGCCGCCAACTGCTCGGGCTGAGTCCCTCTGGCTGGCGGCGTCTCCCAGTAGTCACTTCCGGTGGGTCTCTCTCCTCTCTCCCTCTCTCTCCCTCTCTCTCTCTCTCTCTCTCTCTCTCAATGCCCAACGTCCGCTGGGAGGCAGAGTTGGCGGCGAAGTCCAGGGTTGAAACCTGTGGGATAAAAAGAAGGGGGTTTAGTGAGGTTAGGAAGTTGTTGCTGAGTTGAGCACTTGTCTGGGTGAAGGTGAGCGGCTCATGAGTGGGAGGGAGCTGTTTGAGATTATGGGATAAGAAAGGAAGAGGTATGGACTCATGATCATGCCTAGATATTATAAATGAGGGATTGGAGATGGGAGTTAATAAGTAAGGCATAGGTTATCTTCTCACGTTTTACAGTGACAAATTGCTATATATTACAAGTAATTGAAATTGGCCTTCACTGCATCCGATTGGCAGTAAGTAGTGTACTCCGACAGCAACATTTGTTAGCTACTTTTGTCTCAGTAGATTTTTCTGTAGGTCTACAGCAAGGGGTTGATATGTCCATATACAGCAATCTTTCCTGCAGGTGAACATTATGATCTACTATATTATAGGCAGCAACTACTGTTCAATCCCATTTATCTATTGATTCCAATTAATATGCATAGACAGATATTAAATGCATTATGCAGCCGGGATAATCATCATTGCACAATGATTAATGTTGGTAATTCGTATCCAGCTGGATGCATGTGATACCAGCCCTACACAGTTAAGGCAACTAAGGACTTTCCCAACACCTTTTCTGAACATTGTCTGCCTTATTTGACACATTCCTGTAAGTCTCCGTCATCAGTTTCCATTCTGCGATGCATGTGTTTAGACACATGGGTCTTTATTTGAGAAGATTGTGTGGAAGATTAGTACAAACGATTAATATACTTCGGTTTGCCAGTTTTGCCTAAATGGGTATTGCATGCTTTGAATATATTGAATACATTGCTTAATGCCGCAGCCTCAATTTCCATTACTCCAATCAGTATAGTGTGAATTATACGGCTAGAAAAAGATTGCCTTTTGAGCTACAAACATGTCTGGTTTATCTTTAGTCATTCTGATATATTGTTATGTACTCACACGTACACAAATATACAAGACATTGTGTACAGAATAATAGCTTGTTGTCACATTCCCTTGGGTTGCTTTTTTACTTCCCTCCATCAGATATGCAATAGTTATAAAATACAGACCCTAAAATATTTCCAGCCACACCTCAACCTCGAGCTCCTTTATGTAGTTTCATTTATCTCCTCCCCCAGTCTGCATATATCCTGCCTGGTGTCTTACCCTATGGAGTATAGCTAATCCTCCAGGGTCCTCCTCCTGCCCATTATTCATCAGGTTTCTACTTAACGTGGGTACTTATAATTCTAGTACTAGTCTGTCTCCAAGGAGCATCCTTGTATTAATGCTTTTTGCCACGTCTGTTTATTCATTTGCCTCAGATTTACATCTAGCTATTCCTAAATCAGGGGCACTTCATGTGTGGCTTCTACATGCACAACCCGTCTCGACTGTCTACAGCGAACTAGGAAAACATAAATCACCCAAATGATGCTGAGGCAATGCCTATAGCAAATGGATACTAATGGATATATATTATATATATATTTAATTATGCATATTTTCTATCCTCTATGTGTCTACTCCATTTTCAATGGAGTCTCTCTCTATATCTCTCCTCTATAACACCATGTATAGATTCATGTGTTATATTATATGTATACAATTTCACATTCATATCTTTATGTCTGAACAAGGTTTGGCTCTATGTTATCAGCTGCCACTGCTAGTTTCCTTCCCCAGTCCATGCTTGAAAACTCCCTTTAAAGCCACTGCTGTGAGGTGCACTTTTATCATTGACCACCCTGTCTGATCATATTGAAACTGCCCTAACCAAACCCCCTTTGTCCCTGCCCCTTCAAGGAGGCATAAAGTGATGTTTCCATGCAGTCAATCCTCCCCACCACAGCACACTGGAGTACAAAGGGACAGCTGGTGGCACGAAGCATCTATAACCCTTTAGGGACAGCATGATGTCTGAGGGATCCATGTTGAGTTGTTATCACTCGTAAAGTATTGGGAGTGACATACAGCGGTAGGTTACTTGCTGGTGCTGCATTGGTGCATGATGATGAGCCTTTGGGAGCGTATCCACAGGGTCGGCATGAACCATCAATGCATACAGCATTGATGAGGTACCTACCAAATCTGGGTTCATGCATCATACCGACAACAGGGCATGGTGTATTAAGTCACAATGCTGCCCTTAAAGAGTTAAGGGAAAGGCCTGAAGGCAAAGCACTGGGCACAGGAGCAGCTGCAGAATGGCATGAAGCTGGGCTGGTAGATTAGTGATGATGGTGGTGTGTTGGTGTTAGGCCATGGAGGAAAGTGCTGGAGGGGTGGATGTGTCTGTGGGTTGGGTCAGTGACACAAGGAGTGGATGGGTTCATGTGTTAGGTGCGTGGGAGGGTAGAGGATACAAACTATCGTAAACGCCCTCTGGGTTCAAAGAAAACAGTAAAGGTTTTGGAAAAAGGTCTCGACTCGGAGTCTCCTAAGGCATTTCTGCAAGTGCCCTATCTATGAATATGGTGTAGGAATCATATTATATCATATAATATAATATAATTGATAGATCAAGATACATGCATAGCAATAAGAAATAATATTAAAAGAAGACCACTATATTACTCCACCTCTTGAGATCACGAGATTTGACACAATCTTTCATAATAATATGGTGCAACTTGATAAAGAGAGTTGGCTGTATAACCATTGATTCCGAGCAGGTCAGTAATATAAAGGCACAATCTATAGAAGTAGTAAAATGAATATTTAAAAAAAAGGGAGAACATCCACATTTTCAAGCGAGCCACCCAATGTTCAGGCAGACACTGTGAATAGCAAAGCCCAATAACATGCATAGTCCCGTCTAATAATTAAGCACTTGTATGCATGCAGGGATAAGAATGATTAAACGAGTGAGGTGGCCTATGGATATAAGCATATGCATCAGTGCATCCTCTACTAGTCTACGTGGTGTCCACACTAATTAGAGAGGAACATTCCCTGGAGGATAAAAAGTGCCCATTTAATACCTTAATGAAGAACAACAACTGCAAGGACACATTACTTAGCCTTATCAGGAAAAAGGTTATTTCCCCAATCAATCACCATCCCACACATTTGCTTATAATAGAGGGATTTGGGAAGGTAGCTGGTTTTGGTATGATAGTTCAGGGAGTTCACATCTTATGTTCCTCTTGTACCACATAAATCTGTGACTATGGTTTCTCACAGGCTGTCATAATTCTGTGTTTATACTAAATGCCTTTTTAAATGTTCATCTGATATTATAGAAACAAACCAGGGTAGCATCTGTGCCCTAATCATGGGACATTATAATCCTAATTCTGTAGATTAGATTCAAATCTCCTGACAAATGAATCTGGTTCATTTCAGGGCTAAGTCCCCAGGCGCCAACCTATAAAGTGGTTGGTGCCCAGACGGCTAAAGCATGGTTAGGCCAGCAAGAGAAGTGTCTAGATTATGGAGGATTATGTAATACCAGAATCTGGTTTGATACCTAAAAATTGATATCGATTGGTATGGCCCCTGAAGAGGCTTCTACTTCATAGGGGAAAAAAACCCACAAAATTAACTAGTAAGATCCTACAGACATTTTTTTTTTATTTGAAAGACATTCCACATATCATACAGCATAATGATCAGGGTTACGAAATGCAACACCAGCAATATGGGCTATTGACCTCTTATACAATGACCTACAAAGTAGATGAAGCTCCCAATGCATACTAATCATACCCTAGGAGAACATCATATTATTGCCTCCTATATACCCAGCACATTCCTCCAGGTCCTCTCCTCCTGGGCTCACTCATGCATGCCTAAGGGCTGGCAGCGTAAGGCCCTAATTGGGGGTCAAGGTCAGGACCCCCCACGGTGCAGAAGATGGTAGTCACGTGGCCATCATGCAGCGATATGATTGGTCGCTTCAGCTCAGTGAAGCGGCAGGTATACATTAGTTTGTCCCCATAGCCCTATCTGAGCATCTGTGAGTCGGGATGAGCAGGTGTGAATAAAGGCGGAGGTGGTGGATATAGTGTTCGCCTATAGTGGGAATGATAACCAGTGGCTCCCGATTCAGAATATAAAGTGGAGCTTATATCATCCTATATAAACACATCAAATTTATACTGTTGAAATTGATTTCTGGGCTCAAACCAATTCATTAGCTCTAAACAGATAGGCTCAGGTGTAGATCTATGCATATGACGCTAGATTGATCACAGTCCGCAGACCAATCAGAGTGTTGGTTTATTATGAAGTATGAACCTAATTATTCTTCCCTTTTATTAGTCCCTCACTATTGTATAATGAAAATGTGCATGCCTGTCTCGGGTTGTGTGCCTCTCTCCATTTCCTCTTCTAAATGTTTCTCTCCCTGCTCCAGCTATACTCCCACTTTCTCCCTGCTCCTCCTCTCCTCTCTCTTGCCTCTTCACACAAGTGGCTCAGGACCTTCCACATGCTACCCAAACGTGAAGTGACTTGTGCCAATAGCGTCTAAGGCTCGTCTCAGGCTGAGTTTGGTTGCCTGCCACTGTTAGATCCCACCTAAATGTCAGCTATGTCACATTCCCTACACACCTGCCTACCCTCATACTGGACTAAAGGTCTATAGTGTCTGTTCTACTAGACCTCTGAACTAGTTCTTACACCATGCAGTTAAATTACATGTATAGGCTGCATGGCCTACTCTTTGGGTCTAAAGGGTTCTCTGTTCTCTTGGGTTTTAAAGGGTTCTCTGAGATGAGTCCCTGTGTAACTTTATCCCTGTGTAACTTTGCATAGCTATGGTAAGCTCTGGCTATGGCAGAATAGGCAAATACAAACTAGAATTTTCATCAATGTAAGGCTACAATAATAACTAACATTTCAGAAGCATTATGTATACACTTCTCCAATTCTCCATGGAATATCAAACAGTCGTATGTATTGTCTATGTAGTAGATACCCTATGAGTAACTGAGTGTATGTCAAAATAACCACGACAAACTGACTGGTGGCCTCATAGGCCACCAGTCACTATGCCATTGTTTTTATTACATAACTCAGTAACGAGGGGGGTGTCTGACTTAACCTTCGGTTATGGGAAAATAACCAAGGTGTGAAGTCCTTTGTCTTGGCCGTCCACCACGGGTTAAACAGTAAATGAAAATGGAATACATTAACAGTTCATAATAACGATACCTGGCAGAGGATGGTGAAGAAGGTGAAGACAGGTGAGAACAGCTAACCTCTTTTCACATCAACTCCCCCACACCTCCCTCCATACCTTCTGTGTGTTAGCATCATCGGTTCTCCAGGCTCGATTTTGTTTCCAGACTCCCACTCAACTGTTCATAACTTCATTTACTCACTACCATTCAGGCAAATACCCTAACCAATCATCGGTCCTTAGCCACCCCCTCACCACAACCATCTATCCACTATATCTACCCTCTCAGCCATCTCCCCATACCCTATAGCAAGTCCCCACCAAGTCATCATCCACCCACTATGCACCAACTATCCACCCTACTACCCAACATCTCCCCAACCATCCACATCAAACCCTGCCCACCAACTACCCAGTCCCCAACTTGCATCTGGCATCAGCTATCAATTTGATTTAAAATTGCCTATTCGAAGGCAGTATCCTTATCCTTCAGGTTCTCTAATTAACTACATTTCTTGGTTTCAAGCCTAGATGAGAATCCTTTACGAAGTTACTTACACTTTCTTCTTATTACATAATTATATTACTGAAGGACCACTAGATAGCATATGCCATTTATTGGAACCTTTGTCGGCATGGCCAGCTGATTTCAGATTCAGTATAGCACATGACTCTACCCATCCCACACATCACACCAACCCAATACCCAACCCACTGGCTTTCAGGCACCATCCTCCCACTACCCCCCCCCCCGCCCTCAGCCTTCACCTCAGCACGACAAGCATGTAGCACTTGTCATCATGCCACTTCTCCCCTGGTTTTTGCACCTGGTAGACATACTACTGGAGCTACCCTGCTTTATTTATGCTGCCTGTCACAGGCCCCTCCTCCAGGGTGAGGTTTATTAGCACTCTGTGTGGATAAATGCCCGGAGGAGGAGGGCCGGATCCAGGGATCTAGATCCAAAGGCAAGGGATGAAGATGTCTAGACTGGGTTTACATTCTGGCGTTTGCATTAGGCTACGGCATACTTATATTCAACCTTTCTATTCTTGGTGGTAATTAGTACGTCACTCATCATGGATATTATATAGAATCTCTCCTCTGAAATGATTGCTGAGATGTATTTAAATCAAAGATATTTTATAAATGTGAATCTGCTTTAAAGTATAGTCCAATAAAAACATGTTTATAAAAGTATGACTGCATAACCAGGATATATGTGAAATAATGCTAGTACCTTTCACCTTAGAAAATACCCTATAACTAGCTTCTAAAGCACACTTACTGAATGATGTAGCTGGGTCATTATTGTGAAAAAATGTCCTTCCTAGAAAGTGCTACCTCCTATCTGTAAAACACTTAAATTGGTCACTAATTGGAACTAGCACCGATTTAGTCCCAGCACCCCATTTATCATTTAATGCTGAAACACCACACCCCAGAAGTGCTTACCAGCAAAAGTGGGTGTGAAACTCTTATGTATGGCCGAGGGTGAAAATGAGCCGAGGGTGTTAGCCATACAGCGACATGGCTCATATCTTAGGTTGAGAGGGAGGTGGGGTGAGGGACCTGAGAGGTGCATTTGTCATACCTGCCCTACCTGTTCCCAAGTCCTTGCACTCTCCACCCCTTACCTCACCTCCTCCCCCTCCCAGTCTGATACTAACCACGCCCCTACCCTCCCTGCTCACACTTCTACCCCACCCCCTGCTGCCACTGCCTCCACATCTCATCCGCTCTTATCCTATACACTACTCCCTACCACACTGCCAGAGGACGCATCATCATCTCCTCCAAACCCCTCTTCCTTCAATCCCACCACTTTTCTTGTCAGGACACTATAACTCTCCGTTTCTGCCTCATTTCTATGTATCTGAATTCTGATCTAAATCACTAGCACAAATCACCCTTGTTTGCCAGTAGGCCTAATTCCGAATATTCCACTTTTCTCAATTTCCAAGCAAGATTATTTGATTGCTGCCAAGCAGAACGACTCAGTCCTGTTCCGTGAGCTCTTGAAAAACGGAAGGTAGTTTAGCAACCGGAAGTGCAAAACGAGCATGCGCAATCAGGCCGTCGGGGGTCTCATTTTCGACGCCCTCTTATCGCGTGTGTATTGATACGGGTGCGCGCGCAGCTGTCTATATTTAAACTGGCATGAAAACGAGGCTGCCCCATTATCGTCCATTTAAGAGTATATAGGCTTAGTGTATGTGTTATGGAGGGGTTGGGGGATAGGGTTGACCTTTAGCCAGAGGGGTAGGCAAATCCCAGCTGGTGGGGCTATATGCATTGGGGGAGGTGTCTGGATGTGTGCATGTGTGTTGAGGGGAGGGTATAGCACTGGATGTGGTGGTGGATATGGGAGGGGTGGGTTGGGGGTCGGAGGGGCAGGGTAAAGAGGTGAAAATCTCTCACATAACAGGACCCGTACCACACCTTCCCCACCAGCCCTAGAGTCGAGGGAAGAAAATCGTTAAGTGTATAAGCGGAATGCAGAATGTTGCGTGCTAACACGTAAGCCACACATCAGCATTTCCACACCGTCATAAAGATGTTATCCTGGTGTGAAGGCTTCATGGGGTTGTCTGAGGCCTGCTTTTTATGCTGGCTTACTGTCAATGCCATCTTTCTCTTGTGTGTTGATGGCATTTGCTGTGAATGTGTGCTGGGGCCTTCTGTTCTTGGTTGTTATTAGAATGTGAGAATTTTGTCAGATTTCCAAGGATGCTGTTTGCCTGGAATCTGGATTCTTTCTCTCGCATATCTGCGGTCAGATTTATCATAGCTAGGAGTTATCATAGCTAGGATTTATTCGACAAAGCTTGATAAACATAATTGAATATAGATATTGAGTTTCTGGCCAAATTGAAATAGACAGCCATGAATTCTGTTCACCATTGGCTAACCACCTGTGTTTCTCATGTGCTAAGTCTGCTACTACAGTCTACATTCGGTTTACCCACGTTGAGAGCTACACATTCAATTCAATTTAACGGTTCTAATTTCAACTGCAACAGATAGGAATGCTGAAGTTTGTCTAGTACATCAGAGCTGAGAAATTCCCCTCTAGTCTGTCACATTTAAATCAGTTTATATATTAACTTATACATGTAATTTAGGTGGCAATAGAAATTATGCATCACATGTAGCTATCATATTGGCGTCAGGTTATGTCTGTCAATGTCTCTAAGGAACACTTTTTGATCATTTTTCTTTATTTTGCGGGGGGGGGGGATTTAGAGTTTCTGAAATCTATATCATGAGGCCTCTGGCACCCTTCGGCCACAATGGAAGAGGGGGACAGATTGCTCAACTCATTAGCTTCATGACGTAATAATAGTAATGATGCAGCCAGACCCAGAGAAAGTGAGAGACCACAACAATAACCACGAAACTGCCGAACTGAAGGAGATCACATTGGACAGCTTGACAAGATAAGGACCAAATGACCGTTCTCCTGTCAGTATCTAATGAACCTGATTGACAATACCCTGACAACACTCCGCAGTTGCTGCACCAATCATCTTAATGCTAATGTGTCAGTTCATTACCTTCATATAGAGATCAGGGAGCGCAGCAAAAACACTCAGACCCTAGCCCTTTAAGGGCAGCATACTGCTTCAATACCATTTTTAGTCCAAGACTTTTAGACTTTAAGGTTTAACAAAATCGGAACAAGCCAATCATTGGACAGGAGATGCCCAAAAGGGTACTGAACCACATACTAAAAGTCCTCAGACATCCTCCTTGTGCTCGTTTGGGAATTCAAAATGGCGTCCAGGATGAGCAATATGCACTAGTTCCCTCATTTTTTTCTATTTTGACTACCATAGGCCCATTTGAAGTTTACCTAAGCCCCCTAAACCAATTTCAATCTTTTCCATGGTATTATCCTTTTGTTGCTAGAGATGGCGGTTGCCTAGGAACAGACATTTCATATAGGATTTCCCTAGAAACTAGGACAATTAACAGTGATAAAGGTAATGTACTCATACTAACTACATCTAAAGTAACAAGTAACCCCAATGAAGCAAGGATGATATATATGTGTTGCTATGGTCCATGGTTGCCTATCAACAGCAGATATTCACCTAGCAACCATCTCTTAAGAGTGTTTATGCCTCTAAAATAGAATTTGGCTCTACAAAGGGTAATTGTAGGATCACCTATCACCACAAACTATTGGAAACCTTTTTCAATGGTGTCATTATTGTGTTACAGAGATAAGTGGTTGCCTAGCAACACATTCTATATTGTTACTCCCCTAATCCAGGGGAAATATTAATGAGAGACATACTTACTACAACTACTGCATATAAATGTACCTCAGATGAATAGGATAATGAAATGTGTTGATATGGTGTTAAGTTGCCTAGCAACATCAGATATCTACCTCTCAACCAATGTGTTATAAAACCAAAGTATTTTCCAAAGAGCCAAATACACTCTTTCCATGTGGTTGCTAGGTAAGTATTTGCTGTTGCTGGGTAAACGTAGCCTATAGAAAATCAGTTCATATCATTGTTGCTCCTTTGGGGTCACTTTAAATGCAGAAAGTATGGGTGCAATACCTTTCTGACTGTTAATTGCCCTAGTTTATAGGGAAATCCTATATGAAATGCCTATTGCTAGGCAACCACCAGCCCTAGCAACAAAAGAATAAGACCATTAAAAGTTTGAAATTGGGGTGGGGGGGCTAGGTAAACTTCAAATTGGCCTATAGAAAGTCAAAATAGAAAAAAATGAGGGAAATAGTGCAAATTGCCCATCCGGGACGCCATCTTGAATTCCCGACTGAGCACAAGGAGGATGTCCGAGGACTTTTAGTATGTGGTTCAGTACCCTTCTGGGCATCTCCTGTCCAAAAATTGGGTTGTTCCGATTTTGTTTAACCTTAGGTCCTATATCTTGGACTATTTGTTATCATGATGCATGAAAGCATGCAGGGGGCCCACGGGGTGGATAGACTCAGACTGGTGCATGTGGCATTGGCTATATAGTTAGTAGTCGGCAATAGCACTGCATTGGTGCATGACGACAAATAGACATGAAACCATGACACGTCATGCCGCCATTAAAGAGCTAATAAAGCCATTGTAGAATCTCACCTTTGGACAACATCCCTATCGTAATAGACACACTACAATTTATTCGACAAAGCTTGATCAGTTGCATTAGTCGTCATAAAAGATGTGACATGCTCTGAGAGTGTAAAATACTGTCTGAAGTGCCGCAATACTACATCATTACAGGTGTATAATACATGTATGTCCAAAGAAAATCAGTCCAAGACACAAATTTGTTCACAGAACTGCCTACAAACCTGGTCTAAGTCTCTCAATGTTCTGCCAATAGCCCTCAGCTTAATCGAAGCCTACGGAACACCATATTATGTGACGTGAAAGGGACCTTAGTGTGCAGGGTTCACAAAGGTCCCTTTTCCCAGTTCATGTCACATACAATGCAAATCCCTGAGGTCACCTGACCAACGTGGGTGGCTCTAGGTCTGACAGCACTGTATTTTATTATGTCATGTTTTTGCTCCTTTTTGTTCATATGAGCTTTTTCTTGTCACTGGGTATTGAGGTGGTGGCCAGTACTGCTGCCCACAATCATCATCTAGTGGGAGGCTGGGAGTGAGGGGGATGGGGGTTGTGGTGGGGATATTTCAAGCTGTCACAAAATCCATACAGACCTTTTAGTATTGATGGTTTGGTACTGCCATCTACATCCTTCCCCATATTGTGGGGTCTGGTGTCGAGAGGCTAAACGCTGCCTGTGCGTTCTACACCCTGAGTGCATTCAACAGACTATAACTTATACCTTGTCCAACTAGTTGTCTTGGCTGACAAAGGTCCCATCTATATGATGTCCTCACAGTGGGGCTATATTTACATTGTTCTGGTCAATTAATTGGGAAATCAATTGTTGTGAAGTGAGCTGAGGGCTTCTTTATAAGTTGTGATGGTGTAAAGGGTTTGTTCATGGCTGCTTGCAGGTAAGGGAAAATTACTGAATAGCTTCAACTGGATCTGTGGCGTCTATAGATCAATTAATGCCAAAAATGTAGGTTGTATAGAGAAGGCCCACCAGCTAGTGGTGGATGCAGTATAGGGGCCACACTAGTACTGTACTACAGAAGACCTTCCTAATGGTTTCCCAACACTACCAGCAGATTTAGGAGGCTGTTCCGTACTTCATGGGGTGAATAAAGTAGAAAACACTTGAGGTACAACTAACATAGAACATTTAATGCTGGATGCAACCCCGGGATGCAACCACTACTGGCCCAGTTGGCTCCAAAACCATCAGGAAGGGAAGGGACTTGCATTGGGGTGTGAGAACTTTGCTGTCGACTGATGATCATTTTTAGCACAGGACTGTTCCCATAAAAAGACAGTACACCGAAATATGAGGAACTAGTGGATACTCCAGACACTAGAACATATCTAATAAATATGCCTTAATTTGGGATTATGGGCATACTGCCCCACCTCAATCTCTATTCACATCCATTCATTTGCTAGTTGAAGAACCATGCATGATTAAGGCATTTTAGATAGGCCTGTAAATATCCTGAATGAATATTTATGACTTTTGCTAATGAGATAAAACCGAGCTACCATCCTAGAGTCTGCCATGGGGGTAGGATAGCAGATGTCACTTTGATTAATTGAAGGGTAAAAGATTGGTCTTGCAGATTGTGACTGGCATAAGCTTTTAGTATTTGACACCATGCTTGTATATATATGCCTGTTATCTATGGAATAAGACAGGCTATATAGTAATGACATATAGTGCTATACAGTTGCAAGACAATTATGACAGACAAGACAGAGATGCAATCAGAAGCCAATTAAAATTCTGTTGGACAAAAACGACATGGCTACATGCTAGATAGCTCATTCCTATAGCAATCAAATACTCTTGTTATGATAGTGCCACTATAAATGGGGAAACCTCTTGATGTAAAGGTACCTACCTACATCATGTAATTGGTATTAACAGTTTAATTATGTTACATTTGCAATTCATACTTATGATGACAAAATGCCTGGTCTTATTCTAAGGCAGCAATAGAAACTACTCAAACACATGATTCATGTCCCTCAGTCTGACTTCCTCTCACACTAATCATTTATACTCTACATCACCCGCCAGACATTTTATAATGAAACTACAATTTATCAAACTCAAATGTGATGGTTTATGACAGATGTGAATACAAATGGCAGTTCTGAGTACAGCTCCAGCGTAGGCGTGGTTTGTGAATTGCTTTGAGGAGGGCTCTATGGCTGGTGTGATCCTGCTTCGAGGCTATACTTATGAAAGGAGGCTGTTTGGTTGAACTGATCCTGCTTCGAGGCTACTTATGAAAGGTCAGCAGGATGTAAGTGATGAGGTATCCACCATAGAAGGGGTCATGCTTCCCCCTACAGTAACACACAAAGCTACATTATATAGCTTTAGCTTGGGATGGGGTGCTATGATACAACAACATGGTCGACTGCTGTTGCCTTAAGGCTAGATTCCATAAAGGCCTAATCCCAAAGGGTGATGTCATTTGCCCAGGATGATCTGATCAACATGCCCAACCTATTCTCATCAGCGATATCTACACACAGAGAAAAGTGAGAGTCATTGTCGCTAAAAACTACCCTCACCTGAGGGTCAGGCACTGCCTGACTCTCAGGTGAGGGTAGTTTTAGCGACAATGACTCTCACTTTTCTGAGGGTGTACACTATTTGACACGTCTAACATATCAGCAGACTGTTGTGACCTTATGTTGTTATTTTGTGATATATTTTTAATGGAATATGTCAGTAGACGCGCTAAATTGTTGACCCTCTCCCCATTTGTTTGTCGTACAACTAGAAGTTGGGATAGATCTATATTACTAGAGCTCTGTCTCAATCCATTGACAAATATTACTAATTATACAACAAAGTATAAGAAACATGAGGAAGAACCTGTTTTACTTCTTAGGACAATGTTGCAAATAAAAATATACTTTCTCTCTTGCAGCCATCACATTAATATGTGAGCTGTCAGTTGCAGTAACTCCAGGCAAGCAGTGCATTTCTACCTCATTTAATAGTGAATTAATTTATGAATACCTGAATTAGAAATAGAAAACCTCTCATTCCGAAGCTGTCAGGAGCAGTGTTAACTAAACTTGATCTGAGGAGTTATTTTAGATAATGCAATGCTTTTTAAGTGTATAGCCTTTATACAATGCGAACTTTTCAGCTCGGACTAATCTAGCTGAAAATATCTTAAATACTGATCATGTCCTATGGAGTCACATAACTAGTTATATTGGCTATCCACAGGTTCAGTCCTGTTTCTGATGAATGAAAAATAGCATGACAGCCAGGCATAACAGCTCAATGGTATTCAGTCATTCCTCAATTATGCAACAATTCATCAAGTGTGCTGACAATGAATGGCCTGTACTGATCTAATCAATTTGGGATCAAAACTGAAAAAGGACTGTGAGTTATGAAGTTTCAACATTCTAGATTGTAATCCCCTGTGGCTATCTATTTCCCCTTTAATTGTTTTCACTTCGTTAGTTATACAAATATTTATTTTGCTGCATGAAATAGTTGTACATATCGTTGTATGATATTGCAGTGTATGCTAAAGTAGAAGCAGATCACAATAGTATAAAGTGAAAAGCAACCGTTTTAGAACAAATATATCTGTATGAGGCCCATTAAATGTTATGGTTGTATTACTATTGAATAAGACCTATCCAATTTCAACACATCCGTTTCACAAGATCGATGAGATCTAATAAGTCTGCATTCAATCATCCCTTTAAGCAGTTAATCTATTTCGCAATGCAGCAGAACGATTTATGCATACGCCCCCTTGGACTACAAAAAGAATAGTCATAGACTTGGATAATAAATTCAATTCAAAGACGCCATCTTTACAGTAGGCTATGCTTCCTAGAGTTCCCAGCAGATCAAACAGTTGAATATCAAAAATAACATTGGATCTTTTTTTTTCTTTCTGAGGGTGTACTCTAGCCTCTAAGTGTGTTTGGCTGGTAGAGCTTGCAGCAGGAAGGCTGTAACGGCGGATGTGTGTATCTATAAATATGACCAGATTTGGGACATGCTCCCTCTGTTTATGTATCACTGGCACTGGCACACTCTTCCCATGCAATCCTAGCAAAAGATAATAAATCCTAGCTGCTCTGTTTGTGCATGAGCCTACTCTGTGGAGCAGCTCAATTCCCTAAATGTGTTTGTAGATTAAGGTGTACGTGTTGAATATTGGTTTAGGAAGTATGGATGGATCTGAATGATCCACTATTTGCGAGTGTATTCATGGTCACTGTTGACCTATCACTGAATGACTATGAGTCTTTATATTGAGGCTGGGGTGATAGCCAGCCACCTCTTGGACAAATTGTATGGCCTCATAGCAGTTTATTATAGTATGGCATCAAGCAATGGATTAACTCAAAACATGTATATCATGCGATCATGAAACGTACACTGCCCTGTACATTATTAACATTAGCAACTTCTAACATAACACTGACAGTAATTCTATATGGGGCCATTACTGAGATAATGCAATACAGTGTAATCATGACATGACTCTGACCTGCTCAATAATGTGAGGCTTTGCCCTCTATGATAGATGCTGTTTCATCTGGATCCCACAAACCCAAGACTAGGGTAGAACTCAGTAACGGATTCATAGGAGAGTCCTAGAAGTCCAGACAGCCCCACTTTCTTTTGTATGGATTTAGAGTACTTAGGTATCTTGTGGACTCCCTACCCCCTCCAGAATTCCTGGGGCGATCCGCGATCCTGCAGGTTCTTGCAAAAGGCCCTTAGAACTGACTCAGCCTCTTTTTGCATATTTAAGCATGTAAGGACTACATCGGTATGGTGTTACCTGTCCTGCTGATCTGTTACACCTAAGGAGATCATTAATAGAGACGCCTGGATGCAGCAGGCCAGGTGTGGGAGGTGTGTGGGGAGGTGCACAGGTAAGACAGGGGCCTACTGAGGGATCACCTGAAGGGGGCCAGGTGACTGCCGATAGCCTGAAGAGGGGTCCTGATGGTTGTGAGCAGCTCCACTGAACTGCTCAACACCTGCTCTTGTATTACTACTTAGGTGTGACTGTTTTCAGGATGCCCCATACTTATAATTTTTAATACATAATTAATATGAAATATAGTCGTTTAATTATTTTTACCTGGTCGTTAATCAAGGCACAGAGACTACCTTGATGTGTGGGGTGTATACATTAATGAGGGACGGTTATTGGCGAACTCTATATAATGAAGAGAGAGTGAGACAGAGACAGAGACAGACAGACAAAGACAGAACGACAGAGAGACAGAGACAGAAAAAGAGACAGAGAGAGACAGACATACAGTCAGAGACAGAAAAAACAGACAAGAAAAGACAATGAAAGAGAGGGAAGGGGAGAGACCGAATGAGGGAACGAGAGACAGACGGCGACACCATAGGACGACTGGTGGTTGAGAGGAAGGAAATGTAGATAGAAAACGACAGTAGACAGAAGCAGACAGGGGGAACATAAATAATATGATAGCTAAATGTAACAGAGAACGAGGTGAGTAACCTTTACCCTTCTGAGCTCTCCTAAAACAGAGCTAAACACCACATTTCCAATGAAAAATGGGATTTTAGGAAACGATTCCAGGTGTGGCAGTGACCTGATCCACTCCTGTCTGTTTCAATCCCGCATCCCGTCACGGGGCGCAGCATCCCCCGATACGCTCTGCTGAGGGACGGGTGGGTTTTTGTTTGAGATAAGGAATCGGGTGAGCTGCCTTTGCTAAGGTTCAGCGGCTGTTTGTCAACATCTTCATAGAGCTGAGATAGCACTCGTAACATGAACGTGCTAGTAATGAGGGGTATGGATATATTTTTGCTTTCTTCACCTTTCTTCACTATACTAGATTTGTGTTTCTTTATGGCTGAGTTGAGTTATATCTAAGCTCAGCACTTATATAAGACACAATTACATGACTATCTATGCTTGTGATTGTAATAGCCAAGAGAAATCAGATTTTTTTGTCTTGTAAAATTCCAGGTTATTGCAATAATTATAGAGGAATAATATCGCTCTGTGTATCCTTGCTAAAATAAAAGCACATGAAATGAGGATTCAAGGATGAAATTATGGATGTTCACGATATTCTTTACATGAACCCTTTGGGGTAAGCTAGATTCTTGTGGTGCCTACAGTATTCTCGTCATGAGCCCACGTTTTTCTCTGCTGTCTAGAAGAACTGATACATCTTCCTTCACATGAGATGCTGATGTTTAAGATGGAAATTTGTTCAAAGATGAATTTGTCCAAAAATGACAGTATATAGAATTTTCGCCTATGCAGTGTAGGAGGTGAGGAGGTGGCAATGGGGATACTCATATCTAAATCCAGGGTTACATAATGATTGAAAACCATAGTATCTTATAATCTAAATTATCTGTAGTTCCCAGAGAGTTGAGCAAGTCCTGTCTTCAACCTACTTTCTCACACATAAGTGCATCATTCTGAACCAACATACTCGCGTTTTTTGTTGCCATTTGAATTCATACCCAACTCACAAATTTGAACGGTTAACACAAATGGAGATGATTCATGTAGGCCTATATTGCAGCAGAAACAACTGAACATAGCACTTCATCTTAATATTGTGTTATGTCAGGAAAATCTTACTAATTGTATATTTTACTACATGCTTAAGCAGAAAGCAGTCATATTCTGGTTATATAGCGACCAATATTGCATAACCAGAGATGCTCGGGTTGGAGAGTGGTAGATAGATGTAGTCAGAGTGGAGTGCCTCACGGCAGGGGGCCATGTAGGGTTTCTACACTGATAAATGTAGCTGTCTGCCGTAATCTCACCCCCTGAGTAGACACCTGACAAAAGGTAGGCTGGACAGGTGCAGCCGGCAGGGGAATCATAGCCAGGTGGAACATGAACATCATGTAATTTTTTTTATTATAGATTCTTTTTTTATCTATTTTTTTAAATTATTTTTTATTATTTTATTCTATAATATAGGCGGCGGTTTAGGGCTAATCTACTACTGGTGTCTAGTCTCGGCCGTGAGCCGTTTTTCCGTCTGGCCCCATTAGAAAAATTGACATTTTTAAAACCCTATACTATACTATGGCTTTATTGCTGGGCAATTGGGATGTTTTGTTCTGACAACTTGGACAAAGACCCTTCATTTATACTTCCATTTGATTGCCAAAAAGGGGACTATGCATGTTTCTGTGATCTATTTACCTCTGGCCACTGGGAGATTGTGTTACCCACGCTGGGGATTGGGTAGGGTAACTTTGCTGAAAAATGTTGTAAGCTAAATTATCGAAGGCCTAGGCAGGCTGACATGAGGTACACATCTTTTGCATAATAAGCCTGTCCTCTGGCTCTGGTTTTAAGGGTTTGAACCGCTACCCTAGTACATACGAGACATCCTAACACAGACCAAATCTGCATAACAGATTTATTTATGTTCGTATACCTTCATAAACCGTCTAGCTTGGTATCATCGGTTGATTGAAAGGGGGTGATCATAAAATGTAGGAAAAATATGATAAATGGGACAGGTGCAAGTTAGTTATGATACATTGTGGATACCCACACCTCCCTCATCTCAGTCACCTTTTCACCATCGATTAGCTGACATGAATTTTGTTCAGACAAAATGGACCACTTGCCTACTTCTGCAGATTATATCATAGTAAATCATAGTAAGTATTATGGTACTAGTATACTGTTGTAAATACACCAAAAAGAACAAGAGTTAACTAACCATGATATACCATGAATACCATGGTATCCCTTTATCTATACATCCTCAATTTGCTATTGTATACGTGTATGAACTCACAACGGACCACTAGTATAAGCTAGTATAACGCATCCTTTTCAGCATGTTTAAACCTATAGGATCATAAGCAACTGTCCTGGCTTAAATATAAGTAGGTATGGTGTAAATTATATAGGGAAATTGCAGTTAAGCTCCCATACGCAGATATGGTCAGTAGGAGGAATATCATGGGGGAAATATAAGGTCACCTGCAAAGATTACATACTGTGAACCTCTAGCACACTCCAAGGCTGAATTGCTTTAGCATGCTACAGATTCACCCGTCTGCAATCACGATAAAATCATGTACACCGATTTTCAGAGTGTCCTGATTAATATCAAACTCCCCCGTTTGTCCCCTATAAGAACCCCACGTGACCTGTTTCGCTGGTTCCTGGTGCGCGTACAGACGCTGCCCGTGGTGCATGCTGGGAAGATGGCGTCTCATGTACAGCTCCCGTGATGCATTGCAACAGACGCCGTGCGGAGAACGCCGGGATTGATACACACAGAAATGTGATAACATGGGTGAATTATGAACAAATTCCTTCAACCCATTTGAATTCTATCATGCATACAGTCTAGACTGTTTCTGTAAATGTAGCCTATTATAGTGCACTGGGCCATATTTGATGTAACAATTCGTATGTAAGTAATTTTATTTATTTATCCTGGATTGGATGTTACAGACGGTTTGCCTTATTGGTTCCAACCAGCTGCATGGCCTGATTATAAATTTGTATTGTAAATCCAAAACACAATAACACCAACATGTACAGCAAAGCTTTTGGTTTAGGACAAAACGTATGTCTCATTTCTATCATATTTTTTTTACATCGAACTTGGTTGATAAACACAGAGGTTTGCTCTATTAAAACTTTACTATCCTTTCGATGACTTTGAAATCCAACATCCACCCAGGACCTGGCAACTGCAACGCTAGAAACCAGAGTAATGCCACACACTGAGAGAGCGGGGTTAGATTGGTCCTCCATGTGACACTAAAGTAATATATGCAAGTAAAACTACCAACGACTTAGTGATGTAGGCAGCATGGTATTTATTAATGCACAAGAATGCGTAGATGTATTGTGTCTGCACTGTAAATAGTGACTGGGTTCACTGCAGCATCTGCTAGATCTATATGCTTACACTTTAACTGCAAACTTAAAGAGTAGATTCTACTGTGTACACTAAACCGGCATGTACTTAGAATAGATTCTACTGTGTATACCTACACCAAATAGCTGCAACTACAAACAGTGAGAAAAATATCAAGAATAGAAAACCAACAAGTGTGAAACTATCTACTAGGAATGCAGATTGATTATAAACCATAGTGGCCTTCCTTCTACAATAATAGAGTATTGTGTTTGACAATGTAGAGTGAGTACAGTTTTTGTTATTATGTAGTGTAGTAAACACTAAACACTTCCCTCCTAGTCGCCATACTAACATCAGAGCATTCTCACACAAGTACAAATAGTGTATACAGTTTTTGTAGACTAGGACAAAAGGTGACCAAGTCAAGCTAAGTCACAACACAGTACACAAATCAGGTCTGCTTGCACAGACAAGGATGGATTGTGTTTATGCATCTATATAACTACTTATATACGCACAAAACGCAGTCTGTGTAGACCTACTAAGGCGTAGACTCAATGTAATATACTTGCCAAAGCAATGCATTTGCCTGTATCTCTGCCATTGGCAATGTTTCACTATTGATTGTTAGGTTGTCTAATTCCCTTACAATTTTATGTATTTTGATGAGAAGTGAAAAACTTCAGTGTAATAATAGTATCTAGCAAGCTGAGACTATAATACCTCTACGAATAGGTGCATTGTGGATGGACTGTTTGAAAATGATGACGACCATGGCAAGGCGGAATGTCCGTGACAATACATAATTCATTCCCAGCTTCCACGCAGAATGATGGTATTGTTTTCAGGATGTATGACAGCATCAACAATAGGGAATGGTCCATTCTAGTGATTTGTGATAATTTGGAGCAATATTGCACATCAATTAAATCTAAACAATCTGGAAAGGGAATTTTGGCGCTGATTAATGATTGTGTATAGGAGACACCACAATACCGTGTAATTATCCCCATCCCAACTACACCAGCCATTAAATTTAGATTGGTACTTCAGTACAATGAACTGCCTTACTCTGCGTCTAATGGACATTGTCCCATCTAGATGGAGACTGCCCATGTGTCATGTACATGTAGTACACGCCACCCTCAGGAAAGGAAACTAGTCATATTTCATATAGAGAGCAATACGACGATAGCATCAGACTTAAAAATAATGGCTCTGTAAGAGAGTAGTTAAGGCATCCAGACCCAACTCTCCTATAATATAATGTATGATGGAACAAGTTCATCTTATTTATTTATCAGGGAAGTCAGACAATGTCTAATTGTATGACACATATTTATAAGCAGAAGTGTCTTGATATTGCTTAATATATCATAGAGCCTGGAACATGTACAGTATTAAACCAATTAGATAAAAGCGATATTTTAAAGGGCTGTTGGAAGATGCTAAAGATCTGGAGGGGACAGTTGGGTTTGGGGGACACTACAGTACATCCCCATACTGGCCATAGAGAGGGGGGTAGTGTTTTCATGAGGACCGCAGGTTAAAGCAAAACATATGCTTCACGACGAGTTTATTCCCTTTTCATGACGACACGTCATGGTCTCTCAGCACAGGGTGGTGCATAGTGTCTACAACACGGCCACCCGCAATGCATTCTGGGTATCATCTTGTCATGTGACACATGACTCAAGGCTGATGTTCTTTCTCTGAAGAACTGCATCATACCTTTATTGTATATATGGGTAGTCTTAGGTATAGTCTACATGATGATAATTAGGTAATTCATTATACCTGTACTCTACCAATAGAGGGCACTGGTATCTGGGTATTGCGTGTGGCAAATAGACATGTACGAATTGCTAGCATCTGTTAAGTAGGAGACAGTATAATATAGAGTCTATAACGTCTGGATCTTATTGGATTGGCCTGTTTAGCACTCACTACTAGATAACCTTCTTATCACTTCACATGGCTTCACAATCACACACATATATATATGTTATCCCCTAGCACCTGCCATTTTAGCACACCTATATCATAGTCCACCATATGGAAAGCCAACAAGGACTAGTATATAGAGAACCTCCTGAACTATTTGTGTTTTTGGATAATACCTCACATACCCTTATCATGGCCCCACCCTGTTTCCTATCTGCCCACCCCTGGTTGTTTTCATTTGATAAAGAGCCACTGGAAGCAGGGGTGGTCCCCCAGTGCTCTTTTGTGGGCCCAGACACCTGGGGTCCAGAACCTCCCTATTATCGCCCAAAAGCCCTGATGTATGGGTTGCGAATGAAGCACGTCTGTGAGATAACACAGCAGATGTAACACAGGTATACAGGTGCTGGGGTCCTCCAGGTGTGGGTGTTAGGGCTCCCGATATACCTGGGTCCCAGGTGGGTGAAGCAATACTGCTGCTGGTGGTGGTGGTAGAGCTATGGGTGTTAGGGAGATATGGAGGACCGGGGGGGGGCTGCTTGGGGGGTTTGTGGGCAGAAGGGAAAAATGGGAAAACCTGTAGAGTGTGCCTTTTTGCCTGCATAGTATTGGTAATATTATTGTTATTTTTGTCTTACATGCAGCTTATCAATAATTAGGAGAATTGCCCTATATCTGGCTGGTTCTGGAGAGAATTCAATCGGTTTACAAAGAGGGGAAATAAAGACTCCTAATATATACTGTAGATCTTAGATAATTCATCTGATAAATTCTGTTTCAATTTAGCATTTTGTAGCAGAGACCCCTAAGTAGGCTATACTGGATGAATATTGTATCGAAATAACTGTTTATTTTGTGAATATGACTACTTTAGGCCGTCAACAACAAAAAACAGCAAAACATGACGACCTGAAATCGTCTACAGCAGGCACTGACGAGCTTAATTTTTAGCATAAGTTTTAGAGATTGATACCCAAATAACCCTTACAACAATACAAGAATATCCAGGTCTTTCTTAAAGGCACCTCAAACTGCTGGTGTGACACCATGTACATACAGCCTGCAGTGCTATGTCAATCTCCTTTATATATGACAACGCCTGCTGCCCAAAATTATAGCCTATAACCTACAACTTCTCATCCACTTTTCATCTTGGCTGAGCATACAATGATACAGGCAGTCAGTGCACCCGCCATAGGGCAGCTAACTCCGTGAGGGGGTTATTATAGGGATACGGCGTTGGGGAGCAGCTTGGAGCGGATCTGAGCAGCTATGAGCTGCTATGAGCTGCTCCCAGAGGCAGGCAACAGATGCCAGCAGGTACCAGAGCGCATCCTGCCATATCAAGTAGATAAATTATACACCCCTGAGGGATACTCCAAGTCGTGGGTCTGAGAGAAGCAGTCATCGCTGGGAGATAAGAAAGCCAGCAGCAGATTGATAGAGGGCTATACACTCCTTCTCTGCCAGTCTAGCTATTATCAATTCAGACAGGAATTTGAGCAAGAGGCATGGGTGTCCTGTGTGCATATGTACGTATGTAACTAGCTTGTAGGAGATAACAGTGTGGGTGATGGAGAAAAATGAGAGGGAGGTATAGAGAAGGTGTGGGATTAAAGGAGGCAACAGGAGCAAAGTGACATGTGTGGGGAGGAGAACATGTCACTCAGGATGAGGAATATACTTTTGAAAGTAAACTCTATTTATAGAGCCTAAGGAATACCACTACTGAAGCTGTCAGAACTCCAAGTCAGAACTGTATATATATTACAAGTGAGTGTGTTACGTAGTAGTTATAGGACAAGTACCATGCTGTGACCCAACAAGCAAAAAGACCCATCCGCGGGGGATTTTTAGTACTGGCTTTGGCCACCTGGGGGCACCAGGAGGGCTAGAGCATACATTATTCAAGTAAACATGCTCTTAAAAATGCTCTAAGCTAATTTTTTTGTGTAGAATTCAATAGACTTGTCATAATTGTTTTATCTTTACTGCAAACATTCCATATTTGGAATGCAAAAAGAACGTTTTCTATGGAAAATTAGCATAAGACATTTTTGGGTTGCCATGGAAACCATCCCATTACACAAAATGGGAGATAATTGTCCCGGTCTTCTTAAGTATAACATCAGTTACTCAAAACTGGAAACATACTGTAAAAATTCCTTCTAGAACCAAATTTTTAGACTCAAAAATACCATTTTATTTGGTTATTTATCAATAAAACTGATTTTTCATAATCATCGCTATTTATTATGAGATGTGATGCTTTTAGAGCTTATCTACCATTTTCAGTTATTGATACAATGTATGTACCAATCTTTGAAAATTGATTCCCACAAAACTACCAGGAATTTTTCAACTCATGATATCTCATTTTAAAGGGTATGACACCAACTTTAAATACTAATTCCTCCCCGGATGGGTCTTTTCCCTAGCCTGGTCACAATTATTACATTACAGGTCAGACTGCTCAAAGTTCTTATTCACGAAACTATTATAGTATTGGTCACATGTAAGGTGCCATGCTAAACCCTCCTGTGTCTGGCTTTGTTTGAGTACTAAGTACATATCATGCTCAGCTATAATCTGTAGAATCCTGGTATCTAAGGTTACCACTCAATGTTTTCCCTAACACAATATCCTGAGGGCGGTTACACCTACAAGCACTGAATAGGCTCTCTGTGGTGGCTAATGAAGCCAACTGATGGTGGCAATCCTATCGTTAGGACACCCAGGCCCGGACCCAGGCCGTACCTAAAGCCAAACACATCAAAGACTGCTATACAAGCAGCTACAGGCGTTTCATGTCAGCAGGTCCAGGATCCTCCAACACTACATTTCTGATCTATTGGGTTCTCTCTAATCTAATCTGGCTTGGCAATGTATTGTCTCACCTTTTAAATGCCTTATGATACGAGGGGATGATGGTGGAGTCCGGGTGGAGTCCTTTGAGGATGTTTGGGGTTATATGAATCAAAGTTATGCAAATAGCTAACCACCAAGACGTTATTTCTACATAACATTACAAACCTACATTAATTTTTTATCTCATCATCGTTAATTAGCACCAAATTCATCCAACTTCCCTTTGTACTTTGTCACATATACACAGACGAGCAAAACAGTGAACATACATTCTCGACAAAGTACTATACCCCTCAGTACACTGGTACATAGGCCTACCCAGCCCATTCCCATTGATAGCTATTGATGCAGGACCCTCCTGTCTAACTGCTGTTAGCTAAGCAGAACACAGGGTGTATGCTGTTAGCCCGGGCTGTTTGCCCCAGCAGAACACAGGGTGTGATGCGTGTTGGCTGTAGCAGATTAGATGAGAGGAAGCTGGCGGCTTCACAGGGTGTAAAACAACTGCTTTATCAGGACAGACCTCAGCTGAGGCGGGAGGTCCCAGAGGGTGGGTGTCCCCCTGATAAAAGGATAGATGAGTATGGTAGAGATATTGTTACATATATATGCCCCTATACTCCCGTTATATGCTGTAGATGTACCCTCTGACTTCATAGTAGAGTATTCATTGAACATTCATTTTCGTTCGCAGATGTTGAGACTGCCATATACAACCTTTAATCCTAAGCCAGGCTAATCCAGGAAAAATATATTCCTTGCATCTGACGTAATTATATCAATCCATATAACACTGATTACACATATTTCTCGAGACCCTTCTTGCCAACATGTGATGCTCACTCAAAGAGATCTTGACGCAGCTTCCTGGGTTTGGAAGTGTTCTGGTCTTACACATATTTCCTTAACCCTTAGGGGCCCAGAACTATTTGACCAAAGTAAGAAATCTGTAGCATGATTAGTGTACCATAAGTGATTCTGCAACCATAGGACTTGTTGATCTAACATAGGGTTCATATTACATATTCCGGTAACCATAGCAACCAGAAACATTCCATTTGTTAAAATGTCAAACTTTGCTTTAGATTGGCTGTACTTTGAGCCAAAGAAGAACCTTCTATTATGTTGCCATGGCAACAATGGAATTCTTGTTTTATATCCCCAACATGGGAAGGATAAAAAACCTACTGAGATCAGTTATACAGTTCGATGTACATTTTTTATATTGCATTTACATATTTATAATGATAACTAAGATGAAAAATAATAAAATTATCAAGGGAGAAAATACTCAGCCTCAGCCGGTGGGAAATCTTGGAATTGGCAATATTTTATCATTGTTTTCCTACTTTCATTGCTCTAAAATTGTTAATATCTGTCGGATAACAAATGCAAGCATGTGTATGGAAAGCTGAGGTCACCCCGGAGAGATTGGTATGTCACCCAGTGGTATACACTCAATATTTATGTGATGGAACTATGTAGGACTTTAGATATGTGCAAAATACGCCATTTTACGCCATTTTAACGCCACTGGGCCTCTAAGGGTTAAGATGTAACAGCATGAGCTAAGATCAAATAAACTATTTAAAAGCCTCTCCGACCTCATATATCTACAGATAGATGTACGTAGATAGAGTGAGCTTTGACTATTATCTAGAGGTCCTTTACATCAGATTATGCTCTGAGTGCACACATAATCTGTCCCTCCTCCCGCCCTCCTCTAGTAAGTATTGAAACTGCAGGGAAAAGAGATTATGGTATAACAGCGTGGGACCACCAGTTACTTTAGCCAAGGCAGAGACTTTGATAGTTATTGTTTGCTGTTTGAAAATGTGGACAAGGGACAGGGACATCTCCAAATAAATCATTTATAGCAATACTATGGACGATACTGAAAGATGCCTTAAAGAGTAGCCTCCAATTCAGATAGTGGTTTTGCAGGGGCGGATTTAGGAGGGGGGGGGGGCGGACCCGGCGTGCGCCCCCCACTTTTTCTGTATATTTTAATGTGACAATTTCCAATACCCCCAGTAAATTGCCTATTCCACGCCCCCTTTTTTCAAAATCCTGGATCCGCCCCTGCTGTGGTGGCGTTAAGGCTAACTAATTCTGCCTAAATGCCTGTGTAGCACTTCCTGTGCAATACAGGCTTACACGTCAGGATGAATTAAGGGTAATTAATTGATGAGCTATGGTCTGGGGCCACCTGCTATAGGTACCCCATCATTAATAATTCATTAATCAGCATTAAGCCATTAATTACAGATAAAAGACTACTACAACCGGAAGTCCCAATCTTTCTATACCCACCGCAGACACGATATCAATGCTACCGAAATTTACCTAAAGGTATATAAGTTCTTTTGCTATTCTTCAAGTCATTTTCTGGATGTTTAAACGTTTTTTGCAATTATTGCACGTACAGCTACTTTTTTTCGTTTTGCCTAGAATTAATTGAAATCGCCCAAATCACATGAATATCTTGATATCTAAGTGTAACATCCTGTATGAAAAACAAATATCTATGATTCCTTTGTTTCTGAGAAATTTCATAATTTTACAGAGACCGTCACACTTCCCCTTTCAACCTCTGTATGAACTTCCAGCCCCATACCAAGCAATGATAGCCAATATAAATTCCATTCCCTGCTAGTTTAGCACTGGGACATACAAACAAACCATTACTTGGAACTTATACTGAAAGTCACAAGTACCGCTGACCTCGGAGGTCAAGAGAACCAGTAACCTTGGGAATATGTGCCCCCATTGGACACGTGGGCCACGTCTGTCCTTGACCTTTGACCTCCCATCTGTGACCCCCTGACCCTAACATTGCCAGACTCCGGGTGGACTCTGATAATCCCGACCTCCTCCCGAGAACGGCCGGATTTAAACCTAGGGATTATCTATAATCCATTAATCCATAGAAGTCATCAAAGGGCGCTACGTTTATATAGGCCGTTACCCCTGATATCGCTCACGGCCTACACACCCACGGCGTTGGTATCTCCCGTGGAGGCTATGCTTAATCATTATACACGCTCGTTAATAATGAGGAACGTTCATGTGTGTCTAATAAAAGCTATGTAATGATATTATGCACTATGAGTATAGGATAGTATACTGGGTAATAATTATTTTGCCGGGTGGACCACATTGTCATAACATAAAATTATAATTGCACAGGAAGAAACCAGGAAAAATATGATTGGAAATGTAAGATTGATTAACATGGAATAAATGAAATTGGCTCCTACCAAATGGGTCGATTTCTCAACACTTTATAATACCCTGGGATGATATTGAATGCTGAACCCTCTCCCCTGCCAACTATACCCATGCGGCATCTCTCCCTATGATGTTCTTAGTAAAGTAGAGGGGTGTAAGTACTAAGTACCTAAGTAGATGGGTGTGCTGGAAGAGGAGGGTTCTGCATAGTACCGCTTGCACCGTATGGCACCCTATCCCCTCATCCCTATAGCAGCAGAGACAGACATGCCTTGATGACCTGGGGGTGGCTTGGGTATATGGATCTCCATGAGGTGGGAGAGTGAGTGAGTCTGCTAAACCCCAAGACGTCTTCTCCCCTCCCCTCTCCTCCTCCGCCCTCTGCTCTCCATTCCATGACAAATGGTTTCCCAGCTGCCCCCAAGTCGCCCCCAAGCGGCCACTGTAAGCAACCCAACCCAGACTGTTTCCGTCCGGGTCCCGCCTGATTTAGCAAATCTCAAAACACCCCCCCAAAGACTCTCTCTCTCCCTCTGTTCCATGCCTTTGCTTCAGCTAAAGCAATATTCGGCTTGGAGATCGTCCTGTGTGATCTCGCGAGTTCTCGACCAGAGGTCACGTGGCCTACCGATTGTTGGACAATGGGGAGGGGCGGCTGTCGAGCAGGTTGGTGTTAATCAAGGCAGTACCCCCCATGAGCAGCTCGGAACTGCTCATGGAACTGGGACAAGAATCTCTGGTCATCTCTGGGTGGATATGATGTATGTGTATGGGCCATGATAAGGTGTTATGTATGGGGGAGGAACTAGGGGAGTTTATGGGGGTAGTCTCGCTTATCGGCCATTGGAGCCTGGATTGGGGTTTAGTACAATGTAGTCGTATATAGGTCGATGTGGACTACTGTCACTACAACTACTAGGCTACTACCATAGATTCATGTTTGTATTCTTGTCTTCTTGGAAGTAACTAAACGGCCAACTAAACAGTGCACATTCAATGTACTGCTGCTATCTGCGATGATACTGGAATTATGATAATAAGATATTATCTTCTCGGCGACCTTTTTTCTCCATGTTTCTATGGAATTCATAACAGTAATCAAATAAAGCCCCACCCAAAGGTCAAGCTATGTATCAGAAAAGGCAAACATTCTACCAGAAGGGCGGGGGGGGGGCAAAGAAAAGAGGACAGTGCGTCCCGCTTCTTCTCGCAAATTCCTGATCCACCAATGATTATCCTTAGTACTTTCTGTGAATCCTGGTCCTGGTAGCAAGTCACTAACCGATCTGGCAATGTCATGTACCCGTCTTGGTGAAGACCCTTGTCCACCTACGTTGTAAGGGTATAATGTGCGGTCAGAGTAACCTGGCATTGTTGGGTATATATTGGAGGGCGAGGAAGCAGAGGGTGGACATGACATAGTTGTGTACGTTGCTTAGCAGGTTGTTTTGTGGACAGTAACCGGACGTTACTGTGGTGTATATATACCTGTTCGTGTCATAGTAGAGTCAGGAGTAGCTCACTTTGCATTATGAATGACTCTGAGCTACTCCTAGAGAACAGTGCCCCATGTTCAGCACTAACACTAAGTGCTCCACAAAAGTAATGGGCGGGAGCACCATTAGGTCTAGATCACTTGACAACTTTTGTGCATTAACATTTGTACCAGGGTTACATTATAATGATCTTACATTGTTAAGGACTAATTGTCCGTTAGACCAAATTCATTTGATGTCTATATCATAGCAATCAACTATGCCGTAGGACAATCAAATCCCATGGAAACTAGCAACACAGCACAAAATACTATACACCATTCAAGACTGCCATACTCGACTGGCTTGTGGGATAAGTTATACATCCTAGTTTGAGGGATGGCGCTGAAACCCCTCTAAAAGATGAATGCTTGATGAAAACATCCAAGTGCTATACTGTAGACATAAGTCATTTCTCCTTCACCATATATAACACATCCATGTATACTAGAACAGGAGGCAGGGTGTGTTTGGAGAGTGATGATGATGTGCCTCCAGTAGGCACCAAGTGGGCGCCGACAGGTGAGCTGCACCTCCAGTCAGCCACTCCTCCTGGGCCTTCAGCTAGCGTCCTCCGGGGCCTGACAGTGTACACCCCTCCAGGGTCCTGGTATTACGTCCTCTACACCCCAGGCTAAGCTCAGCTACCATGTATTACCTCCTCTCTTCTATGTGTGGGAAAAAATATAT
Organism: Harmothoe impar; assembly: GCA_947462335.1. NCBI lineage: Eukaryota > Metazoa > Annelida > Polychaeta > Phyllodocida > Polynoidae > Harmothoe > Harmothoe impar. The sequence continues at coordinate 46,305,500 of OX381713.1, forward strand.
ATGATATCTAACGGGTGTAAGGGTACGACGAGGTCTAGGTATTTGAAGGATGTATTTGAACTTATACTTACTCTCAATAAACACCCCTTTGTCCTATACCATAATTATTTCAACTGGGGTTGGTATTCGGAATGGATTGGCCCCGGGATTGGCATAGCAATATGTGAGATTGTTAACAGGGGTGTCGGAAGCAACTTGACTTTGGGCTGGGGAACCCGAATAGGGGTCGTGGGGGTCTAGGGATTGTAGGGATCTTGTGAATGTCCCAAGGTAGGTGATGTCATCACTTGTGAACGTTCCCTATGCAAAACAAAGCCATCCTATTAACTTACATTTACGGTGTTCTCAATAACTAACTGCCCCTTTGTCCTACCATGGTACTTGGTAGTTCAACCATTTGGCATTTTAAATGGATTGGCATAGCAATATGTGAGATTGTTAACATTGAAAGTGAAAGGGTGGTGTAATACTAACTATAATGTCAGTCTTATTAGATTTCCGTCCATCTAACAGAGTGCCTTCTTCCGCCAAGGAATCGTATTATAAATCGTCTAGGGAAATCAAGCATTTCACACAAATGCCAAATTAATACACAACGCGTTGCTTTTACAAATTATATATTCCAAAGACTCCAATCAATCACCCCACCAACGAGCAAAATGGTTACAATTTAGTGACAACTCCGCCAAAAAAACAACAAGATAAAGACAAAAAAATATATAACAAGAAAAAGAAAACGAGCAGAAAAACATCATGAGATTTGGCCAAATCTCGCAGTAGCCGTCGAGGTCTCGCGTTACCCAGGTAAAAAAATACCATGGTATTTACCATGGTAAACTCTGGTTAATTTACCCTGGTTATTTGGCCAAACCATGGTATATTTACAACAGTATACTATGATACTTACCATGATTTACTATGATGTTTACTATGGTATATAATGATCTCAACTAGTATGAAATTGAATGTTTTACTAGGATTTACCACTGTATATCATGATATACCATGGTTGATATTTGAATATACCATGGTATCAATATCATGGTTTGGCCAAATAACCAGGGTAAATTTACCATGGTTAAATATGGTAAATACTATGATTAATTGTGGTGAAAATACCATGGTTTGGCCAAAATACTGTGGTAAATCCACTATGGTTTACTGTTGTGAATATCATGATATACTATAATATTTTTTATCATAGTATACAATGGTAAATATCATGATATACACCACAGTTGATATCATGATAAACCATGGTCCGAATAGTGTTACTTGGCCAAAATGTCATTTCAAATTAGACATTGCTTGATTTAACATCCACTTAATAAAACATCTTGATTTCAAGTTGTCTTTGGCATCCTAGTGCATACAATCTTTCTAGACACTTAGTCTGTGTAATACACAAGTACAAGTTACTCTAGGATTGTTACAAATAAACACATGCAGCAGTGTGCTTATATATAAATCCTATTAACAAGAAAGGGGTGTCTACATTGTTTTGACCACTTTCTGACATATATCATCAATTCATCAAGCATATTTTGCCGAAAATAGCTTTTGATTATGCTGTTTATTCTTGATTATTTGAGAAAAATAAGACATTATACTTTATTTAACACTTATAAGCATCAGTTACATGTCGAACCCCACAGAAAAATATTCTCAGGAACTAGGCTGCCACCTAGTGGGAAAAGGTTGAACTATGCACAATGATAAACCATGGTTGCCTCACTGTAGTATACCATGGTATACCATGCTGAACCATGTTATACCATGGTGTTATCATGGTACCATGTATAAGTTTTCTGTATTATCATTATTATTGGTTTCTGTGACCAAATTTAAACTAGAGAGAATTGAATGCACCTTGTCTCCTACCCTGTCAGAATCGGGCTACCACCCAGTCAGAATCGGGCTACCACCCAGTCAGAATTATGCTGCCCTACTAGTCTAAAGTAGTGGTGGCTTTTTGTGAGAAAGGGGGAACTACCTACTATGTACTGCCCTACCCCCTTCCCCCCACCCCTCTTTTCCCTCCCTACCCCCACAGTTTAGTTTAAGCAAAGCCCAGCTGGTCAGAAACGGTCAGAATCGGGCCTAACTAATAGCAGATAGCCACTGCAGACATATATGCTCATGAATATAGTAACACTACTGAATTGTGCGAGTAGGCTGGGTACATGGAACGAGCCACTCCTGCATCTCGTATTCTTTGAAAGCACACAGGTGAAAAACCTCTGATGTGTGCAAATTGGGTACGTGGATCTAAACCATTGTTCTGTACTTATATATGCTCCTGATAGTGATACAAGTCTGATTCTGACTGGCCCGATTCTGACCTGCTAGTGGCCCGATTCTGACCTGCTGGTGGCCCGATTCTGACCAGCCGGGTGAGAAGGTATTTTCAATTGTCTCTCATTTAAATTTGGTCACAGGAATTGTATCAAAGATTACGGTATTCTGGTGTACAACAGGTGCAGCTACATGGTGCTGGTCAAATTTTTGCTGGCCCCTTAAGGTCGTGGCAGAAAGTCAGTGCAAAGTTGGATATTGACTTTTTTACTTTCAATATTGTCTCCGATTTCAAATACAGGTTCTAGGGAGGTACATTTTTGGGGTATAGATATTGTAATGTATAACACTAATGAAACAGAATTGGACGTACAACAGGTGTAGCCTTCCACCTAAGAAATAATTTTTGAAAAAAGTGAAATATTGCACCCTGTACACTGCTTCAAAGTACCCAGTCAGAATCGGGCCTGTGTTCTTTTTGGGGAACAGTTTGGGGCTATGTAGGGGGGTTGGGGGAGTTTTATAATCTTAACCATATAGCAGGTACAGTTGCTGTACCTTCATGGATGAAAGCCAAAAAATGGGTCAAATTTCATATTATTCAGGGGGGTCAGAAACGGTCAGAATCGGGCCTAATGGCCGGTCAGGAACGGACTTGTACCACTCTCACAAGACATAGCTCTATTTTACTTCAGTTTACTATAGAATTTCCTGTACACCTTGACACTATAGTAAACTGTAGGCGTTTTTACTACAGTTTACTAGTGTATTTCCCGCACATCTAAAATTATAGTAAACTGTAGGCGTTTTTACTACACACACAGAAAAGTGAGAGTCATTGTCGCTAAAACTACCCTCATCTGAGGGTCAGGCACTGCCTGACTCTCAGGTGAGGGTAGTTATAGCGACAATGACTCTCACTTTTCTGAGGGTGTACAGTTTACTATAGCATTTCCCGCACACATTGACACTATAGTAAACTGTAGCCTATTTTACTGCAGTTTACTATAATATTTCCCACACATCTTAATTTTATAGTAAACTGAAGGATAATTTACTACAGTTTACTATTGTCTTTCCCACACACCTTGACACTATACAATACTGGAAGTTATTATACTACAATTTAATATTATAGTATTTCCCGCACACCTTAACAGTATAGTAAACTGTAGGCTTTTTTACCACAGTTTACTATAGTATTTCCCGCACATCTTAATAGTATAGTAAACTGTAGGCTTTTTTTACTACAGTTTACTATAGTATTTCCCGCACACCTTGACACTATAGTAAACTGTAGGCGATTTTACTTCAGTTTACTATAGTATTTCCTGAAAACACTAGTACCCCCCCCCCTCCTCATCATGGATCTGTTAACCCCAGTCCCAGGCACCTCTCAGGCCGCACACACCTCTGTAGGTGTGAGTGCTCGGAGAATGACAGCTACAACTCACTACCTGCACCTCCAGACACCTCTCAGGCCGCACACACCTCTGTAGGTGTGAGTGCTCGGAGAATGGCAGCTACAACTCACTACCTGCACCTCCAGACACCTCTCAGGCCGCACACACCTCTGTAGGTGTGAGTGCTCGGAGAATGGCAGCTACAACTCACTACCTGCACCTCCAGACACCTAGTCTCTAGTACACCCAACTAAACTCTGGTTTTAATACTATAGTTTACCATCATTCAAATGCACTGTGGTATACAATGGTGAAAAAATACTATAGTTGACCATAGTTGCATATATTAAGCGTAATCACCCTAGTATACCTGAGTTAACCATGATATACTATGATTTATAAACCACTATTTATCATGGTACTGATAAACAATGGTAAATCATAGTAACGACGACCATTGTATACCATGGTAAAATATATTACCATGATATATCACAATAAACTATGGTTAACAATTATGCAATAAGCATGGTAAATTACGAGTTTCATGCTTGCAGAAATATTTGTGGTAAACTATGGTATCCAAAGGTGTCATTCTAATTATCTAACTATCATTTACAATAGTGGTAAATGCAACTACAGTTTACCACAGTGTACAATGGTTAATTAGAATTCTGCATACAGTGGTTTACAATAGTTTACTATAGTACATTGTGATAAACCATGGTATACCATGGTGCGGAATTGTAAACCATGGTAATGACCATGGTATTTTTTTACCTGGGTAACGACAGCCGCCATGCTGCATTCGGACACTTCTGATAGGGAAGTGATGGATGATGGGAATTTTTCCTGTTGTCATGGAAACGTGATGGATTCGCTGTGGTGCATAGACTTGCTGGGGACTCTGATTGTGTTTTAATGGCCCTAGTTCCCACTATCTCCCCTATACATGGACCTCAAACGCTGATCTCCATCGCTATATTCAGGGTTATAGGCAAGAGGGGTGGGGCAGGGGGAATGGTGACACCTTTTAGGCTACACAGCTGTGTTGATGGCGTCTGGATCTGCCACGGGAAGTATTATGTAGCACAATTTTGACATTTTATCAATCGGTGTCGATGCCCTTGTCATAGAATAGGCCTATCTCTGTCTGTTACCCTGAATCAAGTATAAAGTACAGCACCCACAATAGACAGACGTAGGCGAGTATGACAGGTTTAGAACTGTCCTAGAATGCAGGGATTCTAATGGGACTTCTAAACAGCATGGTCTGAAAAAAGGTTGCTTTATACGTGATTATATATTTCTGATAGATGACACAAGTACATGCTGCAATGGTGCTTATAATCAGACATATCCGGAGACATATCCTTTTGGCATTGTAAATCGATGTTCTCCTGAACAAGCCCAGGCTCCGACCCCAGTAGAAGACAGTGTATGTATGTTTACACGGAAACCCTTTTCTTACTATGTACAAGGGTTGCCATTGGCAGAGGACTACCTACAACCTAAACCAGAAATGAGATCAATAGTCGGGCTCACACAACACAAGATGATACAGCGTCTGAAGAAAAAAGACTGCAACTCGTCTATCTGGGGGTGAATGACAACATTATTTGGGGTTCACACAGTCTCTATCAGCCACTGTTGGCTCTTGCTGACAGCGCCTGGCGCGACCCCTACCGGGGATAACACTAATTACCCCCTCACTCCGCTTGGCGTCTCCTTACAAAATCAACCCATTATCGCCCAATTTGGATCACACAAATAAAACCACATGCTGACATTTTGCATGAAGAAACTGGATGATTTTCATTCAAACAAAAATACCTCTCAAAATCGTTATGATTTGACTAGTGCTGTGTGAGATTCCCCACTACATTTTACTTTTGATAATAAGAACACAGGGAAATGGGTCCTCAAACACCCATAACTATCAACTTTCAAATAGTTAAGTTGGATGGGAGAATCTATGTATGATTCAATAACAATGTTATAAATTTCCTCATCTATCAATTAGACATAATTGATACATATTTTCATGAATTAAACTTAAATGTTCTAGGTATGTAAAACACTTAAAAGCAATATCCTGCATTCAACGGTAAGAAAGCTAGGCTAGAAATCATGGAATTTCCCTCCAAACAGAGAGAGAGAGAGAGAGAGAGAGAGAGACAGAGAGAGAGGGGGGAGAGCGAGAGAGAGAGAGAGACAGCACTACAGCACGACAGACAGACAGAGACAGACAGACAGATCTAGAGGGAGGAGAGAGGATTTAGAGACTCTCATTGGAGCTATAGGGTAGGGGAGTGAACACTAATCCACTTTCCATGCTACAGCATTCTTCCTCGCCCGCCCCAGGCCTACCTCTACCATTAGTGTGTCCCTCAGTTAGACACCTCCAGGTACAGCCCAGCCAACTCATTATTAAATCAGCCATACTGAGGTGTGTGGCCCTTATACATACAGTGTGGCAAACCCATGCATATAATACTCCTCCAGGGGGCTAATTCATAAAAATACAAGCCGTAAGAATAATATCATAATTCACACCAAAAAAAGAGGCTAAAAGGTGCAACCCACAACATTGTCCTCAATTTCTCTCTTTTCTGATTTCGCGGTTTGTTTCCTGTTACAATTCACAATGTTTGTTTGAGAATGATTCTGCACATTATTCCAATGGAGGTAGAATAAGAAAATATCGTTTAATGTAAGGAAATACCATGAACAAAATGGGCTAGGAGTGTCAATTGATTAGCCTTTTACCCCAAGTTGTGTCAATTATAAACTGCATAAACATGTTTTGGGAACACTCTAGTAAATAATAATCCCCACATCAACTTCAGCGGAAAATTGTTTTGGGGAATTACAATGACATTTTTACTCCAAGAGATGGTCCCCAATATCCCCATATTGTCCTCAGACTTTATGAATTAGCCCCCAGTCCTATAACCTAGCAAGATGAACTCCCCACGGGAAGGTTCACATCTTCATATAGATGTGAGTCAGTAATTCTGCCCAGCAGGTGCCATGTAACAGGTTCCTCAGAGCTGGGCCACCACCTAGGGGGCTCCTGTTTGTTTTGTGCATGAGGAAACATGGCGCAGATAATTGGTGGAGATAAGGTCAGCCATGCTGTACAGGAAGTCAACGTGTGCAATACTCGGTGTTGGCATGCTGTGTTATAGTATAGAGGTGTATAATATATTGATGTATGGAACCTTTTTGAGTATCATAGTTTTATAAGCTAGCACTGTGTATACCTCTTCAGGTGTGTCTCAACATGGGGAGGGGGCAGGGGTGACAGGGGGCCTCCAATCCTATACAAGGGGGAGGGGGATACTTTGCCCCCCCCCCCCTCCCCATTTTGGAGATGCTGGGGAATTTAAGTTTCATAATACATTACGGTGGGAACCGCTATATAAAGAGGCATAGGCTACCAAACTGATTTAAAATTGCATTATATTATATCAATCCATACCCTGTTGGGCATCAAGAGGACCAACAATGATTTACACACTGTGTAATGAATTGCACACAAATACAATGTATTTGGTTTTGGACCTTTTGAAAATGGCATGATAATTACATATGTGGCAATGTATCATTAATATTTTAATCCATGGTAATTGGTATAGACATATTATTAACCTATAGTCTGGATGGAACAATGTTAAATGCACTGGGAAGCGAACAAGTCACAATTGGTCTCTACTATCCCACCACCGACCCATCTTGTATGGGGTAGATCTAGCTTACATACTAAATTAAATGTCATCCCTCTAAGAAATACTAACCAACCCTATAGATTAAGAGCATCGTTCCCCACAGGTTACAACCATTTGCTCACATGTAAGACCTATGGAAACCATCCTATCCCTGTAGTAAGTATAGACAGTCGGGCCTGTGGATAATCCAGAGATGCCCAACAAAAAACCAAAGAGAGTCAGTTGGGGAATGTGTGTGCACGCCTACACTCCAGACGTTCAACAGTGTTTCTACTGCTAGAATCAGGGCTCAGGTTGAAAATGTATTTAACCATGATCAGGAAACCTGAGATTTGTAGGTCGGCTGTTTCTTTTACTACCCATATTTGAATGCGTAGCATAACAGTTTACCCCTTGTTGACATGATGCATCAATGCATCACGTTGCAGGAGTGCATCATGATGTTAATTGTGGATCATTCCGTACTCAATTCATAATTAAAGGGTTATCATGAGAGGTATGATGGAGATATTGGCACACTTCCACAGCCCCGTCAAGGTAATGTATCAGAGTATGAAATCACTAGAATTGAGGTCTGCCATATTTTGTCTATCAAGGGTAGATGAGCTGAAACACACCTATCTTTTTTAGCCTTAGAAAATAAAGCTATCCCATGCCATGCGGGGACCCAAACCAGACAAGGCTACATGTAGCAGACCTAGGTTTAATGGCTTTTCAATGTGTATTTGACACATTTGAACACAGTCTTTTAAACAAACAGAACCTATGAGGCTTGTTTTAAGACAATGCTAGTGTTGACCTGAATTCCTGCAGGATTCCATCAACAGTCTAAAAATGGAATTGGCTTGTCCGTTGGACGTAATCATCTGGACAGAAATATTTGAAATATGTGCCTCCATTATTTTAGTGAACAAGGGGTCCCAGTGGCAGAACAGAAAACGTTATACAACGTGTCAGATCGTTTCTCCATAGCTTCGTATCAAGGCCGAACGTTGTATAAGGTAAGAAACTTTCTTCTGGCAGAGATGCCAAGTCCAAGGCATGTACTTTGTATGTGTATTATATACTCAACAATAGACTAAAAAAAGCCACCAAGTTGTGCAATGCCTCTAAATAACCTGTATACCATGACCAGCTGTGATTCCCTGAGTAAACAGGATAGATTTAATAGTATGTCCCTTACACTTTATTTTGAGGTCCCATTGTGGAGGAAAGTATGCTCTGAGATAATAAAAGTGTTCTAATTACCTGTGGCTATCAGAAATCTTTAGCTAAAGTGACATTTATCTCCCATTAGTCTACAATGTGCATTGTAGACCATCTCATCAAGAACTGTTTCTAAGATTAGAATTGAATGTAACACTTGAGCTAAAGCGATTCTGATAGGCAAGTCAAGCTTTCTCTTGACTTTCGACCACTTGAACCTCTGACCCTTCCTCTCATTGTCTGCCTTGTCTCCCGAAGACCACTCCCTATTCTGTAGGATACAGTCTGTTTATATAGTGGAATAAAAAGGGTGTAAATCTGTTTTTCATCTAAAGGAACTCTTTCTAATCCATAATCTGATGGATTTTTATTATCCATTTAAGAAGCCTTTGAACTGTGGTTTTTCTTTACAATGAAAACATGTTTTAGATTACCCTCAGATATCCCTGTTCGTACGTTGACTTCTAGATGTACATGTGTTGCAATGGGACAGTGTTGTCAGTGGACAGGGGTGGGCAATGTATTGTGTGCGGTGGGAAGGGGGGATGGAGGAGGGTGGGGGGTGAAACTCAGCATGGTCCACCCTAGGGCTTCCACTTATCCTTGTATACATAGGGTGGCAGTGTAAGACAAGGGGTGGCTTTAAACTTACACCAACCCCACGTGACACAGCACCACGATCTGTTATTCTTGAAAATGTCCCCTCCCTCTCCACCACTGTCTACTCCAGCTCCTGATCCTGCAATGTAGACTGAAGAAGGAGATCTACAACAACATACTGGATGTGTTACATCTGTTGGCGTGTTATCCTCCAGAGACCCAGAGGCCTTCCTCCAGGAACTAAAAGGGTGCTTCCCAAGGGTGTCGGTCTGTTCTATAGCATTGGTTTAGGTTTTTGAACCAGCTATTTTGGGATTTACAGTCAGGGTGATGGTTTGATGTATAGATAAAGCTTTCTTTAGTTGAGAAAATATTATGAGCTTTTTGCTGGTTTTGCCGTCTTTGATTAGAGTATATTGTCCTTAGGTAGAAAGATTTTTCTGTCCTTCTGAGAAAATATTACCACCAAAAACGTATTGTTTTGTTGTTAGAACATTGCACTGACATCAACCAATGGAGACCACGCGTACTATTTTTTCCCATTTAATCATTTCAAATAATATCTATACAATGGACTGAAATAGTGCTATACACATGTTGCTTTCGTAGCAACCTTTCTATTTTGGTAGGAAGTTTATTTAACATGCATGCACATATCAAACATAGATCATTGTCAAACATAGATCATATACATCCAAGTATACCTGCATCAAATAAAGTTGTACACTGTATTACCTTCCCTTCACCTACAATCCTATTTCTAACACTACAACACCAACCAAGATGCACAATTTGATACCTGTGGCCCTATACTTCCCAGTGACATTCAAGAAATTCTCCAGAGCCTGCAAAGTGCAGAGGTGTCGAGGCATGTTTTCCCTTCACCATGTTCTGTCTGAGACTCTAGATAGAGGTGACAGGTTGCCTCAAAACACCTTCAACTGTTACAAGAAGGTGTGTTTAGGTGGCACCTCGTGCACACCTATGGTATCAGGTTCTTGCAACCCTGGAGGTCAGTGACTTACTCTACGGAGAAATAGATGTGGTCCTCCAGGGTATATATCTGGTAGCCACTGTACTTGTATTTTGATATTGAAGACATAACGTTATATTTTAGTTTTGAAGTGACTGTCTGTGGTATAATATAAAGGGTTTTGGTACATTCCAAAAATATGTACTCTGTGAAAATAGTATACAAAAAAATGTCTGTGAGGAGCACATTCGAAAATGTGCACCAAATATGTAATTCAGTTATCATTATCATTATTTAGACTAGAAGTAGAACTTGCAAAAAGGCAACCTGTTTTTCACAGCATAATCATGCCCCAGGCATCCAGGCAGCTCTGGTCGGTTTCCCATATCATCTTCTAATTATATTTTTTCTACCCTTTCCAAGCCTCGTATCCAGGACTAATGAGATGTGGCCTTCTAATTTGCTGAGTGATTATATGGTGCAGTAAATCCTGGTGACTTCCCCCTAGGGTGTTATAACACTTAGTAGGTACAAAATATGGAGGTGACAGACTGTCATAGATCTCCAGGTTACCTGTCCTCAATACCATGTCTGAGGCTCTAGACTGGGCAATGCACAACTTAAGCTACCTCTAGATTTTTACTGAGAATATTGTAATTATGTGATAACAACTGTTATAAGAATAATATAGTGCATAGTTACACATACCTTTTGATTTGTAGCTAATGTATTATTCCACTAAACTGTGTATGATAATTATGTTATAAATACAGGTAAGCTAACGTTCTTACTATATTATTACCACGTTCCTCATCTTCAACAAACACAACTATTGCATTTTTACCTGACAGTTTGAGAAAACTGTTGTATTAGTTGCGATGTATTCATAAATATCTCTCACCATATAAGGGCCAAATCTAATATATCATAATAGTGACAGAGATAATGGCAGAAAATATCCATTACCCGAGTAATCAAATTATTTTACATGTATTATGATGCATATAACACATCCATGAGTCACCAAACACCCCATATTAACAAAATCACTGCTCTCAGTGCATGCACCCCTGCCGTTGGGAGCCAGACTGAGGTGAGGGAGGCAGGAGGGCCCCATTAAACAGGATGTACCTGGTACCCTCCCCACCTGGAGGAGATCAGGAGACTGATGGGGGGGGGGGGTGACTGGGTTGGGATGCATCTAACAGCACCTGTGCACATCAGGCCCATCCACACCAGCTAACCAGGGAGAAAATCTCTTACCTGTAACATACTTTTTTATGTATTTTCTCACGCTCATTCTCACCTTGACACGTCTCTTTCAGTATGGCCCCTGAACGTCCATGCAATGATTTTCTTTTTCTACTTTCATAGAAGGCTGGTGATGAGATAAGCAGTGGGACCAGCCTGAGATATCTGACACCTTGGCAGTGCTTAGAAAGCAGTTGACATTTTGTAGATATTTCATTTCTATATGAATGCTAAATTGTATCTCCTGATCTGGCAAGTTGCACAACTGCATTGCCTAAAGTAATACTGCTCTCCTGATTATGTTTCTCGATCATCTGCAACGGCAGGTGGAAATGCATCGTGACCTTACAATCCATTACATGAATAGGGGGAAATGGTCCCTATACATGTTATATAGGCCAGTACATGTGGTGTATATATGTAAAACAGGTCACATATCAGCCCACATGGGTACAGTATGCATAGAAATGGGATCATCATTGATCAGCGATATTTCTGGGACACACTCCTCAAACAGCCTGCTCCAAAATGTGCTTTAGGGGTTTCTCCATATAGGCACCCATCAAGCAAACCTCTGCTGGGAGAGTGGACCTATATATAGGGGGCCTGTGGGGTCTTTATCCCACAAACAGTCTTTATCCCTCAAATTAGTACTACTATGAGGGATAAAGACACCCACGGGTCTTTATCCCTCAATTATGGCGTTAAAGCCCAAGTGTCTTTATCCCACAAATGTCTTTATCCCTCAAAGCCAATATAATAGTCTTTATCCCACATAGCCAATGATGAAGGCTTTATCCCACAAAGCCTATATAGTGGCCCTATTTGCCGAAACAGTAACCAGTCTTTATCCCACAAAGCCTATATAGTGGCTATATATGGCTGTACAATGACCAGCCTTTATCCCACAAAGCCCATATAACCGTTATATGCCCATAGAGTGACCAGTCTTTATCCCCCAAAGGCTATATAGTGGCTATATATAGTCATATAGTGACCAGTCTTTATACCTCAAAGCCTAAATAATGGCTATAGGCCCATACAGTGACCAGTCTTTATCCCCCAAAGCCTATATAGTGGCTATATATGACCATTGAGAGACCAGTCTTTATCCCCAAAAGCCTATGTAGTGGCTATATATGGCCAAGCAGTGACCAGTCTTTATCCCACAAAGCCTATATAGTGGCTATAATATTATATGGCCATACAATGACCGGTCTTTATCCCACAAAGCCCTTATAACCGTTATATGCCCATACAGTGACCAGTCTTTATCCCCCAAAGGCTATATAGTTGCTATATATATATATATATATAGTCATACAGTGACCAGTCTTTATCCCACAAAGCCTAAATAATGATTAAAGGCCCTTACAGTGACCAGTCTTTATCCCCCAAAGCCTATATAGTGGCTATATATGGCCATACAATGACCAGTCTTTACCCCCAAAGCCTATGTAGTGGCTATATATGGCCATACAGTGACCAGTCTTTATCCCACAAAGCCTATGAAGTGGCTATATATGGCCATACAATGACCAGTCTTTATCCCACAAAGCCCATATAACCGTAATATGCCCATACAGTGACCAGTCTTTATCCCCCAAAGCCTATATAGTGGCTTTATATAGTCATATAGTGACCAGTCTTTATCCCACAAAGCCTAAATAATGGTTATAGGCCCATACAATGACCAGTCTTTATCCCCCAAAGCCTATATAGTGGCTATATATGGCCATACAATGACCAGTCTTTATCCCCCAAAGCCTATGTAGTGGTTATATATGGCCATACAGTGACCAGTCTTTATCCCCCAAAGGCTATATAATGGCTATATATAGTCATATAGTGACCAGTCTTTATCCAACAAAGCCTAAATAACGGTTATAGGCCTATACAGTGATGGGTCTTTATCCCCCAAAGCCTATAAAGTGGCTATATATGACCATTTAGTGACCAGTCTTTATCCCACAAAGCCTATATAGTGGCTATATATGGCCATACAGTGACCAGTCTTTATCCCACAAAGCCTATGTAGAGGCTATATATGGCCATACAGTAACCAGTCTTTATCCCACAAAGCCTATATAGTGGCCATATATGGTCATACAATGACCGTTGTTTATCCAACAAAGCCCATATAACGGTTATATGCCCATACAGTGACCAGTCTTTATCCCCCAAAGGCTATATAGTTGCTATATATAGTAATATAGTGACCAGTCTTTATCCCACAAAGGCTTTATAGTGGCTATATATGGCCATACAATGACCAGTCTTTATCCCTAAAAGCCCATATAACCATTATATGCCCATACAGTGACCAGTCACTGGTTGGTTACATGGGTAATCAACCTTACCATCCCCCCCCCCCACACCTTTTCCACCGCTAGAACGTACAGCTGACAATAACTACCTAGAAACTAGAAACACTAGCAGTTTTAGGATTGATTATTAGATTTTAGAATCATCATTAGTGATGTAGCACCATGTTGAGGAGTGCTACATGAGTAGCCCCTCACAGATATTAGGTATCTGAGAACTTAACTGAAGCAGTTATAAGCCAAATATCTACCATGAGCCCCTCTCATATGAGCTACTAGAGTAGCCATAGTAGAGTAGCCATAGGCAGACTGCCTAGAGTTACTAGAGTAACCTAGACATCAAACTACAAGTTGTGCTACAAGAGTAGCCAACTTAGATACGAGTGAACCACACCCACCTAAAACGTGCCTCAAACACTACGCGAGAACTTCCTGCTGCTGCCCTATTAGCCAAAAGACATAGTATTATCTCCCATATTAGGATTGTAACTTAACAAACTTGTCTCATCTCATCCAAACAGGATCATTATCCTTTTTCATTTTCTATGACCTACCACCCCAAGGGCGACGGGGAGATAGTCACCTTCTCACAAACTTTTTTCTCTTGCTTTTTCACACTAAACTAGTGCAGTAGATGCACTTATATATATTTATACTCATGTATGGGTCTCTACCCTTTCCTTAGTCCAGGAAGAAGCCGCCAATTGAATTGTACTTTTTGAGTTTAAAATAAAGGTTCGGCAGTCACATAAAATCATGAAAATGATGTGACCAAGTTGAAACAAAAAAAAAAAAAAAAAAAGTCTTTATCCCCCAAAGGCTATATAGTCGTTATATATGACCATTCAGTGACCAGTCTTTATCCCCCAAAGGCTATATAGTGGCTATATATGGCCATACAATGACCAGTCTTTATCCCCCAAAGCCTATGTAGTGGCCATATATGGCCATACAGTGACCAGTCTTTATCCCCCAAAGCCTATATAGTGGCTATAGATGGCCATACAGTGACCACTCTTTATCCCCCAAAAGGCTATATAGTGGCTATATATAGTCATAAAGTGACCAGTCTTTATCCTACAAAGCTTAAATAACGGTTATAGGTCCATAAAGTGACCAGCCTTTATCCCCCATAGCCTATCTAGTGGCTATATATGACCATTCAGAGACCAGTCTTTATCCCCCAAAGCCTATGTAGTGGCAATATATGGCCATACAGTGACCAATCTTTTTCCGACAAAGCCTATATAGTGGCTATATATGGCCATACAATGACCAGTCTTTATCCCACAAAGCCCATATAACCGTAATATGCCCATACAGTGACCAGTCTTTATCCCCCAAAGCCTATATAGTGGTTATATATGACCATTCAGTGACCAGTCTTTATCCCCCAAAGGCTATATAGTGGCTATATATGGCCATACAATGACCAGTCTTTATCCCCCAAAGCCTATGTAGTGGCCATATATGGCCATACAGTGACCAGTCTTTATCCCCCAAAGCCTATAATAATTATAGTGGCTATACATGGCCATACAATGACCAGTCTTTATCCCACAAAGCCCATATAACCGTTGTATGCCCATACAGTGACCACTCTTTATCCCCCAAAAGGCTATATAGTGGCTATATATAGTCATAAAAAGACCAGTCTTTATCCTACAAAGCCTAAATAACGGTTATAGGTCCATACAGTGACCAGCCTTTATCCCCCAAAGCCTATCTAGTGGCTATATATGACCATTCAGAGACCAGTCTTTATCCCCCAAAGCCTATGTAGTGGCAATATATGGCCATACAGTGACCAATCTTTATCAGACAAAGCCTATATAGTGGTTATATATGGCCATACAATGACCAGTCTTTATCCCACAAAGCCCATATAACCGTAATATGCCCATACAGTGACCAGTCTTTATCCCCCAAAGCCTATATAGTGGCTTTATATAGTCATATAGTGACCAGTCTTTATCCCACAAAGCCTAAATAATGGTTATAGGCCAATACAATGACCAGTCTTTATCCCCCAAAGCCTATACAGTGGCTATATATGGCCATACAATGACCAGTCTTTATCCCCCAAAGCCTATGTAGTGGTTATATATGGCCATACAGTGACCAGTCTTTATCCCCCAAAGGCTATATGATCGCTATATATAGTCATATAGTGACCAGTCTTTATCCAACAAAGCCTAAATAACGGTTATAGGCCTATACAGTGATGGGTCTTTATCCCCCAAAGCCTATAAAGTGGCTATATATGACCATTTAGTGACCAGTCTTTATCCCACAAAGCCTATGTAGA
This sequence comes from Harmothoe impar, assembly GCA_947462335.1. Classification (NCBI taxonomy): domain Eukaryota; kingdom Metazoa; phylum Annelida; class Polychaeta; order Phyllodocida; family Polynoidae; genus Harmothoe; species Harmothoe impar. The sequence continues at coordinate 46,321,591 of OX381713.1, forward strand.
GGCTATATATGGCCATACAGTAACCAGTCTTTATCCCACAAAGCCTATATAGTGGCCATATATGGTCATACAATGACCGTTGTTTATCCAACAAAGCCCATATAACGGTTATATGCCCATACAGTGACCAGTCTTTATCCCCCAAAGGCTATATAGTTGCTATATATAGTAATATAGTTACCAGTCTTTATCCCACAAAGGCTTTATAGTGGCAATATATGGCCATACAATGACCAGTCTTTATCCCTAAAAGCCTATGTAGTGGCTATTTATGGCCATACAGTGACCAGTCTTTTTCCCCCAAAGCCTATATTGTGGCTATATATGGCCATACAATGACCAGTCTTTATCCCACAAACCGCATATAACCATTATATGCCCATACAGTGACCAGTGTTTAACCCCCAAAGGCTATATAGTGGCTATATATGGCCATACAATGACCAGTCTTTATCCCCCAAAGCCTATTTAGTGGCTATATATGGCCATACAGTGACCTGTCTTTATCCCACAAAGGCTATATAGTGGCTATTTATGGCCATACAATGACCAGTCTTTATCCCACAAAGCCCATATAACCATTGTATGCCCATACAGTGACCGGTCTTTATCCCCCAAAGGCTAAATAGTGGCTATATATAGTCATGTAGTGACCAGTCTTTATCCCACAAAGCCTAAATAACGGTTATAGGTCCATACAGTGACCAGCCTTTATCCCCCAAAGCCTATATAGTGGCTATATATGACCATTCAGAGACCAGTCTTTATCCCCCAAAGCCTATGTAGTGGCAATATATGGCCATACAGTGACCAGTCTTTATCCCACAAAGCCTATATAGTGGCTATAAATTATATGGCAATACAATGACCAGTCTTTATGCCATAAAGCCCATATAACCGTTATAGGCCTATACAGTGACCAGTCTTTATCCCCCAAAGGCTATATAGTGGTTATATATAGTCATATAGTGACCAGTCTTTATCCCACAAAGCCTATATAGTGGCTATATATGGCCATACAATGACCAGTCTTTATCCCCCAAAGCCCATGTAGTGGCTATATATGGCCATACAGTGACCAGTCTTTATCCCACAAAACCTATATAGTGGCTGTATATGGCCATACAATGACCAGTCTTTATCCCAAAAAGCCCATATAACCATTATATGCCCATACAGTGACCAGTCTTTATCCCCCTAAGGCTATATAGTGGCTATATATTACCATTCAGTGACCAGTCTTTATCCCCCAAAGGCTATATAGTGGCTATATATGGCCATACAATGACCAGTCTTTATCCCCCAAAGCCTATTTAGTGGCTATATATGGCCATACAGTGACCTGTCTTTATCCCATAAAGCCTATGTAGTGGCTATATATGGCCATACAGTGACCAGTCTTTATCCCACAAAGCCTATATAGTGGCTTTATATGGCCATACAATGACCAGTCTTTATCCCCCAAAGCCTATGTAGTGGCCATAATATATTATATGGCCATACAGTGACCAGTCTTTATCCCCCAAAGCCTATGTAGTGGCCATATATGGCCATACAGTGACCAGTCTTTATCCCACATAGCCCATATAACCTCTAAAGACTGGTCACTGTATGGGCATATAACGGTATGACCATATATGGGCATATAAAGGTTATATGGGCTTTGGGGGATAAAGACTGGTCATTGTATAGCCATATATAGCCACTATATAGGCTTTCTGGGATAAAGACTGGTCACTGCTTGGCCATATATAGCCACTACATAGGCTTTGTGGGATAAAGACTGGTCTCTGAATGGTCATATATAGCCACTACATAGGCTTTGGGGGATAAAGACTGGTCACTGTATTGGCCTATAACCATTATTTAGGCTTTGAGGGATAAAGACTGGTCACTCTGTGGCCATATATGGCCACTACATAGGCTTTGGGGGATAAAGACTGGTCATTGTATGGCCATATATAGCCACTATATACGCGACTAGCACATCCTGGTACCTCAGGTAGTCAGGGGCTAAACCCTATCTCCTTATCAGGTTAATCCCCTCCTTTCACACCTTAAACAAAGGTGCTGATAAGAAATTCTCCTATGATGCACTGCTCTGGAGTCGGGGGCCCAACCACAATGCATTGCTCTCAGGCAAGATGACCGCCCCCATAGCCTAATGCGCTAGTCCCCTATAGCCTTTGTGGGATAAAGACAGGTCACTGTATTGCCATATATAGCCACTAAACAGGCTTTGGGGGATAAAGACTGGTCATTGTATGGCCATATATAGCCACTATATAGCCTTTGGGGGATAAAGACTGGTCACTGTATGGGCATATAATGGTTATATGCGCTTTTTGGGATAAAGACTGGTCATTGTATGGCCATATATAGCCACTATATAGGCTTTGTGGGATAAAGACTGGTCACTGTATGGCCATATATAGCCACTACATGGGCTTTGGGGGATAAAGACTGGTCATTGTATGGCCATATATAGCCACTATATAGGCTTTGTGGGATAAAGACTGGTCACTATATGACTATATATAACCACTATATAGCCTTTGGGGGATAAAGACTGGTCACTGTATGGGCATATAAAGGTTATATGGGCTTTGTGGGATAAAGACTGGTCATTGTATGGCCATATATAGCCACTATAAAGGCTTTGTGGGATAAAGACTGGTCACTGTATGGCCATATATAGCCACTACATAGGCTTCGGGGGATAACGACTGGTCATTGTATGGCCATATATAGCCACTATATAGGCTTTGTGGGATAAAGACTGGTCACTATATGACTATATATAACCACTATATAGCCTTTGGGGGATAAAGACTGGTCACTGTATGGGCATATAACGGTAATATGGGCTTTGTGGGATAAAGACTTGTCATTGTATGGCCATATATAACCACTATATAGGCTTTGTGGGATAAAGACTGGTCATTGTATGGCCATATATAGCCACTATATAGGCTTTTGGGGATAAAGACTGGTCACTGTATGGCCATATATGGCCACTACATGTATAGGCTTAGGGGGATAAAGACTTCATTGTATGGCCATATATAGCCACTATATAGCCTTTGGAGGATAAAGACTGGTCACTGAATGGTCATATATAGCCACTATATAGCCTTTGGGGGATAAAGACTGATCACTATATGACTATATATAAACACTATATAGCCTTTGGGGGATAAATACTGGTCACTGTATGGGCATATAATGGTTATATGGGCTTTTTGGGATAAAGACTGGTCATTGTATGGCCATATATAGCCACTATATAGGCTTTGTGGGATAAAGACTGGTCACTGCTTGGCCATATATAGCCACTACATAGGCTTTGTGGGATAAAGACTGGTCTCTGAATGGTCATATATAGCCACTATATAGCCTTTGTGGGATAAAGACTGGTCACTATATATATGACTATATATAACCACTATATAGCCTTTGGGGGCCATTCAAATATTACGTAACACAATTTTGGCCACTTTTTGACCCCCCCCTCCCCCCCTTGTAACACACTGTAACATAATGCCAGACCCCCCCTCCATAATTACGTAACACAGACCTGTACCCCCCCCCCCACATCTTTTGCCCCCCTTCTTTCAACTATAGTTACGTAGAGCTTTTTGGCTAAAAAGGGGCATAATGTTTATGCCCCCCACCTCAAGGGGGTCAGACTTTTTTACGCTCCCAAAGCCATTACATTGTATGGCCATATATAGCCACTATATAGGCTTTGTGGGATAAAGACTGGTCACTATATGACTATATATAGCCACTATATAGCCTTTGGGGGATAAAGACTGGTCACTGTATGGGCATATAACGGTTATATGGGCTTTGTGGGAAAAAGACTTGTCATTGTATGGCCATATATAACCACTATAAAGGCTTTGTGGGATAAAGACTGGTCACTGTATGGCCATATATAGCCACTATATAGGCTTTGGGGGATAAAGACTGGTCACTGTATGGCCATATATGGCCACTACATAGGCTTTGGGGGATAAAGACTGGTCATTGTATGGCCATATATAGCCACTATATAGCCTTTGGGGGATAAAGACTGGTCACTGTATGGGCATATAATGGTTATCTGGGCTTTGTGGGATAAAGACTGGTCATTGTATGGCCATATATATAGCCACTATATGCGCTTTGTGGGATAAAGACTGGTCATTGTATGGCCATATATAGCCACTATATAGGCTTTGTGGGATAAAGACTGGTCACTGTATGGGCCTATAACCATTATCTTGGCTTTGTGGGATAAAGACTGGTCACTATATGACTATATATAGCCACTATATAGCCTTTGGGGGATAAAGACTGGTCACTGTATGGGCATATAAAGGTTATATGGGCTTTGTGGGATAAAGACTGGTCATTGTATGGCCATATATAGCCACTATATAGGCTTTGTGGGATAAAGACTGGTCACTGTAAGGCCATATATAGCCACTACATAGGCTTTGGGGGATAAAGACTGGTCATTGTATGGCCATATATAGCCACTATATAGGCTTTGTGGGATAAAGACTGGTCACTATATGACTATATATAGCCACTATATAGCCTTTGGGGGATAAAGACTGGTCACTGTATGGGCATATAACGGTTATATGGGCTTTGTGGGATAAAGACTTGTCATTGTATGGCCATATATAGCCACTATATAGGCTTTGTTGGATAAAGACTGGTCACTGTATGGGCCTATAACCATTATCTTGGCTTTGTGGGATAAAGACTGGTCACTATATGACTATTATATAGCCACTATATAGCCTTTGGGGGATAAAGACTGGTCACTGTATGGGCATATAACGGTTATATGGGCTTTGTGGGATAAAGACTGGTCATTGTATGGCCATTTATAGCCACTATATAGGCTTTGTGGGATAAAGACTGGTCACTGTATGGCCATATATAGCCACTACATAGGCTTTGGGGGATAAATACTGGTCATTGTATGGCCATATATAGCCACTATATAGGCTTTGTGGGATAAAGACTGGTCACTATATGACTATATATAGCCACTATATAGCCTTTGGGGGATAAAGACTGGTCACTGTATGGGCATATAACGGTTATATGGGCTTTGTGGGATAAAGACTTGTCATTGTATGGCCATATATAGCCACTATATAGGCTTTGTGGGATAAAGACTGGTCACTGTATGGTCCTATAACCATTATCTTGGCTTTGTGGGATAAAGACTGGTCACTATATGACTATTTATAGCCACTATATAGCCTTTGGGGGATAAAGACTGGTCACTGTATGGGCATATAACGGTTATATGGGCTTTGTGGGATAAAGACTGGTCATTGTATGGCCATATATAGCCACTATATAGGCTTTGTGGGATAAAGACTGGTCACTGTATGGCCATATATAGCCACTACATAGGCTTTGGGGGATAAATACTGGTCATTGTATGGCCATATATAGCCACTATATAGGCTTTGTGGGATAAAGACTGGTCACTATATGACTATATATAGCCACTATATAGCCTTTGGGGGATAAAGACTGGTCACTGTATGGGCATATAACGGTTATATGGGCTTTGTGGGATAAAGACTGGTCATTGTATGGCCATATATAGCCATTATATAGGCTTTGTGGGATAAAGACTGGTCATTGTATGGCCATATATAGCCACTATATAGGCTTTGGGGGATAAAGACTGGTCACTGTATGGCCATATATGGCCACTACATAGGCTTTGGGGGATAAAGACTGGTCATTGTATGGCCATATATGGCCACTATATAGCCTTTGGGGGATAAAGACTGGTCACTGAATGGTCATATATAGCCACTATATTGCCTTTGGGGGATAAAGACTGGTCACTGTATGGGCATAAAATGGTTATATGGGCTTTGTGGGATAAAGACTGGTCATTGTATGGCCATATATAGCCACTATATATGCTTTGTGGGATAAAGACTGGTCACTGTATGGCCATATATAGCCACTATATAGGCTTTGGGGGATAAAGACTGGTCACTGTATGGGCCTATAACCATTATCTAGGCTTTGTGGGATAAAGACTGGTCACTATATGACTATATATAGCCACTATATAGCCTTTGGGGGATAAAGACTGGTCACTGTATGGGCATATAGCCACTATATAGGCTTTGTGGGATAAAGACTGGTTACTGTTTCGGCAGATAGGGCCACTATATAGGCTTTGGGGGTTGAAGCCTTTATAATTGGCTATGTGGGATAAAGACTATTATATTGGCTTTGAGGGATAAAGACATTTGTGGGATAAAGACACTTGGGCTTTAACGCCATAATTGAGGGATAAAGACCCGTGGGTGTCTTTATCCCTCATAGTAGTACTAATTTGTGGGATAAAGACTGTTTGTGGGATAAAGACCCCACAGGGCCTTGTTGCCGTAGATCGACCCCAACCCCAGGTCATTGCGGAGCATTCTGGGATCGATCCGGACAGTGTCACTTCCTGTCCTGCGCAGCATGGTACTGAAAAACGCCCAGCCTATTACCCCTGAGCGTCACTCTGTCTCTCCAAGCAGACACCCAACCCTGCTCCCATTCCCCACACTCTGCTTCATGACTCAGAACATCTGCCTGGAGAGCAAACCGACATGACTCCGGCCAACTTGCCAATTAGGTAGCCACGTGCTCATACTGTAGTTTCCCTGGTTGTCATGGAAATCCAAGATGGATGTCATTGGCTGTCAGAGCTTGGGGTAGGGCCTGCAGTAGCAGGAGATGGGGGAAGGGGAACCCAAATATCCAATTCTCTCCCTGCATGGGATCAGGGGGCTGGACAGGGGTGGGGAGTTTGTGTTGGGTTATATGGGGCTCACGTGTTGTGGAAGGGGCATGTTGTTGTGGGGAGATTTGGGTTAAGTGAGGAGGGGAGATTGTTTGGGTTTGGGGGTTGTCCTTGACCAATATATAGCCATGTTAAAGATTAACCTGCTACTTTGGAGTTGTAGGTAGAGTTACCTCTTTAATCACAGCCAGACTCGATTTGAGGTAAATGTACATGTGCTGTCGAAGTAGAACTTTGGCAAAAATTAGAAAGCCTTACTAGTTAGTGGTTTTAGGGCTCAGGTTTTCTCGATTACAACATAATTATTAGATTATTTATATAATATTATGTTACTAGCGCCCCATGGGTGTCCAAGCCTGTGCATTGCATTTCCTCTTTGCCCCATTGGAGTAGTTGGCCTTTGTTATACCCTATGAAGCTGTCGGTTGCCTGGAACATTGACAGAAGGTATTTATTGGTTATGGCTAGGACCCCAGATCAATTGCATCCAAGGCGAAAGCTTGCACATTTGGCCACTACTGCTTCACTAATTTGGAATAGATAGGAAAGTGTAGCCTCTATGCAAAGAAGGCGATCCGGTGAATATTACAATTTAATCGGTTCAATCAGGAGTAGTCGGTATATAAGGAATCATAAATCCCTATAGCCTAGAGGTTTATGTTCAGAGCCAGATTCATTTTTAATCATCCAGAGGATGAGAGCCTCGGGTTTTGCAAATCAGTCCATTTCAAAACGGCTGCTTCTGCCCCTCAACAACCATACTCAATCATTTCCTAATTTCCGGTCAATCAAGTTTTAATAAAGTATTTCCCTCCAATGAGTATTTCTTGTTGGAAGAATTTAATCCCTGGGGGAAATGTCATTTTTCTGTAAAACCCGAATTAATACACAAAACTCTGTAAGACCAATATTTTCAACCAAAACAAGTTCTAATGAATAAGTTCACTGGGGAATGTCATCCTGCGTCATGAACGTCAGATTATGAAATTCTTTAAGGAAACAGCACCACAAGCTATTTTTGTGCCCTACTATTTTTACTCTTAACAAATGATCATTGAAATGCAGTGGCCAATATTCCTCCTGTCCATACAAACAAATACTCTTATTCACCAAAGTGCATGAGGAATGGGGATAACTAGACAAAATATTGGCATTGATGACAATGCTTGATATAGTAAGGCCTCATGAAGGATAGTTCATAGATGGTGTCACCAATTTGGAACCTATATATTGATAGATCCACCTTCTTCTATTGCTTTCTTAACCTGTAGCTCCATCACTGCTTTTGTCACAATGTACCCCTTCCCCCATCCTATAACCGGTAACATCATTTTGTGAGCGTTTCCATATGCAGGTATACATAACCCTATTTTCCGTCAATAAGCATAGCCTACTGCTGTTAAATTTAATAAATGTACAGAACATTTCAACTACAACATAGAGTATATAATACAAAGATATAGAAGTATTACACTCAATTTTCCTTACCACGCAGACACTAAGATCACCCATGGACACATGTTTCTCATCGTTTTTTCTTGCAACCAAGACGACCAGGTAGACTGTAGAGACGACAAGAATGGCACGGGTTACTGGCACTCACCCCGACTGGAGGCTCAAACAGATAAAAACCTGCTAGGGTTTCATATCCTTTCACCTCAGGGCTGTCATTCTGAGCAGATATGAGCAGATGAGGAGCAGCTCAGGACATTATGAAGGTGAGAAGAGCAGCTCATGGTAAGTTATGAAGGGGAGACAGACATGTTATGGGACACTGCTTGAAAGGGTAACAAGAGGACTGGGGTACACCCATGACCTGATCATAGTCAGATAATGTAGCCGTGTTCTTGATTTATTTGAGAAAGGGTGTCATAATTATGTATGGTAATTATTTGTATACAGTGGGAGGCATCATAACACCTGAAATAGAGAGAAAATGTATGTCTAAATATAGACCGTACTCAATGACCAGAAGCGTGAATGACATGTATACATATAATTATTCTTGGGCTTTTTAAAATATATTAGGATGTACTGAAGTTCCAGAAAGTAGGGAATATTATGTTAGCATCACAACTACTATATATCACCAGTATACTCTGACATACATAATCCACAAGCAGTTTCTCCCCAGTAGTTTGAGTGATTGAGGTTTAAAATGAAAAAAATATAATGGTTATTATCGACCAATTCATTTATTCACACAATTGCCATTCAGGGATCTAGAGGCGTGATGATAGAAGGATGGAGAGGCTTGATGTAAAAAACAATAGTAAAAGCACTGCCAGGCAGAGAACCCCTGAAAAACAGGATCGACTGGTTGAGACATGAGTGGTGTCGGCCTTAGTCTACCACTAACGAGGTTCATCCACGGATGCCTAGCTTCTACATAGACAAAAACACCTGACAGTTATGTTTTAAATATATAGCCGAGATTGTCACCATAGGTGGTTCCTCCTCATACCCTAAGTGACAAAGAGATGACAGTTTAATTGTCTGTCATTATTGTTAAATGCCTTTATATTTCAATGCTAGAAAAGTTTCTTTTTTGCCCTGGAGATAATTAAATCATTAAAGCATTTATCATACTTACAATGTCCCCCGTCATTTCTAGAATATGGTTGAAATACAAATTAAGATAGAATAAAAAAGCAAATGGGAAAAACAGTTAAGAAAATCAATGCTGGGTGACTAAAGTGTCCTCTGATGATAAGCAATATACCATTGAGCATATTATATAAAGAGAACATACGTCGTGATGTCCAGAAATGGTGACAATGGGGGGTCTTGAAAATGCCCCTGGCAAATCAAGTCCTGGACATTAGGCCCATGCACCAGATAATTTGTGACGGCATCTGTCAACATCTCCTTACATGTTTATTCCCATCAGGCCTGCAGGACATAGACAAGTCTTCTTTGTCTTACAAGGTGGGTCCAATAGTATATATGGGGGTGGGGGGTGGGGGGGTGGGGTTATACATACAGAAAGCCTATACCCTAGCACTTCCTGTATAGACAGGGGTCATGCAGAGGCACGGTTTGCATACAGCTGGTTCACATCACTGCTACCCTATTCCTCTAACTCAGGCGTAGTGATTTGATGTCTTCCAGGAACTACTTCTGCTTCTATTATATTTGTGCAATATAATCCAATTTTCTCATGGAACCCCTACCTAGGTTTTACCAGTTGGGATGTCATATTTGTATAAGTCAATGCTGACGTCTTTCCTTTGCTCTATTTTCAGAATGATTTGCCTATACAGGTCCGTTTTTCTATCGTATTTATTTGCCTAGCTAGATGTATATGCCGGATGTTCCCAATGAATGTATGCACGTCATATTGTGTTCTGTTCTATACTGGGCTCTTTTGATATTTAAAAAGAAAGGTTGCACTGATAATGACGATGATATTTATCTAGAGGAAAACTGATATCATAATCTGATATTGTATAGACATCATTATTCTAGTGGCTAAGATACTAACTTTGTCAAGCATTCACCTCATGTTTTGTGCAGACTTTAGTCTATTTAAACTGTTAAAGGATACTAGGAAAATGCCCCTTTCAGTAATATAGTGCAGGTCTTGGTGTATTGGGAGACAGACCCAACCCATGGGACACTGAGTCCAGTATTTCTGTAACTGGAACTATATCGTTTGAATCGAAACTTTATGTTATTAAATAGCTCTACGCTTGGCAATATCAGGGTGCGATGGGGGCAAGTTCTTTCAAAGTGCATCTTGGGAGTGGCCACCACATTCCTAACATTGAAATGATGTTTGACTATGACAAGATGCTCAAACCCCACATTACTAAGATATCATATTTTGATGAATTAGCCTGTACGGTGCTGAAGTGAGTGGGGTGGCAGCTGTTAAGAAAATAACATACATAACATACATAAAAAGGAAGGCAATTGTACCTTGAGTCTGGTGCACGTTTATTTAGGCGTTGGTATTCGATAACAACTTGCTGGTGATTAATGGGTTAGGTTATTGGTGGGAATTGTACCAGGAGAAACACCAAGAACAAGCTATAGGTCTTTGTAGTACGGTGGCCGACAAGGCTCACTCAAAAAAAAGTAGTATGAAAAAAAAGTTGTTTTTTTTCACTATAAAAAATGGGGAGAAAATTTTTTTATAATTTTTTTCAGAAGTGAAATTTAAAAAAATATTTTTTAACATTGAAAATAGTTGCTGTCAACTGTCAACAGCGAAAATTGTTGCTGTCAACTGTCAACTTCTTCAAATTTTTCTTTTTTTTCAGAAGTGAAAAAAATATTTTCATTTTCTAACATTGAAAATAGTTGCTGTCAACTGTCAACAGCGAAAATTGTTGCTGTCAACTGTCAACTTTTTCAAACTTTTCTTTTTTTTCAGAAGTGAAAAAAATATTTTCATTTTCTAACATTGAAAATAGTTGCTGTCAACTGTCAACAGCGAAAATTGTTGCTGTCAACTGTCAATTTTTAATTTTATCTTTTTTTTTCAGAAGTGAAAAAAATATTTTTATTTTCTAACATTGAAAATAGTTGCTGTCAACTGTCAACAGCGAAAATCGTTGCTGTCAACTGTCAATTTTTTCAGCATTCTGCCATCAGCAAATGAGATGAGCCTTGTGATTGGTCCTATGTGGTGGGTACTTGAAGTAGGGCAAAGAAATACTTGAAGTAGGGATTTCAGGGCGGACTATTTTTTACCACTTCACTTGTCCTGTTTATGACCGGCCATAAACAGGAACTTTCCTAATGCACTACGACTTTTCCATGGCCTAACAACAATCTTCATTCCCATATAGGCCTATGGAGCAAGTTGAGCCAGCAGAGAAATATCCCTACTGCAAGTATTTCAAGTACCCACCACCAAGAACCAATCACAAGGCTCATCTCATTTGCTGATGGCAGAATGTGCTTAGAGAGCAGAATGTTGAAAAAGTTGACAGATGACAGCAACAATTTCCGCAGTTGACAGTTGACAGCAAGTATTTTCTATGTTTAAAAAAATCCAAAAAAAATTCACTTCTGAAAAAAAAAAATGTCCATGTTTATAGTGCATTTTTTTTTTTTAATTTCATAGTACTTTTTTTTGGAGTGAGCCTTGTCGGCCACCGTATTACAGGACTTTAAGTCATTGTATCATCAAAACTATATGTAGAAAATTAACAATGCCAGTACTGTCCCTGTGTGATACTACACGGGTCAATGACTGATTGTTTAGTTGATGTTTGGGTGATGTGTGGCATATCTGTCACTGAGTTTAGAATTCCTACTGTCACTTGCTTCTTCAATCACCATCCCCTGTCCTCCCTATACCCCTGCAGGCGTTGCCAGACTTCTGTCACCAACAAGTTACGCTGATGTTTGTAAGAGAGTAACACCCCACGCCCTCTAGTGTCAGTAACAAGATTCACTGCCAAATTGGCGGCCATTTTGTGATGGAGAGACGCCATCTTGGACTCCATCTTGGACAATAGAATTACTCCGGGGAATTACTACACTACTAATATATACTCTGTGTCCTGGGTAACAAGTCCGCTGTGTTGGTGAACGGCTATGATTCCTCCCATTGGATTAGGACTAGGAGGTTATCAATACTTTAGACTTTCTTAGCTGATTTATTTAGTTGTACATTGAAGGTTATAGGGTGGCCAGTCTACGTACTTCTTTACAGAGGCCTATTGAAATGCATGTATTCCGTCGTGGTTTGTTTTAATTAATATGCCAGTCATTATCTTTAGAGTGGTGGTGGGGACCACATTATTCTCGGTGTTGAATTACCTGGTTATTAAGAAAACTGTCTGAAGAGCTGTGGCTGCATCTACGAAGGGAAATAAAAGGGGGTGGGGCTATCAATGACAGGGAAGTTCAATAACTGGAAAGTAGAGAATCAAAGGGGAGGCGGGGGTTATCAGCGGCGGCCACAATTGATAGAGCAATATTTGAAAGGAATCTTGTGTAGTTTGTGCTATGTTGAGTGATAATATCCCATGATGAATCCTGATGCGTCACACACGTCACACATCCTCGAGCAGCATCACACTAACTTGGTAAGTACCAACTTACTATATGGTGTAATCCTTGAAGGACCGCACATTGCATTAATTAATGAAGTATGCTGTTTGCCGGTATGGTGCGTGAATGCAGACCTAGCGACCAGCTCACCAGGGCTATGCATTCAATTCATGCATCATGCCGACCCAATGGGGTTGATACACTCCTAAAGGGTCGGTAGGGGCTGCATTCATGCATTACGACGACCAGTGACATTAAAGCAGCATGCGGCCCTTAAAGCTGTAGCGGCACGTGTGTGGGTACACGTGTGGGTGTGAGTACACCAGTATACCAGCTGCCCTCTATAAATCTGAACCCAGGTTATTCTAAGGTATTCCCCTGGTATGCCCCTCACCAGGTGGGGCGTCTGTTTCCTTCCTGGTGGGAAGATCCCTCACTGCAGAATGACATACATAACTTGGGACATGCAGCCTGCACTAAGTAGGAAGCTATAATAATTATTACCTTGGCCTGGAAACATTGTATTTATTGTGTGTTATGCTAGTCAATGAGATTTCTCCTGGATTTCAGCCAGGTACATAATAAGTGGGGCCATTACAAAGTTATATGATGTTGTGACATGGCCAACTTTGCACCTAGATCAGTAGTGATGCCCACCTTAACTGAAGGACCCATACATGCCTCTGGTCAATTCATCTTTATTGTGACTTTATTACCAGTCCTATAATCGGGGGGTTCCTTTTGGTAAGGGGGCAGGGGCTGCCTCAGCAGATATCGTGCAAATCCTTGTGACATAAACATTTCCTGTGGGGGAAACACCCACCCGATTTACCACCCTTTGATATCAAAGGAAATGAAGATTAATTAAGCCTAATCAACATTCCCCATCCCTAGATAAGCGTGGCCATTTTTAATTGGAGCAGGTCTCATCAAATGGTCTAGATGCAGTAATCTGAACGTGATTGGCAACTGTCACACTCCAGTGAAGCTGTAGGTGTGGCCTGGAGTCGGCATGTCTTTGATGGAGAGAATCAGTTTAGTTGATGATTGACAGGACAGGGCTTCCTTTGCGGACAGTGTGCTTGTGGTTCTGTCAGCACTGACCACAAGTCACGTACGTATAAACAAAGGTGAAGGGTATCATCACTGATAGATCCTTTGTTCCACTTGTCGATATAGGTCTGGTAGGGTATGGCTGTGCCTGCGGGTGTTTAGCCTGGTCATATCGGTGCAAACCAGTGCAAGATCAAACGCTATATAGACTGATGAGCTATTCCGTTTGATAAAGAAAACAATGCATCATCTTCAAAATTTGTATGAGATGCATTTACAAGGGAACCTCCACAAACGCCATCACCAGTTAGGGAGCGTCCTTGAGATTAGTGACATGACCCAGACCATATTATGCGCTTCACAGAGGCAAATATCAGAGTCACCCAATGTCGCCTAAACCACTCTCAGACAAGGGTCAGGCACTGCTGGACTATAATAGATGGGTCAAGGGCCATTCTAGTGAGGGTCAGGCTAGGCTGGACATTCAATAACAGGCTGGACTTTGGCAAACTTGCTTGAAAGTCTGGCCATGCTGGATCCTCATGCCAGAGTCTGACAATGCTGGACTCTTGGGAGAGTCTCTATCAGCCTGCAAGAGTCCAGCATTGTCAGACTGTGGCATGAGGATCCAGCATGGCCAGACTTTCAAGCAAGTTTGCCAAAGTCCAGCCTGTTATTGAATGTCCAGCCTAGCCTGACCCTCACTAGAATGGCCCTTGACCCATCTATTATAGTCCAGCAGTGCCTGACCCTTGTATGAGAGTAGTATTGGCGACATTGGGTGACTCTGATATTTGCCTGTGTGTTGTATCAGACAACCTTCCCAATGTAGTAGCAAGTGGAGGGGAGGAAGTCTTGCAAAAGAACCCAAAATTGGTGACATCATATGTTAACATTTCCTAATCATGCATTTGGAAATGCTATCTGCATTTTGGTAAGGGAGTGTTCATTTATTAATTACAGGGGGGGGGGGGTGGTGAGATTTCGTGCGGAGGGGCGAAATTTTTTTACGCCCCCCCCCTCGAGAGCGTATGTAACGTTTCGCGCCCCCCTCGCGGAAGGCGGCGAAATTTTTTTGCCCCCCCCCCCCTTTGAACTATAGTAACGCGCGGGCTTTTTGGCTAAAAAGGGGCTTAAGTTTTTACGCCCCCCCCTCAAGAGGGGTCAGAATTTTTTACGCCCCCCCCTCAGAAGGGGTCGGAAATTTTTACGCCCCCCTCCCCCAAACCCACCACCCCCCCCCCTGTAAATAATAAATGAACACTCCCTAAGTATATTGAAACTAAACCATTCTTTCTTGAATTCCATTTCGTTAATATAGCGCTATTAGACAGTCCTTCACACCTAATACTGAGTGAATTTCAAAGTTAACAATAATGACAGGTGCAAAGTACCCCCAATGAAGGCTAGACATGGCCCAGGTTGGATAACCTAAGTCAGATTCCCCTACTAGTAGTACAAATGATCCCTGCCCCTCCAGCCCCTGAGGGTGCCCAGCCTCAGGTCCTCCAGGGAGGGAGATTTGTATGAGGTTAATTCAAACCATGTCCTAAGCGTGTGAATAGTTGAGCTGAGTCTTTTAAAGAGATGTAAACCCATGAAACAGCTTTCAGTTAAAAATAAGCTGCCTGAGTGTTACCAGATGCCTCCCCTTGGATCTTACTTCTAAAGGAAGTATGTTAAGTTATTTATGGACTTTACGTATTAAGGTTATCATCGCCAGCCATGCTAGGAGGCATGGGGAGCATTTTTATGTAGGGTCTGGTACAACAGGTTTAAATTATCTGGAATTCCTGTCACGGTTTTACTAGAATGTGGATATTTTGTATCAGCTGACCACAGCGAAAAAGAAACGGCCTCTGTAGACTAGCACATTAATTGGGACTTTTCTGTGGAGCTGGGGCTCCACTACATGTGGTGCACGATTTTCTCACTGAATGAGAATTATTCTCATGAAAACGAATACAAAGGATATCTAAATATTTTGAGAAAAGCTCTGATCCGATACTCCCCCTCATCCCCACAGTCCCAGGCCAGAATATAACTACGGTATGTTAGTTCACTGTTCATTTATTACGAATACAAACCTGTCACAAAATTACCATGACCTGAACAAGAGGATGACCCATTCCCAGGAAACAAATTCCAATAAAACCAGAGAATGTATGCCACGAAGGCCAAGAATTAGTGTACACCTCTTCAAAGAGTTTGCAAATGATTTGCCAAGAAAAACAAACATGAGAGGGTCGGGACCTTCTTGTTTTACTAAGCATGACCTCTGACATTCAAGGTAAAGCAAGGGGAGATTTCTGGTGAGTAAGTTCATTCCTTGCCTCCCCATTGCTGCAGATGATAGTGGCAGGTTTTACCCGCAAGCACAGATGGGAGCCACTCAAGAAAAATAATCCCAAATAACTATCTTGGTTTTGGTGTATCCTGCAGGCAAATAATTAGTGCACAGCCTGCAGGTAGCCAGAAAATGCGGTTCTCAGTGAGTGTTTTTTTCAATTAGCACCATTTAGCCAAAACTTCTTTTCCTGGAGCTTAAAACACAAGTTAGACATGGGTCTTATTTATGTCTACAATATATGTAGGAAGTACCCAAAACCAGCAACTGACAGAGTAGGCTATAATGTACAGGATAGCCTCAGTGCTAATATGAGGGGAGTTCCAGGGTGAGGTTTTCGACATGCTTCTAGGCTACCTAGCTTATTACTTGTCAAGCCCTAAACAGTTGAAACTTTCACCATACTTCTGTGAGCGAGTTTATAGGATCTATCATCAACATCCATGGCTTCCTTTTGTGGTAGTTATTAGTTTTCATGTTTGAAACTACATGCCTGTTTTGATGATTAATATGTATGATGCAGGATGATGAATGACTTATTCTGTAACTACACACAGAGAAAAGTCAGCGTCATTGTCGCTAAAACCACTCCCACCTGAAAGTCAGGCAGGTTTTAGCGACAATGACGCTGACTTTTCTGAGGGTGTATTTAATTATGATGATGGTGCATCCAAAATACCTCCAAATTATTGTCGTTTTTAATTCGCTGGAGCTACTTTAGATAGACACAAGGTCTAAACCCTGCAGCTGGAAATGTTAGCCCGGGGCCAGTCACTAGTTACCATGACGTTACCGCCACATCCATACTACCACAACATCGCTCCTGGTATTTTATAATTAGCTATCCGCATTACAGACATTTCCCTGCTAATCATCTAAGCTGTAACTTAAATCAAAGTAATCCCTGGAACCCACTAACACATTATTTTAGACAGCAGCATTAAAGTTTGTTTTTTTATCAGCTGCAATCCCCATATCATCAGCTGATTATCGTAGGTCGTTGAATCAAATGAGTATCTTTTATTTCACAATTATCAAATATGATCCATGGATAATGGCTGGTTCTACAATAAAGTATAGACTATACCCTACGTCTATACTATAGCCACACATGCATAGCCCCATTCCCACACAAATGTCAACGAGGAGGAATTTCCCTCCATTCCGACCAGACCTTACCTACATTTTCTAGTAGTCAGATAATTTATGTTTGGTAAACATTATAGGTGTGTCATCGGCCTGCTTATATTTAGTAAGATGGGCCTCAGGCAAAAGGTGCCAATTTTTCAGCTGGGCAGGTAAGGGGAGTTTTTCCTGAGCAGTTCTGGGGCGGGTGTGAGCTGTTATGAGTTGCTCCGAGCTGCTCTCTCAGTGGGGAGTCTTGTCCGTACACATTGGCCACGTGTGTGTGACGGTGTGAGACAAACTCAACTGGAGGGGTGTGTCACAGAAGGGCGGAAAAACAGGCTAGGATTACATCTATCATGACTTGTCTAGTTATCATTGACATTTCCATCATGAATAATGTAATAACAAGGAGAAAATATCTTTGTGATTTGGTATAGGAGAATTTAGCGATTTTCGGGTATTGCACAGGTACAATATTACATTGATTTCATCTAGGCCTAAAGAATAATTTCTTTAGAGGCTTGGTAAAAATAGGTTTAAAGATCTATGTTACGAGCCAGAAGCTTTAATTTTGGTCGAAAAGAAAAACAGATATCAAGCAGCATGGTACATTCATTTCTAGTTTCGATGATGGTAGTGAAATATTAAATTATGCAAGAGTTTTGTATGAGGCATCTCCATCGGTATACACAGGTCTCCATACTAATTCCCACACATGCTAGATGAGCTATCAACACAGGATAATCACTAACATATTAAGATACAATCTTCTACTTGTTGGCTACACAATTCAGTCTACCTCATAAAAGGACACATCACTAAAAGATAACAATACATCTAAATTGCTCCTCGGGGAATAAAAGGACCCCCCTGACAAAAACCACTGCCTCATTCGTCTAGGAGGAGTTGACCTTTTCTAATACGGTTCCCACCGGCTGAGAGGCCTCTATTTCCCCCTATAACCGTGAGCCCCCAGTCTAACGGAGATTGAGGGGTTGTCTCCCCCGTCCTCCCACCCCTCCTCGTGTGGGGTCCGATTTGAGCCAATTTCCAGACGGGTCCCATGTGTTAGCCCCTGGCCGAAGCATGCGGCGAGACGTTGGAAGCTCCAAGCACAACTTACTCTGTGGTATATGGATGAGTATTTGGTAGAATGTTAACGGATCAGCTGGGAGAGTGTGGGTGTGGCGAGCAGCTCACAGACAGCTTATTATTAGGACTGAGGGATGAGCTGCTCTTTACGGATGTTTCACCAGCACAAACCCCGTCTGGGAGTTGTGAGGCAATGCTGTATAGTATAGTACTAAACTCAGTGTGGGGAGCTGGGGATTGAAACTTATTAGATACATGAACTCAGTTTGAATAACCGTATTTGAATGTGCTGGGACCATTCACAACATCAACATTTTTTTCATTGGATGCAGTCAGTCGCCGTCACATTTCATGTGACTGGCAGTGCCAATGAATTTTCAGACCTTAAAGTATTCTTTATAATAATAACTCTCCAAAGCCATGTTGGACACGAGCATTGGACAGCTGCAATATAGGTGTCTATTTCCCACTCCCACTCAAAGTGGAAGACAATGTCATAGCATAGTGTAGACCTATACTACACAACATCATAAGGAGGGCTTATGATGTTGTGTAGTAGACTTCTACAAACACCAACCTTATGCTACAGTAATTATAATTCAATAATAATTATGCACAATACTTCCTATGTCTCTCATAAAAGCTATGTGCCAATCAGCTGTCTAGACACCCAGCTCTCTCATAATTATTTCAACTTGCAATGTAAGCAAAGCTTCCCATCCCACGGTACATTATATCATAGAGGCTTTATGAATACCCTTATCACCATCTCTGACAACACTGGGGGAGCCTGTCATCATGGTGTTTATATCATCCAATACTTTAAAATAAATAAGGCAATCTGTCGATGAAATCAGTCCTGATAAAACTGTAGTTCCTCCAAACCAGATGTGAAGTTATCATGACAAATATAATCACATCATATCATCCATTCTTTCTGCTATTTTTTGGTTAAGATACAGCTTCATAGATCTATAGTATTCATAAAAGAGATAGACAGCCAATAAATGAGCTGGTTCTTCTTGTCAGTCAGGCTTTTCTCTTCTGTAGGACCACCCCCGAGTCAGCCCATTGAAGGCCATATGGTCTACCCAAAACACTTTCAACAGGCCCATAGTGAACTCACTGATCGTTCTGTACTTCCCAGCCCCTCTCATAAACAGACAAAAAAAGAAGGAATTGCTTGGTTGTTTTGACGTCACTGCTAGACATGGTTGTGCTTGCTCCCTAAATGCTCTAACATTAAGAACTTAATTGTCTGGTAGCACTGGTTATTAGACTCTGAATTGGCCTATTCTCTATGTGCATTATGGCAGTGGGTACAGCACCACTGATTAGTAGCTGACTGAGTGACTAATGACCTTGCAGCCCTTCTTAGCCATCGAGAGAGCATAGTAGATGTTTTTGTAATGGCTAATAATTAAGGCTTATTAATGGCTGATCAATCGTTATTGTGATGGCTACTAAACCCTGCAACTTAAGCCCCTATCAGTCAGTGTGTGAGCATTTTCAAGGGCTGCTTTTACATTGGCTAATAACCGCTGCATGTGACACCTTTGGTTATGCTAAGAGCACTACAAGGCTTGCTTAGAGCATTGACCTTTGCATCTAGAGGTCAAATGTTCTATCCTCACTCAGAAAATGTGTGCAATGCGAGTATACCATATTTATAATTATGTACCTACATATAAACTTACATAAAGTTTCAGTATTTTTCTTATATCATAGCAACTCATTTGATGCCCTCATTAGCTCTGATGTGAAAGTGTTGCTATCACTGCTTTAAAAGGTCATGTAAAATTATTTCCAAGTTCTATAGTATGATGTTTTTACATTCGGTTGGCAGGTCTGTTATACAATATTTAGAAATGTTCTTCTACCTTTACAACCAGATAGATAACTTAAACTTTCATTTGAAAGAACTGCATGCACCCTGTTTTACCAAAACTTTGTATATTTGAATTATACTGGAAAAAAAGGCCTATGCTTTGAAAGTCCACCCCAAACATTCTGGATATTTTCCCAAAACTTTTAACCATTATATTCTGACTGTTGTGGAAAGCTTCAAGGATTGTTTACATAAACAATGAAACCCAGATCCCTGAGTGAGTCAAGTGACTCAAACCCATTGGTCACCTTGAGTAGCTCACTATCTGAGCCTGGTTAAGCCCTTGAGTGACTCAGTTTGTGGGCAAGAGGGGGAAAGTGCGCTATTTTGTAACCAGGTACCTTCAACACCCTTACATATTTTGACTGCCCACAACCCAAGGTTAAGTGCCTGGGCTTTCTCCGAATAACAGGACTTCGCTGGTACCCCGGACTATGATGGTAGTTTGTAAATGCAACGTGGGTACCAGTGTAAACCTGGACAGTATATGAACCTTTTCAAACAACAATAAACTTGAGAAACCCTTATGACCTGAACTTGGCCTTTTGCTAATGTCAATATTTTAGAATTACTGCATAAATATTATTTTAGGTTTGAAAAGTAAATCGTTAGAGTTCAGGTTAGTAGCATACTCTGAGTGAGGTGGGTGGAGAAGTCAAGAGTTCAAATGATGCCAACCTAAGGGCAACATGTCATGTATAATGGAAGAATTGCAAGATGATTCCTGAATGTATATTCTATTCGGAAGAGACTTGCTGTTTCAACATAAATTTAAGTCCAACAGCAAAATTGGAAATAGTATAGTGGTTTCATTTTCGTCGTTAAGAATATCAGGTTTTATTCATCAGAAACTCGGAGACATTGTATGTAAATTACTAATCACTATAATTAAGTTATATGAATCTGTATCCATAGTTGTATGATCAATGAAATATGAATTTTTGACATGACTGTACAAAAATCAATATAAATCACCTACCAGAGCGACAGCCCTGCTTTCAACAGGATCCTTTGCGCTATATCTATCAAATCAGTACCTTCTCATGTCTACTGATAAGCAATCTCATATACCAGCAGCTAGTATTATCAGATCTAATGATGAATTATGGTGTACTAGAATCACAGCCACAATCATCTGTGATACAACTTCTTATACTTTGTAAACCGTGTCTACTACAGCTGTTAATATCACAGTAAACAGAAAAAAGTTCCCATCTACTCACGAGAATCCACAAGAACCGCAGGTGTCTCAAGGGACTATTTCTTTCCTTGCGGCGCAACACGGAGGGACCGCCAGACACATCACGCTACTACCCACGGAAGCGGACTCCATTTTGTACCACTCCGCCCCGTCTCCCGCCCTTTTTCATCTCGCTGGTCCCTGGCATGTAGCATAAGACTGCTTGTGTCAGCAGCCCGGGTACCTGCCAATCACTTCCGGTGGCGCGCGCGCAACCTGAACACCCCCTAGCGGGACGCACGGGAGTTAGATCGACCACTCACGCTCCCAGCGGATTCTCGGTCGGCGAATGGTACTCTGTGGGTATTGGTGGAGTGTGAGTGATGTGTTTGGAGAGTGTAAGGTGTCGGGACGTCACGTGGTGAACGTTCTAATAGAGACGCTGTAAACATGACGACTTACCGTCAGCTGACGACCTACGTCCCAGCGTCTAGACAATCTCCAAGCATGTCATGTTGGAAAGTGTCTATATATTATGGCATCACGTCATAACCTCTGCAACGAGTCAATAAGGGGAAATCCCTATGGACAGGTATCAGGATCACTCAAATAACCGAATATTTTTTGCCATTTTCAGCACATTCCAAAAAATCAATGTCAAATCAAGTATGATGATGGCAGCTAGCCTATGACCTTTCAAGCCTGAGGTATATATACTAAAACGAACTTTATAACATACAAATAAGAAGATTGCTAACTGTGTCGACTAATACAAACCAAGACTGTGCCCAGTCGTAAATAACATACTAGATCTAATAACATAGATTCCAGCCCACTTTCTTCAGCCATAATTATCTTCTCCCACCTGCCACACATTCTTCACTGCCTTCTTCTTCCTCCTCCACTTTCTTATATGTATTATCTAACTCTATAAGAAAGGCCAGCTCTAGTAGAGGTGCCATGTCCCTCAGACAGAGTAAATGGCACTGACAGATTTTTTGAATGCCAGGGCTAGGTAAGGGAATAAAGTGGTTCTCTATTGGGGCATACAATATGGAGGTGCATTGCTGGGGTGCATGTAACATGGAGACAATACAGTGCTCAGTGATACTGTTGGACAGGGTTGAGGTAAAAAAGGAGGCAGTGGGAACTCCATGGGGGTATAGAAGTAGGCAATGTGCTGACAGACAAGGGGACAAAATAGTTTTCTCACTTTTTCTCCCTCCTTTATATAGTGTATACTGATATTCTCTAAGCAAGCTTTCCCTCTGTCATGTTTATTAGAAACTATCTCTATCCCCGTCTTTCCCATACTTGTCCCAATACACATTGCCCTCATAACAATTGATAAGGGGTATAAATAATTATAACCTGAATAAGGTATAGTGTTTGGTGTCTTAGCAGAGAGTTTATGATATCATATCCCTGTGTGATGTTCAACTTACGCATCATAATAGCATGTTTAACTTATATCTGGCGTCGTTCGTGTTGAAGGGAAATGGCATGCATGAATTCAATTGAAGGCCAAGATTAAGTATACTAGTATTTCAGGTTAGGGTAGATTTACCTTGGGTCGGACACATACCCTGAGGCGGACAGTTGAATTTGGGCTGATTCAAGCACTCTTGCCTATATATTTGTGAATAATGATTGAGTTTATGTGTTATTATTTCCAATAGATCACCAATACAGGTCTTAGCATACATGAGTAATCAGAAATATCAGTGTCCGTCTCAGGGTATGTGTCCGACTCATGGTGAATCTACCCTATACACGACCGGGCAGATCGTACATAATTTCCCAAGTTCAAGCGCAAACGTTGAATCAGAGTCAATTAAAGTACACGAGTTAATTCTGGGGAATTTGCGAGCCTTCGGGGGAAAGAGTTAACACAGAATCTGGTAAATGAGCTTTACATTAATCATAGTCATGCTTATTTCATGAATATGGGGCATAGACTAAATGCTACCATTGTTGTGAAGTGCATTGCATGGTGCATTTCACTACCAATAGGCGAATATACCCATGTCTCTAGGCTGTGTTTATTTCTATTATCCACTTGTTGTTATATCATTTCCAAGCATTATAACTATATAAAGTAAGGTCAGGCGGTGCGTCTGGCAGGCTGTTCCCGATATTCAACTCATGCAACCCTTGTATTCCCCTGCTTACTGATATAATCTAGGCACCTAGCTTCAAAGACAGTCATATGGAATTACACATAAAACATAGCTTCATGGACCATGCAGTTATCTTTTATAAGAACCATTAAATCAGGCCCTATACAATTTATTGCCCGGCCAATATTAGATAAGAGATGGATCCATCCTGAACACTTACCAAGCTATGTATGAGTAAAAGGCCATCCCACCACCCTGATGCCACCCTCCCCACTGTGCCAACCAATGTGTCAGCATGGGGTCCATTTTTCTCCTGTCACTGCCCAGCCTCCACCATATTTCCTGATTATATCAAGACCCCTAGGCGATTGTTATTGTCGCCCATTGGGAATATGTATTGCATGCGACAGCAAGGGGTAGGGGACCTAAAGGGTTGGGTGCCTAAGGGTACAGTATGGAGAGTCGTGATTTAGGTGGTACAGTTTCGGGGACATTGCATTATGCATTGCCATCTCCAATATAGTGTAGGGCTACTGAGTATCCGAACAGACTGTAGCGGCTCATGGCGAAATAGGGTATCAGACAAGGGGACAAGTGATGGGCCCACATACAGGTGATATATGTAGCAAAGTATTGACATCCTCTTGGTCCTTCTCATAATGTTTCTTATTTGTCTCTTTTTCTTTTTTTCCCGGAACAAAGCATTCCCTTTGCCCTTGAAAAACGTATGGTGTAGTAAATGTTCCGTGAGGTTTGCTTTATTCATTACATGTGCTTATATTTTTGTCCTTACATGTTTTATGAACGATTAATGCCCTTGAGAGATAAATTGATGAAGAGGTTAGGGTCATGTATACTAATGAATAATTAGGAGCAATTAGGGGAGCTTCGTTTTGTCTCTGTAATTCTTTATTCTTTTGGGGAGTAAAGGGAGCTGATAATGTTATTTTCATTTTTGTGAACATGTTTTTGCGTTTATGTATAATTTCCATTCATGTCCTCCTAAAGGTGATAGTGGGGAAAATATCAATATATTGTGGGCTGGTAAATAATGTATGATAGTTCGTAAGGTTCATATGTGCATTCAGAGAGACCACACTGACTTATTACATCCTAAGTAATATAACTATAGCTATAAAGCTATACTTTAAAAAACGCAACCATAAGTTTTAGTTCATATCAGATAGCATCTACACCGTCCAAAATGCAGAGCAGTTGCACATAAATAAAACCATAGAAACAGTTATACATAAGAAGCAAATGAGCAGCTCTTGTAATGATAAATGACCATGAGCTGCTCATTGTAGGGGGTAGATCACGGGGTACAGGTTTCAGGTGCTAACCAAAGTATGCCCTGGTCACCCAAACCCCCTATTAACTTAGCAGCCTGTCACTGCACCCCGTTTATTCTACCCCCTCCCCACCCACTGGAGGAGGCCCTGCTGCTGATCCGTCATCCCACATCTCCCTCCTGGCGCTGCCTCCAGTAATTGAAGTTTGCAGCCTGTAAAAACCTAAGGCAATGAGAATAAAAACGCTCTGGTCCCATGAGTCATGGCAAACTGTACTAGTGCAGTGCACCAACCCTCACTGCCTAACCCCCCCCCCCCCACCAAGATCACAGTCTCCTTATATATGTTCCTTTATATTAGTGCTCTACCCTAGATGACCGATTATTAATTGGCATTGCGCTTGGACGTAGCAAATATTTAAGGAAACATGCTTCTATTTTACCATGGGAATTTATCAAATGGAATGTCCAAGCCATAGAATAGAATATTTTTAGGTACAAATAACTAAACAATGTCTGTGGTTGAATGTGTTATGATGTATGAATTAGTTGATGTCATAGTTTGTTTGATCAGGAAAATATAAGCATTTAAAGTTCATAACCATATATGGTTGGAGAGTGGTCACATCGATATGTCCACTATAAATGTTCCTCAGCCTCTCACCGTCCCCCCCCCCCCCACCCACCCACCCACCCACCCTCCCATCCAAAACGCACCCTGTCGTCCAATCCATCTGCTCTAGTCTATTTGAGTATTGAGGAAAACTGCCTGTAGATGTCTCGTAGATGTCCCCACATGTCCATCTCAAATAAGACAAGCCCATTGAGACACCACTTTTGTGGCCTTCCTGTGTCCTCTATAGCATTGAAGTAATCATGTTCTGATGGAACGCTGTGCCTTCTAATCCCTCTGCCATAGAAAGCCATTTGCCTTTCCTTCCTCCCCAAACATGTCAATAGTACCCAACATATCTTTGTTTACATTTAATTTCTGTAGGTGTTGCATGCAGCGATATAAATTATCTAAAAGGAGAACTCTGATCTACCGAATGCCCTCCACTTCTACTACTGAACTCTCTATGCTAAAGGAAAACCTAATTCTCACAGAATGCTGCTAGAAAAAACTTAAATGCAATCCCCTAAAGATGAGAAAAGAAATCGGCTGATGCTGCTCGTGAAAATAAATCCTCGACTGGACCAACAAGCACAGAGAGGCCCAGTGATGGAATGAGCCCTGATAAATGAAGAGGAACCCCCATCTCAAGCCCACAGAAATAATGGAAAACATAAAATTAGGGAGTAGGGAAAACGACCACCCTCCACCAATGCCAGCATCAACAAGGTACTGAAACATAACCTGTTAAAGGCCACATAGTGCTTTAGTACAGCATGCTCTGTATCATAATGATGCATGCATGTAGCTCTGGTGAGTAACTCGCCACCACTCAAACATCATGCCAATACCATGGAGTTGATACACACCCGAAGGGTCATTGACACATTGCACTGGCGAGTCTATTGCATTCATGCATCATGACTACAAAGGGCAGAGCAATATGCGGCCCTTAAAGGGTTTAGAGCCAATGCATCCAATACTAGTTGCTGCTCGGTGCAGTGAGACTCGAGAAGAATGCCTGCATTTTTGCATTGTTGATATGGATACTGTTAGGACCCTGGATTATCTGTGTGTGCATAGTGGTAGATGTGCCAATGCAAATATGAAATGGTGACACATGATCCTAGATGTTACAACAGCATAGGAGTAGCATTACATTCGGGTGATGTCGAAATAACATCGGCATCCAAAGTTTGGTAGCTGTTAAGCCACAATATCCTGATTACGCTATCATTATGATTGCTCTAGATGTTACTTAATTCGATTCTTTGGTTTGAATGTACATCTAACCAGAAATTGCTGCTTTTATGAAATATTTAATTGGTGACCCACACGATCCCTCTCATATACGCCAGGTATTTAATAACACATCATGAAGCTATGAATCCAATGATTTTGGTGTATATGAATTAACTGGACTTTTGGTGTGTATCTTAACAGTCATATAACGCACAATCTGAATCTGAAAATGCAACGTTCCTGCTCTCAGAATTTGACAAATTCCACCCACTGCACTTTGATTCAAAGACTGTGGTACCATGTGGTGCTATTAGTATCTTGTTGCTATGGTAACTGCACCAGCTAGTTGACCGTGCCCTGTGTACCTTACCCCCTGCAGACTCCCCCTGCCGTATGTTTGTACAATTAAAACACATGAGCAGATTTGACTTAAACCAACATTCCACGCACCCGAAGTCTCCACGTGCCAGACTTCCGGTCAGAGAAGGTCGCATGCGACTGTTGTCTACGTAGTCGTCCTTCATTTCAGGTTCAGCTATATGGGGTACCATACAAATGTGTTTAGCTGAAATGACAATGAACCATACAGTCACATAATTATGTAGTCATAAAATGTTTGTGACACTCCATGGGAAAACCAGCCTTATGCATGCATCTCCACATAGTAAAGTAGTCTTAAAACATGTATGATTGATTTTTTTTTCAACATTGAGGCAGCCCTAGTGACAACCTGATGTGTACACGTCTCTAAATGAGGAAAAGAATAATGTATTTGATGCCTCTTAGATGTGAAATGAGAAAAAGAATCAAACCTCAGCCTCAGACTCAACTTAAATGACTGAAACCCCAGCCTATATCCTACAGAGACCTACATTCTTTACAGGGTGCAGGAAACAAGGCCTAAACCCATCTCAGCCGTGGCCTTGCCCACATGAAAAACAAAGTGAAAGTGAAAGCTGTGTTACTGTACTCAATTGATGCTTTACAGATATACCTTCATGTAAACCCTTTAAGGGCCACACAGGGTTTTAATGTGGTATGCTTTTTTTTGTCAAGACGATGCAGCCTGGCTAGTCTACTCGCCAGACCTATGCATCATGCCGACCCCCTGGGGTGTATTATATACAATCGTAGGGTTGAAATGATGCCTGATTGCAACACTGATTAGTCAGTCACTATAGACAGGGCTGCACCCGTAGCCTACATCATGAGAGCAAACCACAGAATGCATTAAAGCAATAGGCTGTCTTTAAAGGAATTATACTTGGACCTTTAACTGAAAGGTTTCGAACCCAACCGTATACTGTTGGCACATGTGAGGCAGATGTCGTGAAGTGGATGTAGATTGGGTGTCTCTGTATACGGGATCTCTTAGCCTATATATGTATGTAGCCCCAACACTCACACAGCATGTCACACCCACTACACTGTCAGCACCATCAATCTCCTCATGTCATCTTGTCATCTCTTGGTGGATTTATAAGGGAAGCTCCACTCAGAGGATGGGATATAAAGTGCAATAGAATACCGGTTTATATAATGTTGTATATATGGAATTACATGTCATATTCACCAGGACCTTCTTTTAATTAACCATAAAGGCTTGTGGAATGTTCCCATCACCAATATCAATTTAATATCAGAGTAAAGCACATGCATTATATATGTCCCTGTTAATCTGTATAAAGTGTTTAATGTTAGCAGGTTAGGATACATGGAGCAGAAATAATTACGAATTCTGGAATATTGATCTGTATTCTCACAGATGAATCTGTATAGATGCATGAATAAGGCAACCCAAATACCCGGTAGTATTCCGTCCATGAATGAATAGGGCTATTAGAGACATTGGTTTCATGGGTATCTCATTTCAGAAATGGCCCCACTCGGCCATCCCACGAGACATCCCATACATAAAACAGCGTGCGCAACCAACCCTGTCAATGAGTGCATTGTGTGCATGGATTATGGATTATAATACATCCGCGTGTTGAATGCAAGAGATGAATAGAAGGCAAGAGGAGTGTGTACGAAGTTGTATGGTAGCTTTACTATGAGTCGGGGACTTGAATCATAACATATTCGGGCATGATAATCTCTGGTCTGGTCTCCATTGGTTAGAACAATTATACTTGAGCTGTACTGCTTAACTCAAAATTGAATAGAAGGTTTAGCATGTCTGAGAAGCTATGGATATACGTGTCCGACCCATGGTGAATCTAGACCACAAACATGACACACACACAGAAAAGTGAGAGTCATTGTCGCTAAAACTACCCTTACCTGAGAGTCAGGCAGTGCCTGACCCTCAGGTGAGGGTAGTTTTAGCGACAATGACTCTCACTTTTCTGAGGGTGCACGTGGAAGCTTGAGAAAGGAACAATTTTGGAGTAGAAGAGCGAGGGAGAATGAATGGATGAAGAATGGGTGGATATACAGAGTGAGTGAGTGAATGGATGAATAAATGAGTAAGTAAGTGAGTGAGGTAGTGGGTGAGTGAGCGAGCGAGCGAATTAGTGCATGAGTATAAGAACGTGAGAGTTTGAGTGTAAGCTTGGGTGTGAGGATAAGTGAGTGAGAAGATATGGAACGCAGGGGAACAGAGTTGGTACAATGGCAAGGGAATACATTCAGGACATTGAAGGGCAAGTTATTAAATGATAGGGTCGTCTAAGGGGGTGTACAGACAGGACCACTACTGTATCGGATTTTCTGGACCATCATGTGGGGAGATTGGAATCGATTGCTCAGTCAGAACATGTGAGGGAATCAAATTGATTTAGAGATAGGCGGGTGGACGGCTTAGATGTGTTTCTAGGAATGGGTGATGTCATTTGGTTAAGAGATTGCTTGGCACTGACCCCGTATGATGGGTGTCCATGTTGTAATTTTTAGAGGACACATGTCACATGGGTGATTCACTATTCCCTGTGTTTATTTATTCCTTTCTGTGTTTTTCTTTTACTTACCTTAACAACCTACATCGCACATTTCTTTGATAAAACATACCAACAGTCAAAACTATACAAAGAGCGCATTCTTGAGGTAAATGGACAAACATATACAATTACCTAGCATCAATCCTACTTATGCACAATGTTGACTATTAAGACTATGTATCAGCCCATAGAAACGTGGGAAAACATTAAAAGTGTTTTATTATTTATAGTTATAATGCATTATCCTGAAATATAGAAGCACAAAACTTTATTTTGTGTCCATGTATAATGAGTACGAACGTTTCTATATTTTGCATGCATTTCTCCTTGTTATTCCCAATGTTGGGGAGGGTGGTCAGCAGTGGTCAGTTGTGGCCACCGAGGTTGGCCATTTAGATATTGGATTTTATTGGTCAATATATGGCCTATGTACCATAACCCCGACGTAGTACCCATAGCAGTTGTAAATTGACCGAGATGACCATGAACTAATGTAATATACAGTTTGGTTTAACTATTATCAGATTGTCCACTTCAGAACTACCGTATCAAAAACTGGAGTAGCACGCATTGTTTAGAATAATGAAGACTGACTGGGTTTCATTTGTTTGGACTGCGAATCAGAAAATATCAAACACATTCAAAACCATTCAGAAGTGTGCTTACTAAGAACAGCATCTCCAGAAAAAACGAAATGTTGTTAGTATTGGCAAGTTAAAGTAATTGCCAAGGAGAGATCTAGAGATATGTGGACAGACAGGGGAGGCAGATAAGCGAAGAAACTGGCAGGAGGAAAATGAGGGCTCTAACATGATAATATCATACTAGTATAGAAAACCGCAGACAAAACTATCCTCTTAGAAAACACCCACAAAAACAGATTTCACCCTACAACCTCCCATAGGCACCACACGTTACAACCCCTCAGGGTATTTGCCTCCTGAACACACCAGTACAGTAACCGCACTATGTCTACCCCCACCCCCAGATGCCACAGCAGACAACACAGAGGACATCAAGCCATCTGAGCTGCTCCCCACAGCATGCTCCCCTATGGGTCAGTGCCAGGAGCAGCTCAATGAGCAGCTCAGGCTGACCTCTCTGAGCAGCTCCCTCTCTCTGAGAGCCCATTATGAGCTACCATTATGGGGCCCCAGGGGGTAGGCAAGCCAGAAGGAGAATGAAATGTGTGATACAAAAGAGAGAAGAGTGCTAAAAGTGCTAGAAGGGAGTGGGTGGATCAGTCATAAAAAAGGAGGAAAGAGCAGTATGTGCATTAACATGACCTGGACATGTGTTACAGTGTGGTAGCAGTCATGTGGCCCTGTAGGATAAACTAGCTTTACTTATACATCACACA
This sequence comes from Harmothoe impar, assembly GCA_947462335.1. Lineage (NCBI taxonomy): Eukaryota > Metazoa > Annelida > Polychaeta > Phyllodocida > Polynoidae > Harmothoe > Harmothoe impar. The sequence goes on from OX381713.1 coordinate 46,352,682, forward strand.
CGTCATGGGGTACACCACAGAGGGGTATAAAGAAGATGGGTCACACAGCCTAAGGGTTGAGAGGGTTCCCTCAGGAGGTAAAGGCAAGGCATGTTTTTCCGCTCTGCATCCTGCATTGGAAAATGCTATTTTGAAATTCTTTCATTTATATTGTTATTTTCCCTAAGTGTATATATATATACTTGCTACTTTTTAACCCTATTAAGTGAGTGAGGAATTATCCTGGTGGTTTACATCTATGCTGCTAGAAATTCAAGGTAGACTTCACCCTCATAAGAAACAGGAGCACTGAGATTTAGTGATGGGCAGGGTGATATATCTCTGTTCCAAAGATGTCTCTATATCAACACCGAAGGTGGGGCTAGCTGAGGTGAAGCACCAACAAGGGTGCAAGTATGACAACCAGCTGTTGGCCCCAATGTACCCCTTATCCACACTATGGAGATATACACTCATATCTATATGTATGTCACTCCTGGCAATAATGCATATGGGTCAGATATAACTATTCCCCATGCAATGTACATACTAAAAAGCAAGATTACTTTTGGCAAAACGTGCTTTCTGTATTCCTTAAAACACTTTTGGGATGCTGTAGCATATTTCATTCATTTCATGGTGATTGCATATTCCTGTTATTTTATAATTACAGGTTGTTTTCCTATAATCATATATATATACCTACATAAATGATAGAGGAGGCATCGGTCGGGATTATCAGTATAGGACACTATCTGTTATACCACCTGTTATATCACACCTGAATAGATGATGGTTACCACCTGTAATACAGATCTGTGTAGACACCTGCCCTGTCCTGTACAGACCCTACCACATGCCACCCTATGTAGAACCCTAGAGCAGCAAGTACAGACTCTATCAAAGTCAACATAAAGTATTTTACTTGATGGTCTCACACACATTTTGGGAAAAGAGGAGATGTTGGTAGAGCGATTGGTGTTATTAACTGTACACCAAAGGGAAATGCTGAGCAGTAAAAAAATAATAATAAAAATATAAAGGAGCGGGTACTGCTTCATCTGTGTAAATATGACCCCATGGATATCCATAAAAAAGAGCTAGACCCAACTACATGTGAGACTACACATCCCTATAAAGAAAGTCATCAGTGGAAAGTTCTCTTTTGTGCAGTTTCTCATGAAGTATACCCATCAATAGTTTCATGTGTGAACCCTCCCCCCCCCCCCACACACACCTACGCTGGGTGGAGACAAAATGTCGTCTGCTTGAGTCTGTGATGTTACTAGATCGGCGGGAAATGGTGTAAGCCCCTCCTCTTGCACCTGCTACATCAGAGCCACTGACACACACAGACAAATCCTGGCCAAGATAAACCCACATCTACAGGGACAGCCTTCTATCTCTAACCCTTTAAGGGACACATAGTGCTTTTATGTGCAATGCCCTTTGTTGTTATGATGCATGCATAGATGAAGCCCTCTGGAGTAGCTCGCTAGGGCTGCATTAAAGCATCATTACGACCCTACAGTGACGATACACATGATGCATAAATGCAGGTCTGGTGAGCAAACTTGCAAGGAATGCATTCATGCATCATGAACACATTTGAGCACTCTGCAGCCCTTTTAAAATGGTTAAGCAACCCTCTTTAGATCCCCTCGCCTTACTCATATCTCAGCCCCCCTGCAGGCAAGGCTTCCTAGGAGGATGCTCTCTACAAATCTCCTAGTGATGTGTCAATTTTTTGCTTGTTTATTTTCGCCTGCTTCCCCACAAGACACTGGTTGTTATTTTCTGTCTCTTCCACTTTCGTCATCACCCTTGTCCCAGAGTGCTTTTCGAGGTGCAGGGTGAGTCTATAGGTCTCACCGCACAGTTTTAGATGGAGCTCTTCATGATTAAGGGGAAAAAACACCACACCCACTCTCACCAAGGCTCACCATGTAGACTCCTATAGGATCAGTAGAGGAGCCCTGTGGGTTTGTATGATATATGAACAACTGATCTAAACCAGACGCGCTAAATACACATGTTCCTGGCTGTCTTCATTTCTCATATCTAACCCATGATAAAAAGAAATAAAAAGTGCTAATGACATGTCCACATGTTGAGCAATTTGTTAGCAAAACGCCATCAGTTTTGGGATGTGGTGAGGGGTGCTGTAGGGTAGGGAGTCAGGGGAGTATTGTTTCAATTTGCTGCATGGGGTAATGGTTGGATAAACAGACAGCGGTTCACCTTTCTGGTCTGGGGAGAGGATACTTTTCCTCGGTCCTGGCCTACACTGTAGGTGATATATCAGGTATAAGGAGTATCATGCTAAGCGGACCACGCGACAGCCATGTTATTCCCTGAAAAAAAGATGGAAGGAGCATATGGAATCCACATATAAAAGATGCGCTTTTTAAACAGAGCTGTCTAGGTCCGTTTTGAAACATATCAATGTACTATAATTCCTTCTGGCTATCAGGGTGATTAGTAATAATCTTTAAAAGGATTACGAGGGTTGCAGGAACAGTACTCCCTTCTAACCTATGCTAAACTCCTCTCACACTTTTAAGGGAAACTTGCACTTTTCCAATTTATAATTCGACCACAATATTGTCAGGGTAAATAGCATCTCCTCCCATTTCGAAGTCCTAGATACGCCAATAATATAGATCTATGATAATAGCATGTCATACATCACAAACCCCCTCCTATTCTGTACCATACGTGTATCATATCTTTATTTGCCTGTTCTCATCCTTTTGCCCATGTCTAACAACTAATTTCATCATGTACAAACCCAGCCTCACTGGAAAAACTATTCCAGCAGTGAACATACTGCAGGTTAATACTGTCATCTAGATCTGGGTTTGATTTAAGTCATGCAAAATCCTGCAAATATCACATGAATGTATTCACATTTAGTCTGGAAAAGATACACATCTGAGAAGGGAGAAATATCTATGCTGCATCTGTTTGGTGATCCATCACATCACTCATTGGCAGTGTAAAATGTTTTTCCCCGATTTCATGAGCACACACAGGAAGGCACAGAGCATCCAGACTGGCGAGAATTTCATGGTGGGCATATGCAGAGGCCCTGGTGGCACACAAGCAGGCTCAGCTGTCCAACTTTTGCAAGTTTAATGGGGATTTTAAGCGACCCTTGCTTCAGGCCTGCTTTTCTGAATCGCCTAGCTTCTAACACTAATCCCCTCCAGTACTTAGCCTTTGGTGAAACCATCCCCGCGCTTTATCTGCACTTTGCATGAATACCTCCTACTGCCCTGCAACTCAGGTAATCCTGGTGGCATATTATTTTCACCAATCAAAATTCAGTGTGGGATCCCTTAGTGAGCAATATAATTCATGAAATGGCCATATCAAAATGACTCGTTGAATATGAAGTTGTTTCATGCTATAAATACCTCCTAAAATTATTTCTGGTGAGAAATAAACAATAAAAATGGGCTTCTAGGAAATTTAATGGTGATGAAATATTCTGTGGGTGGGCAGACTTTGTGTGAGTGGCTAATGCTAAACACAGGGACCCCTGGTGTAGAAACCATGTATTGATATATCAAAGTGGCCCTGGGCGATAATACAAGAAACCTGAGTCTCCACCCAGGCCTGCTGGTCCGTTCTGGCAGGGGGGCCTGGTCCCTAAGGGCAGGGGTAAAATGTCAAAATTGCTAAGCAGGTTCAACCTGATGTGAACCATAACACCTGGGAAAATGAAATATTGAGGTGCCACCTTAGCTATATGTGTATAGTGCTCCCTAGGCATTTGGCAGGAAGGATACAGGTCCTTCCTGTTACTAGGGTGTCCTGGATATAATGCAAAATCCTTGTCTCCATTGTAAGTTAAGTGTACAAACAGACTCACAAATGGCATCAAAGTGAGGAAGCATGCATTGCTTTCTATAGGATTTTCTATAAGCATTTAGTTTCTTTTATTTCAACTGGGACTTCACTCAATACAATGGTGCTATGGCAAGCTTGCCAAAGAACCTGAGGAGAGAGATTTCCTGAAACAGTTTACAAGCTTTGCCTCTTAAGATAGCCCCATTAGGGCTTACTTGTCCCTGACCTTTTGGGTAAAGAGAATGAGCAGAGTAAAGTATCCTAAAACTAGCCATAAACCCTAGAGCACTAAGTGACCAATTCTTTAACCCCATCTTCTGTGGAAAGGACCCATCAGTGGCAACTAAACGTGGTATTTAGGAACCTTGAAAATAAGCACCTCTTTGCAGCAAGAAAAGACAAAAAGGGGGAAAGATAAAATTTCTGAAGTAGTTATTTTCTCCTAAGGAATACAAGCAACGCAGTCTGTTTCCCGACCTCTATTTGGGCATCAGTTCTTATTGGGTTTGACATTATGACTTTTTACTACCTTTGGCTACAGAGCTCGTGCGTGCCAGAGGTCAGTAAATGATGGCAGTAACTCCTGGCTAACAATAGACCTGGGTTTATAAATCGTTGTAAGGAGACTCGACAGGAGACAAGGGTGTGGTGGGATTAATGTTAAAGTCTTAAGAGAAGGTTCTTACTAAACGGGCTGTATTTATGATTTCGGTGGATTTATTGTGCTAAATATTTCAGGAACATATAATAATTAAAGAACCTCATACTTTGCTATAGGTGGGACTAAAATGCAAATGATAGCTGATTGTATAGGTCCTATAATTCACCTACAGCTGTGTTACACTGTGCTATTGGACTCTATATTTCGCACCTGATATAGTAATAATGCATACAGATAAGTATTCACACCAAGGTTTAGAGGTCCTTTAAAACAATATAATATGTACATTTGGAAATGACTCCAATCATCCTGCCCTTTTGTAGGCCTACATTAGCTAACTACGACCTTCACTCTCAATCCTACACTTAAGTTCACATGCATGCACATTCCTAACATGTCCAAAGGTCATTGACTACACTAGTGTACACATGGCCAGTGTAGCCTACTTTAAACTCATTCTTTTCTGCCTAAATTCCATGTAAATAACACAGAAACAGCTGCCATTGTAGCAGACACAGTGGTCCTATGTAACCTGACAGCCACCCCTGGTCACCAAGCAAGTCTTATGAGTCTAGCTATGTAGGATCTAGGACCAGATCTCGAAAAGACACACAACGGAAATGTGCTCGGCGTTTTGGGGATATAGAGGTATTTTTAGAGTTTAAAGAATAGCGAAATGTGAGCAACAATGTTTTCCTACTCAAAACCGAAAAACCGTTTCTCTGTGTGCATGTACACTGGCACATGCATGTGGAAGATGGGAGGGGGTATTTAGAGTCTATGCAAACACTAAGATTCAGAATCCCATCATCACCTGTAGCCCAGCTCCCTGTCCTACCCAGTATCTACCCCCCCCGACACACACACATACACATACACATCCTCCACCATCAGACTAGTCCATCCCCACCCCTACTGCTCACACCCCAACACCTTGGTCAGACAAACGCACGTGTTCCGCCGGCGGACTCTAGTTCCACCCCCACTCGCCAGACGGCACAACAAGCAGAAGGGATGGGGTAGGTGTTCACAAACAAACAAGGTGTTCACAGCCCAGGTAGACACCCGGGGGAAGTGGGCAGCCATAGGTACAGGTGCACAGGTGCAGGCTTCATTTACCTGCCTGACACTTCCTCACTACCCCTATGGTATAAATAAAGAGCATTAAAACACTAAAATGTTTTTTATAGTAATACATATTTTCAATTCAAAAACAATCAAAACCACCTTTGCGCACAAGAAGTACCCCAACATAGGAACATAGTGCAACCTAAGAAAGAAATTAAACAAATTATATTTCTCGTTATACTTAGGTTAAACGCTTTTAGCCGAGAACAAAATTATCTAAAATGAACAGCCGGCTTCTGTTTTAGCCACCCGCCAATGTCATAAAGATACAATATTGCCCATAAACATGGTCTAATCTACACTTGACAGTTCAACCCTGCCCCTACAATCTGGGTTACATGGAGCAGACAGGTGAGCATTACATCCTACACTCTCTACGGGGTGGAGAGTGTAGAGCGGGGTCACGTGGCAGCATGTCGTCCAATCAGCAGGGAGTCCAGGTACACTATCACCAATCGGATCACTCTCCAAGCACATGTTATGAGTTTACCCTATAATAGCACTCAGAACCATTACAGGAGACAAAGGCTCAGCTTGGTGAGGTGAGAATAAACGCTGGTTTTCGGTGAAATGACCTGATACCTGTCTGAGCTATGGCAACCTGCCGTGTCCCTGATGGTCACCAGCAGAGTCCCGGAAATACCTCAACCCTGACGCCATCTTGTCCACATTGCGCATGCGCGGCAGGAAGTCACCTGACAACCGCTGAACGCGCATGCGCCGAGATTACTACCGCGCATGCGGGTTGACCTACTTGTATTAAAGTGAGCTGCTCTTCTGCTGGTTCCTGCTGTGCTGGAGCGGCTCAGCGATTCCTGCTGGGAAGACGATGGGGATCGGGTGTAATGACTCGTATGGGTATAATACTCCCACCTTGAGCTGACCTCAACTAGCACATTTCCCACCTGTTAGCGTTCATCGGCACTTGACCAAAGGTCACCTTCGGGTCAAGTCCAAGGTCAGTCTGGGAGAGGTTCAAGGTCAGGTTCGGGTTTATTTGAACACAGAACACGCAGCTGGGCTCCAGTTGGGTCTGAAATCAGAGGTGGGTCGATGTTTGTGTTGGCTGTCACAGCATGGGACTTGTGGTCCAGGGAAATAAAATAAACACAAGGTGACTTATGATTTTGGCCTTTTCTTCTTTTATTAGAACACATAAACTTGTTGTAAGTTATCTCCTCCCCTGTCAGTGTGGACAGCGTACCAGGTATCTGTCCAGTAACTATGTGGTTTATTACAAGGATGAGTGAGCGGAAAGAAAGTTAAGGGGCTTTGTTGATGGACAATGACACCTGTCTGAGTAAGGCCCTGACCACTGATGTCATGGTCTATATTTTATGGGTGACTTCTGACAATACCTGTGTTAAATGCGATAAGAAAAGAGCGAAACAAATGTTGGGTTCTCTGCCCACTGAGAGAATCGCATTGTTGTAGGCCTATATTATAAAGGGGCTTGGATTGGAAGAGAAATGATATGTGGGTGGGACGGGAAAGGTACCACACAGAGAGAAGAAGTAGGATCACTGTAACTCTCAAAAGGGAGTCCAGCCCCGAGCACTGAGGAAACTCTCCCCACAACTCTAAAGTGACTCCCAATCATTAGGGAGTCTTAGAACAGAGTCATTATAGAGTTATTTTAGAGTCCTGCTAATGTTTAGGAGTCACATTAGAGTCCTGGGGAGAGTTACCTCAGTGATCACGTCGGGAGTTACAGTGATTCTACTTCTTTTCTGTGTGCAGGGTAGGTCTCTTATTAGTACAGCTCATTTCACTTCAAAGTGGATAGCTTAAGACTATACCAATAGGCGTATAATCTAGGCCCAGATTATAAATGATTCCATGAAAATGATAAAGAATCAATTAGAATCTCTGTTATCACCGAGGGCTCAGTATTAGTGACTATTACACCCAGGAAACTTCACTTATGCACACTTTAGAGCAATTGTCACACAATCAATGGGCATGAAAGTGTATCTTCTTGTAGTCTTTCATAGATAAAGACTTTCAGTCGTTGGCTTTAATTTACATCTTTATTCCTCCCTTTCTATAAGTGCCTAGGTCTACAAGTCCTCATTCCCGGAAAGAGATACCACATTTCCCTCTCAGGATTTCCTGGACGTCTGTGAGCACTTGGCGAGCAGTTGAGGCGTTGCTTCCAGGATAGAGTTACTCCTCTAATTACCTCTCTCTCCACAGTCACTCCGTGCCATGATATTTTCACTGCACGAAAATTCCATTCCTCCGACGAAAAGACGATTTACTTCCTACTATTATCACCTCAGCTACGTATATCATGGTAACACAGAATCAGAAGCAATTTAACTTAGTTATTATGACCTTTTCTATTATTTTACTTCTGGAGATTCACAAAAATGCGAAGGAAAATTTAGATTCCCTCAAATTTACATGTTTTCGTGATGGTGACTGGAAGATATTCCTAGGCCCTTAATCTTACATTATCAGGTCGTACTTCAGTCTGATTTAAGCTAGGGGGTCTGTGCTTCCTCACCACCTAAATAACCCATTCACCACACCTCGGCAATCCAACACCCAACTTGCCTGACCCCAGTGTAGCCACATGTCCCACAATGACAACAATCTTACCAGTTATACCATATCTAGTGCTAAAGTAGACAATCTAACACCAAGCCTTCCTGACCCCAGTGTAGCCACATGTCCCACAGTGACAACAATCTTACCAGTTATACCATATCTAGTGCTAAAGTAGACAATCTAACACCAAGCCTTCCTGACCCCAGTGTAGCCACATGTCCCACAGTGACAACAATCTTACCAGTTATACCATATCTAGTGCTAAAGTAGACAATCTAACACCAAGCCTTCCTGACCCCAGTGTAGCCACATGTACCACAGTGACAGCAATCTTACCAGTTATACCATATCTAGTGCTAAAGTAGACAATCTAACACCAAGCCTTCCTGACCCCAGTGTAGCCACTTGTCCCACAGTGACAACAATCTTACCAGTTATACCATATCTAGTACTAAAGTAGACAATCTAACACCAAGCCTTCCTGACCCCAGTGTAGCCACATGTACCACAGTGACAGCAATCTTACCAGTTATACCATATCTAGTACTAAAGTAGACAATGTAACATCAAACCTTACTGACCCCAGTGTAGCCACATGTCCCACGGTGACAACAATCTTACCAGTTATACCATATCTAGTACTAAAGTAGACAATCTAACACCAAGCCTTCCTGACCCCAGTGTAGCCACATGTCCCACAGTGACAACAATCTTACCAGTTATACCATATCTAGTACTAAAGTAGACAATCTAACACCCAACCTGCCTGACCCCAGTGTAGCCACATGTCCCACAGTGACAACAATCTTACCAGTTATACCATATCTAGTACTAAAGTAGACAATCTAACACCAAGCCTTCCTGACCCCAGTGTAGCCACATGTCCCACAATGACAACAATCTTACCAGTTATACCATATCTAGTACTAAAGTAGACAATCCAACACCCAACCTGCCTGACCCCAGTGTAGCCACATGTACCACAGTGACAACAATCTTACCAGTTATACCATATCTAGTACTAAAGTAGACAATCTAACACCAAGCCTTCCTGACCCCAGTGTAGCCACATGTCCCACAGTGATACCATATACATTGTACACATCTTATATCACTACAGAAAACTATGCTCCTCCAAGAAGAGACCAGGGAATAATTAGGCTGTCATTGCAGATAACCAAATAGTTAAAGCAAAACAAAGTCTTTCTATTTGACCTTATAAAGCTCAACGACCAATTCGTACTACAAATGCAGAGCCAATTACTTATCTTAACAGTTTTCACAAAGAACATCAAGTTGACTCAAAGCCATGCATGATATGAAAAGAAATGTTTGACTGATTCACTTGATTATATTCAATGAGTTGCCACGTGTTAGTGGAAGGTACTTTAAACTGTATTTTTTCTAGCAGGTGCACCTTTGATCATGGTGTACATACAAAACATTGGTCATCTTCATCTTTTTCATGATGTAGTGCGACATTACAAGCGTGTTCCTGTTATGTCTCTAGGTCTCCATCCCGTCTCCATCTCAGTGTCTATTGGGGACTCACATACAACACACATTATCAGTGCTGCCACCGTGTGGCCAAGACCAGAACTTACACAGTTACACTACCCACTAGGGGGAGATACTGAGTTGATTTTACATCTGCCAGGATTCTGATCGCTGTGGCGCTACCATTTGGGATAATTTTATGCTTTTCAGTTTCATGTTTGGTTTATGACTAGTAGTTATCCGAGAGAAAATAGAATATGCGGTTTCGGATTGGCCCTAAACCATCAGGTCACACATGCCGCTTCCTGATACGATCCACGCAGTCAGCACCATTGGGGTCCTTGCGAAAGGACGGGCATTGTCATTAAAGTGGCATAACCACCAACACCCAATTCACAATTCTAGTACTGTTATAGTCTACTATATGGTTAAGTGCGAGTAATGAAGAACTCGCAACATATACATGTAGCTTAAACATGCGTCCTTCCGTCATGAATCTGTATGTATTCTCATGGATGCAGCATCTCATAAATGTTGTTACCTCTTTAACGGCGGCGTGTGAGCTCATTATGCTATTAGATTGCCCTTATCCTACAAAGAATGTTTTTAGGGCAAGGGTTGTAACCAATATAAGGGAGGTTTTGCAGGATAGTAGGGACCTTTAACAACCACCTAACAGCTCATTAAACGCAGACGTAGCAGTGCTGAAAGCATAAGATACGTCTGCGTTAAATGAGCTACGTCGGGTTTGCTAAAGGTCCCTAATACCCTAACACGGCGCCCATTTGTCGCAATGATGCATGAATGCAGCCATAGCCACTCTACATGCAAAAGTATCCGCAATGCTGATATGTCGTCTTAAATTAAGCGGCTTCAAGGAGAAGATCGACATAAGCAGCCAAGCAGAAATGGGTATCTGCAAATTCATGACAAAATGGGTCCACTTCTTATATCCGGGAGTAGCAAGGTTGTGGCAGAGACACAAGATACCAACATCTAAAGAATCAAGCAGAAGAGGTGTTACATAGATTGTTCTGGAACGGCAGATTGATGCTGTTATACTGTTACACTCTCCCCGTACTCCTCCCTATAGTCATGCATGCTTTGACTCTGCCCATATACCTGCACGTTTCCAGAGAAAGGGGGGGGGGTATTCGGGGGGTGGGTGGATGCACATTTTAGCCCCTTTAATAACCGCATCACATGTGACCAGTAAGCCTGCTGTTATCACGCCCATAGAACATTATAGTCCCCTAGTCCCTGGAACTAGCTTCAATTCATGGCTGACAGTTCTCTGAGACACAGATCTAATTCAAAGTCCTTTTATATACAAGTATAATTGTTTTGTTTTTCTATCAAAATGCGTATAGGGGGAATCATGAATCATATGAAGGGGTGTGGTGAGCAGTTTCAAAGTAGGGGGAGAAAAGGGGTTGACATGTTTTCAGTCCTTTTCTTTTACCTTTTTAGGTTTGAACTCTTTTGATGTTTACCAAAAGTGGGAGGACATGTTCCCACCCCCATTCCCTCCTATTGTCACGCCCCTGTTTTCTGATGTGAATAGACAGCGGGGTTGGCGGAGAATAAGAGCGGAAGTTTCTAGATGCGTAAGCGGCGAGTTCTTGATTGCCTAGAATCTGGACTGCTGGGTCAAAAATAGAGTTGCCGTCGTGAGAAAGGCCACCAAGCCTCATATCAACTGATAATAAATAACTCGTCTTTTATATTCTGATAATCATTTTTATATTTCAACATCATGCCATCATATACAACCTGTTATCTCCGTCACCAATAACCAGAAAAGAATGCTAAAAAAAAGTCTCGAATAAAATAAAACAAACAAATAACCGAGGAACAATGACTTTGACTTGCACCAACCGGAGGTCTCGTGAGCTGCACGTGATCTCACGTGATTTACCACTAGGGGTCGCGTCAGTGGAGTTATCGATCCGGTGTCGCGGCGTTAATTCACCCCAGATTTCCTCCCATGATACACCGCGCCCAACACTGTTCTGCGCGTGCGTGATGGGAGGCATTGCTTTGGTAAAATGGCAGGCCGTGATCCTGAAAAGCGTGTCAGGGGTAGCGACGATGTTTTGAAATAAAATAAACCGATATGGATAAAAATTGGGAAAGGAGCAATACACTGATATAGTGATAAGGCCATGTTCATTTTTGTTTGTTTATAATAATCAGCATAGGAGCGGGTAGATCTACGTTCTTGATTGAACCAGAATTAAAAGAACTCTATAATTGACTTTACATAATTAGAATTAGCGTTAAAGACGAAATGACCGTTCACTACTACATACCAATAGATCAGGGAGCGTGTACAGGTGTTGTACCTCCTGATTGATTCAGAATGTGGTCCTACTGCTCTGTTTTTTTAACTGAATAAAGGGTAACCATCCCATGGAGGGGAATATGTCCCTAAAATATTGAATTCAAAATTACCCTCTTCCCCCACCAATTCTTCATTTACCCTACACCCCCCTCCCCCCGCAGAGGTTAGTGTAGCTGCACAGTGAGTACTGTATATTTACAATATAAAAGGAAGCATTTTTGGTTTCCAGTATGACATACACACACAGAAAAGTGAGAGTCATTGTCGCTAAAACTACCCTCACCTGAGGGTCAGGCACTGTCTGACTCTCAGGTGAGGGTAGTTTTAGCGACAATGACTCTCACTTTTCTGAGGGTGTACTGTGCAGCTACACTAATTACTTGTAACAGTGTATGGGACGGGGGAGGCATGTCCGCCCCCTCTCCCACTCTGGACCAACCCCAAAACAGCTGCAAACCTAAAAACAGAAAAGGGATTTTAAAAATAATTCTAAAAAGGGACTGACCCCCTTTGCCCCCGCCCCTACGTTGTAACTACTTGCCACACCCCTGCCTAGGATATCTTTCATCTCCTAGTAATCAGCCGTACAGAATCTGAACCCCAGGGCATTTCTGTAGGCTAACATTCTTTCCAAAAGCAATACAATTTAATTAAAGGTCTACCATTTGGTTTCGTGGATGATATTTAGACATCATCATAATCTGCGCGATAAGGGAGATACTGAATAAGTCAAAGAACAAGCTTAAGATACCAGGGAGTGGTTATTCTTTAACAACGGTGCGTGCACGTGGAAGGAGGGAGAGGGGGGGGGGGGGGGTGGGCACACTTTAGAATGAAATATCGCCAGCCATTAGGTATCAGTATTGTTTTAATTGTAAACTGATTTGATTGTAAACTGGTTTGAAGTACTTGTGCTATCGTGCTTATATCATTGATAACAGCTGATCATTTGTAACATTAAACATTAATACAGTTAGATCAGATTGGCTCAATTATCAAAATAATCGGAAATACCCAGCAAACTGGGGTGATCCCTGGCCATGACTGGTGATGCGTGGTGACTATTATTTGAGTGATCACACACTGAGTGACAATGCGCCACTGCTGGTGAGTCTCACTCAGCATGGCGACTCATCACTCATCTCGCCACTGTGGTGATCACACGCTGATTGACAATGCGCCACTGCTGGTGAGTCTCACTCAGCATGGTGAGATATCACTCATCGCGCCACTGTGGTGATCACACGCTGAGTGACAATGCGCCACTCCTGGTGAGTCTCACTCAGCATGGCGAGATATCACTCATCTCGCCACTGTGGTGATCACACGCTGAGTGACAACGCACCACTCCTGGTGGGTCTCACTCAGCATGGTGACTTTTCACTCATTTCCCAACTGTGGTGAGCTCACTCAGCATCACCAGGATATTAGCATTGGAGATATACTGCTTGTATTTTGCAGAAGGGGAATAGAAGTTGATTTCATTAATATTATCGCACATATGGACCAGATTTTTACATGATTATAATCATTATGAAAATGTGCATATCATGATAGCCAACAATATGATTTTAGATTAAGATTTAAGACAGAAAATACAATTTTCCTTTGTCTATGGGACTTAACACTGAAATGAAATTGTCTACATTTTACATAGTATATAGACATTGATCAGCCTTGCTCTAACAAGAATAGGAAAGTATGATATCCAGTGACCATCATGGTATCATATAATCATGAGTAACAAGTAAGGATTTACAACAGTATGGTAAAACATTCTTGCATTGAGTGATAAAAGGGGAACTTTCTTTGTCTGACCAGCATGGCAGCTCTCACTCAGCATGGCACATCATCACTCACAGTCGCCAACATGGTTTTCACTCACTGAGTGACTAGGCGCCACTCGTGGTGAGTCTCACTCAGGATGGCGCATGATCACTCAGGGTCACACACATCCTGGTTTCCTGAGTTCTGATTGGTCCATTTCAAATTTCCCGCCCTTTCTTTGTTCTCAGTGGAAACTTCTAGCATTCACAACAGACAGGCAGAGACTGGCAAGGAGAACAGATGTGAGGTGGGTTGTCCTATATAATGGTGAAATCTCAGCCATCAGCTGATTGTGAATTCTACAGTAACTGTTCTTGCCAATTTTATGTCTCTGTTTTTCTCTAATACATTCTACTTTGCTCTTTTTATAATTATAGGTAGGAAGTATATTCACTGACTGGAATGACACATTTATTGGTAAGTTCTATGGTGGTTTTTTGGCACTTTCTTTACCTTACTTGTATTGTTATATTCTTATATATGTATAACATAATTGATTAATGATAAAAGGGGAATTTCACTTTCAAAGTAACATTTAAACAGTTTTATAACCTTGCCATGTACACTGTGTTCCTCCATAATAATCCATTATGTTTGCTTATATTTAAACAGACACTCCCACAAGGACTTCAAGTATCCATCATTGCCAAGAGAAGAAGAGATTCTGGATGAACAGCTGAATGTTGTCAATGTTATGAATAAAATATCCCCCCCCCTGCCTCAGTGCTAATTGGTCAATGTGCCATCCCTGGTGATGCTGAGTGATCACCAGCGTGGCCATCCCTGGTGATGCTGAGTGATCACCAGCGTGGTCATCCCTGGTGATGCTGAGTGATCACCAACGTGGCCATCCCTGGCGATGCTGAGTGATCACCAACATGGCCATCCCTGGTGATGCTGAGTGATCACCAGCGTGGCCATCCCTAGTGATGCTGAGTGATTGATGGCGACACATCACTCAGTTTTATTTCATCTAGCACATTGAGTGAGGACCTCACTCAGGATGGCCACGAGTCACCCCAGTTTGCTGGGTAACAGCACCTGCTGAAAATATTTTAAACCGTAATTGAGATACCGAAAGCATCTGAACAACCCAGAGCCATATGTTTTTTTTAAATCCGAAAATATCATTCAAAATAGTCCTCATCTAGGACCTGCCTAAAATAAATTTTGTTTGCTTTTGCAAAACGCAATAAATCTAAAGCAGTCTTTCTAAAACGACATTAACCCACCTTACCAATCATTGTTTGTGTGTGGATAGTTGGTAATCCCTTGTGTGTATGGTCTAAATTAGGCTTTAGGATTTTAAAATCTACTTTTGTTTCATTCATATCCCACTTTACTAGACAAGAAAATGAAAATATAAACATATAAATCAAATCATCTATTTTCTCTTTCAATAGAAATCAAGGTATCTTATTCATTGCCTACACTCTAAGAACTGTGTGTTGCGGCAACATGCATAGGGAGTTGCACACACAAATGTGCAACACTATTTTGATATCAACACACCTTTGGCAAAGAGTCAGTAGTGTGCAGTGTTACACCAAAATATGTGTTAAAAGTAGCTGCAGATTCATCTGCTATCCTATCAGAAATTCAGCTGTTATCTAAAGACTCATGGAATGGATTTGTTTCGTTTTTCGACAACACTCATCAGTTTTCGATCTCCTTGGACACCAGCACTGCACTTGGTCATAAAGGACGCCACCTGTGTTCAAAAGTAAAACATGTATTTCAATTACACTACCAGCGGCCTTAGACTGCAAAGAAAATATCATTTTCTCATGTAAATTATCTGGTTTGCAAGAAAGGGGATCTTTTTAAAAAAGGAGAGTTTGTGCTTCCCGCAGAAAAAGAGATGTGTTGATAGGAAAGTCTAAGTTTCTGGAAAAAATAGGAAATGGAGGAGGAGTTTTGAGACTCACTTTGGGTAACACAGGTGACGTCTACTTTTAGTGCTGAGTGCAGAGGCACTCTCTAAAATCTACCTGCCCACTAGTCATTCAGCACCCCAATACATCACCACCCACCCCACCCACCCCTCCAGACCATGTCACAGCACCATGCTGCACCATACCCCGCAGTCCCAGAGTTGACACGGCCACCACACCTAGTGCCTCCACCCCCACAGAACGGGATCCAAACTGGATCCTACCATTAACACCCCCTGACAGCCTCCTGCACCCACCCACTGGAGGAAGCAGGTCTCTGCATGTTAGATCATACCTGGGGAGGAGGAGCTTAATGGGATGGACGCCCCATCCCTCCACGTGTGACGTGACTGTGAATATGGACGCTGGAGGAAGCTATATCAAACAGTGGTGTTTTACCTATATGAAGCGGATGGAAAGGATGCTGTGCTTTAGTTTGGAAAAAGGCTTGGTCTGCAATTGTTGATGAGAATGCGCAGGGATTTCTGTTCACTCTTTACTCTCGCCACTAACTTGACACTCGTTCTTTGACTGGAACAATACTATAGGAAAACTACATGTAGACCATTGGTGATATCGCCGCTTTGTTGTCATTGCATTTTTGAATAGGATTATTCTGGACATTGATCAAACAGGTCACATCGGGATCCTAGGAGGATATCATATCATAGCAAGGGATACAGATCTGTCCAGACCAGAAACATTTTCACAGCAGTATGATTCTACGATATTAGGATAGGTTATTGAAAGGTAAGTTTATTCCTCAAATTTGATTTAAACAAGTAATATAGACATTCTCTTTCGATATACACTGTAAAAAATATTCCGTAGAAAAAACGGAGAAGCACTGGCATCAAAAGGAGCCGGGAAACCCACGTTTTTTTAGGGAATTCCGTTTTTGGAAGTCAGCGTTTTTTAGGGGAATTCCGTTTTTAGAAGTCACCGTAATTTTTACGGAATTTCCCTGTTTTATTCTGTGTTTATGTCAGTGTACAGTTCACTATAATTATCAACCATATCCATTTTTATTCCATGAAATATCTTGTGCTGGGACTTCATAATTATTATGGAGCACATACACAGCACTTTATAATCACAATTCATGAGCAAACATTACTCTAAAATTGTTATAGAACACCAACTACAGTGCTGAGAATATATATTTTTCATATTATCAGAAGAAGGGTGTCTATGGTATTACAAGTACTGCTTAGTGTCCCACACAATTGAATCTTTTATTGATTGTGAATATTTCATGAAATTTAAATTACATCTGTATATCTACTTAATAGTGAATTAAGGTATTGAAAATCATTAACGTATTGGCATATTTATACTGCTTTAGAACCTAGAACCTTCAGAAAACTCTCCTGAGGAACTAAGCTGCCACCTGATAGGAAAAGATAGAGCTACCCAGAAAACAGAGGTTCACTGTAAAAGAAATAACGGAGTTTCACTGCAATGGATTACGGAATTTCACTGTAAAATAGATGAGATATACAGTGATTCACTGTAAACCAAAAAACGGAGATGCACTGTCAAATTCTACTGAGATTCTCCGTGAATTCAAGGGAATTTTTTTACAGTGTAGAATCCAACTTATCATGTTATCCTTGCCAAATAGATGAAAGGATGGCAAATTGTGTCACGTTTCCATGTTGTTATGTTTGGTTACCATGTCACCAAAAAGGGAGTCGACTGTGGTTCTTCAGTCTGATTCTACATTAGCCGACGATTATCCATCTTACAATATCGGAATTGGTTCAAAATATGATCAGATGGCAGTGGTCTGATTTAGATTTTTCCAGATCAAACTATACGGTTTGACTTTCCTCACCTAATATCTTGCCTGTGTGACATTCGATTTAGGGGAGGGAGTGGAACACATTTTGAAAAAGATGTCTCGCTTTGACGACATGTTTTCTTTAATCGTGGTTGATATTGGAAACCAGGATACTTAAAATAATATAAACCATCTGAATTGGCTCGGACCAAGATGTTCACTTCTGCGTAGGTCTCACTCAACGAAAGGCCAAATGCTCTGATACATAATTACGATTCATTCTTTGGTTGTGTCTAAAATCCTTTTCCCTATAGCTTTAGCTACTGGATGCGCATAATGCACGGGTGGGAACATGTTCCAGCGATCAGTGCGTGCGCCGGAGACAATCACATAATACTTATTGTGAAAAGTTGGTTCTGTTCTCGGAATGTCCTGGTAAATAAAACACTCTAAGAAATGTATGTTGTGGGAACATGCATGAGGAGTAACACACACGAATTTGCAACACACTTTTCAGATCAGCACACTTGTACTGTGTTACCCAAATAAGTGTGTTAAAAGTGGCTACAAAAAAAACGTGTTAAAAGGTGTGTAAACGTAATACCATATAGCTAAATACACTGTAAAAAGTTGGTTGCCATTTTTGTAGGAGTACAGTAGATTCTACTGTAGGTGTACAGTTTATTAATTGTAGGTAAACAGTAGAATCTATTGTAAACCTACAGTAGATTGTAAACCCATTCTACAGTGGATTCTACTGTAGATCTACAGTAGATTCTACTGTGTACCTACACTGACTATTTACAGTGTACGCATCCCTTCAGCCGTAGGGGTTAACAAGCAAAGGGGTTAATTCCCCCAATATCAATTCATGCACTACCCCTATCATACTTCCACACACCATACTACCCCCCATCACTACATTTCACAACGCCCTGTATTCTCCAGGCAAAGTTCCATTAAATGAATTCAGAAATTAACAATGGCAGGTACCACTGCCTTTATTGCTTGTGGCAGGCACGACTGCTGTAAGCCCTTATCGATCAGGGTTTTTAGATTTACATAAAACTGGGTGTGTATTGTGGGGTTAACTGCCTGTCCCACACAACCCCCTCCATTCACGTGTCATTTGGACACACTGTCACCATGCTTTGAGTTAGTCATGTGCAGCATGCTTGTCATGACAGGCCAGAAACAATGTGTTTTAAGTGGGCGTTGTATGAAGGTTTATTGGCGCCTTGTTATTATTCCATTTGCTTTTATGACATCGTAAATTGACAAAGTTAAAAACGGAAATTTGACGTTGATGTATTTGGCCTAAATCGTTGATACAATTTTGAGAAGATAAAATAACATTAAAATCTCTCAAGGAGTACTGTGACTCGCGATAATTGTCAATACAGTCTCTAAGGATCTCATCGGACAGCTTCCCTTTGTCTACATGTAGCAGGAGTAATGGAACACGGCTAGGTGGGAATGCCCTTCCCACGTCCTGGACATGGGGGTGGGAGGGGGGGGGGGTGCTGTACACTCCACAAGCTGATGTTTAGTCATATTACCTACAGTGTATGTAACTCTACCATCTCTTGTGAAGTTGGTTAATTTGGGCATTATGGGCACTCTGAATGAAATTAGATACTACAAATGCATGTCAGGTCTCAATTATATCCTAATTAAGTAATGTCCTGATCATGCAATCATGTTATTTAGGCCAAAAAAAAGGTTTGTTTCAGGTCACCCGACCGACCCTATCTAAATAGGGCTGACCCTACGTTTTTTTTATTCAATTTTGAAGAATTTTTTGTATTCTTACACTTTTTTTAGGTCAATTTTAGGTTTACAAAAATTAAAGTAAAAAGACCTACCGACCCTAGAGTTTCTTCCCATGTTACCTGAAACAAACCTTTTTTTATTTGGCCTTAGTTGTAAGGCCAAAAAAAAGAAGGTGTGTTTCAGGTTACCCGACCCTACCTAGGAAAACAGGGCCGACCCTAGAAATTTTTATCCAATTTTGAAAAAATATTTATACTTTAGGTCATATTAGGGCAATTTAAGAGTTGTTCTGATAATTCACGAGTCGAGGCGGTCGTCGGCGAGTCAGCATTAAAGTTTGCGAGTCAATTTCTAGTTGCTTTTCAGGCCAAAGGTAAAAAAAAAATTAAAATTAAAAAAAAAAAAAAACCGACCTACCTACCCTAGATTTTCAGACCATGTAACCTGAAACACACCTTATCTTTTTTGGTCTAATGGAGATATCTGCTTTTGGGGATTGTCTTCCCTCTCCTGTGCACTGTAAGCCAATATGAGAGTGTTTTATATGGGCCAAACCTCATAAGTCGATATATGTCCCCCCCCCTAAAAGAAAAACTTCATAATTGCTTCTATTAACACCCTTGAGTATGTTATATCAACCAAGACATGACACGATGTCCTTGTCCTCAAATAACTGTCATATTGGCCATTATACACGCTGGTCTCAACTAAGCGTCGGGGTATAGTGGTTCTGAAATAAATCAGTGCACCATAATTATTTTGTTCTAAGGTAGTGAGATTTTTTTTAAACAACAGGCGTGGGGCCAGTGGCTATGTACGATGGCAAAAATGGTTTGACCCTTGACCGGGGCGGGGGGGGGGGGGACAAAACATCATCGCATAAATATGTATAAAACAGCCCACGAACAATTTTCAATCGTCCAAATTACACCACCGTCCCCATTGTTAGGAAGGGTCACTCCCTCATGAGCACGTCAATGGTCTCGTATCAGTACCTTTTCCTTGAATTAACAAGCAATACTGAGGACCACGCCTTAGTAACATAGCGGCCAATCACACTACTCATAGTAACAGTAATTGAATAACTCAAGTTGACAAATACCACTGCAGATCATGTATATTGCCCAGCTACATGGCAACACCGGACTGGTGGATCCTCCAAAACAAATCAAGCTGATCAAACAGATCATTAAAAGACTGTATTTGCTGCATTGAATATCAGTGCTCAGTAGACTTTGCTTACGAGTCGATTCCTTGTAGATCAATTGATACCTGCGGGGGGAATACTGTGGTAGATACTACTGGGAAAAAATCAGACCGTGGAAAAGGAATGTGTAAGCAATACTTTTAATTTTGAGTTTATAAGTGTATTTATTGCACAAAGTGATTCTCAAATACGGTTACATTATTCAAAATAGAGACGTTAGCCTCTGCTATGTCAGGTATTTTGTATTCAGGCTCATAACTGAGGTCCTTTAGATGAGACGGGTAGATGTGTCAGGTACATAAACTGATAATGTGCTTTAATCAATTTGTTACTATATTCACCTGGGTGTCACCCACCACCGCCTATAATATGTCAGCCATTATATTGGAGGTGAGCCAAAAGGTTCCTGGGGATCCTGTTTATCCTGGGCTCATTATGAATTGAAATTATATATAGGGGACCTAAGTCTCGCGATAAAATGGCGTCGTAACCCCCCCCCCCCCCCCATTTCTAACTAAAATACCTACATGCAGGGTATAGCCTATAAAAAAAGTCCTAGATCTGAAATCTTGAAGCCCAAATCCCCGACGAGACTTAGGCACCAGCCTCAATACCTAGCCCCCCCCCCCAACACACAGGGATTGCATTGTTCAAGAATTGTGGATTGGCACTTGGTTTGGCCAAACGTTAAATCAGACCCTTTGCCGTTTCTAACATGGAGAGTTGTGTATGCAACTGGGTTGCAATAACTGCCAAGAACCAAGTTGCCTACAACACCCGTGTTCAGATATGGTGCTATATAATGTATTCATAAAGTCAACCATTAGCAATGTACAGCCGTGATAAATATGCTGATAAGGTTACACCTTGTTATAAATGCTTATAGCTGGGCCGTCAGGGAATAAGTTCAGCATTTTTCATACATGGACTAAAACAACAGTCCCACCAGAGGGCAGCAGTGTTTTGACAGGGTACCATGAACATTGTCCAGCTACACCATATTCACCCTATCTTGTGCCTGTAAGAGCTGAGCTCCCAGCCCTCAAGAGCCCTCTTGTGGATGAAAACTGAGGTATATCCAAAAGTGCCTTTGGCCTCACTACAACCATGACGGTCAAGCTTTAAACATGTATATACACGTGGATATGTAGACATGAAGTAGTATGTACCCGGTACTTGTTATAACCCGTTAACAACCGCATAGTACTATACATGTGTTTTGCAATTGGTCTTCACGATTAACTCACTAGTGCTCCATTCAAGCATCATGCTTATAATATTCTCCTGAATGGTCAGCTTGATGCACCAACCCAGTGCTGGCGAGTTATTAGGGACCTTTAGCAACCACGTAAAAGCTCATTAAACGCAGACGTATCCTATCCTTTCAGCACTGCTACGTCTGTGCTTTATAAGCTTTGAAGTGGTTTGCTAAAGGTCCCTACTCTCAAGCGCTGTGTTGGTGCATCATGACGACAAATTCTACGTTTTAGGATGTATGCTGTTTTCAAATGGTTAATATTCGTGGTTAGATACCATTGTGATCTGATCGCCAAAGAACCCGATCAAATGTATACATTCTCTTTACATACATAGACGTCTGCATTGATCAAGGGGTTGATAGACTGTGAGCCTCAAAATACTCAAAAAAGTATATTTCATACTGTAAACCAACAGCCCAGGTGGCACAAAATTCAATTCAACGTTTAATCAACATTGAATTAACATTGAATCAACATTGACAACCAGTTATCAATGTTGAATCAATGTTCTGTGCCAACTGGGAGTAGATTCTCAGATTCTACTGCTCGTGTACACTAATAACGCGGTATATGCTGTAAACTAACAGCTGACTCTACTTGTCAGATACATTTGATTCTAAGGCCACCTTTGTTTGATAAGTTGGATTACGGGCTTTTGCTTCTAAATTTTTGGAAGGGTAGAGGCAAAAAAAAAAAAAAAAGCTGTCCTACGGGGGGCACCAGATCACAAAATACCCGAAGGGCAGAGGGAAAAAAAAGGCATGGAAAATCTCATTTCTGGGCAATCTAATGAAGATATATTGAGAATTATCCCCAATCTGAAAGGCTTCACTCTACCTTTTGCTGCTCAACATGTACTTCTTTTTTTTTTGGTGAAATTCTCAAAAAATCTCGGCGACGGATCCGTAATCTAAGTTATCAAAATAAAACGGCCTAACAGAGTGTGATGGCAAAATAAAATGAAGGGGGAAAAATAAAATAAAATAGTTCAAAATAAAATTAACGTGCCTCATATAACCGTGCAGTACCAAAAAGCAAATGGTACTTGTCTATTTGGTTCCACCCTTGCACCTAACGATGGGGTATGTCACGTAACGTCACGTACACATGTACACTGTAAACAGCTAGTGTAGGTACACTGTAGAACATATTGTAGATTTACAGGAGAATCTACTGTAGAATGTATTAACAGTAGACTCTACTGTAGATTTATAGTATATTCTACTGTTTACCTACAATAAACTGTACACCTACAGTAGAATCTGCTTACAGAAATGGCAACCAACTGTTTACAGTGTAGTGCATGCTTAGTGACCCCACATGCATGGGGATTTCCCTCTGTCATAGATGCGCAGTGGATGACCGTCCCACATTCTGTCCTGTTTGTGGGGAAGTACCCATGGGTGACGCCTTTAAGGTATACATGTGACTATACATGGGAAGCTAGAATTATGACCGTGTTGCCGTGTCGTTTTTTTAGCTAGGGAGCCGTGTCGCTGTGTCGATTTTTATTCTATACAATCTTCCCTATTTTTCTGTGTCCGTCGATTTTTAAAAGGGCCGTGTCGCCCGTGTCGATTTTAAAAAGGGCCGTGTCGCCGTGTCGCCCATGTCGTTTTTTACCCACGTATAGTCACATACACAGTATATTATACTCTATAAGTTCTGAGTTTGGCGGAATGATCCTAACAAACCGTATCAGTGCATACAGCAGTGTCAGGCTCAAATACGCAATGTTTCAAAAAATGATTGTAGTCAATATCCAATCCAGGCTTGATATTCGGTTTGCCTTACTTCCAACCTTAGCGCATCCTTCTCGATCATACTGTAAATAGTTAAAACAGAAAATACGTCTTTTCATACTGTGAATCAACAATAATATTATATTCCACTGCTCACGTACACAAATACGGCAGTATTTGTATGCCGTCCGAGGCAAAAGCCACTCCTCTCCAGGAGAGCAGGCTAGATGCATAGCCTCCTCGGTGCTTGAGACCATGGGAGGAGGTTAGACATTAGGCTTGGGAGAGTGGGAAACTTTCATTAAAAAAATGATACCCAAATACATACTATAAAACTACAGTAGATTCTACTGCTCAGCTACATTTACTTCTAACAGTGCACCTTCATCTATGTATTGGTCGGCTGTCTCTCTCCTCTATGGTGATAAAGTTCCTCATGCGTCTCACATAGGCCAGGGTTAGGGAGAAAGTAACCAGTGTCAGTACAAGAGATCCAACCCCTGCCCACAGGAACCAATTGGTTACCACCAAAACGCCATCCATCACTAGGACACCATACATGGCCACCTCCACCACAAAGAGAAGAAAGAGGTACACAATATTGGCAATGAGGGTTGCACGCTCTGAATTGGCTGTTCCAATGAGTCCGACGCCTCCAAAATTGAGAGATGCAAGTCCAATAATCATCAATATCCAGAAGTCTAAAATAATGCTGGGTGGTTCGACGGAATTATACACGATGCAGGAAATTCCTTTGACAATTAGTAGACTGTTGGTAATATAGAGAAAGGTCCGCAAACAAGCCTTGTTATCATCTCCTGCCATTGTTTCAGCCTTAGTGTTTATATGGTTCCTGTACTTCACTTCTTGAATTACAGAGTTTAGGAATATGAGCACCGTATCCGCTCCACTAAGTATATGTCCTTGCTCTGTTCACGATCTCCATTAACTTAACCAAGATATACCGTGTACATGTACAGTGATTGCCTGGACAGGTGAGTAACCAATGGGTAAAGCGTTTTCATCATCGCTCCTAGTCTCTGTGTGGTATTTTTGTTGGTAATTCCCTAACTTTGTGCCAACTCCCTTATTTAGTATACATCTAGCACAATGGTTGCAAGAACGGCAGTGAAATCAAATGCCATATAGGGTAGACTGACCTAAAGATAACCACGTACCATGAGATGTCCACCTTAATTTTGTAGTCATTCATGCATGATAAGCCCTGTTTTTGTGTATCATAGTACACTTTAAATGATACTTTTTCCAGCAAAGGACAAATAAAGACAATACCATACACAAATAACTGCAAAATTAAGGTGGATATCTCATGGTACGTGGTTATCTTTAGGTCAGTCTACCCTATAGAGCGTGAAGTAATAGGGCGTTAACAACATGCTACGCAAAAACATTCCCGACACATCCATCTTAGACTGGCCTGCAGCAGTGGGAGCTCTACTCCGCCACGCACTAGCCCCCCCCCCTCCTCCCCTCCCCTGGTTGTTAGAATAAGACAGTCGAGAAAAGTACAGTTGAGAAAAGTATATTTTTTGTCTTTATTCAAATTCTAGGACTTGAGCAAGTCTACATCCATCTCAAAGAAGGTGGTTGTGTGAGCTTTTTTGCTTTACAGAAGGCTATTAGTGAGGGAGTTTATCCTGGTATCAAGCTCTGCATGACAGGGTTTAAATAGGACAATATCTGGCAAATTGAATTCTACCATGATGCATTTATCCTTTGAGATTTTAACTGCTACATGTATGTCCCTATGCGCCCACCTCCTTTATTTTAGTTGTTATAGCATAGACCCTGTAAGGTTGAAACCTTCATGTATTTTGGGAGTCATTGAAGAAATTGTACACCTTTTTGACCGAAAATGTATTTAAATCGTTCTTAAAACACTATTTGTTATATTTAACCTAAGATGTGCTATGATATGAAGCATGATGTATGGTAAGTTCCCCACAAATCGATTCAGGGGGGCTGGATATCCTTTTCTGTCCCTATTAGTCACAGTAAACACACTTAAAAAATAACTAAGTTCAGATTTTTCCCTAAATTCTGGATCTGCATCGTAGGCAGGGAGGTGAAGTGAATTTAACTAACTGTGACACCTTATATCATGTAATGATCAGATAAACACGGTTGTAATTACATTGCAGGCATATGGGTCTAAACTCAGTTTATTCACATCAAATGAGGGTTCCAGATTATAGCTGGCAATTTGCTCTATCAATTATGAGGCACTCGATAACGGGATACTGTTCCTTGAATCCCTTACAGGCTTCCCATCTGAATCTACCACCTTCAATGCCTTCCAGTGAGCTTTTCTCTTTATTTGACCTATATAGATTAGTATTGCGAAGTATAATTATGATCTATCAGATGACCCGGTGACATATTATGAAATATAGTATCAGCCTCAAATTGTGTATGCATTGCTTTTAGGAATAAAATAATATACATTGTATATCTAATCTTAACTTAAGTAACCACATACTTCAGTCTTCCTTCATGAGAGTCGGCAGAGTGACTGCACATGTGAGGAGTGTTATAACGGCAGATCCAACCCCTGGCCATGGTACCCATTCCCCTATCACCACAGCTACAACCTCCAGTACCACCAGGAAAATTTCGGCCAGGAACAGTAGCGTCATGAACACAGTGGTGGCAATCACCGTTGACCGATGTTTCTTTACAGTTCCAACGGTTCCAATGATTCCAAGAGCAACAGATGCAACTCCCAAACTCAGACGTGGTATGTGGCCTGCACGTACAGAAGCTGCACGACGGTTCCTACCCGGCTCATCATCTCCCAAAATTCCGAATGTGATGAGACATATGAAGATAATCCAGAGCACTCCTTTAGCAAAAAGTAGACTGTTGGCAATGTAGAGGAAGACTTTTAAACAGGTTTTGTTGTCACCCTTGAGAGACAGCAGGTAAACCAGGCTCAGTGAGAAACTGAGCAGTGATATAACGGCAGACACAGCCCCTAGCCACAGAAACCCCTGTTTTAGCTCCACATTCACTACTTCCAGCACCAACAGCACAATATAGATGGCCACCTCAGCGAAAAACAGCAAGATGAGGAACACAGTGTTGGCAATCAGCGCTCGACGATCTTTCTTTGCAGTTCCATAGAATCCAATGATTCCGAAGACTAGAGATGCAATTCCCAAGCACAATGATATGGGCTCTGAGACGATGTCTACTCTACCCTGCTTATCTCCATATATTAAAAGAACATTGAATAAGAGGTAGAAGATAATCCAAGCAGCTCCTTTAGCAAGAAGTAAACTGTTGCAGATATTGACAAAATCTCTCAAACTGGTTTTGTTATCACCCCCACACATGGCTGCAGTCAATATGTATACAGTGTACCTTTCCAATATCTCCGTCTGTGGCTAATGCAGTCTAATGCCTTTTATACTGTGTACTACACTATAGCTCTGTATCAGTTACAGGACTGAAGGCACCCTGGACGGTACACCCCAGTTTAGATGGCTATGGAATAGGTGTCCTCTTAATTATCGGCGTCCCTATAGTCTCTGTATGATTTGGTATGCACTTGGTATAACGTATAACACTTTGTGGGTAATGCCTGGTGTAGCTTTTTGGTTTGGAAGGCTACATCTAGAGCGTGTAGTAAGTAGGACCATAACGTCTCAAAGACGGTGCTACTGCACATATTCAAAGAACCCAACAGTTCCCCCATCTGAAGGTGAAGAAAAGGACCTAGAAATGGTGCACAGAGAGAAGTAAAGGCGTCGCCATGACTCTATATACCAGCCATACCCCTTGCTCCTTGTACAAATTGATTCTCCCTCTTGACTCTATATCAGTGCAGAGTCAAGTGCAGTTGACTCTGCCCATAGCAGAGTAATTTGTAGTTTGACCCTTAATGAAGAGTCAAATAAAAAATGTGTTGACTCTGATAGTAGTTGCATATGAAACCACCTGGTGGGACAACCAACAGCTGAGCCTCTATGTCTAAATCGTGTGGTTAAGGAATGTTAATGGATAAGCTTTCC
This sequence comes from Harmothoe impar, assembly GCA_947462335.1. Taxonomy (NCBI): domain Eukaryota; kingdom Metazoa; phylum Annelida; class Polychaeta; order Phyllodocida; family Polynoidae; genus Harmothoe; species Harmothoe impar. The sequence goes on from OX381713.1 coordinate 46,380,258, forward strand.
AGTGAACTTACCTGAATCAAATGTGATGACAAACTATACAATACATTCCAAGAACATCAACAGTTTAGAGAGTTGGGAAATACACATAAGGCTGGCCACTAACTGTGTGAGATATAATGTGTGGCACTGCTTACTACTTCATATACCGTAAAACCTTGGGTATAAGCCGCGGCTTGTACGCGAAATACACTCAGCTTTCTTTTGATACCAAACATGCCTACATAGGGTGCGACTTATATGAGAGTTTTTACAAGTATAGTACAGTACTAAATAAGCAATTTTCAAAAGCCCTCTGTGGCTTATATGATTTGTCAAAGTTAGGGGTGCGGCTTATACGCGAGTTAGGCTTATACGCGAGGTTTTTCGGTAGATCTGATACTGGCATCTAATAATTATGTGGCCAATGGTCTGTAGAATGTAGTGTGAGACAGATATAACTTAGCCCTTTCCCACAGGGGGAAGTGCTGGAGATGGCAATATGTCTTGTTATTGATCTGTCTTGGGCAATAACCTCACCTACTTACTTCTCTCACAGGCCTCACCTGGCCTGCCCACTAATTATATACACCTGTTGCCCCCACTCTACCCTACAGTACAGGATCTACCTTATATGCAGGCCACTCATGAATTCAAATATCGATTTTGACTCCTGCTCTTTTGAGGGGTCAATTGCTGTTGACTCTTTAGGGACAGAGAGTCAAACTCATTTGACTCTCCTCCACAGGTGTCACGTGGGAGACAAACTGCGACTTTGGCTGTCAGAGTTGTGGCAACTCCTTTACTTTTCCGTGTGTGTCTACTATTTGTACCGTGACAGCTTTAGTGTATGTATGATGTTCTGTGGGGAATGCCAGGCCCTGACGTGCCAACTCTCTTTGATTTGAAATACACTGTATACAAACCATGTGGACGTTTACCAACCATTTATACAATGACATCTCGAGCGTGAAGTAGGTATAGGGCAGTGAGAATTTATGTACTATGCGCACCTTAGTACTTTCATTCTTTTTCTAATATTGTTCATGCAGAAAAACATGTTCTACCGAATTAGTAATAAATATTACCATAATGGTTATAATAATTATGCACTTGTGTTCTTCGGTTTCATTACATTGGTCTTATTACCACACTGTAAACTACAACATGAAGACTCCAGCGCTCGGTTAAGAAGTAAGAGCTTGAGTTTTAAAAGAGACTTAGAATCTCAAATAAATTAAGAGTTTTGGCTTTAGTTTGAAATGTTTTTATTCTCTGGTTCCAGTAGATATCAAGTATATACGGTTACAATTGGTTCCATTGAATAACAGAAGAGGTCGGTACTTTGATATGACTCAAGTAATAAATGACGATATTGGATACAGCACCTCCATTTCATTCTTAACTTTCAACGTGCCTGTTATATTTCGAGTTTCTAATTTTAGGAAGTGACATGATCTGCGAAAAGGGACCTTAGTGCAGGGTACACTAAGGTCCCTTTTCCCAGTACATGTCACAAATAATGTTAAATTAAATAATAAAAGTTGTGATTAGAGGACCAGCGGCAGCCATTGTGATTCTTTTTCGTACCAGTTGTAATAAAATCTATCTAATTAATAAGTAACATAATATGCTTTATAAATACTCACGCCTTAGATCTACAGGCAGAATTCTAACAATCTATGCATTTCAGAGATCAAAATATTCCCTTCAAAATTAGCTAAGGATGATATACACGGCGCACGTTCGGCAGGCTAGACAAGACAAAACATCAGCAGACAGTTGTTTTCTAATGTTTTGCCTTGTCTTGTCTGGAGGAGATGATACACGGTCCCTCTTTCAGACCTGTCTGAAAAAGTCTAGAGTAAAATCCCAATGGACCTTTGCATAACTGAAATATGAAGGACAGGTACGTCCTCTGGGCTATAGTTGTCACATGCCCGGAGCGCCACCCCCATTGGCTGGGTTGCTCCCACCATGCAGCCTTGAGCTGGGTATACACGTGTAGTTTGAGTGTGCAGACAAGAGCAGACCAGAGCAGACAGGAGGCGGATGCTTTCAAACGTGTTTGATATCTGCAGACAAGTGCAGACAACACAAGTCAAGTTGTGTCTACACAAGCAGTTTTGAGGAGACAAACTCCTGCAGAAATGTATATAGGGATGTTTTGTCTTATCTAGTCCACTGAAAATGCACTGTGTGTGTATACCGAAGTGGGAGGGATCAGTGAATCAATCGTTTATAGTGTGATACAAGCACCAACTTTGGCATGCATAGCCCACAATGGCTACCTTTTCAGAGAAGAATGTTAGTGACATACGATGACATTGAGCAGTGGTGAAATGTGAAAGGTCACCCAAAAATTTTTCACAGTTTTCCTCTAGATACTATGTGTAAACTGAATTATAGTAATTTACACCAATATTTCTGTAATATCCTCTGACGGAATGCCCAAGATTATAGATAGGTTATGACGTATAAGGCCTACAAAGTACATCTATACCGCCCGACATATACCATTTTTTGGGGTCTTCTCATCATTGTCTCTGGTCTGTGTGTGGTTTGGTATCCGACGGTTAAGTGATTTTAAAAACCAATAATGAATTCTTATATCAGAATAAAACGGTTGTAGTTTCATGTATATTGCAGAACATAATTATGGGTAACATGTGTATGTTGCTAGGCATGTATACTGTATATCTAATCTTATGTAACCTTACAGTTCAGATTTCCTTCTCTGTCGTGCTTCACACGGGTCTTGACCTCTTGAGAGACAGCAGGTAAGCCAGGGTCAGTGAGAAACTGAGCAGTGATATAACGGCAGACACAGCCCCTGGCCACAGTAACCATTGTTTTACCTCCACATACACTATTCTCAGTATCACCAGCACAATATAGAAGGCTACCTCAGCCACAAACAGCAAGATGAGGAACACAGTGTTGGCAACCAGGGCTGGACGATCTTTTTTTGCAGTTCCATAGAATCCGACGATTCCGAAGACTAGAGACGCAATTCCCAAACACAATGCTATGGGCTCTGAGAAGACGTCTATTCTACCCTTCTCATCAGCATCTATTAAAAGTACTTTGAATAAGAGGAGACAGTTGAAGATAATCCAAGCAGCTCCTTTAGCAAGAAGTAAACTGTTGCAGATATAGACAAAGGCTCTCAAACAGGTTTTGTTATCACCCCCACACATGGCTGCAGTCAATATGTATACAGTGTGCCAGTATTTCCAGTATCTCCCTCCATGGCTAGTGCAGTCTTATACCTTTTATACTGTGTACTACAGTATAGCTCTGTATCTCCCTTGTCTGCTTGTTGGTCTCTCTGCTCATAATCCCTTTGCATATATCATGGAAATATTGTGCACAGGAAACTATGCACATGTACAACAGTTTAGATGGCTATGGAATAGGTGTCCTCTCATTGGCATCCCTATAGTCTCTGTATGATTTGGTATGTACTTGGTACACATGTATAATGTGTAACGATTTGTGGGTAATGCACTAAATAGCAAGTCAAACCTTTTTGGTTTGGTATACGTCCCATAAAAGAGGTTAACATAGGCTACATCTAGAGCGTGAAGTAAGTAGAACCATAAAGTCTCAAGTACTCTCACCCTTGTATAGCCTGCTCCTGATACAGGGTGCACTAAGGTAGATAGATAGATAGATATAGATATAGATATAGATACAGATATAGATATATAGATATACATATATACATATACATATACATATATGACCAGAATTGGGATGCTGAGCATGTCCATTTTATTTCTGTAATATCCTTCTAAAAACCCTTGTGTAACCCTTGGGACAACCCTGTGATTCACACTGGGATTCTGGTTTATGTATAGCCCACGGATAGCAGGATAGTAGGAGAGACTTTGTGGTAGCTGGGTAGGTAGTTTGTTATCAGGGTTATCAGGATCAGGATGTTTATTTAGCAAACAAAAGTAATATAGTAATGCATTTGGCCCTCATTTCGTCGAATTTGGAAAATGCCAGAAAATAATTCTAAGGAAGCAAATCATTCGAGGAATTAAGTCCAAATATAATAGAATGTGTCGGGGAGGTTGCAAGGCAACTGTCCACTGAGGCAAATCCGTCGGATCAGATGAACCTTCCCAATGTTAAACCCATGGACGAATCCCCGTATCAGAATTCATCATTTTAATGATGATTATCATCTGATCAGTATCAGATTACAACTCATGTTTATAGCTTCCACATGCAATTGCAATTTGCACATGTTCGATCTGCTCATGACATGCTACATAGAAGTGTCCACATATTCTTTACATTAGTCCTGATTTCATGAATATCTGATGTGTAGCATGAACCATGATTATCGGCCTAACACACTGATATTCTGACCATAGTGTTCTGACAACGAGTGAAGAACCTAGTTAGTCAGTTTGGTTCCCTTTACAACCAACCTAGGTTAGTTAATAATACTGTTAGGTTGGTTAGAACTGACCAACCCATATTAGTCTTTAAAAGTCTTAGTATTAGGCTTAGGCTAGGTCTTCTTAGGTAAGGCAATACTATTAGTCAGAAATCCTGTTATATTCAAGTGCTTCTTGGAGATGGCAATAAGGCAATTGAACAAACTGAAACCCGAAATTACAAATATCCTCTCCCTAAAACAGTTTAAACATAAAATAAAGGAATTTCATCCTATGTGCTATATATGATAAACCTGGGTGTCCAGTTCCAGGTCACCTCCACACAAAAGATTCTATGACCCCCCCCCCTTCCCTCACCACTCATCTTGATATACACAACAGTGTGACGATATGTATTATACTATGTCCTAAGTCTTGCTGGAGCTAGACACTAGATATGCAAACGTTTTGACATCTTGTACTGATATGATGGTTAGAGAACTGTGTTGGTCTCATATATTTTACGACGACACCACCTCCTCCACCCCCCTCATGAAAATATATTATGACTCATATTATAAGGTATAGATGATTACAACAATTTTTCTCATATATTAATCAGACAGGCATTGAAGAAGGCCCGAACGGCAGAGCGCCAATGGCCGTAGTCGGTTACCAGCTGTAGGTTATTGAACCTACTATGCTGCTATCTCCTTAATAAAAATCTATTAAATTCTTCTATTTTTGGGTCAGATATTTTTGAATATTAGCTCGTCATTCTAACCAACATCATTAGAGACTAAACCCTGGGACATTTAGATTATCAGTGTAGATAAACTCTGATTCATGTATGTATCTTGGTAATAACTAATCCACATACGCTGATGAGAGACATATATATATATACATATATATATATATATATATATATATATATATATATATATATATATATATATATATATATATATGGGGGTTATAATTATGTTGTTATTATAACGGTATAACTATCAGTGTATGTCTACTACTATACTCCTGCAGTGGTCTGCTACTCAGACGCTGCAGTTGGTTCCTGGTCTCCCACCTAGGGGTCACCTGGGTGGCACCTCCCACAATCCACCCCTGTGACCCAGTTACCTTTTCAAACACTGGGACCAGGTACAGCCATTTCTTTCGCAATCATAAAAAAAACCCAAAAAAACAAGGTCCCATCAGTCACCAGATGATCGTTCAGATGAGCCTTGTGCCAGATGGAGCTTCTTCAGATGTGGCAGTGGTGCTTCCTGCAACCGTAAGCATGTCTGTTACACTTGTGCTTCCCCTGATCACAAGGGTTGTGACTGCCCCAAGAGGCAGAAGCAGCCTTCAAAGTGACGCCCCATCAGCACCTCTCTGCCCCAGTGGGGGCTGGGTGGAGAGACGACGACCCGCAACCCCCCCTTCAGGGCCTCTTCGTCGGCGCGTACACCGACGACAGCGGGGTCGTCAACTAGAACACCGAGCGCCCCCTTCAGTGCCTCTTTGTCGGTCCCTGCACGGACGACAGCGGGGTCGTTAACTGGAGCGCCGAGCGCCCCCATCAGTAGCTCTTCGTCGATCGCTGCGGGTGAGGATATTGTTGACATTTTCCCGCCGAGTGCCCCCTTCAGTGCCTCTTCGACGACCAAAATCATTAGCATAAATTCATGTTTTTCTGCCGAAAAAGTAGAAATTGTTGCGGATTGTTGTTAAATCGGACATTCTGATGTTTCCGGACATTTTGAATCGAAATGTCCGGTTGTACGAAAAAAGTAGCGTCGTCTCGTCCCTCTCGCGTGCCCGAGATGTTGTTCCAACATGGCGGCAGGAGGAGGGAGACGACAGCGCCAGGGTAGCCGAAATGTCTAAATCCATTGATTACAAGGTAAATAAGGTTCCATCAGCTCTCTCTACTGTCGATATGGGTAGTTTATTGTGCGACCTTTCCGCCGAGGGGTACGACAATGCTCTGGTCGCAGTAGAACCGGAGATATTTGCTTCAGTTGGTACCAAAAATTCAATTGTTGACATTGTGTATTCTCAATCTGATGAATATGTGTGTCCCACGACTATCGTCGCCTCGCCCGTGGGTGAGATCGCCTCACCCGCGAGTGAGTATGTTCACCCTAGCATGTGCATTGGTACTTGGTCTGACACTAGTGTTGATGTTAGAGATGTAGACTGTGGCCTGTCATCCACTGGTTTTCACCCTCTGGTGATAGGTCAGACTCTGATGTGGACTCAGGTTACTTTGACTACTGTGCTCCTGTGTCACCCGCTGGTGACACTGTGTCACCCGCGGTTGATGATGGCACTCGCCCCGCTGGGGTTGATATACATGTCTGTACTAGGCAAGCTGTGGTGGTTGAGGTTTCTGACACTGTTCCTGTGTGTGGTAGACTACTTGTATGCTATGTGTATGTACCAACGGTTCCAGAGCCCATACTTGTTTACAATGATTGTCTCCTAGGCGTATGTACTTGTCAGCATAGAATAGGCCCGGTCAGGTCCCAGCTGCTCCCATGTAGGGTTGCAGCTGAGTACTATAGGTTTAGTCCAACCATGTGTGCTGAGGATGACTTTGTCCTAGCAGGTATATTCAATGGTTTCACCATAGTAGATAATGTTCATATTGACTCATATGATTGTCAGAATTACCGCAGTATTCTAGACGGTCAATTCAATATTGAGATGAGTGAGGCAATTGTGAGGAAGTTACAAGAGGGTAAGGTGACAGTGGCATTGGATCCCCCCATGTGTGTCCATAGTCTAGGGGCTATTGCTAAGAAGGATGGTACTCTTAGGCCTATCACCGATTGCAAACGGCCACTCCAAAAGTCTATAAATAACTTCATGAATGACACTTGTGATACATTCTCTTACAAAGGTGTGGACTATCTAAAAGAAAAGCTGAACCCAATGGACTATGTCTGTTCTATTGATCTGTCGCAAGCGTATCGTAGTGTCAATATACTACCAGACAATGCCACCTACCAATGCTTCCGCTGGGATCTAGGCCAGGGCGAGAGTATCTATGAGGACAGAGTTCTATCGTTTGGACTTAATTGTGCCCCCTACTTGTTCACCCAAGTGGGTGACTATGTTGTGAGATGTATGCATAGGAGGGGTATCTACCAAGTCTCCAACTACATTGATGACCTGACAGTGATGGGGTCTACATACGAATACTGTGCCTACGCCCAAGGGCTCCTCATATCTATTGTCCGCAATTTGGGGTTTCATGTGAAGTGGCCCAAGGTCACGAGCCCCTCGAGAAGAGCGGTGTGCTTGGGGATCATGATAGACAGTTCAGCTATGGAGATTAGTTTACCTGATGACAAGTTATCGTCACTGTATGAGGTCCTCGCGGAGTTCTCCGCGAAGCGTGTAGCCACCAAGCTTGAACTCCAGCAGCTCGCGGGTATCCTGGGCCACTGCTCCACGGTGGTCAGGGGTGGCCGTACCTTCTCGCGTAGGGTCATCAACCTAGCAAACAGTATCCGCGAGTCACATCATAAGGTGCTTCTGAATGAGGAGTTTAGGGCGGACTTGAGGTGGTGGGTGGCCTTTGCCTCCGTCTTCAACGGCAAGGCCAGGATTCTGTGCCCCAAGGAGCCGTCGGCTATAATCTCTTGTAACTCGTCCTCCAGGGGTTTCGGAGCCTGCCACCAGGGGGACTGGCTGTACGGGGCTTGGTTTCACAAATTCGTCCCGGGCCTCCCCTACTACCCTGATCACTATTTCCCGGTGCCTACCTATGACGACCTGACTCATAACATTCAAGAGCTGTGGCCGGTCCTCATGGCCATAGTCAGGTGGGGTCCTAGGTATAGAGACTCTACGGTGCTCATTCTGAGCGACAACACGCAGGTGTGTCGCATGCTCCAGACGGGTAGGAGCCGTAATGTGGTCAGCATGGACCTCCTCCGTGAACTGTTCTGGCTGTGTTTCACATACAACATTTGCATTCGGTGTTCATACATTAGGTCAGGTGACAATTGTGAAGCTGACTATGTGTCCCGCCTCGCTTACCCTCAAGTGGCTGCTGTCTTACCGCCTTTTCCACTGTGTTGCAGGACTGTCGTTGCTACGGGAGGAAACCAGGTTGCTACAGGAGCGTGCCCTGGCTGATAACTCAATCAAGACCCGCAGGTCCCAATGGAAACACTACCACGAGTTTTGTGCCGCATACGATGTTGTGCCGCTCCCCTGTACGCAGGAAGGAGTGTGTCTGTATGTTGCGTATATGGCCCGGAGGCTTAAGTATTCCAGCATTGAGTGTTATCTTAGCGCCTTGTCCTATCTGCAGCAGCTACATGGTTATGCGCCAGTTAATGCCAGTAACTTTTTGGTGAAGCGCACTATGCTAGGTGCGAAGCGCAGGCTCGTTTACTCTCCAGTTCAACCCATGCCCCTGGAACCTGCACATCTGCTCAAGTTCTACGCACACCTCGATATGTCGAACTCCTTTCATTTGTGTTGGTGGGTGGCGGCCATCACCGCCTTCCGTGGCCTCTTACGTAAGGCCCACATGACGGAGTCGTCTCAGTCAATTTCTGTACGGGATGTGAAATTCAATGACTGGGGCTTGCTACTGACCCTGCCTTGAACCAAGACTATCCAGTACGGAGAGCGCACCTTGGAGATACCTTTCACCGTAGTGCCTGGATCCCCCCTTTGTGTAGTTTATTTTGTTTATTGTTTGATCGAACACACCTGTGCCCTCCCAGAAGAGCTGTTATTCCAGTATCGCCTCAAAGGCCGGGTTGGGCCAATGACTTATTCAGCCTTCTCCGGTGAGCTTCGACGTCTCACGAAAGCCACCGGCCTGGAAGGGAAGATCTCTAGCCACTCGCTCCGCAGAGGTGGAGCGTCCTACTTGTCATCCATCGGGTTCGACTTGATTGACATTAAGAGTCGGGGGGACTGGAAAAGCCTCACGGTTTTGTTGTATTTGGTCGATGGGTTGGACAGGAAGGTGTCTAAGGACAAGGTTGTCTCTTCCTTTTTCCGTGTTATGTAATTTCTTTGTAGTTTACTATAACCATTTATGTACTTATTACTATAACCAATTGGTTTGGAGGGTTGGGTGTTATTAGCACCAATTGTCACAATCATACATCTCCTATGTTTGTTATCCTTCATATTATTATTATTAGTAAGACGGTAGCGTGGGGTTATGGGGGTTATAATGTTGTTATTATAACGGTATAACTATCAGTGTATGTCTACTACTATACTCCTGCAGTGGTCTGCTACTCAGACGCTGCAGTTGGTTCCTGGTCTCCCACCTAGGGGTCACCTGGGTGGCACCTCCCACAATCCACCCCTGTGACCCAGTTACCTTTTCAAACACTGGGACCAGGTACAGCCATTTTCTTCGTTGGCTATTCATAATAAATAAGGGTGTTATTAGCACCAATTGTCACAATCATACATCTCCTATGTTTGTTATCATTCATATTATTATTATTAGTAAGACGGTAGCATGGGGTTTTATATATATATATATATATATATATATATATATATATATATATATATATATATATATATACCGTAAAACCTCGCGTAGAAGCCGCGGCTAGTACGCGAATCAGATCGCCGATGCGGCTTATAGGATCGGGCCAAAGTCGGGGTGCGGCTTATACGAGAGTTTTTCCGAATTCCAATTTCAAAAATCACCATAAAATAGCCTTGACATCTGGGCTTGACATCACCCAGGAGTTGCGGAGAAGGGGAGAGGTGTGTGTGTGGCGGGGGGGGGGGCTGAGAGCCTTTCACGTGAGTGGGAAGTGTCAATGCTTGATAGTCGCACCTCAGCCCTAAGACAACGCAGCCAACTCGCACCTCAGCCCTAAGACAATGGAGACTGCCGCTAATCCCTGCTAGCATTCTAATAACAATAACAATACACATTGGACTCCTCCCCCCTCACCCCCCCCCCAAGCACACACACCACAGTAGTGCCTACAATGGGTACCGCTAATTGTCCAGGGATAAAGCTGACTAAATGAGAAATCATTTGTAGTGTACCGGGTAGAGTATACACATAGAGGCTCCACAGAGGAGCATGACACCAGCTCAGTTAGGCCAGAGTTAGGGGTGCGGCTAATACCCGAGTTTTCCCAGTGACCATTCAAATGTCCTCTGCGGCTTATAGGATCGCCCAAAACTCGGGGTGCGGCTTATACGCGAGTTAGGCTTATACGCGAGGTTTTACGGTATATATATATATATATATATATATATATATATATATATATATATATACATATATGAATATATATATACTATCGTGGTTTCCCTGTGTCCACACCCTGCACTGACCACGACAGTGTCAACAATCTGAGGGGCAGGGATCTCTCAAGGAGGCCTGTGACGTCATAATGGGGGACCACGTGACCAGAGCGGATGTAGAGGGGACTTATGGGAAGGCTACAATACGTTAGTTCATCCACTACAATGTTCCAGTTATTACTCCAGTGCCTCATATTATAACTTTGCCTTCATCATCTCCATCATCCTCAACTGGATTATTAACTTTTCCTCCAGCCAAGAATAGGTACTTCGGTACATGTGCTGCTAGATATATGTATGTGGGCAATGTGAAACGCCAGCTCTGGGGAGTTAAGTTCTTGGAGATGGATAGATCTATATACACTGAAGTCATGCATTGGGTTTAGATTGACATAACCTATAGGACCAGGACCCGGGATCCTATGGCCCTATAGTATCATTTATAGTGGCATGGAGATTCCTTTCAGTCGAGCGTTCAACGCCTATTTTCAGAACACAGCTGATTTATACAACAAGTTATTGTATCACACTACCCAAACAGGCATCTTGCAATATTAATGTGCCCTGTGAATAAGATTTTCTCAGAAGATCAGCAATGATCCAGATCTGACAGAAATAGAGAGAGAGTGGATGTTACTGGACTTTGTACTCCATGGTCGGGTTCAGGAAGTGAGGCACAACTTCAAACAAAATGGCTGCTTCCCCCCACCCTGGAGATGTCACGTGGGGGCCATCAGCCACCCTGGAGGATACAATAGACTCCATGATAAAGTACACTGAGTGCAACTATGGAGATGACTACCTCCAGGAGGTACTCTGGTCTGGAGGAAGGCAGGTGAAGGGAGAGGCAGCATTTGACAATAGCGGAGGTGAGATGGGAGTAATTTATCAATGCATCCTGAATATTTATCATTTTCAGATATAGAAGATATGTATCTAGTAGCAGTCAAATAGATTGATTGATTGTGTCAAATAAATAGCAGTCATTAGGCCAATTCGATTCTTGTGCACCCTTTTAGAGTACTCAAATAGTACTTCATATTCAGTGTTCTTGCCTCTACACATGGCTCTCTGGGTCTATTAATCGATTTCTTCTGTGTGTCAGGGAGGGTTGTTCACGTGTCTCAATGCAATACTATACAATGTACCAGTCCTTTAAAGAGTGAAATGTATTCCAATGGAATCAGAGCAGAGATCCTAAACCTATTGATGATTGCCATACCTTTGTATTATAGAGTATTGATGTCATGTTACTAAGTCAAGGAGAGACAGAAATAGAGTTGTTTGTCTTCCTCCCAATCGGATTCAATGGCATATGGTATACCAACCAGCTAATCCTAAGTTAACCCAACACTTGAAGCCAAGCAAAGTGAGGGATCTATTTGGATGATTATCATAATGGCAGCTATCCTCTTGTATGCCTACACACTCGTGAGGGCCCCCTAGACCTCATGTCCCTATGCTGACGGCATGTGTAGTGCTGCCAAGCCATTGAGCAACTCATGAAGTGCTCGTCACACAGAGTAACCTGCTAGCTTACCCTTACTATACTACATTTACATGGCTAATACTGCATAAATACAATGGACTTCCTTAGATTAAGGCCTCACTCTCACCACTAAGATACCACTCGTGATTTAATTAGAATGGTACTACATGTGAAGAGTTTGGATGCAAAATTACATAAGCTCCATTTTAAAAATGGGCATAAAATCTGACAAAAGTATAGGGGATAGTGAAATATAATCTTCAAATTATTTTTCCAAGATTTATTGTCTCACTAGGGCCTGCTTAGTATACACTCTGTTACCAAAGTACAATAATTGGCCTCAGGGTGTCTTTACAAAAAGCACTACATCCTTCAATGCTGGGATGGAGATATGTCATTTTGCATCCAAACACTTTATGTATACCCTTGGTGAGAATTTAACAACCCAAACATGATTACAGTACATGACTGTATTAGCATCACATTATACGTAAAATGCAATCGACACATATGCATATAGATACAATGAAATAGCATAGGGCTTCATACATAGTCAAAGTGCATATGCAAGAAAAATAATGATGAGATTTCCAGGTGAAACAAAACAATGCTATTTCTTCCTATTCTATCATGAACTGACCCTGCATCGTCCTTATGACCCTCCTCATGCTCACTACTTATACGTATATAATACATATTATATATGCTTGTTTTGAGAGCATGGAGGTATTGGCCTCCCTAGAGATCTAGTTTAACATTCTAGCATACACCTACTGCCACCACCCACCCATGCACCCAACCCTCTCACCAACACCCTCAGAAAAGTGAGAGTCATTGTCGCTAAAACTATCCTCACCTGAGAGTCAGGCAGTACCTGACCCTCAGGTGAGGGTAGTTTTAGCGACAATGACTCTCACTTTTCTGTGTGTGAACATAGTGGAACAGTTTCTCACACCCCTAACCATTCAAGGGCCGCATAGGATCTCTAAACACTACATGTATGCCATGTATATATGCATAAATGCAGCCCTGGCTAGTAACTCGACATGGCCACATTTATGCATCACCCCATACACTCCCAAAGGGTCGGCATGACTCATGAACTCGCCCGTGACGGATATACATCATTACAACGAAGGGTATAGAGCTACATGTGTAGAGCATTAAAGCACTATGCAGCCCTAAACGGATTAGTACCACTTAACTCGGGTTGGCACAGGACAAGGCACAGATCGAACTTTGATACGGCTAGTGTAACAGGGTTGGTCACGCAAAGCTCCCTGGTCTGTGTTGGCCCACTGATAAAGTATAAGTAGCCATACAGAAAGGATAATCGGCGCGCCCCGTGTTCCCTGTGGTATAGTGCACTTTACGTATACTACTTCCCTGGTGTTAGCTACTATACATATACTAGTGTATTACCATTGGTCGGTATATGGTATCAAGAAGGCGTCACACTAGCTCTAGATGGTGTAAACTATTTGGTCCTATGGACCAGTTGTTCCCTGACCAGGCGGTGAAACGTTGTTTACCCTAACACATGCTATTTAGATTAAATTAAATCATCCAAAGTTATCCCTTTAAAAATGCTGATTCGCTAGTTCACAGGTCCACCGTATAACTGTTTACTTTTCTTTTAATCAAATCTCAATCTCCAAGCATGTTACATGTATCTGCACCGTCTATTTGGCATGTCAATATCGAGTCAATATGCATATGACTTTCCCACCAACGTGTGTAGTACTTCCAGTTGTAGGCTACTACCCCTGATGCCTGGCGTACTACAGTATGATAGTAACAAATGTGACCATGTTAGATGAGCTCTTCCCTCAGTCACAGGGATACCGTATAGGTATACGGGTCATCCGGGTGCACTGAATGTATGTTATCTTACCGTTAGTGACCTGTGAGCATTTGGGTGTGGCCAGAATGCATTTTAACCAATCATAATGTTGGCATATGACCGCTAGGTACCATTATATAGATGCTACTACAGGGATTGGGACATGCCAATCGGCGAACTCAACCGCAAACTCTGAACTGATTACTAAGTCTTGTCGTCGGGGTCTATTGTATGGGAGCCAGTCTCAGAGTTATCAAACAGTCAGACAATATCAGACTTGATTTGATTCCCACCGGATGGCGTCGCTCCCGCCGTCGCCCACCTTCTAAGACAAATTATGCAATAAGCATTGAGTCGTCCAGTCTCTCTGATTGGATATACCGTAAATTCCCGCATACTACCCGCTGGTTGTACGCGAACCAAACTCAGCTTTCATTTGATACCAAACATGCTTATATATATAGGGTGCGGGTTATACGCGGGTTATACGCGAGATGCGGGTAATACGAGGGAATTTGCGGTAGCTCTTTTAAAATAGCTAAAATATATTCAGCAAATGAAGGTCATTTTCATAGATGATTTTATCATAACATTATTCTATCTTTTTTTCAGATTCTGCCAGAATGGACTACTTTGACGAAGCAGACGAGAATGAACCGGAAGTGGACGAGAATGACGTCACAAGGGGGTACCCCAACAACCACATACTGCCACCGTCCTACCCGGAGACCCAGGACTTCTACACACAGCCGACCCTGAATGTACCTGGTCAAAACCTCGACTTGAATTTTGAGAACGTGATCGTTCAGAACGAAAACGATGCCAATGCCACAACCGAGAAAAAACGGAAAGGGAAGAAACAAACATCAAAACAGAAACGTTCGCTCTTCAGGTAACTTTTTTTTTAATGAACCGGGTGGTGTCCCTGTCTCCTGTGGGGTCAACATTCCTTTGAGACATTAAGGGGTGAGAAATCGTTAGCACGCGCTTTGACGCTGGCTTTTTCATTGAAAATATGTACTTTTTTTTTCACAAGAAGGTGTGGGGGGGGGGGTGAGACTTTTTCCACCCTTTTTGTTTAAAAAAATGTTGTCAGAAAATAACCAACGACATTTTTAATTTTTCCTTTACAGTCGGAAAAGGTCGAAGAAGTCCAACCAAAGTATCCTTGGTGCGACCTCTAGTGGGGACAGTGAGGACTTCGTATACGACAACCACGTAGCCCTTGAGGGTGTAGAGAACACCCACCCCACCATCGTAGTCAGCCAGGTCAGAGACGGAAATGACGTCATTGATGAGGAAGATGGGTTTCCGCCATATACGTCCATTGATATATTCGAAGAAGACGAGGAGGCGTTTAGTCCAGTGGGAACGATCAGTAAGGGAAAGAAGAATAAAAGGAATCGGAACCGGAAGTTCTCCATTGCGTCTGCGCTGACGGATATCTCCTTCAGGAGTGATAGGAGTAACTCAACCAAGGTAGGTTAAAATGAAAATGTGAATTGGTAATGATTGATTTATCATTTTATTAATTCATTAATCAACTCCTATTCCTATAACCTTTTTTGAGGAGAGGTCAGGTTTTACAAATTAACTTTGGGAGATTAGATTCGATTTTTATTTGGCAAATGTCTTCACATACAAATGGATTTTTTCAGTGAATGCCAATGATGGTACTAGTCTGAGATAATAAGTCACAATCCCTCAAGGGCAAAATAGTACTTTCAGGCGGTGTACCCTTCATCGTCATGATGCATCCTTGGTGAGTAACTCGAGGCCTTGAGGACTTTATGTATGAGGGGCTGCATTCCTGCATAATGATGCTCAAAGAATGACATACTGCATTAAAGCCCTATGCGGTCTTTAAATGGTTAAAGGGTTAATAAACTGTTAGGCCTACTGTTGTAGCTGAGCTCGCCGTCGCTGCTGGACGTGGACTGGGAGGCGGATGACGACCTCAGGGACAGCCTCAGTGAGTTCATCAGGAACCGGAACGGCGGCAGTGATGGCGGCCGGAAGCGGCAACGACGCAAGCGCGGCAGCCAATCAACGCGCAGCTCCGACAGTGATATGGATGAAAGGTGAGCTGAGGAAGTCCCCACTCAGAAAGTCCTCGCTGAGAAAGTGCTCGATAAGACCTCATGATTGCTGTGATTTCAGAATGTCCCCCTGTTGATCTTGCTGCAGTTTTGCCACCTTCTCGTTCTGGTCCTATATGGATGTATGGTCAGTACACTAACAACAATGTGTAAAGCGTGAAACCCATATACAATGTATCCCCAATTCACCTCTGCCCAGCGTACCCCACAACCTGAAATGGCAGGTGTTTTGGGGGTAATTTAATGTGTGGTGATGTTAAGTGATGGGGGTTGCAATAAACAGGTATAGCCCTAGGCCTATCCAGTACAAACGAAACGGGAAGCTCACATTTATATAGAGGCAATATGGGAAGGGTGATGCTCTCCTATAGATGTAAATAGACCTGAACAGCTAGTACACGGATAAGAATGGAGAAAAAAAGGGACTTCAAGAGCCAGCGACTAGGCAGTCTGATGAGGCATACGTAAGAGTTTTCCATGTGGAAAAGAGGTTTTGCTTTGTTCCTTGGTATTAGTATTTTGCTACTTAAAGTCAGCTGCTGGTAGATATTGCTGCATGCATAACATATATATGCAATAGACCATATCACACATTCAGACATCGAAAGTGTTTCTATTGTCAAATTGACATTGAATGGACCTATCAATAATAATAATGTATAGTGTGGATACTTTCACTGCACAGTTTCACTTCATATCACCGATTTTGAACTTCCCTTGCGTATACGTTTTTTATGAGCAATAGTAAAAGTTCTACGATTTCTCTTTTTAATGCATTATGCATGTTGCATCAATAATGCGGCCCCTGTCAGTCACCCGTGGGCGCTGTGATGGTGCATCTTGCAGATAAAATAATGGACATGAAGTCTTGAGTAGGCTACACTGTAAAAAAAATAATCGGTTGCCATTTCTGTAGGTTTACAGTAGATTCTACTTTACCGGTAGATGTACAGTTGCTTGTATAGGTAAACAGTAGAATCTACTGTAAATCTATACAGTAGGTTTACAGTATACGTAGAATCCACTTAATCCACTGACTCTATATGAATTGATTTTAAATGACCTCTTATCGACCTTGACATTCTTACAGAGAGACGTCTGACCTACTGGATATGTATTCAGGGAAGCAGAATGATGAGGATAGAATCTTTGAGAATCTCAAAATCCAGAACGAACTTATAAGCTCGGTGAGAACACAACCCTGGCCGATGAAGAAGAAACTAAAAACACTACAGTAAGTCCCTTTGTCATACAGAGTTGTCTGCTTTAGTATACTTATCTTAAGGTTTGAATATTACTGGAGGTGTATCGTGTAGAACTATAAAGAAGGGTTGCTCAATCATAAATATGGGTAAACTGGGTAGCATGCGTACAGATCGATATAACGTAGAAATATCTAGTAAACAGGGTGGAATATGTTAAAGAGAAAAACACACTTATTTGATGTGTGGTCACATACAAGGGGCTGCTCATGAATGCTGGAATATAGCTTTTTCGTTGCAGATAACAGACAAACATAATTCCGCTTTGAAATTATTGTACTTCATTAAATGGAGACGTGATTGCCACTACACTGTATGCGTGGTAATGGTGGTGTGCTTGAATTAGTGCATGCTGCGAAACAGATTTTTCTTAAAGCACTATGTTGTAGCAGGGAGCATATAAGCTCTACTGTACACTCCATGGTTGTAGCCAAATAGTACCATAGGGACCATGATGATAAAACTATTTTCTAGTCCCGTTCTATAGTCCACAATCGGTGAAGTGTGAGACTGGTAAGCGCGAGGCTTTAACGATAAACATGTTTTTACATTTAACTACTTATATAGAAAGAGTAGCCTTTGTATGCAGAATGTATATAATAGAATAGCTATGAAAGAGCGGGGTAATCAGGTGAGCCCGTGATAGCTCAGTTGGTAGAGCGGAGGACTGTAGTGGTCACCCATGTGTCTGACATCCTTAGGTCGCTGGTTCGACTCCGGCTCGCGGGACACTCACAAACGTTTTCTGGTTGAGTTATGATGCATATGCTATCTATGGTCCTCTTCGGCAGACCTAACTTAGCTCGTCAGACGGAGATGTAGCTACAAATACATGGTTGAATGAGCAACGTGGGGGTAGAAAAAAGAAGTTGTGATGTCCAGTCCAACCCCTGTTTTAAAAATGTAATACATGTCGTCTCCAAAGAAGGTTCGACAAGTGCGTCACTGCTATAGGCTGAGGGGTATTTTGGTATGGCATAAACATACTGTTTCAAACGGGGACAGAGCCTTAAAAGGGGTGGGTGTTGACTGTTGAAGATGCCCCCAAAAATGTGACATTGTAGTCCGTCCCCTAACCATGTCATAGCGTTACCAGCAGTATTATTATTGCCTGATTGTTCTGAATGGACACTGAATGGAGTCTTTTATGTGTTGGAACCTTCTTTTCAATATCTACTTAATACTGGTCTACCTTATTTCATTTCAGCCCCAAGATACCAGGATTTTCTCAGTTTGTAGAATATGTGGAGAACCCTTATAAAATTATCTTTTGAATAGGAAAAGGATGTGTAGGTTCCGCCGAGATTTGAACTCGGATCGCAGGATTCAGAGTCCTGAGTGCTAACCGTTACACCACGGAACCTTGGCCTCCATGATGCCTTCTACCATTTCATGGAAATCTTACACCCAATCATTATTCTTTTTACTAATCATGAAGATATCTCCCGGCAGCCTACCATTCACTGGTTTATTCAAGTATGAAATGTGTCTCTTCTCTCTTCAGGCTAGCCAAGTCCTACGTAGAGCGATATGAGGGCCAACTGTCCCGGGGACACGGCTATCAGGAAGCCAGTGCTAAGGTATATATATATATATAGGGGGTGTAGATGGGGGGGCCCCCCATGTCGCATGTCGATTTTAAGAAATGGCCATGTCGCATGTCCATGTCGCTTAATCATCCCCATGTCCCATGTTGATTTTAAGAATTGCTCTTGTCCCCTGTCACTATCATTACTGATCCCCACTAGGTTAAGGTATGATGATGAAGGCAGGCTTGGGTAATAAAGTTTATTTAGTAGAGATAAACTTTGTAGAGGTTGTATGTAATATTGACAACCGGTAGTATAGACGTACATTACATTAATACATGTGAATAAGACGAGTGTAATATACAACAATTGATTGGTGAATAAAATAAAGGTATCGTAAGAACAATTGTGGTTTTATGTAGATAAAAGATTGATTTGATGTTGAATGAACATTTTTATGAATATATGATATATATATGACTATTGTATATGAGGAGTGGGTGGGTGGGATTATTTGATGTGAAGGTGACGGCTGAAAGCCTAAGAGTGAGGGAGAGGACTGTGAGGGGGTTTGCAAGGGTGACCTGGGAGGTAGGACCAGGGAGGGAGAACCGAGAGGGGTGTCGGAATTGGACACCTATTGGTCAGCAATGACCTTTCATTTCCCCTTTCGGGTTAATGAAACCACCATTACTGATCCCCACTAGGTTAAGGTATGATGATGAAGGCAGGCTTGGGTAATAAAGTTTATTTAGTAGAGATAAACTTTGTAGAGGTTGTATGTAATATTGACAACCGGTAGTATAGACGTACATTACATTAATACATGTGAATAAGACGAGTGTAATATACAACAATTGATTGGTGAATAAAATAAAGGGCCAAACCTGCCAAGAAATTGTGTGGGAAGGGGGGTGGGGTAAAAAGTTATATGATTATAACATAGTAGAATTTGATTTAAAACCGATGTATGTGACTATCACAGAATTGTTCAGGAATGATTAGTGAGAGCTTGTGAGACGGCTCTTTGTACATGATGGTGATTGTCTTTGTATATATATGCTTTGTAAGCGTCTGAGGACCAGCCTCCAAAGTCTTTTATGGCTTGATCGGTACATCCGGCTCTGTGTGCTTCAGTTGCCGCAGCTTTACGTAGAGAATGCAGGCTGAATGGGGCTACCGGTATTTTCAGCGCTTTGAGCGTTTTTGCCCACACTGAGTTCATGTGCGTTGTGGGAACCGGCAACCTCGTGTCTGGGAACATGAACATGGGGTCGGCAGGGGAGGCAGTGGGTGTGTCGTGTAGTACTGTCCTTAGGGCAGCGATTGGGCAGTATTTCCTGTCCTGGGCCGGGTGCAGTGATACTTCCCGGTACTCGTCGTAATTCTGTAGGTTTTTCCCTGCTTTTATCCTGACCATGCCAAAGTCGTCCAGTAGTCTGACATCTCCTCTTGTGAGGTGGCTGGTAGATGAGAACTTGTTTACTGATGGGGGGAGGGCTTCTGACTGCCTGAGCGCGCCATGATAGAGTAGCAGTGTGACAGCGCGGTGCAATCTCCCTAGTTTGTCCTGTGTGTACTGGGCCAGTATCCTCCTTAGTGATGATACTGGAAGAGGTAACTTTGGTGCCGGTGTGTATGACTTGTCTCTTTTTACTGCATCGAGGGCTGCCTTGACCTTTGGGTGGTAGAAGGGTGCCATCTTGACACTCATTGAGTCCATGTGTACCCTGATATGTGCCATTTTGTTGAGCATTGTCCGAGGGCACCTGACTGACAGCATTGTGTATTCGATGAACGCTGTGAGTTCCTGGTATGTGGGAGTCTCGGGGTTGAATGTCATACGGTAGGCAAATGCTAGGTACGATCTCATTGTGGACTTTCTGTTGTTGCGTGTCCCCTGTGCCCGGGCCTGTAGTTGTCTGGAGGCTGCTTTTTGCTGTAGTGACTCGAACACCCGATCTGGAATACATAGAGGGTTGCAGTTGTTTGAGAAAATAGTCACAACCTTGTATCACATTAATGTTTTTGTTGTTGATGTGAGATAGGGCCCTATTGGCATGTACTGAATTCAAATGTGCTCTGCTTAGATCATCTGCAAAGTCATTTTGAGCGCCAGGGATGTGATCATAGGTGATTGAGATATTGTATAGTGATTCAATCATCCATGCAGCCCTAGCACAGTCCAACAGAGTTTTGTCCCTGCCCTTTCCTGAAGTAAACACCTGTACGGCAGCCTCATTATCACAGAATATATGGACGTGTCCACCGGCGTCTTTTTCACCAATGAACGTGTGGAGGGCCAATACCACATTTGCGGCCTCCAGGTGGCAGATATTTGTGACGCCATCGTCCACATGAGTTACTTGAGCGGCGTAGGCTGATTTTCCGTTTGTACCCCCCACCCCTGAAAGGCATGCGTCGACATATAAAGTCTGGGTGAAATGTTTTGATTGCATGAGTCCAACACCGTTCCATTCGGCGCTGAACTCTTGGAACCACCTGAGATCCTTCCTAACTTCTCCATTGAATTTTACATACCGGCCACCACAGTCTCTGAGGGCTTCCAGTAGTCTGGCCACAAAAAGCCTGGCCGGGGCGATACATTTAGCTATGTGAAGTAGAGCTCCTAATAAGCTTTGGAACTGTTTCTTAGATACTGATCGCCTCTTGCCTAGTTTGTTGATTTTTTCTTTTACCTGTGTGAGCTTTGTGGGAGGTATGGATAACGTCATGTCGTCAGAGTCCAGCACGATCCCGAGCCAAGTTACTGCAGTTGAAGGAGGCTGGGCTTTTTCCTCGGCCTCGGGAAGGCCCAGGTGGGCCAACAGCTGTCTGGCGAACTGGAAGTCTCGTTCTGCTTTCTCCCTGTTGGGGGACACAAGGATGATGTCATCAAGATACATTTTCGCGTAGATACCGTTTGATTCCAACATTGATACAATAGCTTCCGCGACTCGCTGCATATGGCTAGCGCTTGCCCTAGAGCCGAATGGTACTGTCTTATCAAAATAGAAGGAGCCTTGCCATTTTAAGCAGAGGAGGGGGTAGTCCAAGGGATCAGAATTCAGATTTTTGTAGGCCCTTGAAATGTCGAGGCTGGACAAAAAACAACCGTGACCTTGTTTAATTATTTCTAGACTGACTGCCTCAACAGTGGGGAGGCTGTGGGTTTGACTTTTTCATATCACGGTGTTCTTTTTGATGTAGGCATTGAAAGATTTCTCGGCCGGGAAGCTCATGTCTGTTATGATTCGTCTGTCACTAGAGTCCCTTTTTGGTCTGGTCATGAGTGGTGACGTGTGACACCACTCAATGAATGGTGGGTGACTGAATGGACCTATGAGGGCATCGAGTGAGGTCTCTTTGTTTATATACTCTTTGACGTGATCTGGAAATTCCAAAGAGCTGCTGTGATTCGGGGTGTCTAAATTGTTAGAGACCGGGCGCAAATAGCCTAGGGGGAAGCCGAATTGCAGGAAGTCAAAGAGTTGGAGGTGGTCATGAGAGCCTGAAAGCATGTTTTTCCATGCGTCTAGGTTGAGGGTGGTGGGGAGGGGGATCCTAGCGCCGAGGGCGTTAGGGAGTCCCGTGTCTCTGACCGTTGTATAAATGTCAGCTATTGTCTTTTGAGAGCACCTGGGGTCGATGGCGGGCCAATTTTTGATACGATCAGTTTGGAATGAATATGGGTCTATTTTCACAGAGTCGTCCAATATGTCCGTTTGACAGACTTGTCTGATGCGATCAAAGTTGACACTAGTACTCACTTGTTGTGGTTCGGTCGTAGATTGTGGTAGGGTGGCATGATGCTTGGGGGAGACCGGCGTGTCGGTGTCTGCTCGCTGAGGGACGTATAACGGGGGCCCGGCGGGATGATTCGTCTCATGCCGGCGGGGGTAGTATCCGTTGGGGCCGGGCTGATCGTGTTCTCGATGTGTAGTGACTAGTGGAGGCGTGTACACTGTCTTTTTGAAGAAGGAGTTGTTGTCGGGGTCCTGTTTTGGCGTGTGCGGAAGCACAGGGCCGCCATGTTGGATCCCGTGTGAGGTTGCACGAGAGGCCTTCGTGACGTCATTTCCAAGATGGCGGCGCCCGTTGTTTTGTATGGGGGCCGCCATGTTGGATTGTACGGGAGCGGTCACGTGAGCGTGTTCAAAATGGCGGATGGCCGAGTCGTAGCGGCCGGACTCGATGACTGCTGATTTTAATGAATTGTCACGATCTGTGGGATTTATATCATAGATGAGTGTCTTATTGACTGAGTCAGAGTGAATGCGGGGCCTGTCCTGTGTGTGATCCTGATGAACAGACCCGGCTATGCGTTTTTTGACGCCGTGTTGGACTGGGGCGCGGTGTCCTGTCCCGAGCGCCAGAAGCCATTGTTGTTGTTTTGGTGCCCCGGGTTGTGGGTTGTGAACTGAGAGCGTCCACCGTTGGCTTCCCGGTACTTTCTGTCACACTTCGCCAGACTGTGTGTACACAGCTTGTCGACTGTCGCCAGGCAGTATGAACAGTAATGTTGGAGGCCATTATGTGGTGAGCGTTGTTTACACCCCGCCTGACTGTTGTAGGGAGTGCACAGGATGGTGGGGCCGGAGGAGGCGGCCTGGGCTCCCGTATGCTGACGTCCCGACCCTCCCGAGTGAGCTGTATGGGCCTTGGGAGGGGCGAAGCTATACATGTTACGGGCCTGCTGGATCTTGTGCCAGTCTTGCCGGAAGAAATCTTCCCTCTCGATGCTATCGAACACATGCTGCGACCAGGTAAGGACCCCTTCCCACTGTCTTTCTCTAGCGTCCTTTGTCACATGTGTAAGGTGTTCCATCATGTGGGGGTAGTTCTCCCGGGGGTAGGCGTCTTTGCGCCTTATGAGGGTGCTCAGAGCCTCGATGTACTCCAGGGGGCCTAGTTTAGTACGCACATCTAGTTTTTGTTTCAGGGTGCTACATCCCGGGCGCTCAATATACATGTATGGCTTTGCAATGAGTGTTTTCTGGAAGGGGTTTGAAATGAAGAGGGCCTTACCATCGGTGTACTGTGGGTGGTATGCCTCTTTCATGAGCTCGCGCGCTATGTAGTTGTGTGCTCCCGGTGCGCGCTGGAGGTCTCGCTGAGTCGGGTAGTGGTGAGTGTCGTCCAGGAGGATAGGCCCGGGGTGGGCCTGGACTCCGGACAGGTAGTGGCGGTCGAAGTGGGTCGCCCTGACGCCGGGGCCCGTCTCATCCGCTGCCGGCCCGCCCGGTTGAAGTCGTCTCCTTGGGGTGCTGTGGGCTCTACTCTGTTCCCTGGAGAGGTTAGTCTCCAGGATCAGGTCGAGCTTGTCGTGGATGGTGTCCACCTTGGTCTTGATGGTCTCGACGTCTTGTTCCAAGACGGAGACCCTCATGGAGGTGTTGGACGAGTTGCCCTTGCTGGCTGAGGTAAGGTCGTGTACAACGGCCTTCTTGGTGGCAGGGGTCTTCTCGGCACCTGGTGGCTGAATGATAGGGAGGAGGAGAACTTCCTCGGGTGCCTTGGTCTTCTCTCTTAGGCTGTAGGGGTTGCGAGGGCCTTTTGTAGCGGCGGCGCGCTTGGTGGCCTTCCCCCTCTTGACCGCCGGCGGTTTGGCCTTTGTAGGGCCCATGGCGTCACCTTCTACGCAGGTAGTAGTACCCCGTCAAATCTCCAACGTATAACACAGGTTAAAAGTTCAGTGAACAGTGTCTTAAAATTGTGTATACTTAGTGTTGCAGATTGCAGACGTCTGTGGTGGATTCCACAGGTTGAAAGGGCCAAACTTGGAGAGCGTAGATTATTTGATGTGAAGGTGACGGCTGAAAGCCTAAGAGTGAGGGAGAGGACTGTGAGGGGGTTTGCAAGGGTGACCTGGGAGGTAGGACCAGGGAGGGAGAACCGAGAGGGGTGTCGGAATTGGACACCTATTGGTCAGCAATGACCTTTCATTTCCCCTTTCGGGTTAATGAAACCACAATTTCAAAGCTCATGTCGCATGTCACTATAGGCCTCATGTCACATGTCGATTTTAAGAAATGGCCATGTCGCCATGTCGAATTTAGCCATCCACCCCCATTATATAGGGACCTTTAGCAACCACGTAAGGACGCGTAAAAGCTCATTAAACGCAGACGTCTCCTATCCTTTCAGCACTGCTACGTCTGCGTTTTATCAGCTTTTACGTGGTTTGCTAAAGGTCCCTACTATCAAACCATATACGACTTAAAATACATTATGATAGCTCATGATGGTACATTGGTAGAATCCAAGGAACTAAGGCGACCAATAATATATACATTGTATATATGTATATATATATATATATATATATATATATATATATATATATATATATATATATATATATATATATATATATATACTGTACCTGGCTGCTGGGGCCTTCATTCTAGGCCATGACCTATCCCTTTTCCTATACCTGCAGACCAGACCTACCTGGCGATATTAGTCTTTTCTCTCTCGGAAAAACATACTGTCATACTTCTTTTCTTTTTTTTTCTATTTAACCGATTATAACATACAACAAGTGATACATTCAATTATATTTGCTAATCGGAGCTATCTGGGGCTTTTGGGTTGTAATTGAAATGGTGCATGGTGCATGATTATAGACTATCTATCCTCATTGATAAAATGAAAACATTTCGATGTGTGTGTGGGAGGGGTGTGATATCTATATCATTGCCGTACATTAATAATATGCACTACTCTTTCTTCCGTTTCAGTATTGGAAACGGGTGAAACGGGAATTCATGAATTTCTTATCATTACTCATTCCTTGGGAGATGCGGATCAAATTAATTGAAAGTAAGTTTTGTGTCATGAAGTTTATTTAAAGCTTAAAATTATTAACAATTGTAGGTGATAAAACTGCTTTTCATGTACAACAATGTAGAACCCATGCAGTCATTTTTGTGTAGTGTATTTGTTTTCTTCTAATCGATGGAAATATTTATGAAAATTCCCTTTGCTTGCCATGAAAATTGGCTTTCTCACGACCACCTGGAAATCTATTTTTGTCTAGAATATATCGATCTGAATGATAAATCACTTATAGCTTACTTGTGGTATTCAATTGTTGCGGTCCAAATTTTTTACACCCCCCCTCCGGTCAAGGGGTCCAAATTTGTTTGCCCCCCCCCCCCCGTTGATAAAAAATGATCACTCCCTAAGGCTGTCTCACTTCAGGGCTCTCGCTGTAGGGCCTACCCCAACACTCCCCTATTGTGTGTGTGGGGAGACAATAGACCCCTATAGGTTTATGTCCAAGTGTTTTATTTCATTGTTTCAGGCTACTTTGGGAGCGTGGTTGCTTCCTACTTTACTTTCCTCCGCTGGCTCTTCTGGGTCAACATCGTCATGACAGTTCTCAGCATGTGCTTCATAGTCATTCCAGAAGTAGGTCAAAGTTACACACAAAGATATTATATTATGTGCCTATAGTAGTATAGTGGTTAAATATATTCCCTGGTTATATTAAATAAATCTCAAATTATTTGAGCTCATATGTCCATGCATGCTTCTGCCAAAATGTCCATAATATTATTGGCGGTACCCTTATTGGCATGATTGGTAGTGTAACATAAGGTTGTTATTTTTATACCATCGTTTATTGGCCATACTATCATGCTGACAATGGAGCTGTTATGATTCTCATTCATTCACAAGATCTGAGTGTTGGGTCAGTAGCATTGTCATATATACTACAACCTGGCCAAAAAGCAGCCTTCAATATGTTATACATTTCATACAATGGACTGGAGAAGAAATAGACTGAACTCTCCTGCAGCTGCCATCTTGTATGACCGTAATTCGGAATTACGGTCATGGAGTACGCACTGTGAGCCTGGTACAGCAACTCTGCAGCATTCATGCTTCAATGTTCAAGGCGTGCTTGCTCAATTCCCGGCTCAATTCATTAACTGTAGGAAAACATAGTCGCCCAATGTGGGGCTCGAACCCACGACCCCGGGATTAAGAGTCCCGTGCTCTACCGACTGAGCTAACCGGGCTGGCTGAGGGTCATCCCAATACCAAAATTATGTATTAGCATTGCCCATATCCCTTTTTCTAGCGCCATGCCAGTGATTTAGCCCCAACCTCTTATACTGGATATATTTATAGTGATTAGTCCCATCAGCACATTTAATTGTGAGGTTCACAAATCATTTGTGCAACTCCATGAAAATAATGATAGCTTTGTGGGTATTTCAAATAGACTGGCCAAATAAAATTTCATTAAGCACAGACGTAGTAGTGCTGAAAGCATAGGATACGTCTAGGTTAAATGAACCACGTCGGGTTTGCTAAAGGTCCATACTGTCACTCCATTTGCATTACCCACAGTAGCTTTAAATTTGTGTAGGCAATACACCATTCATGCATACCCCGGGTAAGATGTAATTACGGTCATTATTTTTCTTGTAGGTTCTTTTTGGTACACCTTGGGGGTCCACCCCTGAGAAAAGTATCCCCCCGGACGAACTGGCCAAAGCTCTAAACTTTGACACGCTAATGGATTGGAGGGTAAGGCTACGCATTTGTTACTAATAATGATCAACTGTTGATAATCGGAATGATATCATTGTGGACAAAATAAAGAAGAAAGTAGATGTATTTGAAATAAATTCATATAATAAATTCAAATGGTTTCCTTACTTAGGAATTACGGAAATAACGAATTATTAATGTGTGAAAAATATATGTTTCCAGTAGAAGAAATTCATTTATAATTAGGCTTGCAGGACATCATATGCAGAGCCATTTTAATTTTATCAACTTTTACATTTAGTTAGGCTGTTCAAAGCTACATTATCACATGGCATTGTTATTATTTCCAGGGATATTTGGAACATTCCCTCCTATTTTATGGATATTATGCAAATACCACCATCATAGGCGGTGTCTATAGGCTACCACTGGCCTACTTACTTGTTGGACTCTCTGCATATGCTACATCGTTTCTCATTATACTCAGAAAGTAAGTTTGTTTTATTTTTTAGAAAGAAAAATGCTAAAAATCTTCAGCTTTATTCTCCCGACCATTCTTTTTGCATGACATTCAACAAGCAACTCATTTTTATTTGATGATTTGGTCAATATACCTCTGAGCAAATATGGAAAATCTGAAACTTTTACTCATCGTCTAACACATCAAAACTACCAAATATTATCTGAAATGAATTAGTGCCAGCGGACAGTTATCTTGACCTGTTGTTTTTTTTTGTTTTTTTTTGTGTGGTCTTTTTTTTTTTTGGGGGGGGGGTATTATAACCACTCATTTTCTCCTAGTAGGTAGCCCTAGGATGCAAGCCCCGTATAAACCACTCGGCTTGTGACCACCACTGTATTTTGATTTGCTCACTATAACTTGTAACTTGCTGTATTAGCACACCTATTTGTGACACAGAACTACCCGCTGGTGTTTGTGTGTTTATTATCCGTGCTGCTAAACTAGTGATTGAAAGTGTCTGATTGTACGTAATATTCAACTGAGTATTGACACTCATAATTGGTACTGAACTCTATCTTAAGTAACAAGACTGTATCACAGGTACAATATTACGAGTATTGAATCACTGATTGAATTGCTAAAATTGTCGTTAGGGGTTAGGGTTGACCGGGTAGCCACTTTGAGCACCCATTTATAGCTATATAAGCATTTGGTATTTCGCCTCTGAACAATACTGAGCAGCTTACTACCTGCTCTAGTTATAGTAATTAGCGACACTTGCCCAAGTCTATAAAGGACCTGCTGGACTGAAACCATTCTACTGAGATTGCGTGGACTATATTGACTGATTAATCATGGCTACGCATGTGGCACAGTACCTGTCTGGACTGAAAGGGGTGAGTTTCATAAGCTTGAACGCAAGAAGTGTACGTGGCAAATTACCTGAAATAAAATTGAATTTTTCAATGGCGGATTTTGTCTGTATATGTGAAAGCTGGTTGGACGAAATAGACGATGAGGTTGACACGTCTTGGTTTGGTAAAATAGCATTCAGACTAGACAGATACACAAGAAGAGGAGGGGGCGTCATCACATATATTGACAATAAATACAGTGGCTTCTGCAATGTGGTGTCTGACGCAAGCAGGATGGAGGATGACATAGAGGTCATCACAGTACATGTCACTAATCCTAACTATAAGAACCTATTCTTAGTAAACACCTACAAAGCACCACATATTAACACTGTAACGTATCTAGATAAGTTAACAGAAGTAATTGACTCACTAGACCGAGACAAAGGAGAATTGTGGATAATGGGTGATACAAACATTGACATGCGCATGCGAAATGAGCCGAATGCCAAACACCTAATTGACTTCTGTAGGGAAATCGGCGTAAAACATCAACATAATGACATCACCAGACCTAACACTGACAACCCCAACAGGGGCACGTGCATAGACCACATAATGACTGAATGCGATATAGTCGCCATTAGTGGATCACTGAACGAACTACTAAGTGATCACTACCCAGTGTTTGCAGTCCGAAAAAAACCCTTGAAACCTGACAAGAGCACACAGCACATTGAACTCAAAAAGGATGGACTCACAATCGCAGACTTGGAAACCGCGGATTACATCAACAAGTACTTCTCCACCATTGGGCAGGTACTATATGAAGAGCAAGCACAACTACAGCCGCTACGTAATCAGGGCCCGCTACATCCACATGTAAATGCTGACCCTCGTCATAATGATGCAGAAGACGGCCTGGTCTTGAATGACTTAATCAATGAGGATAGTGTACGACCTCTCATACTAGCAATAAACCCTGATAAATCGTCAGGGCTGGAATCCATCAACAGCAAAGTACTGAAGGACGCGCTCATTCTCCTAGTTGGTAAGCTGGTAGATATTTTCAGAAACTGCCTGCTTGAAGGGAAATTCCCAGAATCCTGGTCTACCGGGATCCTAGTACCCATTCCAAAGAAGGGAGATCTTCACGACATCAAAAACTGGAGGCCGATTACCCTGCTCCCTCTGCCAGGGAAACTACTTGAGAAAGTGATGCATGGCTATATAAGCAACTACCTTGAAGAAAATGACATACTGAGCCCAGCCCAATTCGGGTTCCGAAAGGGTAGAGGTACAGCCAATGCTGTGTTCACAGTACTAAAGGACTTGTTTGCAGCACGAGATGACAAGCTTATAACAGCTGCTTGCTTCGTCGACTATGGAAAGGCGTTCGATTGCGTAGATCACGTGACACTAATCAGGAAGATTGAGGCTCTGAACATGCCTAGGATAGTGAAAATATGGCTCACGGCCTATCTATCCAACAGGCGACACCGAACCAAGGCTAACGGCAAGCTATCCACATCAGCGAGAGTGGAATTTGGAGTGCCGCAAGGCTCCACCTTAGGACCCCTGCTCTTCGTGTTATTCATAAACGACTTGTGTGACTCACTGCATGTAGCCAAATCTGTGATGTATGCAGACGATGTAGTGGTATACGTAAGCCACGAGAACAGTGACACGGCCAAGCGACTACTGCAGGATGACTTAACTAGGCTGCATCAATGGTGCCTTGACAACCATATGACGGTCAACACCGAGAAGAGCATGACGATGCTTTTTGGAAGCAAACACCGCATAGAGCAATGTGGAGCCCTAGACATGAAGATGGGAAATGACACGCTACCAAATACTGATACCTACAACTACCTTGGAGTGGAGCTGGATGGCCCACTAACTGTTAACCCACACACGGGCAAAGTAAAGAAATCCGTAGGGAACAAAGTATTCAAGCTGGGAAGACTGAGTAAGAGGATCCCCAATGACTGTTTCTTAAATGTATACAAGAGCATGATTGCCCCTGTGATGGACTACTGCAGCTTCTATACCGGAAGTGCTTGTCAGACAGAACTGACAAAATTGCAAAGATTGCAGAACCGGGCACTGAGGATCTGCACGAAGAGCAGACTCAGGGAAGTTAGTGTAGATGCACTCCACACGACTACAGGAGTGTTGAAACTGGAGGACAAACGTAAAAAGCAACTGACGAAGATGATGTGGAAATCGGCCCTACAGGGAGAGGCCACCACCGGCGCGTTAGCCCGCACTAGAGGGGATAGAAAGTTGAAGTTCCGAATACGAAGACCAAAATCGGCATTCTTCCAGAAGAGTCCCTATTACCGGGGAGTTTCCTTATGGAATAAATTAGATCTAAGAGTGCAATTGCTTAAGTCGGAGGAAGACTTTGGCAGGGAGCTGAATGTGTTATATCCGGTCAACTACTAACCATGACAACCTGCTAATGAACTGAACACTGGTAATAATTAACTGCTAATACTAATGAAGCAACTGTGAATCGGTCCTAACGAAGGCGCGTAATGGCACAATGACGTAATGCGTCGTGTGTCATAATTGTCTGAATATTGAATGTAAATCGGCTAATAACTAACATTACTATGTGATTGATACTTATGATACTACATATATCATGCTGGATATGGAGAAGGCAGAAGAGGAGGACCATCTGAAGACTAAAACCTCTATTTTTACACCAAAGTATATTGGTGCGCATAAAATAGCATGATCATATATTCATAATCATTTAATCATAATCATACAATCATAACAGTATAGCATCTAAATTAGAATATGAATCTTCAATCCAACGACCTCATTGCATCAACGCACATGTAAAAGGATTTGTTCGGGCAGAAAGTGTCGAAAGACGCTACGTTCAATAAAAGATTCAATTCAATTCAATTCAAAACGCCATTGCTTCTGCCCATGTTCTGCACTGAACCTGCCTCACCACAGCCTTGAGTCATTTCATACCTTATTTACGATAAAGATAATGTTACTACATGTATCAGAAATGATAATGTCAAACAATAGGAAAATGGCTAATGAAAGCATGAGCAAAATTATTATTTTAACTGAAATCGCATCTTTAACACCCAGATACATTTAAAACACTTCTTGAATGAAATTATAAAATACTGTGGTATTTTGTGTTGTCAGAATGACGGCCAACTCTCGGCTGAACAAGCTGACGTCTAAGGACGAGCAGTACACCTTCATGTGGAAGACCTTCACTAGCTGGGACTTCATGATCGGCAATGCTGAGACGGCCAAGAACAAAGTGGCTGAGATTACCACTGTGTTACGTGTAAGTATAGAGAGTTTGTTATAGCCATTATTAAAGGGTTAATGTGATAGTCTTGACACTTTACAGATACGCTTCTGTCGTTAATAATATTTCAAATCCATTTATTTTGTTTGATATCCCTGGGTATTACCCCCCCCCCTTTCTATAGGATAAAGTAATGGGGACTAAAGCCAGTCTATACTGCAAATATAAAGACAAGGAATCGAATCCTTGTAGCAACACAGAGAAGAGAAACATACCTTGAGTCAAAAGGGATTCCAGGCTGCATATACCTTCCCCTATAGGGGAGTCACATAGCTCCCTGGCTCACCTATAAGGGAGTTACATAAGGACCAGAGCTCCCCTAGACTAGAGAGGGTAGTCATTCTGGAGGCAGCCTAGGCTTTTTTTTAAACTATATTTCTTTTCTCTGTAAAATGATGCAACATTACCATGTCATTACATTCTCCTCACCCCCACCCGCTCCCCTCTTCCATCTGAATTCAATCATATCTCTGTAATTACGTCAGCCTTCTTATCCTACTCTATACCTTTAATTTCTCAATATTTCTTCTATTGGACAGTGGTAGAGTATCCTGTCTTTAAATATTACTGCTGCTTTTCTTGCAGGAAACAATTGAAGAAGAAAAAGAAAGAACAAAGAAGAAAACAACGTAAGTGATCTGGGATCCGGGATTATGATTATTTGGTCTAATTCATCACTCTAAGACATGATATACATGAATGCATGCATACAGATGGTGATATAATACATATGTTTGTGCTTCATTCACATAGCAATAGTATGCGCTTTGGACAGTGCACGTATGAGTGCCTATGTCTGTATTTATTGAGCTATACGCTGGGCTTGTTAAAGGTCCTATAGGCACCTATGGAGCATGTTCAATAAATGTATTTTCTATTATTAATCGTAAAATATATCCTCTACGTATTATGGACCTTTAGCAACCACGTAAAAGCTCATTAAACGCAGATGTCGCAATGCTGAAAGTATAGGATACGTCTGCGTTAAATGAGCTTCGTCGGGTTTGCTAAAGGCCCCTATAGGTGTCACAGTACAAATTCGCCCCCAGAATATTCGTAAATAGTGCCAATGAAAAGCGTGGACTGTCCTATAACACTGTCGCAACACTGATGTGCTGACCACGTTTTTGATGTGCTGACCACATGGTGGACACTCCAAAAGGGAATGTAAGATTGCCATACTTCTAGTGAGTTTGTAACATTGAAATCTACACCATATATTCATAAGGGTGTAAGAAGGCTATATGCATTCACCTTTCACAGTGATTGCCATTAATTACTGAGAAAATGGGAGTTTGTGATTTCATGGTGATGTCCCGTAACACACTGTCACTGATGCCCGTAACACACAGGTAGTGTGTGCTAGTGATGTCCCGTAACACAAGGAGCTTCTCTGCCAGCGACATTGGGAAAAACTTTGGAATCCCTCTACTGGCAAAAGGTAGAAATAAGTTGCAGTGGGTATGAAGGCCAGTTTGTATCTTGATCATTGGCAACTAAGGGAGTGCTCAATATTTGTAAGAACAGGGGGGGGGTGAGATTTTGCGCGGAGCGTGCAATATTTTTTCACCCCCCCACCCCTAGAGAGGTTGAAATCTTTTACCCCTCCCCAGCAGGCCGAAAATCGCACACTTTATGTAGCAGAGTAAAGCGCGGCTTTTCCCCTCAAAACAGGTTGACATTTTTTGACGCCCCCAAGAGGGGTCTAAATTTCCCCCCCCCCCGGGTCAAGGGGTCCACATTTTTTACCCCACCCCAAATCCACCACCCCCCTGTTGTTAAAGAATGAGCACTCCCTAAACTAGCATGACTGTGTGGCTGGTCATGCTTCAGTGAACATGGTGACACCATGTATATTTCAGAGTTATGCAATTGGCTTGACCATTAGGAACCTACCCTTCATCTACTGCCTACAGTAGGGAGGGGTGGTAACCTGACTACTTCAACTTACATTATTAAAACAGGATTTTGTGCTGTGAAGTTGCATTAAACTGTATAACTTATAAAGAACCTCATCAGTTCAAAATTGTATCACTAATTTTACAACCCCAAATGCCTGCTCCCCCCCTCCCCCCAGACCAGCGTGGTCAGCACATCAAAAACGTGGTCAGCACATCAGTGTTCTGACAGTGTATAAGAAACTTCCTGACGGTGTACACGGGGACGATGCCACCAACCTGGAGTGGGCTATACAGATAGCCAAAGCTGTGATCATAAACGGGAGGATCCTGGAGGGACATGGACTCTTACATTAGTCTGCACCATATTCAAAAAAGGATATTTACAATTAGGGTGGTCACTCTGACATGCTATATCCCTCTGTTCATTAAACCTACAAATATTCTACTTACTAGGTTTTGACCCTCACTTCCAGAAATTAATTGGGAATTATTTATTAAATAGAACACGGCGTACAAAAGCGAATAATTGTATGTCACCTTATTTCCCTATCCATTGTGGGGTCCCACAAGGATCTGTACTAGGGCCATTATTATTTTTACTATATATAAACGATTTGCACACCTGCCTAGAATATATGTTTTGTCAGCATTATGCCGACGACACTGTCATATTTATCAAACATGCTGAGGGCATTGATATCACTGACAAAATAACAGCTGATCTGAATGCTACTTTGTTATGGTGTCAGGGCAACAAATTGTCACTAAATGCCAAAAAAATACAAGCAGGTTACTTTTGGTACAAAGGCAATCATCAAGAAATGCAAAAATACAGTCATTAATTTACAAGGGGAGCACATCCATGCTGCACCGGATTATAAATATCTAGGTTTTATTTTAGATAAGGAACTAACTTTCAAAGAACATATAAGTCAATTGAAAAGAAACACTGGTCATAAAGTTCTGATGCTGGGCAAAATTAGAGGGAAGCTAGATGAACAGGCAGCCTCTAAGGTACTAATAAATATGATATTGCCTGCCTGTGAGTATGGTGACTGCTTCTATAAAACTGCCCCTGATTACGGTCTGAATTCTTTGCAAACCACCTTTAATCGTGGAGTCAAGAGTGTTTGTCGTAAACTAGCTACAAAAAATGTAGACAAAATGCATAGTCACCTGAAATTGGGAAAATTGGCCGACAGGAGGGACATGCACATGAGAAAAAATGCCTTTGAGTTTGCTATGAAGGAGGAAAATATAGATAGGAGAGATATTAGAACCAGAAACCATGATGCCAAGTTGGTCATTATGGACAGAGTCTGGAGTAATGCCTACAGGAAAAGCTACAGGTATAGGCTTGCCAACACATGGAATAGTCTAGACAGCACTATAAGGGGAATTGATGACCTGTCTAAATTCCAAATTGCCAACAAGAAAGCTATACAAGGCAAAGGTTGATGCCCTTCCAAAAATTGGTGATGCCTAATTAGGACATGATATGATACACAAGTATAAAATTGCTAGGCTATTGTACACAGCTGCAGGTTGCTACACGACATCCCCCCCCCCTCACATAGAGAATAAACCTAATAAAAGGTATTATTGGTCATAATTATATCCACTTGTCTCGTCCACCCCCTTCCCTCAATTACCCTCCCACTAACTTGGAGATTTTCTCCCTCCCACCCCCAAATCTCACTCATCCCCCCCTCCCCAATCTATACTTCTCCTTCCCCGGCCCCTCCTTCTGCTCTCCTTGAAACCCCCTCCTACATCCCCCTCCACCCCCCTCATCCCCCCCCCCCTTTTTTATTATCTATCTCATTTTAAAAAACCCATCCCACCCCCAACAATATCCACCCAAAACCCCCTTGGTAATCCGGGCGGACTCGCGCCACTCCTAATTACCTCATATTATATTGCTACGTAAAATTATTGTATTTACTACTAAAGCCTCTAGGCTTGGTTTGTTTACACCCGCTCAATGTTTACGCATTGACAATAGGTGTAAACAAACAAATTCATTCTGTAACTTTACATAATTTAAGTCTCTAATTATATCACCGAATACCATCAAGGTGTACTGGGAAATACGTAATCCGGGCCCGCGGCCTCTGTATCTTACTCAGTATAAATAAAGGAATACTATACTATATAAAAGAACCCAACTTTTCTCCCGTCGGAAGGAGAAAAATAGGGTCAGAATTAGAAATGTTGTCGGCTATTTGTAACGTGACACCTACAAGGACCTTTAGCAACCACGTAAAAGCTCATAAAACGCAGACGTAGCAGTGGTGAAAGCATAGGATACGTCTGCATTAAATGCCGGGTTTGCTAAAAGTCCCTACTACCTCTTGCAGGAAGACGTTATTTTTTCTTCGTGTGGTGGCCAACGTGCTGGTTCTGATCGTGCTGGCGTCGAGTACCTACGCCATCAACCTGGTGGTGATACGGTCACAGGAGGTGGAGAAACGCCTTGAGAGGGGGGAAGAGGTGGGCTGGTGGGACCAGAACGAGGTGAGCTCACCTTTTATACTCTATAAGACATCTATGACACACTAACATGTACATCCTCATGTACACTAGCCTACCACAGCACAGACATCCAGCTATTTACCATTCACTTAACAGTAAACTCTCAATTATGCTTAATGAAATCATATTTATGCATATCAATGCAAAGCTATGGTTTCCCACTACACAATGTGTGGGATCCACAAGGATCTGTACATTTTCACTAATGGTTTTATCTGAGGGAGTAAGTAGGTACTAGGAAGTTTCTGCTACCTGTGCAGGTCCTCATTTTGGCACTAGTAGTTGATGATAGCTGCCCAGAAACTGCCCTGTACTAAAATAGATTTCTGGCAGAGGCTATTTGTGCAGTCATGTCAGAACTGATTGCATTGTAATGCTAGTATATAGGCCTGTATTTGAAGAGTTTGGATGCAAAATGACGTAAGCGCCATGTAAAGAATGGGTACAAAAATCTGAAAAGAATATAGATTAGGGATAGTGAAATATAATTCTCAAACCATTTTTCCAAGATTTATTATTTTTCATCTCATCAGGACTTCCTTAGTATAAACTCTGTTACCAAAGTACAATAATTGACCTCAGGGTGTCTTTACAAAGAGCACTAAATTCTGGGATGGAGATATTTCGTTTTGCATCCAAACTCATTTACATTCATCCCACATATTAAATGGACTACCAGACTTTAGCAAAATATTTCCTAAAAGACATGCAATCATCCTCAAGATATAGGAGCATAAAAGTGTAGGAACACACATCTAAATACCATATGTTTACTACCTCCTGTCTGAATAAAACATAGATTGGAAAATAATTGGCCAGGAGATTTACACTTATGTTGTTAATTTGGAGTAGTACATTCCCTATGTAAGTCACCCTCCACTGCACCTGGATCCCCACAATGTTAGACTGTAGCAGGGGAGGGCTATTTCTGGCCCAATACACTGCTGAGTCACACATGCTTAGACAGGAGCATCTTGTCCTTCCAAAACACCTTACTTTTTGCGGGGAAAAATCCATTTAACCATGTTCTAATGGTTCTAGAGTTACAATTCTTCCAGAATTCTCTTAGTTAAGATGCCGCCTATGTATGCTGCACAAAAAAACCTTTTCTGTACTATAGATAAAAAGGGCCTGAATCTCATGCCCAGTATTGTCCCCTCCTCACACTGAAAACTCTATGGGAGAAAAAGTCATCAAGGGTGGTGAGTCATCACCATGATCACTTCTTCTTATTTTTTCTTTTTTTTCACCTAGTTAGAGATTTTGACCCAATAAGAGATTATGCAGTGCTACTCAGAATGATGACCCAGGTCATCAATGTGATGACTAAGTCATCATCTATGATTTATTTCTTGTAACTTATTTTTCTGTACAGCCAGGTGTTCATCCTAATAATTTTATGATTACCCCCTGCCCCTGTCATCATACCTTAAGTAAGAGCACTTCTACCAGCATAGCAAGTCCAATAAGGCATAGATCTATATGTATAGTAACCAACAGCCTATCCCAACATTAGTAAATGTGGTCTCAGGCACAAAAAAGGTGTCCATGTATACAAACATGTGTGCTTTTGAGAATTTTGCTCAGAACTTGATCGTAAAGTATTTGAGTTTCCAACATGAAAATATTCTTCATATATTTCACTTCATAAGTTTCTATTATCAGAGTTCATATAGATAAAAATCAGTGAATGGCCTAGAGTAGGTACTGCATATTTCATTATTGCCTAGTGGGGCCCTCTAGTGGCAGATATTGTAATCAAGATGATGACTTTCGTTCATCACCGTGATGACCTTACCTCATCAACTGGCCTTGATTACCCTAACTCATCAGTAGTGATGAGTTTCAAATATGCCTAAGTTTTCATTGCATGTCCAGTATATCCACCTCCATGCTCAAGCCCAGTATCGGCCCAGTATCTCCTCCTTCCCCATGTCCTGCATCTACTGTACCCTTTCCTCATGCCCAGTATCTCCCCCTTACTCATATACCCAGGACCCCTGCCCTCTCTGCCTATTCCAACGTCACTGATTTAGTTGCATGTTTTGCCTGCAGGTGTCCTTCGTGATGTCTCTGATCACGGCGCTGTTCCCGACCCTGTTTGACGTGATAGGACTCATGGAGAAGTATCACCCACGCATGAATCTGCGTCTACAGCTGGGCAGGTCAACTGACTCATAATACAATGTATTCTGTTCTATAGGTGTTTTCAGTTTCTTCCTATACTCATATGTACTTGTGTACTCTAGGGGCATATAGTACAGACTATACTCAGCGGGCATGGTGATGGTTACTTTCCCCTTAATTATATTTCTCATGCTCTAAAACAAGCACTATCAGATTCAGAAAGAATAGAAGCATCCTGCAATTCAAATGAATGTATACATTAATTACCTTGTGCGAGTAAAAACAGGTTATTGATTATAAAAATGATCTGGGTTCCTCCGCTTTTCTTCTTTGTAGAATACTGGTGCTTTATTTGATGAACCTCTACACGTTGATGTTTGCTTTGTATTGGAAGATAGTTGATAAGGTTGGTTCTAATGTGTTACCTACGAAGTAGATTACCGAATTAACATTGCACGTGTAATATTAAATATGCATGATGCATACCCATATAGTTTTAATGGCGAAATGACCTTGCACCACCGTATCTATCCTTTAGAGCCAAGTGATGTGAAACACTATACCCTTTGTCATAATGATGCATTCATGCATCATGGCGAACATACAGAACAACAGATGAATTGATACACTCCCATCATTACACTGCATCATAATGTCAGATGAAGCCTTTGGGCATCATGCCATTCCTTCAGATTTAAAACAATAACGTTTCTTTTTCTTATATGTATCAGTTAATCCTCATGGCAACCATGAGAAGATGAAATGTAAAGATTACATAAATATTCTCAGTGCTTAGAAGTCATAATTGCACTACACTGACCCACAATGTCCCCATGTCGTATGAACAGGCTGAAGCTGCCAACGTGCCCTCTAACTGTACTACACTAACCCACAATGTCCCCATGTCGTATGAACAGGCTGAAGCTGCCAACGTGCCCTCTATAACTGTACTACACTAACCCACAATGTCCCCATGTCGTATGAACAGGCTGAAGCTGCCAACGTGCCCTCTAACTGTACTACACTAACCCACAATGCCCCCATGTCGTATGAACAGGCTGAAGCTGCCAACGTGCCCTCTAACTGCACCATGTCAGGGGGGACTACCGTGACCCCGCCCCTTGTCCTCACCACCCAGCTGGACGGCATGTTTAACATGACCAACTGTACAGGGACCGCGGGGGGCGAAAAGGTGTGTTGGGAAACCATGTTAGGACAGGTAAGCACCTTTGAATTATTACAGAACTAACCCTCTAGTTATAAGGGCAGCATGATGGTTTGATATACTGCGCCCTGGCGCATGAATGTTGCCATGATGAGTAACTTGGCAGGGCTGCATTTATGTATCATGCCGACCCAATGGGGATGGGATGACCATCATGCCAAAGCTTCGGCATGATGCACCACTGCAGCACCAGTGAGTTACTTGCAAGTACTGCATTGGTGCATCATAACGACATGTGACTATCAACCTAATTGAGACATTAGCAAGAGTGCACGTTTTCCCGGTCTGATCGGGCTGGACGCGGCGTCTCCCAAGTTGGGGATACAGATAACGGTGCTGCCACCTCGTGGATCAATAATAATCTCAGTTCCCAAACAACATGCTTCCATCTCGTGTACCTGGGAACAAATTGGGATTGGACCCTCCTTTCGCATGTTGTTCAGACATGCATACAACGGCATTTGCAAATGCCAGAACTCTAACAAAAAAAGATTTGTACAAGATGGAACAGTCTAAGCTACAACTAGAATGATGGCTTTTAGTTGTATATGTGATGTTGTGACGGGGTCAGGAAATGTGGCAGGGTCAGGGGATGAGAGAATCAAAATCTTGGTGGTCTCCAGAATTGATCATGTCCTGTACACTTCTCATGCATCATAGAGATCCTGGTATCCAAATCTGCATTATACACTGTTGTATGCAATAGTTGTATTTTGTACTTGTAAAACATGTAATTGTATTTCATAGCCTATGGGCCTTTTTGAACTACAACTGAGTCTGGAATGCAATTCAAATTGAATTGCCTTGAATAGGACCTACCTATATATGCATAACATTACACACTAGTATGTACATTTTCCACTTATAACAAATATCTTTTTTGCTGTTTACAGGAGATTTCTAAGCTCGTCTTCTTTGATCTCATCGTGACTGTGGCCACCATTGTCTTCATAGACTTTGTGAGAGGTCTTGGTGTTCGTTATCTCAACAGGTATTGGTGTTGGGACCTGGAGCAACAGTTTGTAAGTTCAACCAGAGACATCTCTATGTTATAACCAGAAATTGACCATATATACACTCAATATCTTGGAACCCCCATCAGACCCCACTGGGTACTTCAGATAGTTGAGAAAAC
Source organism: Harmothoe impar (assembly GCA_947462335.1). Classification (NCBI taxonomy): domain Eukaryota; kingdom Metazoa; phylum Annelida; class Polychaeta; order Phyllodocida; family Polynoidae; genus Harmothoe; species Harmothoe impar. Next base: position 46,421,271 of record OX381713.1, read on the forward strand.
CAGAATATAATTCCAATGTAAGCTAGAGTCAAATATATGAAGCTGAAACTTAATAAATCTCACTGTACATGGAGGATATAAACATAGCTTTCAACTCATATGCAGTTGGTCCAGATCCATTGAATGGGATGAATGTAAAAGGTAAGATAAACCCGCCAAGTTTAATGAGATAAAATGGTTGTCAGTCCTTTAATCTGATATTCTTGATATAAGTTTGGATTTGTCCTCATATACACATAAATGTCCATAAAGTGTTTAATCTTATCTTCATATTGCATCTACTTTGATAGAGAACAAATTCTAGGATCACATTTAATTCATTTTTTGTTCACATTTTTTTCTAGACCAAATGGGTCCATCCCACAATTCCATCAGAATAGACAAGTTCCCTCCCACATATATATGTGTACTTACACTGTCCCTTTGTAAACCAATACCACTCCCTCATTAAATTGCCATCTACACCCCACCACATCCCAAGATGCCCCCCTCACACCAGGGGGTATGAGCAGCTCCATTGCATAGAAGGACCAGATACCACCTGCTGGGACATTTACTGACCATGTCTAATCGAAAATAAGCTGGACCTGGGGTAAGCCCCCAGATTTCTCTCTCCCCTATGGAGACTCATTGGTTCAACATTACCCCCCCCCCTCCCACACACACACACCCTCCCAAAAGTGTATTGTTCTAGGGTAATCCATGAAACCCTCCTTCTACTTAGATAATCATATATTCAAGTGGCATTTATAATCACCGAGCATATCCCAGTCACAAGTTTAGTACTGTTCTAGTCTACTATGTGCTTAAGTGTGAGTGGTGAGAATGCCCCCTTAACCCCAGAAATTAGCTTCCTAATGTTTTCTATCACATATCAGTTATGTAGCCTTTTCAGGAAGGAGAAGCTATACGCTTCCCTTCGTAGTCTCTTCCCAAATGTGAACACGAGGCAACCATTATAGGATCCCTTCCCGGATCTAACAACTAGTCATTGTGGATCTCTGATTTCAAAATAAAAAAAACGATTAATATAAGCTTGGTAGAGTGTAGCTCAAGATAGTTATTTGGCCTGTCTAGAGTAGAGATGCAACCACAAGAGTCTCAGACTGACTTCAGACCAATATACCCTCCGTGTCTATAGATAAAGAGCAATGTTACTGGGTTTCCCTTTCCAGCCAGAATATGGAGAATTTAAGATTGCAGAGAACCTTCTACATGCTATTTACAACCAAGCCACTGTCTGGTAGGTTATGGCACAACATAATGTATATCTAGCATTTGGAACCCATCAGAAATTGGGTATATATAATACATGTAATAACTGTGCACAGTATATATTAGTTTAGTAGAGTTTTGCCTAAATCGAATTGACCTATATTAACTTAAAATTTAAAATAATTCTGAGAAACAAATCCAACACAATAGCCATCCTGCCTACATAACTCCATATCATCTTTCATCAAAAGTCAAATAATTGTATAAATAATTGTGTTACTGATTTTCTCCTCAGGTTGGGTGTTTTCTTTGCCCCTTTGTTGCCTGCTGTTAACATGCTAAAGCTATTGGTGATGTTATACACGAGGTCGTGGGCTGTCATTGTCTGTAATATACCCCATGAGAGAGTGTTCAAGGCTTCAGGGTAAGACGGAAATGTGTAGCTATTAGTGGTTGGAATTACATCTTCCTCAGAGACTTTTGATATTGAGCAGAAAGTAATTTGATATGTTTTGCCCCTTTTCTAGCCAGACTATGAATATATCATTGCATTGATTTATCCACGACGGTGGAGTCTATCCGGTACCACTCGTGGAGAAACCTGTCATTCACACAGATCATCGTGAACCTCTGTTTATTTATTACACGTGGAAATAGTCTAAAATGGAATCATATAACCTATGATAAAGTTGATTTGCATGACGTCATAGGCACATCATATTCAATGGTGGCGTAGAATATAGCCATTCCAATACCTATGATAAAAGCATATGAACTCTCATATTCACCATGTAATAAAATATTGCATCCATGTATGAACAAAATATATATTCTAGGTCCAACAACTTTTACTTCGGCACTCTCTTACTGATGTTGTTCCTAGTCACCCTGCCAGTTGCCTTTCTCCTGGTGAGCCTTACGCCTTCGGGCGACTGTGGTCCATTCAAGTAAGCCTGACTTTTATTAAAACAATCTAATACATGGCTAGAGATAACTGAAAAGATTTAAAGATAACAAAAAAGAAACTTCATAGTGATGTTATAATTATTATAACATCACTATGAAAGTTCGATAATCCCAGATTTCTAACGATAAGGTACATGATTATATGAGTTACATTGACACCACATAATAGTAGTGCATGGAGAGCATTGTTAACCGGTTCCATTAAAAGAACACAAATTTTGGAGTATCTCTTCAACAACTTGTACTATGACTAACATGATATTACATGGCAGATTATTTTGTATTTTTTCAGAGGATATGAAAAGTCCTACCACGTGTTAACGAAGACAATAGAGACAGAATTCCCAGATTGGGTTAACAAAGTACTAGATTATATCGCCTCTCCAGGAACCATCATGCCACTTATCCTGCTTTTGTTGTGAGTTTTGCATCAGGATTATAATTGAGATGTATTTGAAGGGATTTGTTATGAATTACGATGGCCTGACAAACTAGTGTTAACATAAAATCACAAGCTCCAAAATGTCCAAACGATAATGAGTACGACCAATTTATATCTTTTAAATTGTGAAATATAAAAATGTTGCAATAATGTACATTGCTATTAGATGGCCAACTACACCGACGGCTGGCACTAAAAAGATCTCACCTAGGCCAAAAAAAGAAGAAGGTGTGTTTCAGGTTACCCGACCCTACCTAGCAAAATAGGGCCGACCCTAGAAATTTTTATGCAATTTTGAAAAAATATTTTAATTTGGGGTCATTTTGGGGCTATTTAAGGGTCGATCTGATAGTTCACGAGTCAAGGCGGTCGTCGTCGAGTCAGCATTGTAGTTCGTGAGTCGATTTCTGGGTACATTTCAGGCTTGAGTAAAAAAAAAAAATTAAAGAAAAAAAAATCCGACCTACCTACCCTAGATTTTCAGACCATGTAACCTGAAACATACCTCTCTTTTTTTTGGCCCTACAACATATGATTTTTATGTTCTCTTTACAGAATGGCTATATATTATCTATCATCGTTAAATGGTTCACTAAAAGAATCAAATGACGATCTACGGAATCAACTTCATGTTGTAAGTCCTATGTTGATTATAAGTGATAACATTATAAATGACCTAAATAACCCATAAGTGATAACATTATAAATGACCTAAATGACCTAACTAAATATATAGTTATAGGTTATAATTATATTTTTTTACATTAATTTATTAAGGCTATCTTGAATATATTCAACATACACTAAATTGAACATAACATCATTTGTTCCTGATTAATTTATCTTACCTGGAGGCTAATTCACAAAGTGTGAACAGTTGGTATGAATATTGTAGTATTTAGGCAAACGATGCATTTTCTTCTGAACATGGAATGGGCTACTAAAAGAAATTTAGTCAGAAAGGTATTCTATAAACGAGGAACCACAAACAATTTAGGATTTTACCAAATTGGAAACCATTTTCTTGGACTTTTCCCCATATTCAAACATTTATGAACATGCTTTTTACATGCTATATTACTTTGTGAATCTAAAGTACATTGCATTGAACATGGATTCTAAACATGGATATTACAAGCCATTACAACTCAAATTACAATGTCCTTAAAATCATTGCATGTACTTTATTTTGGTGAATCAGACTCTATGAAATTATGCTTCTGACTGATCTCAGTAATCTCAAATAAAATATCTCAAATAATCCTTGTATCCTGACGTCGTTTCCATCCAATGTACTGTAATCGTCCAGGAGCGTACAGAAGAAAGGGAGAAGGCGTACAAGATGGGAGGAGGTGTGTATCATGCTCTAGAAATACTGATAGCAATAATTATTCTGATCATTTTTGTTCAATATGAGGTTGTAATATATATTCGATTACAATTAAAACTTAGAAGCCTATATGATGTTACATTATGTCAATCATTAAATAACTGTCAATTTACATACATATTATATACCCAAATTTGTACCTAGGCTAGCATAATGATATATTATGTCTAGTTTAATGGTTAAATTACTTTTTTTTCTTCCATTAATTCATACATGTACAAAGGGGAGTGGGTCTTTTTCATTCATTTTATCTTTAATTGGTGGGGCAGGGGAGGGAGCAAATACCCATTATTAGATAACCACCACACCCTAGTCATAATATCATCCCCCCCCCCTTATAATTGCATCTATTTCCTTCTTCCAAAGCCCGTGCTGAAGGAAACGATGGTCCTGGTGATCGTCAAGAGCCTCCCCCTATGGACAGCAAACCGAAACCTCCTGCTGACAAAGACGTGCCTAAGGCTAAGGGGGAGAGGGACAAGGAGAAGGAAGGTGGGGAGGAGCAACCCACTGGTGAAGACGAGGCGCCCCCACCGGGTAATAGAGGAACCAGAGTCATGCGGATACCTGGCATGTCCCTGGACCAGGCTAGTGAGTATACATGTTCCAAATTCTAAATAAGTGTTATCATAGACGTTAATACAGTGTGGTTTTCTTTTCTGGGAGGACTATAGTTTCACCACTAACCAGTGCTTCTATCAAAGGATGACTCCATTAATTAAGAGCAAAACTTTATATTTGGGCCTACTGTTTTGGCCCAATAATAAAGATAGCAGAATTGTGATATCATAAAAACGCAAAAATGAGTGTATTTCATGATACTGCTAGTGTTTCAGCTCTCCTTAACATGGAATAATGATAGCAGGTGTCATTTTGATGATAGGTCATGAAACACTCAATATTTTAGCAATTTCGTCAGTTGTTAGCGGTTCCAAAAGTTGGTTACAGGCCTTCTTTTGAATATTGATATGATTAAGAAGTATAGCAAAAACTGCCCTTATGAAAATATTCTCAGGGGCGACAAAAATCAGCTATTTTGATATTTTTTAAACAGTTTCTAAAATTGTAAATTATTTATTCTGCAGACCTCCTTAAGTCTAAGTACCCCGGTCTGAGGGTAATGAGTAGAGACGATGCTGTCAGACTCAACATCATCCCACCACCCCCTCCTCCCCCACCGGAACCGGAAAGTGACGACCCGGAAGCGGAAGTCAAAGTGGACATAGAACCGGTGGTGGATTCGGATACCACCCCAATAGACACGTCCCGTGAGTCGGACCACCACCCCGAGGACATACCCCTTCAGGTTAAGATTTTATTATTTGTTTTGAAGATTTGTAAAATTTGCAAAATACCATATGCATGTTACTGGCAACGGGTATTTTGATGGCATATTGACCGAATAAGTTCCTATGAAACTTCAGTGATCTAAGAGCATTATTCTAATAATGTCATGTAACTGTAAGGATGGGTTGGCATGGTATAACTAGTATCCTGATGTTAACATAAACAACCCCTAACATAAACACCTGTTTATGTTAGGGCTATATTACAATGAGCTGGTGGATTCAATTTCTCGAGAATAGACCAGATAATCCTGTAGTGGAGCCCCAACTTTACATGTACCTTATTTCCATTAACCAAAGTTCACGTTGTGATTTAGTTATTAGATTATAGGCCTGCCTATAATCTACCCAGACACTTAAATGACGTCTACTAGTCAGCTTTCAATTTATATTGATCTTGGGTGCTAATGTAAGTATACGGTTGTGATAAGATATCTCTACGTTATGTCTCAGATTAAACAAGGAGAGGTACCCAAGGACAGTGCGGCCCCAGCCTCTGACCTCATGAGCTCACACATGTCACAGTCTCGTCCCGTTCGCGCGAGATCTGGACCCGGAAGTAGCCCACCTGTAGCAATAGTGCAGGGCAAGCCCAGCGTCCAAAGCAATCGTTTCCGGTAGGCTATAATTGACATTGAATAAACATCAGTAAACGCTTCATAGTTCCCCTCTATGGAATATTTAATAAGCTTTTAATTTCCGATTATTGATTTAATAGCTGATACCAGCTACCGGTAGATAAGGTATCTCGTTTTCTCGATAGTATATCGTTCAGACATGGATCGATGCATAATATTGACTAGTGCGTTACAAATGCATCAACATATTTTTTAATACCGTCGACTTTTGTTTGCAATCTTTCAGGTTTGGCGACACTGCACAGGATCCCACGTTGGACGACGCGGTCTTATTTTAGATTATATAGAGGACAAATCTAATAAGCTTTCCAGATGATGAATAACACACCGTCTATTATGTATATACATCATATTCTTTTAAGGATTGGTTTACCACAGTTATTGAACGATACCTTGGTGCATTATTACCAGGGTGATCTCCCCTGACATTTGGATATACTCACTTCCCTCTGTCTGATACTGAAGATCTGTATAGTTGGGTACTAGTATATAAAGCATTTACCGGCTCCTTGCATGAAGCTAGCATTCTGACCAAAAACGTTCTTTAATGTTTCTATTCATAGTTTAATCATTGACAACTCAAATTCTATGAGGAGTAAAGTCTGAAGAACTATATTTACATGACCAGCTTGTCACCGATGGTATATTTAACCCGTTAAGGACGACGCAATGCCCCAAGGCAGAACCATGTATTGAATACAGCACTGGTAATTTTCTTATCGGTACTACATTCATGTATCATGCCAACAAAGGTCATAGTGGATTAGATGTCTAAACTGCATTTAAAGGGTCAAAAGTCCTTATGATATAGATAGATACTATATCGAACTGTTCCGACATCTTGGACGTAATACAATGGTTGACTACAAAAATGTACTTGCTTCACATGTAGATTTCGGCTGATATGTTAGCAATGCATTTATGTATAGTATGCACACAGCAAGTGGTATTTTACATAAATTGCCACTGACAAATAGTCGTGCGACATGACATACATTTACTCTTCTACAACTCACCCACACATGTACATTGCAGATAAATAAACTGGTCACCAGGAAAAATTATGGCATCTTCTTTTGTTTCCTTTGTGAAATGTGTCATAACATTATTACATGTTTTTCTATAAACGATGATGCTGTCCAAGTAATGGGTCAACACCTGTACCACATGCCTGACTGCAGCGCCACCAGTGGCAGCCTATCATGGACCAAAATGACACCAGATCTAGACTTTGGCTATGACCTAACTAATTCAGTTTATTGAAATTCATAATGGGTCAAAAAAGAAAAGTTTCCCCAAAAATATTGAAGTTTTGGTATGTTGTAAAATCGATTTCCTACCTGAGCTCTAAAACTAGTAAACAGTTTCTTAAGTTTACCATAGGTTCCAAACTGTACATACCTATTGTAAATGCAAATGGATCTCTTCAGCTATTATTTAGGTCAAGTGCAGCGGTCAAAATGATTTTATATGCTCATGGCATAATATGTGAGAAACAAAAAATAAGATCCAAAAAATATATTAGAGGATGTGTGCCACTCATTGGATTTGCAAGTCTCTATCCAGCCAGCAGTCCCCATGTTGTAGCAAACTGGTGCCTGCATATGCTTGCTAGCTGTTCCATTTAGTGGTGACTCCCCTTTCTACTCCCTACCTGGACTCCAACCTAAGGTTTACTGTCAACCAGATGGTAGAATACTTGTGCTGTAGGTTTACATTGGACCTAATATTAAGAGATGCAGCATCCTATCCCTAGGGGGCCCAGTGGCGCAGTGAAACCCCAATCAGTGAAAGCATCAGTGAAAGATAATGTTATTATTCAGCTGGGGCCATTTTAACACGAACAGCTTCCCTTTGACACATCTATATTATAGCAGCACCTAAAGAAAATAAACTAATTTTGGAATATTGATGCTGGATCATCCTTTACGAGTACAAAAGAAACACATTGGTGCGCTTTTTCAGTTTTTTTTCTTCAATATTTATTTCTACACTGCCATACCTATCATGATCAGCATTATCATAAGATGCATTCTAATTCAAGGTCAACATTCTTTACCATGAAGGGCAACAGTATACTATTCCAAAACCGGCTTGCTACTTGACTGATATCCCATCAGTATACAAGGTTCTGTAATCGAAACCTCCTATTATTGACACGCTGGTGAGTACAATGTCTGTGAATTTGATATGATAGATGGGCCATGGTTACAAAGTCGTTTTCAGACATCCCAAAAACAAGTACAACTGTTCTTACAATAGAACAACCTAGACACATGATAGGAAGTATACTGGGATGCGAGCCAAGGAGTATAGGCTTGCATGGTGGGTAGAGAAGGGGGTTCTCATAAGTACCACATAGGACGTCAAAATGATATGTGAGCCTTCAAAATTAATGATTCTACTCACACACACAATCTCTAAAAGTCAATGTCTATCCAAATACCTATAGGAGGCTTCAGCATTTCCTGAAGCTAATATGCTGAAGCCTGATGCTGGGGGTAATAAAATGCCTGTAGAGAGACCAACCCAATCCCGTAACGTGTCCCCGTTATTGCATGTGGAATGCAATGCCCTGTAATAGACGACTGATGAGAAGTAGGTAGACAAAACCCCGCGCCATTGACATACATGTACGTCATACTTCAGGGTGCACTAAGGTCCTTTTCCCAGTACAAAATGTACATGACTGTAACTAATATAAATGTACCTTTGTGTCATATACGTCCCAGCAACGTCAAAGATCACACTCATTATTGATGTATTGATTGGAAATGACAACTGAATATCACTAAAAGGAGGTTAAGATATAGGAAAACAAACTGTATAGGAAAAAAAGATACAAATATGGGTCTTGGAGCTTGATAAAGAGGCTATACATGCTACGGAGCTTGTACAGTGTCCACTCTTATTGCTTGTTATAAACCACAATCTTCCCAGCCAACACACCCTATTGGGCCCTAGGTGGGCCCCAGATGGGCTGCCTTATGGGGCCCATATGGGCTGCCCATCTGTCGCCCGCCTCGTTTTGACCGGGGCTATCAGGTGGGGCCCAGTAGGGCTTGCCCAGGGTTGAAGTGGGCTGGCCCTGTTCAGATCTAAGTGGGGCCCAGGTGGGCTCCTTTAGTTGGGTAACACGTACTTGGGGGGTGCATGGGGGCTGGGGGACAGACACAACTCTTTTTTCAGCTATAAGCTTAGTTGTTATGTAGTTGATGACCATATGTTAACCCCATCCATGCGGTAAGCCAATATATTGCACAAAATTGCATTGAGTTACAAAACCCAGTGGTGAAAGGGTTAAGAGTAGTTACCAACAAGTATTCCAGTGGGTCAATTAATGTATCTGCATTTAATGTCTTTTCTTCCCTTTATCTAAGGAGGGGAAGCAAAATGCATCTTTTGACTAACTACAACTCTGATCACATTGGGTGACACAGTCAGAGTTCCTGTAAGTCTGATAGTGATACCTGAGGGAGCCCTGGGATTATGTACTATGATCATATCCCGGGGAAAGGTGTCAGTACCAGAATGCTCCTTGTTTCTCTATTCATACGCAAACTTGTGTAGACAATTTCATATAACATGAACGTACTGTGAAAACTGTTTCATTTCAATGGTTTTAAAGGAATTGTGAATTTATGGCTCATTGTTATAAGGATATCAAATCCCATGTACTCTCTATGATGACATCTAGTGGTAAGCTCAGGAACAATACTTGCCCACTTAGCCCAGGGCTAGCCCAGGTGAACCCCACTCTTTTGGGGAAAGGTCTTTGAAAAGTGATCATGAAAGTTGTGTTGGTAGAATTAGCCCAGGAAGTGAAGTTGGTTGGCTGGCCCACATGGGGCCCACCTGGCAGCCCACACCAAGCCCATGGAAAACCCATGTATACCTCAGCCCACTTAGCCCAGCTCTAGCCCAGGTGAAACCCAGATATATAGACAATTTAGCATAAGAAAGATAATTTGAACTTGCATTTTCCAGAAAAAAGGGACAAGTGAGGATAAATTAAAGTAGCTGCAATGCAAGAAGTCCATCAAAAAATAAGTTCAGTACATGGGCTTAGCCCACCTGGGCCTTATCTGGCTGACCATGCTGAGCCCATGGGAGACCCAGGGACACCTTTGCCAAGTTTGCCCATTTCCAACCCAGATGAAACCCACATTTACAAAAACACATCTAATGTCAATCTAAAATGTAGATTAATTGAATATTTTCAGAAATGAGTATGAATTGAAGGATTTGCAGTGCGAACATGACATGTTGATATTCTGGGCTGAGCCCACATGGGCCCCATCTGGAAGCCCAGACAATTACTAGTAAATACCCAGATATGGGCTAGCCCATGGTGCCCAGAGACACGCCCATATGGGGCCATTTGGGTGTGTTGGTTGGGTTTGTTTGGCAGATGGTCATGTAGTGGAGAAAAGTGCAAGTGTTCCTATACAGATTAGATTCCAACATGATAAGGCGTGCACCAGTACCAGGATATCATACCAATGGGTTCATCTGCATTTGATAATAGATATTGACTAACAGATAAGATAATATTATCTTACAAGGTCTTGCATTGTTGGTGTAACATTGTATTGATCTTAAATGACGATCATAATACTGACATTATCTTAAATACAGATATAAACTGGGGCACTTTGTAGACGTCCATCAGATAGAGCTGGGCCCCAGAAGATCCTGAGTGCAACGTAAAGTTGTAGCAGGAATTATACTCTTAATTCTGCCCAGCATCTCTGCCGGTACCACTTCTAAACGACCCTAACAAAGAATATAGGAAATATCACCACTGGAGGCATTGGGTTCAGTAGGGATCGTTAGCTTTCGAACACAGTGGCGAGTGTGTGAGGGATTCTGAGATCGCCAAAGGATTGTGGAGGTAATCAGGTATCAGCACGAAAATGCTGAAGGTAGGCACCCTCTGCCTATACCTGGCACTGGTAGGTGGGCTGGTAGAGGGGCGTGTGTATGACACTGATGCCCTGTCCCTCCCTGCCCGCCTGGTAGAGTACCTAGGTGAACACCCAGAGATACTGGAGCAGCTCCAACCGCCGAGAACCAGTCTCAGCGAGCAGCCGGCTGACATTGACGCCCTCTGTACTGGATGTCTGGTAGGTATTTGTAAAGTAGCGACATGCGGTTCTCATTTAAGTAATGTAGCCACATGGGGTTCTCATTTTAAAAGTATTGTAGCCACATGGGGTTCTCATTTAAGTATTGTAGCCACACTGTGTTTCTCATTTAAGTATTGTAGCCACACTGTGTTTCTCATTTAAGTATTGTAGCCACATGCGGTTCTCATTTAAGTATTGTAGCCACACTGTGTTTCTCATTTAAGTATTGTAGCCACACAGGGTTCCCATTTAAGTATTGTAGCCACATGGCGTTCTCATTTAAGTATTGTAGCCAATTGAGGTTCTCATCTAAGTATTGTAGCCACATTGGGTTCTCATTTGAGTATTGTAGCTACATGGGGTTCTCTTTTTTTTCTTTTAAAAAAAAATTGAAACCTCAAAATTTCCGACCTTTTATAATTTCAGCCAATTTTATCTGCCGGTTATTTGAGTATTGTAGTCACATGAGGTTCTCATCTAAAGGGAGTATTCCACTGACGGAATCGGCCGTGAGTGTGTCTGTTGGGCGAGATTCACCCATAAGTTTAACATTACAGACTTTTATCGGATGACAGAATTACAGCCGACCGACGCATACGGCAGTGGAATACTGCCTTAAGTATTGTAGCCACATGCGGTTCTCATTTAAATGTATTATATGATGGAAAATAACTGCTAAAATGCTCATCTGCTGCAAGTTATAGCATATCAAGTTCAGAAGCGTTTTCTGAAAGTACATTTGTACATGCACTCCGATGCGAAGTACATTATGTATTTGACCTGAGTGGCCCCATCTATCACTTGTATCCGAGAAGTCGTGCATGATATTATTCAAATGAAATTTGAAATTTCAGACTGGTTTTAATTTCCTGAAGTCCCTCATCCTTGTTGGGGTGAAGTGGCCTGGGGTTCGTAATGATATAGTCGCCGTCTGTAAGACTGCTATCAATGCCAATGGCTGGCATGGTGACATAGTTTGTCCTGGTGTCGTCGATAGCATTGGCCCGCTCGTGAGTATTCATTGAACTACAGCTTCAAATGGTCTTAGCTATACATGTTTTTGTATAACATTATAGTTACTGTGAATCTTACACAGAATCTTACACAGTGTAATATTGCTGTATGGATTTCGAAAGATTTCTATCCCAAAGTGTTCAATTAAAACTGAAATTGTATTTTTCAAAATCTCATATAATTATAGTGGAATCCAAGCTTACAGCAGTATCAGGGAATTAATCTCTTCCATAAGTTGTGATATATATTTATCGATGTCCCGGAGCTTAGTCCCTGTATGTTCATTTTGTAGGAAGTGATAATTCAAAGAATATTCACAAATCACTGTTTTGTCTATTTTCTTATCAGGTGTATGATGCTGTGAAAGTCAGCCGGAAGAGCGCGAAAAAGATATGTGTCCACATGAACTGGTGTGACCCATATGAAGCACCATCCTTCTTCAATGAGAGACCAAGGCGTGACCTCTCCAAGGCCTACATGGACAAACTTCATCACATCCTAGACGGCATACACTTGGACAATATTAAAAGAAGCAAAAGCCTTACTAATATAGACAGTGACACAACACGTGATACCGAAATCAAAAGCTCGGTCCCTGACTTGTCGCTTGTTCCACACGGTTTACGGACCGATGACCTTCCTATGATCTCTGCCATGTTGAAGGACCTCCATATGGATGGAACTGTGTTCTCACAGAAATTGTCAGATATCGTCAAATTGGCCAGTTCACCTGAAAACTGGAAGAAGAAGTTGCCACTCAAGAAGCTGCAGGCCTTGAGCAAGCACCTGGATGAACAACTCAAAGAGGCCATGCTGAATGTCGAGGCCAAGGTGAGCAGAAATGTATAATATCACTGTGACCCTATAGCCCGGACACCACTAGGGCGACACAGGTACCTGCGAAATGAGGAAATCTTTTTTTATGTTTTTTTTTGCACATATTACTTCATTTCACATTAGTTCTCTTCATTTTGCGACAGTGTCGCCCTGAGTGTCGCCCTGTTGCTGCAGACAATCAGGGCGACACTACCGCGAAATGAGGCGAAATATACCAGAAGAAACCATTAAGATTACTTTGTTTCGCAGGTGCAAGTGTTGCTCCAATTGAGCCAGGCTTTATGTATACTCCTTCCCTCTCTAAAATGCGTCCATTATCGCCAATGGCCAATGTAGATCTGCCGGATTTTAACATATAGATTTATCCTGATTTTCAGCCGATGTTCTGCCATCCAGAAGGAAAAAATATTTTTCTATTTTTCCAGAAAAGAAAACCGCAACTGTTAATCATAATCAGCTTTCCTGAGATTTTATCTGTAAATTTACATTGCCTGAAAATCGCTTATATAAAGTGAAAGAACCGACTGGAAATGTAAAATCAGCTATTCAATTCAATTTTAAATTTAGAAAAACAACACATTTACGAATAATAAATGTACACAGCTCTGGTAGAACACCCCCTTATGGAAGTGGCCATTGTTTAACTATTGGGGTCTGGTTGGCACAGGTGTGCAGTTATCTTGCAGAGGGAGACCAATTGTTATAAGCACCCTCCTTTGTTTACATTTATTATTTGTGGTGATATAAAATTTGACTGGAGCAAAGCAATCCTCTGTGATAACCGGTAGTAACAGAATTGCCAACTCCAAATGTGTTCCCATGAAACTTAGAAGGGGGAGCAGTGTTGTTCTGATATCAATAAATGTAAGAATTTAAAGACTTTATAGGACAAGCTGAAACCAGATGCTCGCAAGATGGCCAATTTGATCGCCAATGCATTAACCCGGACGTCTAGGAGAGCTAAACGACAGCTATCTCAGGCCCAGAGTACTGCTAACTACATGAAGGTGCTGCAGCTGAATGACATACACGTGGAGGTGGACTATCACACCGTGAGTAGACAGCAATATAAGTTTATTAACCCTTTAAGTGCAGCATAGTGCCTTAATGCATTAGTAGGGGCAGGGAGAGAAAGCGAGAGATGGAGCCAGGAAGAGAGTGGGGTGAATCTGAATAGCCTAGATGAACTCACAAAATATTATAAATGATTATTTTCTTTGGTAATCATCTCACATGTATAATATCAACGATTTCATTTTGGTCTTCAAACATAATTATTTTGATGATATCAGAGAAAACTGAAATGATAAATCATATCTATTCTGTTATTAATATGCCAGGTGAACTATTTCAGGGAGCAGCTACAGATTGCGGACTTCCGGTTTGCTGTCGTTCCGACTTTCCAGGTTCGGTGCGTATTCATCTGAAAAACATTGATTGAGTTACCTATCAGTGAACCTTTGGTTCTATTCTAGATATCTTTTTTTTAATATTAAAAGCCCATACATTGCCAGTTTCCTGTAAGGTTCACGTCATTGTTTCTCTGCTTTATGTGATTCAGGGAGCGGCTAGAGTGTGGGGAGAGTGGAACTGTGACACCTCCCCTGAGACCGTCAGGAAACTTTTCAGGAGCGCCGCCTCGCATAACCCAGACTTTGTCATATATTCAGGTTAGTACAATTACCGTTAGAATCCATGTACTGATTTACCAATCGAAAGCCTTTGTTGACTTGTTGAAAAGTTTGTTCCATGTAACACAATTTCTGATGAGTTTTGTTCAGTTGTTTGTTGTCCTATTTACTAGTTGCTGAGATTTGTAGTCCACATTGCTTTTCCTTTCAATTGGAAGTTACAATGATTTAGCAGGTGCTTGGAATAGTTATTCACAGAATTTCCTTTACAATTCCCGACATCAATTAAAGTAGTGAGGGCTAACTGTAATGGATACATGTGTATAAAAATAATACACGTAGTGACATTTTGACAGTTAAATTTTACATTAAATGTACTTAAATTGTGTTATGTATGTAATAGACAATACCTTTTAAGTAACACTTAAATGGGTAGGTTCATGCAGTCTTCATTATAGTGACTATATACATGGGTACATTCTGACTTGTTTGACACAGCGACATCGCCTTTTTTAAAATTTGACCCGGGCGACACAGTAGAGCAGAACGTATTAAATAAAATTTGACACAGCGAACCAGCCCTTTTACTACAATTCGACATAGCGACACAGTAAAGAAAATCGGGTACCCATGTATAGTCACATTATATAAAACCTTTATTTTATTGAATAAATTATGAGAATTAGCATAATAGTAGCTGGTGCTGCCCCCTACAGGAGACAACCCGGCCCACACGGTGTGGATGGAGACCCTGCAGGGGCAGCTCAACGCGTCCCGCTGGGTGGCGCGCGAGTTGGCGGCAGGATTCCCCAACTTAACAGTCTACCCTAATATAGGCAACCACGGTTAGACACATTGGAGTTTGGAGTTTTTGAACTTTTTTTTAATGCCAGAATTTCATTACATATAAATACCTTTAAATAGAGCCTATATATACGAAGAGTTTGACTCAAAAATCAGTTAAGGTATTCAGAGAATCGTATTTAAAGAAATCGTACATGCATGGGTAACACATTGGTCTTGTTGGTTTATACACTCTAAGAATAGTGTGTTGCGGGAACATGCATGAGGAGTTATACACACAAATTTGCAACACACTTTTGAGATCAACACACTTTTGGCAAAGAGTGGGTAGTGCATAGTGTGTTACACCAAAATGTGTGTTAAAAGTGGCTGCAGAAAAGCGTGTTGATAAGTGTGTAAACGTAACACACTGTTCTTAGAGTGTATGCATGATGATATTTACTTTTTTTTTAAAATAATATCCTGATGCTTTACTTATGTTTAACTCATGTATAAAAGCATTACATAAGTTTCTTACTATCTCTATATTTGCAGAAAACTATCCGCTCAATATGTACCATGTACCAAGAGAGGAAACTCAGGTGAGATCAGTTTTGAAACAAAAAATATTTACTCCATGCATCAATTAAGATCCTTTTAAGTTTGCTTATTTCTGTCCATTGCAGCTGTACATGTATGTATTTGTTGTGTATGCATGTTTTGATAAAAACATATTGACTCTTTTCATAGACCTTGAACCGTGAATGGGCGAACATGTTCAAGGGGGTTGCTAACTTTGGTGAAGACCAGTTAACAACTATCAACAAAGCTGGTTACTATACCACTCTCGTCAAACCAGGCCTCAGAGTTCTTGCTTTCAACTCCAACTATGGGTAAGGATTCAAGTACCCAACGTACAGAATTATGTATTTCCTTTGAGTCCTGCTAGACTAGGGAGATTGTGATGTGAACCACAGCCTAAAGCATTCTAGAACAGTGCTATACAATTTGAGGTTTATCCTTGTGATAGTCAGTGTGACAGTCAGATCATGGCCTGTATCTTAAAGGCTCAGATACAGGCAAGGGTATGATAATGGAGATTACATTTACAATAATAATAATATCCCATTCATTACATATATCAAAGTGCCTTGGTTATCTATTAGGTGCAGTCTTAATGCCATCTGCTTGGTGAGCTACACACAGAAAAGTAAAGGAGTCAACTGTGTCTCCCACAGCTATTGACTCTGCATATATACGAAGGGTCAATTATTTAAGTTGACACTGATAACTCAACTATAAAGGATCAACTCAAGTTGACCCTTCATATAAGCAGAGTCATTAGCGGTTTGACTCTTTGTTTTACCAGAGCCATGTGGGAGACACAGTTGAGACCTTCACTTTTCTCCGTGTATCGCTGGAACAGCGATTTTCTTATAAAAACCTGTCACCCCCACTTTGTTGTTTCTCACACAACTATACAGTGGAGTTGGTAACTTCTTAAACATCCTCAACTACGATCGCCCAGAGTACAAGGAGATGTTAGTGTGGATGGAACAGACGCTGTCACGTGCACGCAGTGCCTCGGAGCGGGTGTTCCTGCTCTCCCACCACGAGTATGGCATGATGGAGATGGTGGTGGCCTTTGACGAGGCCATCACACCCATACTGGTGGAGTACAGTGACATCATCATGTGGCACCCTGTGGGACATGTACACAGGGATGAGTTCCGCATTGTAAGTGTTCATATCTTTAGTTATTATACACTTCTGGAGTAATAATAAGGGAAATGAAGTAAGAGATATTTTGAGAGTGAGTGAGCACGAGAGAGAATAATGAGAGAGGGAGAGAGAGAGAGACAGAGGGAGGGAGAGACAGACAGAGGAAGAGAGAGAGACAGACAGAGGGAGGGAGAGACAGACAGAGGAAGAGAGAGACAGACAGAGGGAGGGAGGGAGGGAGGGAGAGACAGACAGAGGAAGAGAGAGAGAGAGAGAGAGAGAGAGAGAGAGAGAGAGAGAGAGAGAGAGAGAGAGAGGGGGAGACGGAGAGGAGTGAGTGAGTGAGTGAGTGAGTGAGTGAGTGAGATGGAGTGAGAGAGAGACTTAATGAGGGAGGTGATAGTGAAGAGGGGGATGAGGCGACTGTGCCTATTCATACGCTTGGGTGGAAAAGGTCATATAACATTGTATTTTGAAATTGAAGCCATGGGAATATCCCCTCAGGTCATAATGATCTCTTTTCAAAAGGTTTCAAAGTGGCCAAGTTTAAAGTGCAAATGGAAAAAGCAATTATTGAAGCTCTGATAAGATGAAATCCAATAGGCATATTGCCACTGAGAAGGATGTTACTTTGACAATTAATGCACTTTATTGCTGTACAGAACTTTGACCCAGCTACAGGACTGCCTGTTGGTGTAGTGTTTGAGGCCATGAGTATCAACACATATCCAGATGTAAACCCTGGCTATAGGGTATGGTACTTTGACCCTGATACATATCAGCCCATGGACTATGAGCAGTATAATATTGATCTAAGGAAAGCAAATGGTAGGTATTTTTATCCAAGGGTCAGCACTTACATATAAACGTCAATAAATACAGTGTGTATTCATGGAATACTAAGCAATATCTAATTTCCCCATTTTATAGATAAAGGTAAAACAAATAAAAACTATATCAGACCTTCACCACAGAAAATAGTAATGTATTGACTCACAAAGGATAAAAAGTCAGGAGTTTAAAAGAAAGAACTGTATAATTTTACCTTCATCTACAGAAAACCCTGATGGTTCTGGTATCATACACCTTGCGTACAAGGCTAGTGATGAGTATGGTTTGGACGACCTGAGCCCTGCGTCGATGTTAGAGCTTTATGAAAGGTTTGTGTGTAGGCTGTTGGTTCTCGGATAGAGATAATTCTATTAAAGGAAATGTTCTTTGATTTATACAACAGGGACGCCAATTTCATGTTTTCCTCATGTATTTCCAGGGCAATTCGAATTACGCAGCAATTATCAAAAGCTGAAAAGAAAACAACAAAAAACACGACAGAACTTAAGTCTTCCTGAAATGGCAATCTATTATCAAATTATCTTCAACTTTGCTCTCGCCAATTTCCATTTCCTATTATTTCAGAATCATGTCCAATGACACATTGTTGCAGCGCTATTGGTCACTACGACGTAGCGGGACTGGCGCAGACGGGTTTTGTGATGAGAAATGCAAAATGGCTGAAAGATGTCACATAATAGCACCAACCTATGATGTCTATCGCGCATGTATGCGCACCCCTCCAGAAGTCAACGGGACGCTCTATGGTAGCAATGGTAACGGCGATCATGCTAAGCTATGGGACCACCCAGAAGGGAAGATGGCTGCATTTGGTAGTTCAGGAGTTGTAATGCGGGCCTCTGGGGTCTCTTTTATATTTTCCCTGGTTGCACTAACCTTTACCTTAAGGTTAGTCTCAGTGTGAGATAGGAAGAATGGACATTTCCTAAAGAAAAAAGTTTCAGCTCAAATTGACTATAATGTAGTAGTGTATCTACACACAGTTTATGATAATTAGTTCACATGGTCTATCACATTATAGTCTACTATATTCAATTATCGGGATAATTATAATGAAATGCTGATGAATAAAACTATAAAATGACCTCAACTGGTAATGCTTTCCCTAAAGAATTGAATAAGATACTAAGGGGAAGATCGGCCATACATGTACTGTTGGGTGTTGCGTGAAACACACCTCACTTTGGTATTTACAATCATATTACTTGATCATCTTCATGAGTTTTTGGTCAATAAAACTATTAAAAAAGCTTTTCCGTCTAATGAGCATCTGTTAGCCATGAAGCTGCCATCCAGCTATTGTAATGATGGTTGTAAAGTACTTATGTAGACTAGTTCATAACTAGAACTGAATCCTGACATGCATACACATTATATAATCTGTTCTTACCGTACACTTTTTAGGTTGAGAATCATGTTGAGACGTTCATACCTTTGTCATCATTTACCAATAAACGAAGTGAATTCCGGAAAGTGGTCCTGTCCATGTTTCCATTAATTTAACATGTTGTTACTCTCACATGGCCCGTCACATGCCGAAGATAAATTAAATACGACTTAATTAAGGAACAAATGACCGCTCGTAAATGATGTACAATCCAGAGATGGCTCCTAGAATTAGGGCATGAACTCCGCACCTTAAGCATGTTTCACTCCTAGTATTTGAATATATTACAAGAAAAGACATACCAAGGAGTATTCGGAATATTGGTAAGTTTGACAAGCACGTGCACGTGACAAGCAGTTGACCTAAACTCCATGTTTTCTGACCAGTTTTGATTTCATCCCGGAAAATCGAAAAGTTTCTGTTTTCTGGATAAGAAAAGAACTCGGCCCCATAAACCGCAACATTCAAAATTTTATTTCTGAGAAGTTGCGAGATAATATGCCAAAAAAAATCCCCACTAAAATCGCCCGAAAAAAACAGGAACTTTTTCAGGGGATTAGACATATTCAAAATGTGATTAATAACCTAGAAATAACGAGGGTTGGCAATAATCACTTCAGCGGATGTTAAGGTTGATCGCTACTCATTGAATATGGACTACTGCGCAGCTCTCTGCGCATAAAGCTTAAAACTGTCAGAATGAGAATATTGGAATACTGGATACATATACATACACTCTATGTCATATTCAAAAATTGGACAATTCCGAGCAAAATTGAGCATTTTATTGCACTTTAAATATTATTATTTGGAGCTAGTGATATTTGCTATTTTTAACATTAATTAGAATATTGGAATTATTTACCAATAAATCATTATCGAGATTGATATAGATCTCATCACTGTGCTTCAAACAACCAAGGGTATAAAATATACATATTTTTTACAATGATCCTTGGCCTTAAACCTAATTTTTGGGCCTTTAAATATGAGATACCGGATGACTCGTCTTGGCCCGACCTGGTCATGGTCGGGGACACATTGGGTGCACCACACGAAGTGCACACCTTGTTGTTGCCATTGTAGGTTTCCCCACAATTCTTGTTGGTGCAAACCACCATTTTACCAATTTTAAATTGGCCTCCAGAAAAAAACACGTTACTCCCTCGGGGGTTTGACTGATTGTGAGCGGGAATTGAGAGGTCGCTCACCTGTGTGACGTCAGAGCCCCCAGTGAGAGGATAATGAACTAGCTTTGGTTTCCCACAATATATAAACATATCACCTATGAGGAGATATCTCCCACAATTTTTGGGCCTTTAAATATGAGATGTAGACAGTTTTTGTCATATCTTTTTACTTTAAAGGCCCAAAACCCTAAAATTATGCGCGGGACCCCATATCAAAATTACTTTTTTATGTTAGCAAATGATCTAAACAATTTTTGGGGAAAGTAAAAAAAAAAGTCTATGGATTATTTTTGCTATTTTTTCAAGATTTTGTTGAAAAATTTAGCATCTAATTTAATCAATCGTCCTAAAACCACCACTTCTTTTTCATAAAAGGCTTGTTTATGAAGCATAATTTCATTTTTCCCATTTAAGGACACAATATAGAATTATTCATATAAAATATAACATTGCTGTGGGCAGTGGTTCACTAAGAAAAAAAATCGTGAAAATTTCACCATTTTTTATATTTTTTGCCAAAAATAGAAAATACTTTTTTTTTTCAAAAATCTGTAATAAAAAAAAGTAGCTCGGGACCCCACATATTTTTTTCCATTTTCCATTTATTTATGATCCAAACTACCATGAGGCAAAAAATTAGGAAATTCTATGGATGAAAAGTTAAGAGTAGCGATCAACCTTAAGCCATATATGTATGCTTTGAAAGGAATATTATTGCTACTTGTTAGCTGATCTAGATACTCTATTGATATCTGCAAATAACTGTGCATAAATATAGTTTAATATATTAGGAAGAAGAAAATGTAAAGAAAATGGCATGTTACAGCACTCAATTCTATGGGAAAGGCACTTGAAACTACCTTGTAACCATGGCTATAGGAGAATGTTCATTTAGTGGTCAGGTGAACATGTTGATCTATTGCCATATGTAAATTACTTTAGATTATGATATTCAAAACATATTCAAATAGCACTAGGAAATGGAAAAAATAATAATTTCTTGAATACTCATTTTAAGAAGAAAAAATCATTGAGCTATAGATACACTATTCTATACATTTAACCCATGCCATTTAAGTTAGCACTTAGATATCATAGTCTTCTGATATAGTCTAAGCCTATAATTATGACAATTTTAAACATAATAATAGACAAGATGTGTCCCCCCAACCTTTTCTGAGAAAAAAAAGACAAAACTTCTTTCTATCAAAGAAAATGTCTCAGGATCGCACATCCAAACTTTTCAATTTGAAGGCAGACATGATAA
This sequence comes from Harmothoe impar, assembly GCA_947462335.1. Lineage (NCBI taxonomy): Eukaryota > Metazoa > Annelida > Polychaeta > Phyllodocida > Polynoidae > Harmothoe > Harmothoe impar. Next base: position 46,443,080 of record OX381713.1, read on the forward strand.
CCACTATGTTACCAACTCCGATGTCAAAATGCAGAGCTGGTGAGGAAGTGCTTCATACATATCTTAATGATATATGCAATGAGAGGGCAGTACAACCTATGTGATGTTATGTCGTTTTTCTGACATACACCAGGTTCCAGCAAAAAACTCCTGCACCGATTTCCCTTTAAGGCAACAAACCCCACACACGACGCGGCTCCTATAACATTGGATGACAAAATCGCCTCAAGTGGAAGCCATGTTTCACAGAATCACCGGTGAAGCCGCACGTAATGACAAAATAGACTATTTGGTTAGGTGGATTGAATTTTATTCAAATAACATAGTTTTCTCTGGTACTCAGTTCTCCCAGGGGTTCACTTCTCCATGATACCCGCTTCTCCATGGGTTGACTTCGCCGTGGTTCTCATTTCCCCAGTAATAATAAATAAGTCGCAGCATATAGAGAGCGCTGGCACTCTTTCTTCTCATACTAACAGTAGTATTGCTTACCAAACTACCTCTTTTCTTCGGACCGATCGCACCACTCATCCACAACTTATCTATTAAAGCCGCATTAGTTTGTGCATGCAGAATCTACATATCAAACATGCTCATCAGGGGGAGGATGAGGGAGAGGATGAGGGTAGAGATGAGGGTTAGATTGAGGGTACTGGTGAGGGGTGGGAGTCAGGGTGGGAGTGGGGGTGGGGGCAGGGTGTGAGGGATTTGGACTGAGGGTGGGTATGGGGATAGGGATGGGTATGAGGGTGGGGGTGGGTATGGGTATGGGTATGGGTATGGGTATGGGTGTGGGTGTGGGTGTGGAGCTAAGGATGATGGTGGCGGTGATGGTGGGGGTGGGGGTGATGGTGGGGATGTGGGTGGGGGTGGGGGTGGGGATGTGGGTGTGGGTGAGGGTGGGGGTGGTGATGAGGATGATGCAGAACAGGGTGGGGTTGTTGCAGCACTGGATGGAAGTGCACCTCATGGCCATGGCCATCCAGATGTGGGTTCTGCTGATGTACTCCGTGCTGCAACATCACATGCAGAAGGTGTAGATAGGTCAACAGGTCATCATCCGTCTCAGTGGTAGGGGGGCCATTGAAAGCTCCGGGGCCAGCGGCAGTGGGGTCAATGGTAGTGGTAGTGGGATCTGTGGTAGTTGTTGTAGGGGTAGTGGTAGTGGGGCCAATGATAGGTGCAGGGTCAGCGGGAGTAGTGGGGGTAGTGGTAGTAGGGGTAGTGGTAGTGGGGGTAGTGGTAGTAGGGGTAGTGGGGGTAGTGGGAGTGGGAGTAGTGGTAGTGGTAGTGGTAGTGGGGGTAGTGGGAGTGGGGGTAGTGGTAGTGGTGGTAGTGGTAGTGGGGGTAGTGGGAGTGGGAGTTGTGGTAGTGGTGGTAGTGGTAGTGGGGGTAGTGGGAGTGGGAGTAGTGGTAGCGGGGGTAGTGGTAGTCGAGGTAGTGGGAGTGGGAGTAGTGGTAGTGGGGCCAATCAAATCAGCAGGTTCGGGGTCAGCAGTAGTGGAAGCGGTGGTAGTCGTTGTAGTGGTTGGACGGTACCTGTGAAAGCCTCCGCCAAACCCATACGGATAATGAGGTACTCTGAACTTCTTCAACCAATAAGATTTATGAGGAAGAACTCCAGTCCCACGTATGTACGCTGCAGTTTGTTCATTCCATGGCAGCCTCTTTCTAATATTGACTCCAGAAGGTTTCCAACTATGGACTCCAGTGGGCCTCATCGATAATATTGATGCAGGATGCCTAGTATTTGGTAATATGTGCACAGAAGGTGGTGGATCCTGAGCTGTGTAGCCTGTAGACATCATAGGTACTGACAAATGAATATGCACATGTGGACTTGGATGATTCCAATGCTCTAACCCCTTATGTGATACAGCTCCACCATACTGATAGTGAAGGTGCTCTTTTCTCCAGGGTCCTAATCTAGGTACAGAGTAGTGGCCTCGTATGTAATCCAAGTTTTGCAGCCATGAACCTGGCCTTCGAGGAGCGTAGTGTATCTGCTTCCCTTCAGGCAGTGAGCTTGATATTCCTTTTCCTACCATTTTGGGAGGTGCATATATAGTTCCAACAGAATGGATGTTCTCCACTGGGCTTTTAAAACCATCCTTATTCATTGGCATAGCCTTCCTCATCTCGGGAATAGTTGTTGGTGTTTCTTTATTGCCCCCAGAGTGAGCTGTTGGTTTATCAAGTCTCTGAGGCATGGGTGGTTCAACCGGGGGCCTGTGTGTACCATCATGCCCATCCGTTATGGGCCCTGGTTCATATTTGGTGGAGAACCGATGGTTGGCATCCAGATGTCTTCTCGGCCAAGCTGATGCGGGATCATACAGGCCATTCTGCAGAGCAGCTCCATTGGCTGGCTTCGGGTTTGAAATTATTGCCGCTGCGGAAATACACATAATGATTACATCACAGGCATTATCTAATACATCTATTCAAACATTACTGTTAGTAAGCTATAACATAATCGTATGCATCTCAACGAATATCTATTCTGGATTAAAACGGTTATATGGAAGACATGCTGTATTGGATAGTATTCAAACGCGCCAGCGTCTCAAAAAATTAATCACTAGTGTTGAATAAGCTCCAGGGGATAAATGGTCCTCAAATTTTATAAATGTCAGGCCGCATTTGTTGAATGTCAGGCCACATCTCACGAGGACTTTGGCCTATGGCCTCGTGAAATAACCCATTCAACAGACCAAAACGCATGGACTTTTGTCTCTGTATTCTGATCTCAAATGAGCGCCCGGTTGATATAAGGACCAGGGAATATGGGAATTGTAATTATATCCAATGGGATGGTGTAATAATGCAAACTGATATGCAGTAGTTGTATAAGCTCCGGGGGATAAATGGTCCTCAAATTTTATAAATGTCAGGCTCTACTATAAGCATTATATGCTGGAGTATCTATATTACACAAAACTGTTTTTAGAAAAAAAACTGATATGGAAAGCATTTTATATAATTATTATAATAGATACTATGTATGACTATAAACAATAAATATGTGTACATCAGAATTTATATACATAATATGTTTCATGCTAATACACGACCCCCACATATTATGTTTCATGCTTTCACAACCCCCGCATATTATGTGGGGGTCGTGAAAGCATGAAACAGACACAGGTTCCAATTCGGTTTGAATGCAGCAGATTTATTCAGGTATTCGAATCAGATACAGGAATCACCACATGTACTATATATATATACGATCATAGCCTTTCAGAGCTTCAATGATATGACCAGTTTAACCCTGGAATTAACTTGGAGGGTGAGTGAGACACAGTCAAAGTTCAGTCAAGCTGGCACGAAAAGGGCTCTGTCCAAGCACAGGCTGGTGCAGATCGAGTCTGTGGCAGGGGCTGTAGTGGCCCCTAGCATTACGAAGGTTTGGACAAAATGGTGCGTACCGGGTGTGAGCTCGTCCTGGGACAAACTCCCTTAGGTAGCCATCTGCGGCTTCTTTTATACTGGGATTGCAGACAACGCCATGAGAAGCCCGGCGTCAGTGTCGACACGGCACTTCAGGTGCTGCCACCTGTTGTACCTCAAACAAACCTAGCCCGGATAACGGTGTTGACACGGAACCACAAGTGCCTCCATCTGTCAGCACCTGTGGGTACCGCGGCTTTCCCGCTTGCGAACTAACGCGCCTTACACCAAGACTCAATACTGACAAATACCCTGATATTGGTGCCCCTACATATACATACCTTTAGTAGATCAGATAAGGAATTGATATTAGATGTCATCATACAAACCATGAATAACACAAATTAGAGACATAAGAAGAAGATATGCCTTCATATAATGAAGCCATGAATGAGACAAATTAGAGACATGAGAAGAAGAAGATATGCTTTCCTATAATGAAGCCATGAATGATCCAAATTAGAGACATTTATAAGAAGAAGAAGATATGCCATCATATGATGAAGCCATGAATGAGACAAATTAGAGACATAAGAAGAAGAAGCTATGCCTTCATATAATGAAGCCAGTTCATTGTGGCCGTAATTCAGTATGTATATTGCAGTGCAGTGTGTCAGAATGTATATATTACAGAGTAGTCTGTCATAAAGGCTACAGTGTATACACCTCCAAGTCGTTCATGTCTCACTTACCACACCACTAAGACGTACTAGGCTCCATCTAAAATACATAAAAATCTCTAAGCAAGCTATGGACGACTTTGGTTTTGTCCTCTCTAGACATGACCTATTAGGAATAGCCACATCATTATTTTAAAATGTAACTTGATGTGTAGACAGTGTATGTACATGTATACTGCTAATTCCTACGGTGGCATAGGGATGGGTTGGGCAGAAACTCTACTTGCCCAGAACAGCCCAGGTGGGAACCAGCATGTTGTCTATTATAAACAGAACCAAGGTGTCTGCATGAACCCATGCGGGGTCATACGAGTACATGTAATGTCCTTATAATGCCAGGGGACACAAAAACAATGGTAACTACGTTAAATACCAACCTTGAAGTTGAATAATCAGAGATAACACGATGTGAAAGTATGGGCCCACATGACAGCTCCCCTTCATCATGCTATCCTATGTATATCATGTCATAATGCTGTAGTGGCGCAGCGTCTACTAACTATATGTATCAGATTACATTCATCCCACCACCTGGCCCACATACTTACATCACGAGTACAGATTGGGGTCAATTTAAAAGTAGTAAATTTAATGAGTCAGCGCATGATACTACTTCGTATGTCCTTCCCTAATTAAATTTGAAGGTATTCACATAGGTAGCTTATGTAAATTAGATAAGATTATGAAAATAATTGCTTTCCCCTTAGTACACAGTCCTGTCGTTGTTCTGTTATGTGAATGTGACCGTGAACGGCACATTGAGAGCATACGCCCTCAGAAAAGTGAGAGTCATTGTCGCTAAAACTACCCTCACCTGAGAGTCAGCCAGTGACTGACCCTCAGATGAGGGTATTGTAGCGGGCACGTATCGCTCGGGGCAGCCCGAGCGTGCGTGGAGAGCGCATTGCCCGCCTGTTGGTAGCTCAGGTACCGTAGCAGAGCAGTGAGAAGCAGCTGGCCCTGTGGTGCAGCGGTAGCATTCTCGGCTTCGGAGCGGAGGGACCGGGGTTCGATTCCCCGTGGGGCTCGACGTTTTCACTGCCTTCTACACTGGTGCCGTGACCAGGATCTGCAGAGCCTGGGTTGGGTACTTGAGCTTGTTCAGCTTCTGCTGAGTGGTCTTCGTGGCCTCCGGTCACGTCAGCAGAAGTCTGAAGGGGAGTAATGTAGCGGGCACGTATCGCTCGGGGCAGCCCGAGCGTGCGTGGAGAGCGCATTGCCCGCCTGTTGGTAGCTCAGGTACCGTAGCAGAGCAGTGAGAAGCAGCTGGCCCTGTGGTGCAGCAGTAGCATTCTCGGCTTCGGAGCGGAGGGACCGGGGTTCGATTCCCCGTGGGGCTCGACGTTTTCACTGCCTTCTACAGTATATATATAGTTTTAGCGACAATGACTCTCACTTTTCTGTGTGTGTACATTGATACATGGAAGCCGACGAGGGCCATATACATGCCCTATGTCTCTTAGTATTTTAGTACATAGGCCCATGCACAATACTCTACAGGTAGGGTGTCCCATTCAGGCAGCAGAGCGTGTCCCCAGTGCTACCACTGTGGGTATATACGGGCCATGGCACCAACCTGTGTAGTAGGGCGGGCTCCTTACTATGTCAGTCTATCTAATTTCCGGGGATTACTATTAATCTCCCATTGAAATGAAATACATAGGATTATTCTACACATACAGGGGCACATCCCAGGCTATCCCCGCCCTTTCTATGATGAATTGTTGAGAAATTATAGTAAAAATCAGGTTTTCACGCAATACAACATATGTATAATGTAATCTTTCAGAATCCGGGGACTAGACACATTTTAATACAAATATATAAGAATAGAATGAGTGGAAAAGATATGAAGTATCTAGTAAGGTTTTCTCCGGAAATTGACCCTACTAACAGTCAGAATAACAATACTAAGCCTTTATAGCAGCCAATATATAAATATACCCACTGGACAGCAATGGATGCACTACTAATTTGGTAAAATAATCATGTACCTAAAATAAAAACGCATTGTTACATTTGACTTTGAACTTCACACATTTTCCTCTCCTGGGTCTTTTGCTGCACGCAGGGTGATCATACACTGTTGTGCAGGCCCTCACTGTACCTTGAGTATGGGTGCCACTGGGCAGGTAGGATATATATAGACCAGCCGGGGTAAAATTATTAGGAGTTTTTCAGCTTTCAATGGTTCCCACACCGCTCTTGGTTAATGAATCATTATTCTTTTTTATTAGATTGAATTAGTACAAGTCTTCTGCATCGGACCTGCTATTTTACTACTGTGTAAGACAAATAATTAATTTTTGATGGAACACCCTACTACAGGAAATACTATATGTATATGCATGTTTCCATTGCTGTCAACAGTGAAAAATGTGCTGTCAGTCTGTCAACTTCTGTATTTGAGTTGCTGCCAATGGAGGAAAAAACGCTGTCTGTCTGTCTGTCTTCTATTTTTATTAAAGCTTCTGACAGCTATCCTTTAGGCCTGGGAGGTAAGAGGGGAATAGAAGAAGGTATAGTCAGGGGCAAGGCATTACAAGGTGTGGTAGGGCATGCCAGGGCATGGCATTAAAGGGCAGGGCAGGGCGTAGCATGGCAGTGAGTGAGTGAGTGAGTGAGCGAGGGAGGGAGGAAGGGAGGGAGGGAGGGAGGGCGGGCAGGAGTGAGTGAGTGAGTGAGTGAGTGAGTGAGTGGGGAAGCAACTTATTTTTCCAACTTGACAGTTTGACAGCTGAAAAATCAAGGTTGACAGCCATTATTTTTCCAAGTTGACAGTTTGACAGCTGAGAAATCAATGTTGACAGCAAAAAAAAATCGCTTATAAAATTAATAAACACATCTTTTTATTTCTCTTATTATATATAGTTGTGGCCCTCCTCGGCTTCCATAGTGAACTGGCTACCAGTATATGACGTGATATAACGGGAAATATTGCTCACAGAACCCCGTGAATCCCGTCATGGGAAAAGAACCCGGGTTATTCCCGGGACTGACCCCAGTTCAACCCGTGTTATTCAGGGGGAATTCACGGGAATTTGTTTCCAGGGTATACCTCTCAAACCAGCTCTCTGTGTGGTAGTTTGTAGGGTGTTCAGAGCGGCCTGCCACGGCCCAGACAACTAGCTGTTCTCCCCTCTAATAGCTCTATTTACACTCATGTCAAATTCATGGCTAATTGACTTCAATAACCAGAGGTATGTTAATACCATTGGAAAGCTATGGTTTCATTCTACACAATGTATGGTTTATACAACGATTTGTACATTTCCACTAGTGGTTTTATATGAATAAGTAAGTAGAAACTTGGGAGTGTGTGCTCCCTGTGCAGGCCCATATTTTGGCAGCAGTAATTGATAGCTGCCCAACAACTGCCCTGTACTAGAATAGATTTCTGCCAGAGGGTACTTGTGCAGTCAATTCAGAATTGAGTGCATTGTAATGCTAAGATATAGGCCTACATTTACATATATCCCACATGTTAAATGTACTACCAGATCCTGATCTACAGCAAAATATTTCCTAAAATACATGAAATCATCTTTAAAATAGAGTCCCATATATATAATCTAGCTCCTGTCTGAAGAACAAAGTGATTGCAAAAGAATTGGCTAGCAGATTTACACTTATACAGGAATGTACTACTCCTGAGAAAAGACATGTTCCCAAACAGATCAACCACAGGGGCAGACCTAAATAAAAGAGATTTACTTGTGCATGGTATGGTGACCACAGTTAGCCTAGAGGGGGTTTGAACTTAGGTACTGCTGATTATGAGTCCATTGTCCTAACCACAACCCTATCTTGGGCAGGCAATAAAAGGAGTGTCCAGGTACAACCAATGCATAATACACACATGTAGAGGCCTAGTGTAATCATTACTCCACTCTCCCCCCTGGTGTTGAGCCCCCCTAAGACCCACACTGCTAGTTCTAGGTGCCCCCAATTGTGGCAGCACTGGTATCCCGCTAGTGAGGAATACCCAAGCGGTAGTGGAGCGCCACTGGTGGTGGTGATATACACTAATTAAAACCGGTGATTTGTTCACAAATTTTGATTTCAGGCTGTGAGATATCTTTTTCTCATGCAGAAGGGTTCATAATCATGTCCTAATAGTTGGACGACTAACACCACAATGTCCTTTGAATTTTGATTGAGCTTTAGACGATGACATGTGAACTTTATAATCACATGTCATCGTCTAAAACATGGCTTTGGAGGACATAATAAGATATCTAAGGGGACAGGGTCCATGGTTCCATAATGTAGGAGAAAGACAAGGCATCCAAATTATTTTAATGTCGAGTTTATTGTTATCCTGCTTGGCTGCCACCAACTTCATGTGAACCCGTTACAATCAAAATGCATTATACCTTTCTCTATTATAGCAGGCATCTGCATTATACATTGTAATATCATCATAATACTACATCATCACAACTACGCACTATAATGCGTTATAATAGCCACCGTCCACTGGGGAACTTCGGCCGATAAAGCCAATACATTTCCTACATAACTTCGGCCGATTACGGCACAGTGGACGGTGGCAATAAACAAAACTAACATAATCATACTTCAATCTTCTGGTTCGTTACTACCCATACTATCGTCTTTTTCCTTGCTACACTTGCTTTTGTCCTTACTAGATTTGCTCGTGCTATCATCATTTTCCTTACTATCAGTATCACTGCTTTTGCTACACTCGTCTGGGTCTGTGGTAGAGGTGGGAGCTGTGGTGGTAGTGGTGGGGTCTTCAGAGGCTGTTGTCACCATGGTGGACGTGGGAGGGGTGGTAGATGTAGAGGAATCAGCAGTTGTGGAAGTTGCTGTTTCTTTTGTTGTTTCTGTCGATGTTGGTGCTGTTGTTGCTTCTGCTGCTGTTGTTGTTGCTGCCGTTGTTGTTGTTGCCAAAATGCCAAATGGGTCGTAAAAGAACCGAAGAAAAGGATAGTGTCCATACCCCCTTGGGAAGCCTACAGGGAATCTGAAGGGTTTGATACCTGATACGGCATGGGGATGTGCTATTGGTGGTAATACAGGCACTGGAGGTGGGTGTACAACTCTATGGGGCATGTTAACATTGATGGAAGGTACATTTACATGAATATGAACGTGTGAATCTGGTTTGTGCCAATCTGCCCTTGATCCATGTGAAGGAGGTGCTACAATGTGTGGGTGTCTGTAGAAGAAGCCATGACTCGGATAATAGGCTCTTACTCCTGAAAAAAATAAGATGTTGGTGGATGTGAAGGTAGACAGTAGTATGCATGTGTTTTCTATTAGACAATCAAGTGCAGGATAGAATTTGATGCACTATTTCCTGTGTCGGCAGGATGCATTAAAACAATATTGGTGAGTAATTTACCGTTACTGCACTTCTGCATCCTGCTGACCCAAAAGGGTTGAAGCACCACGGATGCATTGGTGTATTAAAACGACAACGGATGATGAAGCCTCGGAGCATTATGGCATATCCCTAGAGCAAAGGGTTCATAATGTTCTGCTACACTAGTACTTGTATTGAATTATCCCTGTATTAGTTACATTGAGGCAATGGTGAATACGTTTTATGACATTCATTATATTTCAAAGATGTTAATTGTTCACTGAAATCCACCACATCATCCTGAATCGGTTAATAAGATAATTATGACTGATGATGTTCATATAAAATGTTTAAATAGATGCATTGATTATGCTATGTATGAACGACTCAGTTCTTACCTTTTAGTTGAAGATATGAGGCAATGCCTGTAATAAGAAAGGCTATCAAATGATGTCTCCTCAACATTTTACTCTCCCATGTGTTCCTCCCGGCTTAACAAGGTACACTACTTGTAAAATTAGATGTTCTCACCCAGAGTCTCTCTGATCCCTTGGTCCTCCTTCTCCTCGGTAATGTAGCTGACATATTTTTTCCATGATATGTCATCCCCCCCTCGGGCGTCTCCTTAATATGTCCCCTAATGCCAATCTTGATATGATCTGACTTCTCAATGTACTCACACGAGCATGATCTGTACTTCTTGTCACTGTTTAAAACTATTAAAAATGCAATCCCTCATCAGTTAGACTATTAATGACTGGCAAGGGGGCGACCTTTTGTTGCCAACGTCAGCTTCAAACTCAGGCGGAATACTCTGATGACCACCTCCCCGAGGTTAATGACTTTGAATGCATTAACCCTTTAAGAGCAACCCAGTGATTTCAATGAATCATGGAGATCGTATTGCACACTGCCAAATTAATAGCTAACCCTAAGCCTAACCCTACCTGTAATCAGAAAGAACTAAGCTAACCTTAACCCCTACCCTAACCACTGGGCAGGTATCCAGTGTAGTTGGTTTCTCATGAAGCATTCCCTGGGGAACTGGGGGATGATCAAGCATGGCGGTTTCTTACAAATCATCCCCCATAGATACAGGGGAGTCCCTGTCTCTGTTTGAAGCATAAGATATCCCAAAAATCCTATGCTTGAAGAATAAAATATTATGCTAATCAGCGCCCATCATCGGTGCATCATGACCATAAATGAGCACGGAGGCATTAGGCATCATGCCGCATAAAGGGTTAAGGATGAACTAGCAAGAGAGAAAATGTTCATTTGCATTCAATAGTGACCTGTAAACCTGTGAGAAAGATCTGCTAATGAGGAGTAGATTATAATTATCTCCTTAATGAAACAATATATGTATCATCCCACGGCCATGTAGAAGGACGTATATGAACTCTGACATCTTGCAGTGGAATTTACATTTTCCTTTTAATGTTTCTATTCTCAATTAGTCGTTGGTTTCTGACATGCATGTCCATCATGCCTTCTAATTGCACATTTAGAAGCTCATGAATCCTAAGTATGTACCTCATTTGACAACTTAAATGACCCTAGGATCAAGAACTACTTGAAGAACTCCCCGTTGAGAAGCAGGATTCTCATCTAAAATTGCTTGGATATGATTCTGTATAGAAAATGTAAATCCCTGCATATGGAATGTTTCTGGAACTCTTGATAAATTGGGCTGTTTTAGATCGGTTCCAGCTTGGGCCTCAGTGATTAGGAAAAAGGGTTTGGAATATAATTGACCAAAATGAGGTAGTATCTTGAAATCTGGTGCGCTGAATGAGGGAACGCTTGCCCCATTATTATAGTATTGGTAAAACAAATATGTGCTTAAGTACACATGGCTGTGAGAAATTGTAAGTCGATTTACAGAAAATGAAGTTTACATAATATTATATCCACGTAATGATGGGCTATCCTATAACGTTATCATCATCAGGTCTACTAATAAGGGCCTACTAAAGATGGGCTATAATTAATAGAAGCCCTCTCTATCGGGGTATAGATCTCTGTAATTAACTTACGGCATCATGTCGCCTTAACAATGATAGAAATCTATATAAGCTCAAAGCCAAACAAACATAAAAATATGTGTAACTACTTATAACAGGGTTATTCACAGTTTATTGTTCTGATAAACTACACTTGTATTATTGTAATAATGACAATATGTATTATGTTCAGTTATTTTATCAAACAAAGGTGTCTTATGAAGAAATCTAACACCTCATCCACATGCAGCCGTCAACAGGATCGTCATTTATGTACACATGACATACTGTTTTATATTAATACCTTATTACCTGTTTAGGTTTAAAGTATGACATATTATAATTACTATCTATGCATATCAACATGGAATATCTAGCTGACTGTACTATACAGGGACTGGAGATCCATTTTGAGTCCATTTTTAGAAATCACCTTGTGGAATAAAAACTACTTCATTAACTCAAATTACTGCTTGAATCCGTTCTCGTGGTACCTTAGTTTAGCTTTAATGTATGGCTTCCTCCACAATTGATGATACATTGTATACTTATATTGATAACATACTTATGCTATTAACAAATTAAATCACGAATATCAACGTCACTCTCGGAGTAGATTATACCAGTGTTTTCCCCCACATATTATTAGTATTGGCAGCTGAAATTGTATTTTATTTGAATTAATTCTATTGGCTTATGACATATGGAATACTGCAGTTTTACCTATGAAGGTGGCCCAGTGCGGGCGGTCCACAAACTGCAAACCTTCCAGAACAATGCCCTAAGACTCTGTGAGAAAGTGAGGGATCCTTGGCTTATCGATGAAAAACTCACTGTACTATTGAAGATATTTCAGCCAATAAATATTACAAATACAATACACTAGTTGCAGCTAGAATCTGGAAAACCATTGACATGTTGACGAGGGTACCGACGACATAGCAGACAGACCTGGCAGGTGCAGGGACAGCGAACTGTAATGAGATAAATCAATCATTTACATGAAAACCGAAGTACAGAGTCACTCCGTTATGAAGTTTAAATACGCTATACACATTTAATTTGGGAAGGCAAACTACTAGTATTATGTGAGAGGGAGTGATAATGCCTACACACAGTGACATATGCAGCAGCGTTAATTATGATTGTATTTTTTTTAAGACTCTGATAATAATAATCTATTAAAATCACCAGAAAATGTGTCGTATTGCTACTAGAAGGTAATGTTTTGGATGTTCTTCAGGTTGGTACAACTCGTGATATTCGACTATAGCTATTGATGTCAAGTCCTGTCCAATCGGCTTCCCATATAAGTCTACAGAAACATGTATACTAACCATGTAGCATATGTCATACAGCACCCGCGCCGCTGTGAAGATCCGGAAGTGAATGACGGCGTTCTGATAGTTACTTCCGGTAAGCACAAGGAACAAGGCCAGCAGAATGAAGAGGGGTATGTTCTGTATGTTGTTCTGCTGGCATCTGGACACAAATAAAGGAGTATCTCCTTAGTTCTGATGACACATGGATAGTTCTTCTTCACATCTTGTTAAAACTGTGATGTTATGTTTATTGGAAATCTCTAATATACTTGTATCATTATCATACAAATATTTTATTTTGAAAAATAATTATTAGTTAATTCATACCATGTGTCTCTCTAAGACCAATCAATTGGCTATTTCATTTATCCAATAACCTTCAGTATTAGCACTATTAGTTTGACTTAACTATCACTGTGATTAGATATAATTCCATGTATAGCCATAACTTTTGAAGTGTTGATACCTGTTTGTACGGTCCACATCGTCATCCTCTTTAGCCTGCTTGTCCCCCTTAGGCTTAAGTGAGAAGAATTTCACATCTTCTGGTGTTGCGAAAGACTAGAGAAATATACAAAGAGGATGAAATGATACATGTGGTTGTTGAACTGTGTATTCACTTGTTCAGTCATCTGGCCCCCATGCCTTATCCCATCGTATTATGTATACTGACGCGGAGGGCAGAATCCGTACATTCTATTCACTGGTCAAACCTATTCAAAATGCAATTTCTAATCAATTACACTTGTACTTGTCAGGGGATGACTTTTTAGTCCCTAACCTAGCCTCAAGCTCATGTAGAATACTCTCGTAACCACCTCACGGCCTAACGTTAACGGCTTTGAACTCATTAAACCTCCAAGTATCAGGACAGTGCCTTAGTGCATCATGCAGGCCCTGCTGGTTGATACACTCCCACTGTCTAGTGTGCATCACAGGTATGGAGTGATCATCTTTTTAACAACAGTGAGGTTGGTGGGTGGAGGGGGGTGCGGGTAGGTGGAGGAACTAAAATTATTTGCACCCCTCGAGAGGGGGATCAGAAGTAATTGGAACTCTCTTGAGAGTGACCAAAAAGGTGTTGCCCCTCTCTAGCAAAAAAAAATCAGTGTGTTACTATAGCTAAAAGGTGTCTCCCAACGATCAATTTGAATCCATTGGGGTGTTGGGGTTGGGGAGTGGGGGATTTGGACCCCTCCCCATTAAATTGATGTTTAAAACTTGACCATCCCCTTAGTAGTGATAAATCATGTTTTACTTTATTCACATTGCAGAATGGATTCAAATAATTGACATGTATCCATCTAACATTATCCATATAGGAATGGTTTGGATTTAGATACACCTAAACTCCAGTTATCTCATCCTGTGTTAAGAGCCCGACTCTTGTTCAGTGGGAGGTAGCTATTGTCTTAAGGAGTATAGTGATCCTCGATGTGTTATGGGAAAGACGAAAGCCTCTCAAAACAATTAAAAAAACACAATCATATTCTACTCCATCCAGATTGCACTGCTGTGGAGATCAAATCACGGAAGCCATTTTATTCTCGCTTATGGAAAGAAATTAATCAAAACATGTGAAAAGAAAGAGCCAAAAACACCTTCAGGTAGCTTTTTTGGTGGGCATATTAAATATATGTTTGAACAAATTTTGTTCTCGCAAGCAATTCAAACTTTGAACGGGCTTCTCATCTGTTTGCCATTACCTATCTTTCTTATTTTTTACCTTCCCTCTTGCAATAGATAACCACGCTAAATGTTAATGTTTCAGGTATTAAGTATGCGGAAATGCCCTTTGAAAGAGATGAGAGTTAGAACTCAAGCTGATGTTTATTAAGGCATGAGCAGACGACTTTTGGAGATGAGTAGCGGCAGGGGGCTCCCTCTGGTGGATATAAAACGTACTGCGTGTGGTGCTTGAGGACCCTGGTGAGCATTTACACAATTACAATGCATGCTCTATCGCTAAATGTTCCCTGGAAAACTCCACCGACACGAAATGGGGGAAAAAAAGCAACAATACGGTCAGGCCGTTGGTCAAATCCACGAGGGACGGGGCATTTCTTGTCGAAAAAATACAAAAAACGGGCGAAAAAATACCTGCTGATGGATTGCTTCTTAAAACAAGGCAATTACAGAAAAGACATTCAAGTCTCAGTCCAAAGAGATGCGGATTTTCTTCATGGTAATTCGCTTCATAATTTTCTTCCCCTCTGTCCACTTGCGAGAAATGAAATCCTTCTTATGTTTAACGAGAACTGTTTTATGTATTAATAATTACTCCGAGTTCTCAAGGACTTTTTTTCGTCATCTTCAGAATTCATTTGGGGTGAAATAACCGGTCGCATAAATACAGCATGTTTTGTTGTAAGTTGTGTCCAGTCGCTCAGAAGTTTTCTTGCTTGTGGGGATTTCCAGGTGTTTTTTTCCCAGTCATGAGGTATTATTTCATATGGAATAATATGAAATTGCCCGAGAGATGCAGAACAATAAAAATGAATATCTGTGGCTGAGGAATTAAGCTAAAGACATTCACTGGAGAAACATCCTGATCAGATAGAAATGGGGGAAAAATTGTTACAATCAAAAACCCAGATAATGACATCAAAAATGACTCGATGCAGATACGGCTACTTTAAAACTAATATCCGCACTGATGCAAAAATGATAATATTAAATGACCTAAACTGTACCCTACAAAATAATACATGTGGTCGCTCTAGTAGTGTACGACATATTGTGATGTTTTAAAGCTAAGACAAGAACAATGATATGACGAGGGTAAAATAGCACTCACTATGACAATTATCATTAGGATGACGAATCTAACATAAATAACAACATTCTCGTATCGCTATACCCCTCAGTGGTATCCTTAATGCATGCTATAGTGTCTGAACGGTCAACATTACGTGTTGGTTGTAATGGGTGGGGTAAACACCTAGCATTAACTCCACCTCCTCTGCTGAATCTATTTTTATCCCTCTGTGTCTGGTTAAGTAGGATTTGTTTCTAGTTACTTTCATCGACTATCAACCCAACACAGAGAGAAGAAGTAGGATCACTGTAACTCTCAAATGGGAGTCCAGCCCCGATCACTGAGGTAACTCTCCCCACAACTCTAGAGTGACTCCCAATCATTAGGGAGTCTTAGAACAGAGTCATTATAGAGTCATTATAGAGTTATTTTAGAGTCCTGCTAATGTTTAGGAGTCACGTGAGAGTCCTGGGGAGAGTTACCTCAGTGATCACGTCGGGAGTTACAGTGATTCTACTTCTTTTCTGTGTGAACTAGAAAAATATGTTCTACTGAAATAATCATTACAAGCCTGCGTGGCTGGTCCTTCTGTGTTTTGTAGTAATGAAGCATCGGTGAGTGAATCGCCAGATCTACATCCATACTACTAGTATTCCCCTAGGCGCGAGGTTATTCCCAGAGGCTCGTCGCCATAGATACATGCATCATGACGACAAATGGCTTAGGCCATTAAGGAAAGATGATGCCTCATGTCAGGGCCCATCCTTTAATTTAAGGACAGCATCGGCTCTGAATAACAGTGGCTGGGTTATTCAACACATTGTCTGTTTCATGTTTGCCCCCAACCACCCACCTCACCCATCTATCTAAACTCCTTCCTCCTGGATACACCATGCCTACACCATGCCCCTTACGACCCCTGCCCTTTCCCCTTGGAATTGTGTTCACACATAGTAACCAAAGCTGAGAGACTGCCCCCCCCCCCCCCATTGGCATAAATATATGCATGAATGCAGCCTTAGTGCGTAGACTCACCAGGGCTGCATTCATGCATCATGACGCCCAAGGGCATGGCACACTACAGCACTATAGTTAACTATAATGGCCCTAGACCCCTAAATTCGACATGGCGACAGGGCCTTTTCTTAAAATCGACATGTGACATGAGGCTTAGTGACATGCGACATGAGGCTTAAAAAGATAGTGACAGGAGACATGAACAGTTCTTAAAATCGACATGGGACATCAGCATTATTAAGTGACATAGACACGTGACATGGCTATTTCTTAAAATTGACATGCGACATGGGGACCCCCTCATCAAGGGCTCCACTATAGGATCCCAGTCTGGTAAATCCCTCAACTCACCTGTCTCATATTCCTCAGGTAAACCACCCTGAGGGTGACCAGGAACATCTTGAGGATACACAGAGTGGAGTAGAAGGCCACGGCCTTAAACGCATCATCGTCCACAGAGTAGCCTCCCAAACCTCCCATGTTGTTGGTAGCTTCTTCTTGTTTGAGCTTCTCTATGGCAGACTTGAGATGGGAGTGGACTGGGCTGTGTAGATTCATGTGGGTGTGTCCTTGGTGGTGATGCTGTACAGGAGGTGTATATCTATATATAGGCCTACAGGTGTTAGTAGAATTGGTGGATTTCAGACCAGAACTGAGTGGAGTAGGTCATGCATGCGTGGTGCGGCTGTTACTGGTGGTAGTGTGTAAGCCGCCATCTTGTCTGGTTATATAAATAAGCTAAGGAGGACTGCATGATATAAGGAACTTCCTGTTATAAGTAATATGTTTCCAATGCCAACATTTCCCATTCTCTCTATATTTAGTATTGGTATTGATCATAAGGAACGTTGCTTAAGAAGCAAGTTTACCTTGCCAAAACCCCTAATTATAATGAGATTTCACTGTATAGGAATCTGGAGCTATACCCAGTGGGTCCGCCATTTTAAATGTCGCTGGTTGCGGTTAAACCCACTGATAAGACATCCCACTAGTGGTACAATTAGGGGACAAACAGGGGACAGGCTAGTAACAGTCGTATCAGCTCTTATCAGTGCTACACGCTGCAAACCAGCTCCAGTCCCGACAAGGCCCTATAGTGTTGGAACCCTATCATGTATCAGGGGCACACCCAGGTATTTGAAAATGTGGAGGGAGAGGGGCCATAGCACTAAATTACCGAAACGAGTTGTGCTGCGAGTCAAGGTGGATCAAAGTGGCATTAGAAAAATCTTTTTTTTAAAAAAGGGGGGTAGGGGTGGTCCGGGCCCCTACGACCAACCCACCCCTGGATCTGCCACTACCACACACACAGACTTCTGTGGACACACCTTCCAAATGGCGATTGGCCTCCCACAATCTCAATAGCTTAACAAATTAAAGAATTTTACACTTTCTGCGAAAATCACTATAATATTATTGTAGTTCCCTTTTCTGTCACTCATGCTGTCACTGTGGCACTGCCACCCAGCTGTTATTGCCCTGTATGTTCCTCTTTGTGACGTCAGTCAGGTGGTTTACCTCCGGGTACAGTTTTATGGGTCACCCCTCCACTCCTGCCTTTAATAGGCCATGTGGTCATGCACCAGTGCCCAGCTGTCTTTTTATACCCGGTGAAGTGGATCCAGACTGGATCCTTTGGGTTGGGCTATGGGTGCAGCCATTGGTTGACCGCTGAAAGTTCACTCACTTCACACCCGGGAAACCACTATAGAACTGTTACTGACCAACCCCCGAACACTAGGCCCCTCTTGTCAGTGTAGCTGGAGCTGCTGGTTGGATCGCGTTCTTCTCTATGTCGCCTGACAACACCGACAGTTGTTATAAGGAAGTCATGAAAAATACGGAAATACTTTGCATTATAGCGTTGTCTTAGAGCGAAATGGCATGCACTTTACTCTTCCTGTTTGAGTAGATATCTTCAAATGATGCGTCATTAAGTTTTTAAGATGCCCCCCCCCCCCGCCAACTCTCTCCTATATATATATATATATATATATATATATATATATATATATATATATATATATATATATATATATATATATATATATCATAGACGTTTATCTATCTGTATACATGCATACATTCCCATCTAAATCAAAACTTTGCATGAAAAATAACTATCCACTAAGTGTGTTATTTGGCACTAATTTAACCATTCAATGGAGGTATGATGCCTCAATTCATTATATTAATCATTTATGAGTGTATCAACTACCTATATCAAACTGACAAAAGGGGATCATCCATGATATATACTCCCACATAAATACACAATTGTGGTCTATTCGCCTGACATCACATATAACAAAATACATTAATTTAATCAGGATTGGTATTGAACATTGGTGAATCAGCATCTATAGGTGTGTCTGCAAACTGTCCATAAGATATTCATGATGGCAAAGTTCTGTAGTCTAGTAGGTATATGGATGAATTCAGAATACACGACTTGGTACAGAAATACGAAGGCTAACACTGTTACTCAGCACTTGGTAGACAGATCCCAATGGTGACCGTCAATGTTATGTTAATGATCACATCATTTATTTCCCTATATCCACATGATACGGATCTCCTATGCATCCTGTATCAACTACGTAGCAACAGTATGTGGGACTAGACCAAACTTACTAAGTGTATATGTACGAAAGGCGAAAATAGGAACTATGTGTGTTTCAAGTTGTATTTAATTGTACACATTTCTCCATCCAGACAGGACCAGCTGCATTGTTGCATCATGCCGATCCTTCGGGCCTCTAACAACCCCATAACACTCAAAAAATAAACTTGTCTTCAGACTCTTCAAAGTGACGGTCATAAAATAAACGAGTCAAAAACTTGTCTAAGTGACAAGGAACTTGGTATGTGCCAGCCCAAAACCCGACATTTGCCAGCTCCAGATTCTATTTGTGGGATGGTAACCTGATACGTCAGACAACTTTTGACTCGTTTATTTTATGACAGTCACTTCGACGAGTCTGGAGACGAGTTTACTTTTTCAGTGAAGGTCGGCATGATACATGAATGTAAGTTACTCGGCAGGGGTACCACCAAGCTTCATTGTGACGAAGAGTATAGCACAATAAAGCACTGTGCTGCCTTTGAAAGATTAAATGATAATTTGGTTACCCACCCTCAGACCTTTTGACCATAGCTGTAATCTGTCTTAACCTTTCTTTACCCAATATTAAGACAATATATCAGGTTCTCGTCTCTTGATCCGGGTCAGGCCAGAGACATGGAAGGCCACCGTATGAAGATACAAAGATAATACCACATCAGAATGTGTCTGTATATATAGCGGTCAAACATGTATGATCATATTTTCTATTTATACAGTCATGTCTCTCTACACAGTCCATAGTAACAGCGTCAAAGGGGAGTTCAGGTTGCCTCTAGAATGACTCCCCTCTCGAGGCGAGCTCAGGCTGTCTAAGTAAGAGAGCCTATATAGATGACTTCCCTAGCTTATCTAAGGGAGGCACCTATGCGAGTCACATGGCTCCCTCTCTGAGGCAACCTGGACTCCTTTTTTATGCTGTTTCTATGGTCTAGAGAGACATTTTTCTCTGTGCATTTATCAGATCTATCCCACGTCCTATATCATCACAAGCTGCAGCATCATAACCCACACAGACTAGACTATGCTGAAGTAAGCTGCACTGTACAGTATGTGGCTAACCTATCCACATGTCTGCTAGAGGGCCAAACTTGTTTTTCTTATTCACATTGCCTCCCCATGAATTCCAAATAAATTGCCCGTCATTGAGTTTTATATTGCAAAGTCCAAGGTCTCAACAAGATGCCTATTAGTTTAAAGCCCAATTCTTGCTGCCCCTACAGCAAGAGTCAGAGTGGGGCGAGTACCGGTATACTCTGGACCATATATAGGGGATGTGGAGCGTAAGTTACGCTTTATTTAGGGTAGTATTTATATATGTTACAGCCATCATTCTCGACTTCCAATAAAAGATACAGATATGGTACAAGATAATCACCTGAGCTTATTTTGGTCGCAGCCCGTATACAATAGGACAAAAGGGGCTTTTGAAGGTGGCGGTAGGCGGGCGTACACAGAGGGAAAAGTGAGAGTCACCTGGACTCACATACCACAGTCAGGCATGTGTCACCAAAAGCACTGTCATCTGATAGTTAGGCTGACTTTGACAGTAGAGAGGGTCCAGCAATGCCTGACTCAGGGTGGTATGACAGTCAGGCAGTGCTGGACCCTCTCTACTGTCAAAGTCAGGCAATGCTGGACCCTCCTGTACGAGAGTTCAGCACTGCCTGACCTTCATGCTCAAGGGTAGTCTGGCAATGCTGGACTGTACTTAGAGCAAGAGTACAGCAATGCCAGACTCTGGCTATTGAGAGTCGAGCCAAGCTTGACTCACATGTGGATGTGAGTCTAGCAATGCTGGACTTTGGCCTCAATAAAAGTCAGGGATAGCTGGAATCTCTTAGTAACACTAGTTGCTTATTTGTATTGGGAGGTGGTGTTTTTAAAGATATATATGGCCTCCCTGACACTGGTAAACGAAATCCTATATAAAATAGTTCTATTGACCTGAATAGGAAAGGGTGTGCTATTACAGACCACCAGTCATTTAGGTATTTAACAACATAGAGATACCACATGTCAGAGGTGATCCCAGACCCCAATGTATATAGTTTCCAAATACACAAGAATGGTGTCTTATACCCTACCATTAATCTCAATACTGTATTGTGTCCCCACCTGGTAGCAAACAAAGAAGGCTCAGGCTAACTGACTCTCATTCCAGAGTCAGACATAGCCTGACTGTGGAACGAAAGTCAGCCTGACTCTGGTCTGAAGAATTGTCTTGCCTGACTGTCATTCAAGGATCAGGCTTACTCTCGAAAGGGAGTAACTTTATGGGACTATCAAAGGAGGCTCAGTCTGACTGTTGTGAAAGTCCGGCTGACTCTCTTACCTGAGTCAGGCAGTGCCTGATCCTGGGGAGAGTCCAGCTGACGCTCACATTTTTCTCTTTGTAAATGGCATTTTCCTGCACCTGTATTCTGGATGTGAAAAGTCCCTCTGACTACTCAAAAAAAAGTGGTTTCTCATCACCAAGGACTGAAAATGTAAAGAGGGAGGCTATTTTTTATTTACTCAAGGGCTTAAAAGTATATATGGGATCATATATATTTTTCACGACCAAAATTCAAATTTTAGTAGTTAAGAATGTATTGATCTTTAAAAGTAGAGAAAACGTAGGTTATCTCTATCCTACCGCATTACTGCCAATAATAGCTTTAATTTGATACCAAATATACCCGTATTTGTCTATTTTTGTCATCAAAATTTAGCACACAAAAAAAGAAAATTTCCTCAAAACCTGATTTCTATGATACGCGTGGTGGTGAGAGACCATTTTATTTATTTGAGTGGCATAATATCTACCCTTTGACAACGATTCCTTATTCTTTGTTATTGTTATTATTATTTGTTATTCAAGTTTTTCTTAAAAGCACCGCCTGTATAGTAATTGAAACCAAAAAAAAAATCAAACTTAACTCAATTCAAGTAATACCTGTTGTAACCTCGAGACAGTTACGCACTAGTATTTTTATGGGATCATCCTCAGGGCCCCTGCGCCGAGGAGTAAACAAACAATTCACAATATTTCTTGTTTACACCCAGTTGGCTGAAACTCCGTGAAAATGGCTCCGAGACACAGCCTACCGTACCATCGCGATAAAGCGCCGGGGCGCTCTTCAGATTGGCGTGGCTCTTAACTCCGGCACTAATAATGATACTAGACAGGCGCTTATTCAAGGTCATGTGTTTAGTGCTTAAGAAACGTTTGGATTCCCCTATACCCTGGCGTTCTTTCAAAACCAGACGCTTTAATCACAACGGCACGGTATACATCTGGGAGTGGACCTCTGCATGGTTTATGCTCGGTTAGCTTTGCTTAAAGCGGCATTCTCACCATTCAAGGGTCCATAGTGACTAGCTACTGTTCTATAGTCAAACAACGAGTCGCAGTTTAGTGGTGAGAGTGGCACTTTAATTGCGGCTATGGCATCATGTGTCATTGCAGCATGCACAACCCCGTTATAGCGGCATCCTCACCAAGTCTTCTGGTACTAATCTACAGTGCTAACTGGTGACGCGTAATTGGTGAGAGTGACGCTTTAAGGCCAAAAGCTCACCTAGCCATGCCAACAGGAGCCGGGTGCAGAAATAACCGAATTCTGAAGCCTCACACACCTATGAAGTATTCTGAAATATAAAACACTCTACAAACTCTGGCCGGCTCCCAGGTTTTAGTATTTCTCCCATGTGGTGTTCCTCTACATTAAGCACTAGGGGAGATATACATAGGCGTTGAAGGCAAGTTGGCTGACTCAAGCTTCATATGTCAGCCTATAAATAGTTCATGACATAGAATAGAAACCACCGTTTGGGACGTCCACCCGCGGACCTGCAGTCCAGTCAGGGGGATGCTCAGTCAGGAGTGGTCGCTCTAGGAGTTTATGCTAAAAGTAAAGGACTATCTACATTGAGAGAGTAACATGGGGTTTGTGTTGCATGACCTGCAGGTAAGGTACTACTTTCCATACATACATATAGGCTTAGATGCTATATGTAACAGTTCCTTGATAATAATTCACTGCATTAATTCAAAGATGCATATTCATTTACAACATAATATGTTATATAATGTAGGAACTATTCATTGCAAAATGGGTAAATCAGGAATTGTCACCTTTTTCCATATAGATGCACCTCAATATAGCTGATCTCAATAGCTGATAACTACATGTACTACAACACGTATGAGTACACACGTTTTAAGGATACAAACTGATAAGAAAATATAGGAGCTAAGATAAGGGTAAAGGTGCATTTCCTGTAGCCATACCTGTATCATATAGATAAGGACCTTACTATAAAAGAACATATAAATAAGATAGATAGTTTATTATCAAAGAATTATCATGACCTGGATAGTGGCGAGGACAGCGGTCCCATGCACATGCTAAGTCACATGTTCCATCAGACTGGTCATGACTTACCACCCCCACCTTCAGTAGTGATGGTATAGATGTACCCTGTCGGTATATCCTGTTCACTTCTAAACACTGGGGACCAGAACAGAGGAGAGTTCATATATTTATATATACTGGAGGAACAGGAAAGAGAGGAAACCACAGAGGATAAAGACCACAGAGAAATATAGCAAGATGGATCATATGTACACAAGGTGGATGAGCCTGTATGTGATTCTACTATTATTGTCTATACATGCACATCTATAAGGCTATCGTGAGATGTTTTCACGTGTCAGTTTATACTAACAGATCTTACAACATGTATACGTATTCTAGGCCATGTCATAAACCCTAACATCGAGCATTACTTGTGTACTGCTATATGATATGAGAAGGTATGTCTTTTCGGATCCCTTCCCACATCCCCACAGGGTGTGTGGTAACTTAACTGTAGTCTCCCAGGGAGTATAGCTTCCCACTGGTCTCTATTTATGTCTACATAAGGCAACCCTGGGTCACTTCACAATAGGATCCCTTTTAGACATGTGTGGTGGGTCAAAGGGTGATACATATAGGGTAAGGCTAGGAAGGACAGGGGATGGATCCCTTGGGATTTCTTTCTATTGAGCCAGTCATGTGCTGCTAACTTATTACACAGTTAATATATTAATCTCTGAATATACTTTATATATTCAACTACAACTACATACAGGTATGTATGCAAATACTATGAGTAAATCAACCTAATCTATGTGTCAATAAAATCATAATCAGACAATTGGTGGACCTGGAGTAGAGGTACATATTTACTGTGTTGCTATGGGTACCTGCCACCACCCAGGTCACTACTTGTGTACCCCATGGTGATTACTAGTAGCCCCATCGATAATTGATTATTAATTAATCATTATGTATACTATTAGCTTCCCTACTGTTGTGTGACTAACGGGACACCGTATATGTCAGGGGCTCCAACAGAAAAGCCATGTCCAAGAGTGGCTCTACATTTATCATCTATAATCGTATATGTTTAGTCCCAATATCTATAATCAGATAATGGCAATGCGACATAAATAAGCCCATGATTATGACAGTGATCTATCCAAGACAGTGTGCAGGAGGTCCACATAACCTTTGAAATAGGCCATAGAGGACAATTGATAGCTTTGGGTAATATAAAGTAAATACACAGAACCATTGTCAACAGCGGCATGAACTTGGGGACGTCTGTCTTGAGCAGCATCTTCATCCTATGCAATATGTATCACAATACTATATCTATCTATACAGTATGTTATATTACTATTAACAATTTTTAAGACATTTGAATCGATTTAAGTCATTTTCAGTAATATCTATTATTCTATTCTATTCAATTTCAGTAAGGACCTGGGACATCACCATTAGGAGTAGGCAGACAGAGGACCAGACAGCAGCCTCACCATGGCTAGTGCCCTGGAGTTAGGGGCCACCATCCCCATCCTGATCCTCAGCACCATCGGCAACATCCTCAC
Organism: Harmothoe impar; assembly: GCA_947462335.1. Taxonomy (NCBI): domain Eukaryota; kingdom Metazoa; phylum Annelida; class Polychaeta; order Phyllodocida; family Polynoidae; genus Harmothoe; species Harmothoe impar. The sequence continues at coordinate 46,468,194 of OX381713.1, forward strand.
CCTCTGTGTCCTCCACAGGCCTGTGTTTGCTGAGAAAAGCCTCACCATCTTCTTAAGGGGGCTGGCTGTGGCTGACTTTCTTGTAACATGGCTGGACCCACTCACCATGAACCTTATCATCCCAGGGTTTAAGACCAATACCCTGGAGGTACCCTGTAAGGTCTATGGATGGTTCTTTGCCCTGGTCAGTATAGCCAGCTCCTGGACATTGGTGCTGGTCACCCTGGAGAGGGTCTTCATGGTGAAAAGACCCTTGAAGGTGAATCTATATTTCACCAAGTGCAGGGCGATTTTGCTTGTTAGTGTCATGTGGCTCTTTTGGGGAATTGTTGGGACTTTTACCTATGTGACCAAGAAGAGGTGGGAAGGGATCTGCTCCCTGAGTGAAACCTTAGGGAGCATAGAACTGGTGGCCTTCATGTGTCTGTACTGTGTGATACCTGCTGTTGTCATGATAACATGCAATGTTATCATCATCTCCACCCTCCGTAAGGCTAAGGCCATCCGTAGGAGGATGTCCACCAAGTCATCAACCTCTACTACACAGCAGGATAGATTAACCACCATGCTAATCACCATCAGCTTCGTCTTTGTCCTCCTGACTCTCCCAGAGATCCTTATCTATGCCATAGAGTTCTTTGGCGACACCAGACTCCCTGATTCCCTGGTCTGGATCTGCAACTTTCTGAGGAGACTCAACCATGCAATTAATTTCCTCCTGTACTGCGTCAGTGGTGTCATGTTCAGGAGGGAGTTAAGGCTCTTCCTCCTGGGTGTGGGGTCAAAGTTGGGCTGCTCTGCTGGAGCAGTTCCCTGGAGCAGCTCAGCCATTAAGAATGAGGATGAGTGTGATGGGTCAGCTACTACCCCACTGAGACGTGCCAAGGAGCTGTCAACTATGCCAGAAAGTACCAAGAGCACTGAGGCATGAGTATTAAACTTTGAAGCTGTCAGTACTATTGATCATGAGCTGCTCAGTGTTGAGGGGGACTAATATATAGAGAGATTGAACTGAAGTTGTTAGTGCAATGTGCACTGGTATAAGAATGAATGATTATGATGGCAGATTTTCTTAACACAACAAATACCAGTACTAATATCAATATTTATATAATATTGATACAATGATGTATATGGAAAAAAATAGTAACAACATTTAATTAAAGTTGATTGTTGCTTCAATTTCTTTCCTAATACAATGAGAATTTATATAAATTAGGCCCTCGTTTGGTTTTGTGTGACTACCATCTCTCTAAAGTAAATTAGGTTAAAGTTATTAATATAATAAGTATGAATACATGAATGTTGTTAATACATGTATAGAAGAAATTGAAATTTGTATTACAATGCCTATTGCCTTTCTGATCTACAGTAGTGTATAAAACCCGATATGTCTATTCGCTATACATCGTGTAGGCATTCTAGTCATGGATACATACATTCATATGCATTATCTCCCACACTGATACGTTGACTTATTATCTATTGGATATTACGAACCCTGAATATGAACATAATGTAATACAGTGTACAATATGCCTAGTACATAGAGTTGTGTGTGTAGCCAAACAATATGCAAGCTATGTATATGAGTATTATTCTAAGTATATTATATTATAAGTGTGCTATATATAACTAATCATAATATAGGTTTATACAGATATATGCATCCAAGATCTGAATGAATATATTGTATACTACAGTATACCCATGACACATGCAGCCTTGTAGTTTTCTTTCAGTCTTGTACCCGACTTACAAAATCATTTGTGGGAGTTGGTTTCCATTTTTTGAAAAGGGGCCGATTTAGCAATGTTGAAAAGTGGTTGACCCAGGGTAATTAACCTTTATCAATGCTGACTCAAGGTTCTGGGTTCTGTGCCTACTGGGAGTGCCCACCATCCCAGACCCCAGGGCTAGATCCAAGATTTGGGGAGGGGGGGAATGGGGAGGGATGCATTGTTAAATTTTTAAAAAGACCTTAAAATTGTTCACGTTAAAAGAACACATTTTACCATGCCCCCCCCCCCACCCCCGCGCAAATACGCGCCTGGAACCCTTGGGTGCATACTTCTCATGTACAGTGGCGTTTACCAGATTGCTAGACCTCCCCCCCCCCCCTGATTATTGCCCATGTTGAATATTCCCAAGACTTATATTCTTCTCCCGTCATCAGCGTGATCTCAAAAATATATAGTAGGCACCAACGATGTATAATACAAAAACAAATACTGAAAAGTTGACACATATACATGTATTATACTCATATAAGCCGTTGTTATGAGAAAACTAAATAAAAATCTCCCATGTTCGAGTATAAATAGTTCAATAACATTAGTTCTCTCAAGAAGCAAAAGATGGCGCCACTGACATGGGTCAGGCCCCGCCAGGGCCCATGCAGACCGGTACCATGGCTCGCATCCCTGTTACTATTACTAGCCTTTAAATGCCGATTCGATACAAACTAATCCTACTATGCGATACTTGTACTGGTTTACAGAACGTAGACATTACGGTTTAAATTAATGAATTGTCCATTAATCAGTGACAAGCACTATTGTGTCCCTGTATGTTTCTGTCATATGGAAATGGTATTCGATTTAGAATATAGATAACTGTGTTTTAGTATTTCTGTTAGATTCTTCTATAGAACTACAGTTATAACGGTGATAGCATATTTGTTTTTATTATGTCCTCCGTCATTACTGCTTTTCTTCTTCTAACAATACGATTAACTGTATCATTCCTAAGACTACCTTCATGCTTCCCAACATCATGCTTTCGATTCCCTACTCACTATACTAAACCGAGATGTACGTTGTAATACAGATAAGTAAAGAGATACTGGATAAGTATCACCATCACGGTACGCCATTATGTTCTCTGGCCCGTGACATGCAACTTAGAAATGTTTCAGCTCGTGCCGAAACATTGACAGATACTCATGGATTGGTCTAGACCTTACTATACTACACCGACGTGATAATGTGCCGGGCGCTGTTCAATTTGGTGGGGCTGCTACCCCCGACGCTTAGACTGTCCATGAGATGACTAGCTGGTACCATGAGTAGACCAGTATGTCTCAATCAGGGTGCCATTAATCATGGAGCCAATCTTCCACAGGGCTATTATGGACATTGGGAGGATCGTCCTCAGGGCCTTTCGCCATAGGACCTATAGTCCAAAGGGATCCTCATCCGTGTACCGGTCTACTCAAGGTACCAACAGACCAGCTAGTCATCTCATGGGCAGTCTACCCTATACAATACAGGTGCTTATCCGGTTTTAGTGCTTAAAACTATTTTGGAAACCCCTTAATTCACTCCCGGCAGTTATATAAGACTGGCGCTCTTTCAAGACCAGGCGCATTATGGCGACGGTACGGTAATTACTCATTTCACCTCACAAGGTGAGGCTCCACTATCCGATTTTATTGACGAATCGGTGCTATTCTCACGATTCTGACTCAGTGATATACCATAACAATTACATACCTTAAGCAGGGAGGTACTATAGGGTCTGCCTAGGTTTATGTTTGTAAATACTGTTTATGTTTATAAACAAGTGGAAAATAGAATTGCCATCGCTATAGGCCAACACCCACAGGGGGTTCTATGGCTTAGAACCCTCTGCGTTCTATGCATATTGCGTTCTAGGAGCCTTGCTTATACTCCAAATCGCAAGGGTTCCCATATCCTATTGCAAGTTTCAAATCCCACTGTACACATGTACATGGCACTGAATCTCTGCATATTGGAGTGCATTGACTCTATGTGTGAGGTTAAGTGTTCTTTTTCGGGGGAGTTACTTCATAACAATTGTGCTCACAGTTGGTTTAACATAGAAGGGATATCTGTTAATTTATCATTTGAAATAATACAACATGTAGGTCTAGTGGTGGGCAGATTATGTATATTATTCATGAAAAATGGTTGTAAAATGCTCTCTGTGTATAATCGGAAAAAAGGAGTGGCCCCCCTGACTTTCCGGATAATTGATATGTATCATGTGCATAATGAAATTGCAGAGATTTCCCTGTTAAGCAAGGAAAAATATCTAATTATCTAGATCTTATTTTGTGCCTAATTCGCAACAGATTCCTTGCAGTTCCACCTCCCTCTTGTAGTTACATCTGTTGCGAATTGGGGGGAGACCCCCAATTCGCAACAGATCTCCAATTCGCAGAGATTTTCCAGCATAGATCGCCCTGTGGGATTTGGCCTTATACAACACAATTTAGGTCCCAATTTTAAGCCCTGATTTTGCATCTCAGGCCGATCTGGACATCCGATCTACCGTATATCAAACAGGTTTGATCTTCATTTATCTGATGCTCCCCCATTCAAAGGGCTCTAAATAATTTATGCACCATAACAGATAGGAAATACGTGTTTGTCTGGATTGTTGGCGGCACGGCTGTAACTATTATTGGTTGGTTGGTACAGGGACTATTCATGTATGGGGGAGTTTACAGTTACCTTTGCTACTACGTCACAGGGTCTTGGGTGGGAGTAGGGGGTCGGGGGTCGGGGCAAACAAAGGCCTCCACAACGTTGGGTAAGTGCTCCGTGAAACCATTACTCAGAACTGTATCAAATTTTTATAAATTTTGTATACCTAGGTTGTGGTAGTCTGTAGTTATCACTGTAATGATACTTAAGATGTTACAGGTATGAGACGATGTCGATCTCCCTTTGGAAGATTTATTATTATATGCATACTTTTTTAATAGTTCCTCACCGCAGTCCTATAATCAGATGCAAACAACAACTGGAACCTTCCCTATAAACAAAACCAGGAGAAAACGGACATTTTTGTCTGGAACTCTCAGACTGCCCGCGGGCCGTATCTAAGATTTACAGCCTTCAGCAAGGGAGTGATCATATTTCAAAAACAGGGAATTTTCTTGGGGGGGGGGGAGGGGTGATCTCCTCCCGCCCGGTAAGGGGTCTAAATCCTTGCCCCCCCCCCCCCCCCCCGTTGGCAAACGATCCCTCCCTAACTGAGCAGGGTAGTGCAGTTTGTTTCCAAACTTTGCTAAAGACACCAATTTAATTAGGTCTTCAATTGGAACATTTTCCCAATTCTCCCCAGGCCCCGTCGATGATTCCACCTAACCAATTAGAGTGGAAACGGCCAGTTGGCTTTTTTTTTATCATTATTTATTTCCTAATAAGTCAGATATCTATTTCCCAAATTAATCCAATTTGTTAGGGTCGCTCAAGAAGTTTCCAAATAAGGCAGATTCTGAACAAGATGATTAAGAGTTGGTAGAATCCAGCCGTCCTTTTACTGTTTCTGCCTTCTTATCATTTTCTGGTTGTACATTGTGTATGCCTATACACGAGTAAATAGTGATAGTGCATATATATCATTGTTAATAGTAATAAATATTACGTGATAAGAAACAATTATTGTCTACCTCTTTTCCATCCGGCAATTGTCAATCTATATTTATACCGAATAAAAGGAAAATATGAATCATGGTACAATTTTCAATTTGCCCAGATCATGATTATTGACCGTAAGTCATAATACTATCTAACAATTTAATACAGTTCTACCTATTCATAGTTTTAACATTCGTAAAAATAAACTATACTGAAAAGGTAAACTAAGTGACAAGGAAGCAGGTCTTCTAGCTGGAGTTGTCAGATAGAAGACCCACTTGGCATTTGCCAGCCCAAAACCCAACGTTTACCAGCTCCAGACTTGGCACTGCACCAACCCTAAGATTTCCAAAGGGTCAGCATGATGTTTGAATGCAAGCTTGGCAAAAAGACTCACCAGGGCTACATTCATACATCATGCTGACAAAATGTATAAAGCACATTTATAGCGGGATGCAGCCGCTAAAAGATTTTCCAGGATTGTGAATTTGACAACTCTAAATTTGTCATTTGGACTGGGCCGCCACCTGGGCTAACATTGTCAATCAGATGAGCCTGGTGCCGTCTTGTGGGTTGGTAACCTGGCAATAACTTGTTTATCTTATGACAGTCACTAAGAATACACACACACACCCTTGCCACTATCTTGGTCACTAGGCCCAAAGAACCCCATCCCAACCCAGCCACCTATCCTTGGGATGTCATTTGTGAAAGTTCCCAACCCCAAAACTTTCACTGTAATTCTCAAATTCGCCCTCCACAAAATGTGGCAATGTTATACTGTAGTGTTAATCACATTCACCACCAAACTGAGAATAATATATCTACATACGTTGATTTTTTAAATTATGTTGAGGGTCTGAAGGTCATACACTGTAAAAAAGGTGCTACGGTTTTAAACATGTTTACGTCTAAACATGTTTAAAGTCTAAACGTTTTGCCAAGCTAATCATATTTTTGACCACCTGTTTGGAGATTAAACACCAAAAGTCTAAACCCCTAAACGGCGAGGCTAAACATGTTTAGATGTTTAGGATTTAAACGCTAAGAAACTTTATGATTAGGATATAAACGTCAATATCAATCAGTGTTTAGACTTTTAATGAACATATGAAAGGAGTGCACAAATTGAGTTAATTCTGTCAAATGAAATAAATCAGAGTTTCGTTCTATAATAGGCATTATACCTGCATTATGTGTTATATACTACAGTATATTCCAGATAGTGTGGATCAGTTTAAACTTAAACATTATTTAATATGAATGCCTAAACACTAGACCTGCACATATTTAGGTGTTTAGATATTAAACACATAATTATACTCCACCAGGTGGCAGTTAAGTTCATGGTTGAACTTTCACCACATATTCATAAGATAATCCGTGAATAATAACCATTGAATCATATCATTTTAGAAATTCAAATATGGGAAACTGTGGTTAACATTACCAAAAGGGAAACTTCATGATTTGCAGTAAATATTATCATCAATATTTATCAATATTAGATAAAACCACTAGGAACACCCATCCTATGGGATCCCAGAAAGTATATAGCATTATTCTCTCAACTGTTCTGGTGTACCTATTCCTGAGTTACCTAGTAGCCTATGGAGACACATGTACTATGTGACATATGTGATTACACGCTCCCAGTGTAATTTCTACCTATACTATCAATGTAAAAGGATAATAGTTTGGCCCGTTAATATCACATATATCCACTATAAACACTTCATATATCTAAGCATTTTAAATCTAAACACATCAAAAAATAAGCAAAAAGCCTAATAAACACTTTTCTAAACATATCAGGTGTAAACACATGGAAATCTAAACATAAAGACTAAGCATAATATCAACCTAAACATGTTTAGATTTATAATGTGTGTTCAAATACGGGACAAGAATGTGTTTAGCTATGTGTTTAAAATCTAAACACCTTTTTTACAGTGTACGCACCCTGGTACCACTGGGGCCCCTACTTGCCTACTCCAATTTTCAACTGCAAAGGGAACGTTTATAAATGGCGTCCCCTATTTTGGGACATTTTTACATTCATACACCCACCATTGCCACTATCTTGGTCACTAGACACAATGAACCCCATCCCAACCCAGCTACCTATCCATGGGATGTCATTTGTGAACGTTCCCAATATCCGCAATGCTCAAATTCTCCAGCCACATATATAAATGTGGCAACGTTATACTGTAGTGTTTATCCCATTCACCACAAAACTGAGAATAATATAGTGCCATTCCTCTCATCGCTGAAATTATCCTAGTGTCGCCCAAAGGTGAGGCGGCCGCGTAGCTATATATAAAAGGCAAACTCTAAAGCCTAATATAGGCATGCGCCAGTCTTAACAAGCCTGAAGATGTTTACCACAAAGTTTGGACAACATGAAAATGGATCTCGGTATAACGGCCGTTGACCTTTGGTGGTGGATTACTGCAGAGACTGGGAGCTTCATGCGTGATGGCTACAGCTGTACCCTAGACCTTTCACATTATTTTAGATGGCCCTGTGAAATGCCAACTATTTCTGGTGTAGAGGAGGCTCTCTGGACAAGGACTTATTGACGCCTCCTTTGCGGCACGATTTATGCCTAGAAGATGACTGCATCCATGGAACTATTGATAAGTCTGATTAGTGGAAGAACTAGCCATAGTTTTAGTAAGGGTCCGTTTTGGGAATATGTAAAAGGTCAAAGCATTTTGGGGAAGGAAATTATTGTAATCGGATAATTTAAGCATGCTCAATTCAAGTATGCAAGATGCTTTGAAAAAGGTAGAATTTCATCTGAAATAGTGCATGATAAGGTGATGGCAATTAGATTTAGGGCAGATTCCTCGAAAATAACATTGGCACAGCACATAGTTAAAGTCAGCTCGCTCAAATAAAACAGGTAAAATACTGCTACTATGCTTTTCACATAAATGAACTTACATCTGTCGGTGCAGCTGGGGAAAAAGGTCCTCCAAGGCAAAGACCAATTATAAAAGTAAGCTCATGAGCTATCCAGTGATATATTTCCTTAACTGATACCACTAAAGTCTTGTATTGCGTTCTATATCAAAAAGTACTCTTTTGTTATATTTGAACCTGTCAAATGCCAGTCATCTGCTACACACACAGAAAAGTGAGAGTCATTGTCGCTAAAACTACCCTCACCTGAGGGTCAGGCATTGCCTGACCCTCAGGTGAGGGTAGTTTTAGCGACAATGACTCTCACTTTTCTGAGAGTGTATATAGTAGTATGTGTGACAGTCCTATGTGTCTTGACGAATTATTTATGTAATGCTGTCCTCTCCCTGCACTAGAGTTGGTTACAGGCATAGACCTTGCTGCCCCGGCATCAACAATCGGAGTACAGGCATGCCAGGTACTCAGCCCTTTATATATGGCGGCTCGGGGCTTAAGTGCCCAATAGTACTTAGTCAGGCATTGTCTGGCAATGAAAAGATATACATGTACATAAATAGATGGAAAGAGATGAAGTGACGAAAAAGGCCATTCATAGAGATGCTAAAACATAACCGCCCCCCTAAAGTGTGTTTCAAATGAACCTTAACACTTGCTAAAAAAGGAATACAGCTTTACGTCAGTCTAAATATCAAAAAAGTCTATGGAACATGAGAAATCTGAACTTTCGATACAAACGCTCAGCTGGTGAGTCCTCAATGTAGTAGATTTGCAACATGATGCTCCATTGATATCCTCTTGTTATCTCCTGTTTGCAACTGGTGTTACAATTTCTATTAAACCACTGATAATTGTGTGTAGGTGTACATTACTTTCTAGCATAGATTGCACGTTAAATTCCGGAGATGAAGCATATTTTAATTTTAAGTGCTAACAGTATGGTTATGTTATCTTTTATCTAGGACTTCCTACAGAAATGACGCTGAAAGGTGATATCATGTGACGTTAATTTTGTAACTAAATGTGATGCAATAACGTTATTTAATTAAGTCAGGCATTGCATTTTTTCTTCAATGAAGCACTAATGAGCTCTAGATTATAATTGATATTGGTAGCTCATATTTTTTGTAATGTCCATGATGTCCATTCTCCTAATATCACTAATGAGATATTTTCCCAATTCAGTATTGCAAAGAAACTAGAAACTCTACAATAGGAAAGCGAAAGCTGCTTTAATTTAATTTGCATTTCAGTTTGTTATTATTATTCTTGCCTTCAAGATAGATTAATTTTATTATGATGGCATTTTGTGATACCATCCTGTTCCAAAAGAGCGATGTCCTTGTAATAGCGCCGGGGCAGAGTATTCTTGAATTAGCATTAACATGCACAAACATTACAAATGCACCTAGTTTCAAATTATTTTTGCACAAAGGCAATTCAGCGAATTTTATCTCCATACTTTAAAAGCAAATGAGCAATATCCCAATACAGGAAGCTGTATAAAGTGAGGACCAAACATGCTGAATCCACGAACTTTCTGTCCATTCATTGTAATGCTATAGCAGTCATGTACATCCCAAAACAAACTGATTTGAACTACGACAAAACTGAAAACTGATATGTATTGCACTATGGATGAAAAGATAGCTGAACATAATAGAGAACACAATGATCCACAGATGAATTTTAAAATGTTTTTGTCTCACAGAGTAATTTGATCAACCAACACACCATGCCACTGAAATCAGAGTCACAAAGGACAAAGAACATAAGAGAGTGCCTATTCAAAAACGCTAAAACATTATAGCTCATCATGGTACGCTCTAACAATAACATAGAAGCATAACAACTCCTTTACTGAGCATGCAAACAAAAAGGCTTTACTCAGCAGTGGCGTAGGAAAAGGGGGGGCCAGGGGGGCCCGGGCCCCCCAAATCACTAAGTAGGGGGGGCCTGAATATGTTTGGGCCCCCCCAAAATTTGTCAACACACTTCCACATTTAGGGCAAACAGAAGTCAAATCTGGAATCGTTTCTGTAACTCAGGAGTGTCGGGAGCAACTTGACTTTGGGGGGGGGGGGGGGGGGAAACCAAATGAAGTTTAGAAAGGTGCGCGATTTCGAGCGTTAAAAGCGACACACTGAAAGTGTTATTGGGGGGTCTGGGGGCATGGCCCCCAAGGAGAATTTTGAAAAATCTGACAGTATTTTGGTGCATTTAAAGTAAATTCGTGGGTATTTCTTTATATAACTATAAAGTAATGAATATTCATTAGCATTTCCAAAACTTTGGGCGGGGGGGGGTGTCAGAAGACACTCTACATACTCATGTCTAGGCCCTCTTGTACCGACACCCCTGCTGTTGCACTATTGCTATTGCACTCTGAAACCACCATTTAGTTGTCACTAGCTAGGGTTCTTCAACCGATATCAATACATGATATGGCATAACACTCCAAAATATGGAGGCCTACTAACCAGGGCATTTAACATAAGGACCAAACAGACAGTTTAACATGTACATGAGATATTTTCCCGTCTGGACGAGCAAAACATAAGTAAATATCATGGACCTGGGTACTTTATTTTACTGCATGAGACACAGCCTAATTAAGACGTTAAACCAGGGCCTTCCATGGGTTATTTGGATACTACTCATGGCACTGGTATAGATCGTCACACTCATAATTGATTGACTGAACAATATTAACTAATGCAAAACATTTAAGGATGCCACGAAAAACATGAATACGGGAAAGGTCAGGCAGGATCATGGCCTCGTGAGTCATACTTAATATTGGTGACAAAAAGCTACAATGTTGGAAATAACCATAATAACCTCTCCATTTTTCATTGTTATATTTCCGAATTTAAGGCAGAGTCTGAAATTCTGAAATTGCAGGGACGCTGCACAGTACGTTTGATATTCGTTGGGGCTTTGGATCATCATTTGGAGAATTATTACCCTGAAAAATAGCCAGTTCCTAATTTCTGTGCCTCATTCCATTTTGCTCATAGAGTAATTTAGGGTCTGATCCCTAGTTGGAGATTTGTCTCTGAGGCTCTAAGAAATGCCCACTTCTTCAATTTTAATTGCACATTTTTGAAAAGGGAGAATAAAAAGGGGAAAGTTTAATTAATACAGGTCAAAGAAACGACCAGGATACACACGATTATTCCGTGACGGGTCAAATGAGAAAGAAATTAGTAGAAAGGTAAAAGAGAATAAATTGGAAATCAAAAGGTGGGTGGAAACGCTGGGGTCTGTCATGTAGCAACATGGTTCATTACAAATATCCTGAAATAGATATAATTACCCTTCCTACCTGTATAGTCATAGATCTATTGTCTATAGATTTAACTTTCCAAAACATATATATATGTATGAAGGGGAGAGGGGGGTATCTTGAGCCTTATTGCTTTCAGGATTTGACAACAAGTGGCATAAAAAGGCAATGCACAAACACAATGTTGTGATGCTCAGGCCATCGCCTACACAGAGAAAAAAGTGAGCATCAGCTGGACTCTCCCCAGGGTCAGGCACTGCCTGACTCAGGTAAGAGAGTCTGCTGGACTGTCACAACAGTCAGGCTGAGCCTCCTTTGAAGGTCCCATAAAGTTACTCCTATTTGAGTATGACAGTCAGGGAAGACAGATGTTCATACCCGAGTCAGGCTGACTTTCTATCCACAGTCAGGAAATGTCTGACTTTGGGATAAGGGTCAGTTAGCCTGAGCCTTCTTTGTTTGCTACCAGGTGGGGACACAATACATTATTGAGATTTAATGGTAGGGTATTAGACACCATTTTTGTGGATTTGGAAATAATATATATTGAGATTCTGGGTATTACCTCTGACATATGTTGGTACATGTATTTTGGTGTTGTTACATACCTAAATAACTGTTGGTCTGTGATTGCACACCCTTTCCTATTCAGGAAAACATTTTGTATGGGATTTATTTTTACAGATGTCAGGGAGGTAATATATATATTTAAAAATATCATTCCCCAATACAAATAAGCAACTAGCCTTGCTGTACAGAAAGATTCCAGCTATGCCTGACTTTCATTGAGGCCAAAGTTCAGCATTGCTAGGCTCACATCCATATGTGAGTCCAGCTTGGCTTGACTCTCGATAGCCAGAGTCTGGCATCGCTGGACTCTTGCTCTAGGTACAGTCCAGCATTGCCAGACTACCCTTGAGTATGAAAGTCACGCAGTGCTGAACTTTTGTACATGAGAGTCCAGCATTGCCTGACTTTAACTGCAGTGAAAGTCCAGCATTCGCTGACTTTCATCACAACGAGAGTCCAGCACTGTCTGACTTTCATCACAATGAGAGTCAGGCAGTGCTGGACCATGGTAGGAGCGAAAGTGGGGCATTGCTGGACTCTCGTTCTCATGAAAGTCAGGCAATGCTGGACTCTCTCTACAGTCAAAGTCAGCTAGACTCTCACATAAGGGTGGTTTGGGCAACATGGGTCTGACTATGGCATGTGAGTTCAGGTGACTCTCACATTTTCCTCTGTGTGTATCACTTATCCAATAGGGCCCATCGAGCTAACGTTTTGGGGCAACTTGAGCCGTGTTTAAACCTTTGACCAGAATTCAATGCATATAATTTTAAGGATATTAACATTGAACTTATGCTTTTTAGTTCTCTGGTTCTAACTGACATCATTTCGCCAAATTCGATGCATATATATTTATCAGTATTGTTATTCATGCAGAGATTTAGCTAAAAGTCATTAGAGAACTCATGATTGATGAGAGTATTGCCATGTGCATTGAAAAGTCCATTGTGACTGATATACAGGAATATTCTAGTGAAATGATAAAGAAGTGAACTTGTTCATGGATTCAAAAATAGAGATGTCAGCTATAATAACAATGGTGTTAGAATTTTTTGTCGATTCAATTACATCTGTATGGTCTTCCTCATTGTTTGGCGACTGAATAAGCTGTCAGAATAAATAGACCTATCGTGGTATAAATGGCATTGTAGTTTTCTTTGAAAACCAGGATGTTATCTCCCTTTTTCAGATATGTCAATATTTCACTTGGTTCTAGACACCTGGTCTGGGTAACTCATATCTGTGACCGCTGGACCCCATACGATTTGACCATCCGTAGTCAGACGGGTGAAACAAAACTCCTCTAATTCATGAACATAATATAAGTTAAGGTTATGCTTTAATCTTTCCAGCCGGCTCTATGGTAATTCAAACTCCCCAGAATACGGCACATTGAGGCCCTAGAACCAGCAGTTTTAGTATTTAGGGTTATATTGTGGTTGATATGAAAATAGGAATTTGTGATACATGCTTTCAAATGACTGATTTGCAATCTGTATTTAATTTCCTTTCATATGATACCATAATAGTTGGGTATATCTGTTCAAAATATTTTTGGGGGTGCTCTGGATAATAGCATTTGATACAAAAAATGCCCTCCTCATAGTGCATTAATGCACTAGCCGTTTTTTTACCAGGTAGTGCATTAATGCACTAGCCGGCTGGAAAGAGCTATGTGGATCAAAAACAGTTTTACTTGTAATTTTCAGCTTATGAGACAAGCAGAAACTCAAGCAGTGCCCTGTAGATATAACATTAGCTCCTCTGCTTGCTAAGCTCAGGGTGAATTACCCATCAAAATGCAACTAATCAAATGTCATACTACAATTTCCAAACTGTAGAGAAATCTCATAGTAAACAAGTTTTTACCCAAAACAATTAAGGCCCACTTCAACACCATTCTGACATCCACCAGTCAGTGGCCTCATGTCCCAATGCTATGAAGTAGCGATCATGTCAATAAGGCATGATTCAATCAATTCATTAATAACATGGAACCAAGGGAGCATTCTGCACTTGTGGTATTTTCACCTGTTAACAGCTACTTGAGGCATCCTCAAAGAGCAGCCAGGTGCTTGCTGCGTACGCAGCCAGGTGTGGGAGGTGCAAAAAGGGGGTCTTCAAGTCAACTCAGGTCAGTGTTTTGTAACACTAAAGAAAAACTCTGTTTCAGGCCACTCGACCTTTCTCAACAAAATAGCTGACTTTACAATTTGACAATAGTATTCAGTTCATTTTCTACTTCTTATAGCGGTATCTAGTATTTTCACAGACAAAGGAATATCCTGTGATACAGATGTAAATTGGTCTCCTACCTCCTATGTGGGAGGAAAAAAACAGCTCAGCATTTTTGGACATGTTACCTGAAACACATCATTTATCTGTTTTCTGAATGGATGCTTTATTTTCCTGATCAATGAGAACAAACATCAGGAACACTCTCACTCATCACTCACTCAAAAGCTGAACTCTGCTGTAAAACTCCACAAAACGATGGTAAAATGATATTTAAAAAAGAGGTAAATACCTTAAAATAGTGTTTGTTAATCACTGTGGTCTCTGGTCATTAGGAGTTCCAGATTTGGAATTTGGAGATGGAAGCAGGCAGATTTTGGGAATCAGTGTGGGTTTTGTGAATTGGACAGCTGTCCATACCTGACATGACTGTGATCATGGTAGATTAACAGTGTCTAGAATGCTTAGTTAGGTTCACACAATCAGTTATGCACCAAGTTTAATCTACTGTCTGGTGGCAGAGGGTAATGGATGGTATTTTTTGTATTAGTGAACCCTATATAGACAGTGCCAACATGACATATGTATTAGATATGGTACAATTGACCTGCTGCATAAGTGTTGTAAGCCAGGGTCAGGGTAATTGTCCAAGGTTCCAGCCACGGATAATTACCATTGTCCAAAGCTTATAACATGTATGCAGCTAGTCAGACATATCATATCTGCCTTACACTCATAGTAGGAGAGTCCACATCCACATACATCCATGTATGTAAAATACAGTCAGGCATTTCTTTTGTTCTCTCAGCCAACTGTGGTGTAAGCTTCTATAAAAGAAAGGGATGGATGGTTAAAAAAGTAACCCTCCCCTCAGTTCTCCGAACATGGACCTTTGTTTCCCTTGTTGTCCTTATAGATGAAATTTGCAAGTAAAAGGCATCGGCGACAAGACTTTTGCCTGCTTTTAATCTAAGTTATGTAAATAGCATAATACCTGTGGACGGATGACATCCATAGAAAGCTTTGCAAAAAATATTTGCCCGCCACGTCAAAATGATGCTTCGCGCAACTCATTCTGCACGCTTGATGTCTAAAACCATGTTGGTACTAATTACCATGCATGCATCCCCGAATTTGAAAAAGAGTTA
This sequence comes from Harmothoe impar, assembly GCA_947462335.1. NCBI lineage: Eukaryota > Metazoa > Annelida > Polychaeta > Phyllodocida > Polynoidae > Harmothoe > Harmothoe impar. The sequence goes on from OX381713.1 coordinate 46,483,754, forward strand.
TTGTGAAAATCTTGCATCTATTGACAGGATCCTCCGAGGATGTCAGTATGAATATATCATAGCTTTACTAAAGTTCTTTACGCAGTACATACAATGTATGTACTTTGCACTGCAGACCTACAACTATACCCTGACCCAATCGCGTCCCAACATAGATTAATTTGATGCTTGATCACTCTGGGTCGATTCCTCACCGATAGTCTGGCACTTAGTTAACCTACCCCTCATTGAAGGACTTTCTAGACCATAGTTATGTTCTCTATAATGGTGGTGGTCGAGCAGGCTAAACTCTACTTATACTGATTATCATATTGATTTACATTACAGCCTGCCCCATGATGTATACCTGTGCCTTAAATCATTGCGCTTACCTAGAACTAAATGAATATCATTCATATAGCCATAGTATAAGTTAGATATAGAACTTAAGAGTGAGAATTTTCGAAAAGCATCAGTGACGGACTGGATGAAGGCATCATGCTGCTGCACACTTGGCTTCGCCTTGTCTGTCACTGATATATCTGGTATTAGTCTCAGTTTGTTAATTATACCACAATCTGCTGGGAGATCAAATAAACAGCCTCAGTATTATATTGCATATAAAACAATCATTGCAACCACAGCCCCTGCATAATTGAGCTCAGACACCATTGAATACACTCGTTCTCGACTCATCATCAGTCTTGACTGAGGCCAATATAATCCATACAGAACTATGAGTGTACAATATCTACTACATAATTTTCTACCAAGTAACTTTAAAAGTATTGATATAACCCGTGATACCCCAGTACTGGCCGTAGAGCCCGGATATTCGCTGCACACTGAGGTTGGAAGTATAGGCTATTATAGCTACAGAGGTTCTACACTATAATTTGCAATACATATGCTGTGAATGATACTCAATGGTGAACAAACGTCTAGCTTGGACCAACGATAACATGCAACATAGGTCACATGCAGGTGAGACTACACAACGAACTAACAAAAGGGAGTGAAAACACATAAATATGGCATTAGCATATAGGCAAACAATCAAATCTGGATGGAAACAATTCTGTTGTCTGAAAGTGTGAGTGATTGGAGAATTGGACTCATCTTTGATCTCTGCAAATAATCAGAGTTATTTTTAATGTATTTATCCCCCTCATTACAAAACAAACTTCCTCCCTGATCGATTGATTTCAATGATTGTGTTTCCCCCTGCCTAGTAATTTAACCCGCGGCAGGGGGAGAGAGGGTTGACATTTTTCTGATTATGTCTCCCTTAAAAAAGGAGGGAGGGAGGATGATAATTATCCCACGATAAAAGTGTCTGGGAAATTGTCTTCGCCAGTGATATGATATCACATTGCTGACTTGTTGTCCCAATATTAAGAGGTGAGCCACCCGGTAGCTGTTTCTTTAACACTAAGGTGACAGCGGTTTTATTTACAGAGATATTAGGACGAAAAACCGATGGGGGACAAGACCCCGGGCTGAGGGATGGACTGCAGAGCTTGTGAGGCCCGAGGGGAGGGGGATTCTGAACATGTACCACGTTCAGAGGGAGAGGGAGGCGGAGGGTTGGTGCGTTTTCATTGTGAAAAGAGTTACTAACAGATCAATAGTAACTGTTCTACAAATTCGAGGTGGCTGGGAAATGGACAAAAATAGACGTACCTTTAATAATAATGAAGGTTTTGGGACTGGACTTGCTGCCCTGTCTGGCCCTGCATGCTCTCCAGTGTGCTCAGTTCTGACATGCACCCCTTTCCCTTGCCCCCCGCCCTAGCTTTCAGTCTCTCTCTCTCTCTCTCCTCCGCCAACTTCACCTGCATGTGTGCATTCCAATTTCTTCTCACCGCCTCTCCTCCTCCCCATCCCATTCAACACGCATTTCTTTCGACCCTTCTTCCTCCTCCATGCCGCCTCCCCTTTCTTCGGCAGGTTTCCTCCTTCCTCCAAACGCCTCCACCCTGGGAGCAGGCCTCAGACCACCTGGAGCAGGGGGAGGAGGGAGGGAGGGGGTTACAGGAGCGGCGGGCGGCCCTGGAGAAGACCGTGGAGGAAGGCTATGACAGCGGGCGGGTGCCCCAGCAGCGCCCGGGAGGTGACTTAGCGGTGGCGGTATAGCAAGCTAAGGCAGCGACGACCGCGAGGTGCTGGAGGAAGAGGCGGGAAACCCAGGAGGAATTATAAGCTCTTCCCGCCTGGAGAGACAGGCAGGCGGGCAGCCCTGCGCGGTAACACTAGCAGCAGGAGCAGGCTGTGTCCAGCCGTCCAGGCTGCAGCACCAGGCCGCCCTGGAGGAGGTCCCCACACCTGCTGTCCGCTGGTCCTCCTGGTGCTGGCCGCTGCCTGCCCCTCCTGTAGCCGCCGGGCCCTGGTCTACCTACCTGGGCTCAGCCAGCAGCCGACCTGTGCTCCAGGCCCGCCGTGGAGGGACTGTCTGCCTATATCTACCAGCTACATGGGCACATGTCTGTTGGGAACTGGAGGAGGGTGTGGTGAAGGGGTATAAAGAATCTAGCGGAGAGGTGGAGGGAAAGGATGAAGATTGAAATGTGTGATATTGGGGAGTTGTAGACGAGGGTATATGAATAGGGCTCCGGTTAGGGCTCAGTTACTGGCTCCTCCAGGAGCTGCATGGGGGTGGGGGGGATAGTCTAATGTCTGGTAATCACCCTACCTGTCCCAGGGTATGTCCTTGAGAAGGGACGAATGGCAGGTATATGACCAGCACTGCCCAGCAAACTAGTATCATCGCACATACAACCTGGAATCCACCCCTCTTCCCATACCTGTATTGTAGACTGGACCTTTAGATTAGACAATATAAAGGTAGATGGTATGCCATCAGTTAAATGAGTTCATAACCGGGTCTGTCTTCTATGCCAACTGGTATGCAATCCCCACATAATATGTGCCATGCTTATCCATACATGCAGCTCACCTAGCTTAAGGTGGTAATGATCCTGCAGGTACTGGTAGCAGAGTCCCCCTAGCCCCGGCCCAGTCCCCGCCCAGGTAACGCCTCCTCCTCCAGTGTCTCCCCCATCTCCCGTGCAGTGGCGCGCCGATCCCCCTCCCTCTCCTGGGCGTCGACAGGAGGACATTCTCACCTGCTGCCGCTGCCCGGGAGGAGCCCGCCTCCAGCCGGGGTCAGCGCCGGGAGGCCGGGCCAGGGAGGACGGCCAGGGGTGTCGGGGTTAGCTAGACTCACAGGCCAGGCCACCGGTCCCTCGTCTATCTGCACTTTGACAAGGTTTAGGGAGTTTAGGGAGTTATTTGTGATATTTCAAGGATTATAATAATTATACATTAACGGTTATAAAGTGCCCTGGATATATCCCGATATAACATTATATCCAGTGTCTAAAGATATATCCCACAGCTTGCTGAATGAAACATGTAGGCCTATATCATAATTATAGGTAGATGACAAAACGTATATATAACATGTTACATTTAAGTATAGCGACAAGGTATACTAAGGGGGATTGTGTGTGAAGGTATAGGGATATTCTGTCTTAATAAACAGGAAACCAATGGTTATCCCGGACTATAAGTAGTATATTGAAAGGGAAACTTGTTTGTAAGTAGTATATGAAAGTATGTTGTTTGTGATAAGTAGTCTAGGAAAGTCGATATTGTGTGTGTGAGAAGTATAGGAAAATAGTTTTTGTTTTGTTTAGGGAAAATGGGAAAATGGATCGTGTAAATGTAATTAACATTTGAATGCACATCATGTGTGTAACTAGTATAGAAGAGTTGATATTGAGCGTAAGTAGTAAGAAAGTCGAAAATTGTCGATATTGTGTGTGCAAGAAGTATTGAAAACTCGTTATTTGAGTGTAAGTAGTATAGGGAAATCTATGTTGAGTGTAAGTAGTATAGGAAAGTCTGTATTGTGCGTGTAAGTACCTTCCAAACAGAACTCAAGAATGGCACAAGCTAGAAGCGTGTGTAGTGTGTATTTCTCCGGAAACGCACAAGCTGTATACATAAGATAAACACAGGAGATTATTGAGTATAGTGAACGTTCCTATTGACATGTTCAATGGATCAATGTGTAAGTCAATGTTGAGTGTAAGTAGTATAGGAAAGTTTTTATCATGTGGTTAGTACAGGAAAGTCGATGTTGAGTTCAAGTAGTGTAGGAAAGTCTATATTATATGTACCCAGTGTAGGAAAGTCTATATTGCGTGTAAGTAGAACAAGAAAGTCGATAGTAGTATAGGAAAGTCAATAGTATGTGTAAGTAGTACAGGAAAGTCAATACAGTGTGTAAGTAGTATAGGAAAGTCGATAGTGTGTGTGTGTAAGTAGTATAGGAAAGTCGATATTGTGTGTAAGTGTAGGAAAGTCCATATTGTGCATGAAAGTAGTATAGGAAAGTCGATATTGTTTGTGTAAGTAGTATAGGAAAGTGGATAGTGTGTGTGTGTGTGTAAGTATTGTAGGAAGTAGATATTGTTTCTGTAAGTAGTATAGTGTGTGTCTAAGTAGTACAGGTTGGTGGTGTGGGTTTTTAGAAGAATACTACAACACTAAAGTCACCCTGATCGGATCCTAGGGGCAAGTTATACCATTTTCTCCAGGTGTCTAGGTGCAGCTTTACGCGAGCATGGGGTATAGGTGAGAATTTACAGGAAGGGGTGGGCTATAGATCATTTTATGTGACATGGTCTGGGAAAATGTACCTTAGTGCACCCTGCAATAAGCTCCATTTTCGCAGATCGTACCACATATGTTTAAGTGTATAGGAAGTCAATAGGTAGTATAGGAACGTCAATTGTGTATAAATTAGAGGTCTATAGCAAAGTTGATATAAGTCTCTCACATGATATTGTTACTTCCCCAGTCGTCAGCTTCATAAAATCTCCCCCAAATAGTTCAAAGCATTGCACACTGCAACCTGTGACATACGTCTACTAACAAGATAAGTTGCTTTCTGGTTATTTTCCTTAACCATTGTGCTAATAATACTAATATCAGTTCTTCACCATAGTATGTCAATACAGATTATGATTATACCATATCATACCGTAATCGGCGTAATAGGAGATCTTGGCGCTTATAGGATTATTTTCTTAATATTTTAGTACTACAATCGTGTTCAAACATAGGGAAGATTTAAGTAATATATAGACAATGGTTATGAAAGGGTATATAGAATTAACCACAGCTTACTGGTGGGGCCAGACGAGGGCGAAGCCCAAGTCGCCCTACCAGAAAGCTGTGGTTAATCCTCTTACCTTTTCATAACCATTGTCTATCTATCTTAATCCACGGTGTGCAATATACCCAAGGTGCGAACCCTTTGTCTTAGCCCTCCACCGTGGTTTAAGGTCCTAAAGAGGAGGTGGCGCTTCAGAGGGGGAAGGCGCGTACCACAGCAAATCCAAGTAAACAAAAAAAAGTTATACAAAGGAATATAACGTTCCACTATGGCCCCTTATTGTGCCAAAACGTTATAAAACGTTATAAACGCCATTTTAACGTAAACTAACGTACTTTCTGTTATCTAGGACACGTTATCAGGGGCAGTCCATAAATGACATCACACAAATATGGACCATGTTCTACGCCCACCTACCCCATGTCACGCTTTTCCCCATACCTCTATCACTATATGTCACACTCTAACCAAGACCCCGATCCCCGGGCCCAATCCCCACCCCCAGCCATGTACAAATAGACAAAGGTTCACGAGTTTTAGTCTGTTGACAGGGTTATTTCACGAGTTGAAGGGGGGCCGTATTTCACGAGGCCGTAGGCCGAGTGAAATGCGGCCCCCTCTTCAACAAGTGAAATAACCCTACAACAGACTAAAACAAGTGTGCCTTTGTGTTTATTTTTTATCTTTTTCGATTCAAAATACCAAAATTATGGTAGGGGGGAGCCTAAAAAGGCTAAATTGGCTTCTTTCTACGCTATTCAAATGTAAACAAAGCGCCGTTTTGATGACGTCACAGGGCCGTGAAATACGGCCATGGGTTATTTCACGGGGGGTGTGCAATACGGCATTCGTTGGTTAAGTCAATGGGACTGCTGTATTTCATAAAAAATAAATGTAATGACTTTCTAGTATGTAGGTAAATAACACATATACAAATTTGGTTTAAAAGTTTTGAAAAAATATTCCAGATTATACTAGATTACAACGTGGTTCTTCTGAGGAGGTGCTTGTTTTCTGTCACAAATTTGGCACAAGAGTCACATTTACAGTCTTCTGAGAATAGATAGCTATTCTCTCTAAAAAGAGTAATCAGGAGATATTTTGAAACACTAAATAACTAATATAGATGGTTCCCCTTCCATTTATGACGGTTTCACAATTGAAAAGTTAAGGCAAATATCTGAAATATGCATTATAAAGATGCATTTTTTAATGATTAAAAAGCAGGATCATTTTCCACAATGGCTTCATAACTTATCCCTCTATAGAGGAGGCAGGGAAGGAAGACCGGGTGAAAAATGACTACAGATTTAAAAGGCACTGGCATGGTCATTTCAAGTAGTTGCCAGCACCTATTACATGTAATTCATATGTATGCGCTGGCGCATTATACTTTGGACATCTAAATAAAGCCACATGCGAAAAACACGCCTTTTGTCAATTATCACAGAAAGTAGAGATGAATAACATCAGTTTGAAGAAAATTTCAATCGAATGCATTTTATTTCATCTGAAAGTGTAGAAGTCAGATCAGCTACCATCCACTGCTGCGACCTGCTGCTAAAATTACTGCGTCAAATCTGATTATCTGTACAGAAATCCCCTGACGTCCAATAATCCCTTTGCTTAATTTATTCTACTCATTTCTTCACTTGACCTAAACTTGAGTAACTCGTAGCAAATTACCTGAAGTTCACTCTCGTGTATTATTTGTCAACTTTTCTCATTAAGGAATCAGTCTGTTCTGGGACTGCCCACTGAGTGGCTCATAATCAAATAATAGAGCAGCTCATCCCTCCAACTGGTTGTGTACTGCTTTTATATAAACGGTTCTTCCCCTTATCATATACTATTTTCATGTAGATTGATATAGTTAAGATTATCTTTGTACGACTATGTTTAAGAATGAGATAAATCACCTGCAACTCATTTCCGTGATACACTGTCAGAAGTTAGTGTAGCTGCACAGCGAGATATACTGTAGCTGCACAGTATAAAAGGAGGTATTTTTGGTTTCCAGTATCACATACTGTTCAGCTACACTCACCTACTGTAGAATACCACACACAGGAGATCCTGGGTTCGAGTCTAACCATGGCACAATGGGAAACATTTTTCCTCTCATTTTTCTTTAACCCAGTGGACATGTATATCCACCTTTATTGACATAGAAATGTCAGCTAGTGAATATTTGAATATGTACATGTGTATGATTTAGATTTTCTATTGATAAACAACAGTAGTGCTTTTTGTGCAGTGGCGGATCCAGGATTGTCTGAAAGGGGGGCCCAAACCTGGCAAATCTGGAATAACTGTCTGTTTCCTGCGAGCGAGTCGCAGCAGCCCTACACAGGGAATTTGTGGGGGTATGTCTCCCAAGAAAATGTTGATGGTCTATATTTGAAATGGTGCATTCTCACACAGTTTAGGACAGCATTTTTTATATCTTTTTTTGGGGGGAGGGGGGGGCAAGGCCCGTCGGGCCACCCCCCTGTATCCGCCAATGCATTGTGCCAAGGTGTGATTCGAACCCACGATCTCCTGTGTGTGGTGTTCTACAGTAGGTGAGTGTAGCAGTACAGTATGTGATTCTTGAAACCAAAAATACCTCCTTTTATACTGTACAGCTACAGTACTTACTTCTAACAGTGTAGCATTGCATAGAAAAATAGTCTGTAAATAGTCTTTTCCACTCACTTTATAAAAGTATTTTCTGGTCATGCAATGGTGGATGGGATATGCGGTATGGCAAATAAGATGACCTGCATGGATACAAGGCATGGACTTCGTGAGATGTATCACATGGAACAGGTTATTGGATGGTTTGCCTCGGGTGTTCCATAATCCATTTGATATTACTCCTTCTGACACCTAGTCCGGAAGCGGACAGAAGGACCCGTGTTATACCGTACTTCCCATCTATCCCCTTACACCCACCAAACATGCATTGGTTTCCTGGTGTGCCTTCCGGTGTACTATTAGTACAGATATTATTATTGCTATGGTACTGGAACAAGTAAGTAGCATGGAATTATATTATGAGATCGTTTATACGAGGTCACAGCCTACATAATTACTTAAGGTTATTATAGATTTTGTGTTGTGATTTAAGGTTTGTTCACTTCTATTTATGTTGTGTTTCCGCTAGGGATTTGAAAGAGGGGTTCCAGTATACATCAAAGTACCGAGAAGTATCAGAAAGTTCTATATTTCCAAAGGTGAGGCGGTGCACTGCGGCGTAATAGTCAGCCTCGAGCTCTCCAGGCCCATTACAGCCAATGGGCCTGGACAATTTTGTATCTAATACTTGTAACCTAGTTAGAAAATGATCCGGGATCCTGGATCATTTCTTAATGAGATAGCTCAACCACTGATTGGTTAGCCATGGTCACATGATCATGAATGACATATATATGTTGTGTTTGGCCTCATGGGTTCGAATCCCACCTTGGCAAAAATGTAGGTTCGTTTTTTAACATTATTGATTAAGCCTATTTGAAGCATAAATACCCCTATACTGGAATAGTAATATTACATACTAAATATTTAGATAGAGAAAATAGTGTAATGGAGGTGCATTGTACAGCTTTCAAAATTCCTACCAATTGTGCCAAGGTGGGACTCGAACCCATGATGCCCAGATTGGGCATATCCAGTACAACCCCATACATAAGAACTCTCCCAGACTGTATACATACAGTCGGGGCCCGAGACTGCGTAATAGTATGCCGTGTTGTAAGTAGTATATGGAAAGTGAGTCTCCAATATAAATAGTATATAACAAGAGACGGCCCTGGAAGTACACTAATAACCTCAATCATGTCAATGCTTCGGGACCTACTCTGAAGTGGCTATTCCAGATTAGTCATGGGGATATTGGTCAGAATTACGAACTGATATTCATAAATGGCAAAACAAAAGTAATATGGTTAAGGCCGAATGAGGGTCGGTGACTATTGACTATACCCGATAATGTTAACCAACCATGGTCATATAGGGAGCCAAAATGACTAAATAGGTTCGTCGCTATCGACTTGGTTCTGGAGTCTAAAGATTACTTGTGTAGTATATGAAAAGTAAATCTTAACCACACAAAACGTGATTAAAAATCATTCCTCAGCACCATGGAATAGTTATTAAGATTAACCCAAGAATAAAGCAACGTGGAGAAAACAGCAGAATAAATTCCAGTGACAAACATATTATACATTCTATCATTGGGTCTAGTTATTCCCAGCCATTGAAATATGAAGCTATGACCAATTAACAAATCATTTATGGGTATCTAGAGATGTGATGGCGTTATAGTGATAGTGGGTCGGGACCTACTGTGGTGATTATAGCCAAATAGCATGTTGGCAATAATTATATGCAGGATGTGCAGGCTACTCGACCTATATATAATATGACATGTGTATACACAAGGCCCATGAACTAAAGGTTAAACACCAACATGATACCAGGGAGGATCTACCAAGGATCATTGGTATTACATCGTGTTTGAATGTTCCTTAAACCCCAAGTGATAATCCATACCGAAAGCCTCAGCGAATTTGCTCTTTGGAATTAATTAAACCAGAAACACCACTTTCTTCATCCAATTCTCCCCGCCTCAAACATGGAAAGAAAAGGGAGAATCTGCATTTGCTCTTCTTTTCAACCCTTCTTTTTGAAATGATAATAATTCATGGACATCTTGCTCAATATTTCCAATTTAAAGTTGGTTTTTAAGAAGTATTATAATCTTGGATGCTACCATTGTGAGACTGTCAGGCCAAGCTTAATGCAACACATTTGACGATATTCGTCAACAATAAAGACATGAAGAAAGCAAATATTATTTTTGAGTGCCCGCTCAGCACGTGGTACTGGAAGAAAAATAAACATGTCACGTTTGGGGACTAATTGTCAGTTATTTCAATAAATGTGGTAACATGGGTGTATTTTCACTTTATCGCCATTTACGCATTTCATATAACCAGGTCTGTCGATGAATGACTTCATCGAAGCATTAAAATCATCCTTCCATTATCGCACTGGGGAAAACGATAGAAATACTTGGTACATCATTGTTGGAAGAAATGTGGATATTGTATAAAATGAGTTGTATTATTCAAAAGATGAGGCGGCCTAGTTCATGTGGGCCTGTTCTTAGGTATACATGCGTGGGTGTAAACAGGACATTGCAGATGTTGACAAAATAAATCAATATTGAATCATGCAAGGTGATTCCTTATGACTCACTGGAACCAGCCCTACCAATTGGGAGAGTTCTGACGATGTTGTCATCCAGAATCTGAATGATATTAATTCATATATAGAAAAGTTAAAGATGATGAGGATTGCATGAAATGTTATACAAATTAATTACGAGCACCGTCAGAATATACAATGATAAATAATGAATTAACAATGATTATTGTCTTGGTGAACAAAAGTTTGAAAATCGGAGGGACATAACTTAACTACTGGTATTGCTAAATAAAATTGATTCCTAGGCTCTGTCGAATTCTACTATAATAATTGTTATCTCCTTTTTCTTGTTTACATTGAAATCGCTGCATACTTGAGATTGAGGATATTTCTCGACGTAAGATTGCACTGCCGTCTTCTAATATGTGAGGGCCCTTCCTATCACATCTGTCAAAAGAAGATAATAATTCCTAGGAAGTATTCCTACCATACCTAAATACAATCAGACATGACTTGCAGTTTTTACCAAACTCACTCATCACGTAAAGATAACTTTTTGAACTGAACTACTAAAAATTTGACAAATAAGGTAGCCCGGACGTGCACTTGGAAGATATCTTATTTCCCAGAAGGCAGTTGTTTAAGAAATGCAGACATTTTATGTCGGATAATTTATGATGAATAGTAGGCGAGCTCCACAGTCATTCTCCTGCGAGTTTTATGCCTGATTCAAAGCTATTAGATACAGTGAACTTGCGAAATTACATGCACAGTTCTGGGGGAGTTGATATAAGTCACTACCTGCCTGCCAGTGTGGTTGGTTGGCTATAGAACCACAGTTAGCTAATGCACTGAAAACCCAATGAGGTGTTCACTACTGAACACGCTTGGGTGCTCAAGGTGATGGTGACCAGGGGGAATACACTGTGCACTTATTATGTGATCACCCAGGGTGATCATGGTGATCACCCAGGACCTGTATAAAGGTGTTCATGCTGATAACTAGGTGTTCATGGTGATTACCCAGGGTGGTCACATGTAATCATCTAGACAATTCTCTGTGGACTAGTATTTTTTCTGCATAATGAGTTATAATTTAAACATAACTTCCCCTCCTCCCATCACCAAGACATATAATAAGCCCTCATCATAGATACAATCGGGTTATAATGTGTGGGGTTATATTGAGGTTACTCAGGTTAATAAGAGAATAATGATATTTGTGCTACATGTTTTCAAATGACTGATATGCGATCTGTATGTAATTTCCTTTAATATGGTACCATAAAACAGGTCATGTCTGTTCAAAATATTATTTTATTGGTGGTGCTCTAGTGGCAAAAGTGTGTCCTCAAGGTGATCAATTTAGGTCATCATGATGATCATCTCAGGTGGTAAATTGGGCAGGAACACCCAAAGTCATCAGCATGAACACCTTCATACAGGCCTGAGTTTTCAGTGTAGGCACAGCAAACATCTTAGATGTTTTCTAGGCCAATAACACCCAGTGACTACCCAGTGAACAGCCAAAGTGGTCGACAGTGAACACCTACAATCCAGCTAGGGTTTTCAGTGTGGGTATTCATGAGTGAAAAAAGTGATAGAGCAACCGCTACACAATGATTCGGGTCGAGGCCGATTCATACAGGAAAAAGAGGAACTGGAGAAAGGAAGTTGTAAATAAAGGAGAAATCAAGCAAATATAGTAGGAACAGACTCAGGAGCAGTACTTGAGCTATTCAGCCTGTAGTTGTTGGCAGACATGGCGAGACATATGTATAGTCACAGAGAAGAGTGAGCGTCAGCCTGATGCTGAGCATTGTCAGACTCTGGAAGGAGAATTCAGCATTGCCCGACTCTATTGCAGTCTGGGTGAGTCCAGCAGTCCAAAGGAAAGTCCAGCATTGCCTGACCTTTTTGCCGTCTGAATGAGTAAAGACGTCCAATCAAGTACACAGCATTGTCTGACTGTGTTGCAGTCTGGGTGAGTCCAGCAGTCGTGGGGAGAGTCCAGTGCTGCATTACCATGGAAACAGAGTGGGGTTTTTTGCAACATTGTGTCAGACTATAATGCTCATCTTCTTTTCAGTGTAGACAAGTAGGGGTATACCTGAAGGCAGCTGGTAAAGTAAGCCATAAGCGGCATAGGGAAGGTAATACGATGAAAGACAGCTAGTGGTGGTTGGGGACAAGACTACAATAAGCAGCTCAGGACAGAGTCAGGAAGACAGCACATAGCCAGCCATAACAGTAACGATGACATGTGCAGGAGGCCGGCATACCATGTAGTAAGAGGGAAGGAAGGCATCGAAGGAAGGAGCCAAGGGAAGTAATCAGGACATTAAATTTTTTGAAGAAAGGCCTTGCCTGGCTCTTTGTGAAATATCTGGCGTTGGAAAGCATGTGGATTCAGGGGCATAGAAAGAGTTTGGATGAGGCTCATTATATTTTCGTTGAGCACCTCTGGTGAATATTGGTATTTTTTCACACTTACTTAAAGACTCTATAAGAGCATGTGCTAGAAAAAGGTAATGGCTTCCCAACTAGTTATTATATTTTATATCCTATGGTGATTTTCCTTGAAGCTAATTATATCGGCAGATTGCATCGTCTTGACCAAAAGTTTCTTTACTTAATTTTGAGTAAAGAGGGTCCTTTTTAGCAGACTTAATTTCCATTCCCTTATCTTTCCACTTCCTTATCTTTTTATTTCCAAATTAATTATCTCTTCATTTTCGGATTAGTTTTTTCAGGGAGAGTTATTTATTACTGCGATGATTGGTTTCTTCACAACACACAAAACTCTACCAAGACTGGTGTGTTATCTGTGAAAAGCCTCAGGGATGAGGGGTGACGAGACTGTCATTATAACTACTTGTTCATGCGTTTGACATGGGAGGATATGAATCAGTTTTTTTTAATTGGAGATAAGAAATTGACAATAGTGTATACATGGTTGTTGCTAACATGTTACATGTATGTTTAATTCATTCATCATTTTATCAAATGGCGATTATATTCATAAAACGAAAAATTGGCAATGTTTGTTACTCAATATAGCAAAGTCTCCTATTTCCTAGACAGCACTTTTTTTTGGATACACTGCTTATATTTATGTTATCTAATTAAGAAATCTAGAGTTTATGCTTAAAGGAAAGGAAGACATAACTGTATGCCGTTCATTTCATGTAATTATGTCCCCCTAAGTTACCCTGAGTGGAATTATGAGATTTTACTTAACGCCTACGTATGCAGTTCATTAGAAGAAAGAAAAATATTTTAAAGGGAGACAAGTGAAGAAAATTGTAGTGACCATGTCTGGTCGACTTACTACCCACTTCATTGAATTTGTGCTTTTATGCAAAAGTCCAATCGCAAATAAGCGCTGCATAATACTTCGGAAATCCATTCATTGCTAGAGGTTGACAAGGAATGGATCGAAATTCAACAACATTTCTGAAGCAAACAATATGTTACTATTTCAAAGCAGTAACGGTAACAAGACAACTGTTTTCCTTTTGTAAGTATGTTATGTCGTTCCCATGGAACACCTTCAACCCCCACACTATGTAACTCCCACACACCTCGCTCTCCCACGCTCTAATAATGGAGCCATCACAGAGAAAAAACAGTGTCCAGGTTGCCTCCAGAATGGCTCCCCTCTCTAGGGTAGTACAGGTCGCATAAGGGAGCCTAGGTGACTCTCTGGCTGACCTAAGGGAGTCACCTGGGGGAGTTATATAGCTCTCCGGGTCATATGACTCCCCCAGGTGTCTCCTTTAGGTCAGCCAAAGAGTCACCTAGGCTCCGTTGTGCGACCTGGGCTCCATTTATAGAGGGGAATCATTCTGGAGGAAACCTGAACTGCCTTTTGACGTTGTTTCTTCTCTCTGTGATGGTCAGTATTAAGCAACTTAATAATGTATCCCCCCTCAAGAAAAAGGAAAGAAATCTAATTAATCAAGTCGAAGTATTGTTTGTTCCCATGCAATTCGTATATCCCCCATGACCATTCAAATTATAGTTAGTCATGTGTTCATATTATAACACTATATTGGTGATGACTTTTCTGGACAGTAAGAGAACTATCTACATGATGCTAGAAACCGATCTAATCACAATCTCCTTACTCCTTACTGAAATCACCCTTTTTATCAGGAGTATTGTCTTATCAGGACTATCAAACTATCGTTGACATATCAAAGAGCTAACCACTCAAATGTCCATAACCTTAGTCTGGCTGGTATTTTGCCCATAAAGCAAAGTTTAGTCTAGAATACAGATTGCACAAGAACTGTTGTCGTCTTGCCCTTGTAAAATTTTGAACGATTTCGAACAGTAAGAAAGACTCAACTGGACAGGTTTATAGCAGCTGCTGATACGTAGATATTGATGCTGACCACGCCATTTGAAATAGTGCATTATCTGGGTGGTTATCATTACATCATAGTCCTTGTATTTATAATATATTTGCTACGGAAATGTAATCTAAAGTTTATCTCGGGAGTAATATTACACATGCTTTAACCAAACTACCAATTTCTATAGTGTTTCGGTTTCTATTATTGACATTTGCATTTCTATTAGACTTTTCATAGCTATTGTTAGCAAAGTTTAGCAGTGTTTCTATTATTGGGGAGGATATCATTATTTGGACTCCTCTTGTTACTAGCTTATAATAATACATGTAGTAGTTCTAGTCACTAATGAAAGTTTCTTCTGTCCAATTTAAGGGGAATACTAGTAGTATCGTTTACTTCCTGAATATGTTATTCAAGTTCAAGTTCAATCTATTTTATTGAGCACGACATGTAAGCTATCACTGTATCAGTTACATGATATTTGGTCCCAATATTGACTTGACCAACCCTCGTGGATATGTATACACTTTCACAAAGTTTATAGCCAATATAGTCTTGCAAGTCAAGTTAGAACGTAGCATACGAATTATGAATCGACTCCAACATATTGTGCCGTTTTATGAATACAATCTCAAATAAACGCTGCTATTTAACCGAATAGCTTTAGGTCTTTGTCCTTGTAGACCAAAGAATGAAATTACAATATTGCTAGCGCTCGAACAAGCCTGGCCGTCATAGATTTAATCTAATTGACGCTATATTCATATCAATTAATTGATGTGGTCTCACTTTACAGACTCCAGGGACATTGTAAGAATACCCATAAAAAAGAACACACCAACATATCTGGCTGTTTTAGATATGACAACCAGTCGCGATCACCTATTAATGGACTACAATTTCCCCAATTATATATATCACACTAACCATACCTGACTCTAATTATTTTTGAGTATCACCATGTTCATATGCACCAGCATATTATCGAGAGTTTATACAGACATTTAAGATAGCAATTTTAAGCATGGCAGGGATCTGGCAATTCGGGGCACTGCAATCATGTGTCAGTAGAATTTAAAGCTGCTGGTACTTTTTAATGAGAAGTTAAAGCCGATATAGAGCTGTAGATCAATCTCAATTCGCCACCCACATGTACAGAAGATTTTGTATAATGCTCAAAGAGGTCGTCCTGAGGAGCAATGATCAAAATTGATTTTTAATAAATTACATTAAATCAAATTGAATTGGGGAGGGGATAAACTCTTAGTTTTGACCGTCCTGATGGGACACACTTCATCTAAATATTCGAGAATAACTTCTAGAATTTCATCCCATTGTTTATTAGAAGTATTTTTATTATAAAAGCTAGATCATGATGAGTCGTGATAGATCAGCCTTTCTTCTATATCATCCCTACTGTAATACCTTTAACTCCTACCGGTAAACACAGAGTTAACCATTACACAGGGGAGGGAAAATTGTACTACCAAGACGGGTAGGTGATCACTAATAAATACTGACAGGGGTTAGCGAATATTTTCAGTATTAGTTATCAACGACTGTACCGCTGATAAGCCTAGTAAATCAATACATTTAAGTTGTGCTCGTTCGCACCCCTTTTACATCCGCCATACAATATGTGATCACAATTTCCTCCATACAGCCGCTTTTATTAATATATGTCATCTAATTGACTCATACAATCTATAATCAATGATACACTGTACATGTGGTGTGAGTACCTATGGTATACTATACTATACTACAAGCTTTATGTAAAATATGTAGACAATTAATTTAGTCAATGTGAGAGTTCACGTTGACTGCAGGGGCTAGTTTATTAACTACTACCTTGGCTAGTGTTTCATTTGCAATGAGTCCACTATCATCTAGCCTAAAATAGGCCATCCATGTACATTTTCTGCTCATGGAATGAAAAACCCTCTCTCATAATGAGGGTTTTGGATGTTTTCATTCTTGTTCATACAATTGTGGCGTCGAGTTTGTGTTTCAAATACAATGTAGACGGCTCGAATTATTTCTACTCACTACCACAATTAAGGACATTGTTTCCCACTGTTTAGTAAAATTGTCTAAACTTTATGATAGACAATTGAAACACGATACCTCCCAGTTCTTGGCATAATAACTTAGCCCCCAGATTAACGTTCATAAAGTTAAAACTGAATATTTCAGTCTGTGAGAGTTCCCTATGGTTGAGGTAATTCTGCAAAATTGCTTATAATAATTATATCTTTCGAAACCTAACCCTTTTAGGGAGGCATAGTACTTCAATGTAATATTTCCTTTGTCGTCAGAATGCATTAATACAGCCCTGGTGAATAATTTGTCAGTGCTACATTCAAGCATCATCCTACCTCATGGGGCCAGATTGGCATGATGCACCAATGCACCACCAATGAGGCTCCATTGGTGCATCATGATGGCAAATGTTAAGACAACATACCGTCCTGAAAGAGTTATAACATGTTTAATACAGTTTTCCTTGTTTTAATCCCTACAGCCATTTTGATGTCATTTCTTAGTGTAGTGGGTCGCCGCTGTACTATTTCTAGGGAACCAGTTGGAGTTATATTTGGTATATGTGTTGTCGTGTATCCAGGCCGCACTCCTGTCTACTGCCGAGTATAAGGTTATATAAGCCCACCTGAGGAATGGTGGAGCGCGGCCTGGTTATGTGCATTGAGCCGTGACCGCCACGTGTCACCCGACATATCTCGGGTACAGTGTCGGCTCGGATGCACCGGCGCGTGGTTACCCGGAGTTCCTCGGGAACTCAAGTGTTTACGAGTAATGGAGAGAATTACATAACGACCAGTACATAAGACCTGGAGTTCTGCTAATCGAGGACCCAGTCTTGCTGCGCACTTCGGCCAGCTTGGCTGCTCCACAACAGAGCTTCCCCGAACTCTGTTGTACCTTTTAGGCCTAGTCCTGTCGCTGCTTCCACCTTGGTCACCCTGCGTCTCTCTCTGTTCTACCCTCTGGGGGAACTAGAGGAGATAGACGCACTGGTGTACAACTCCGGGTACAGAACTCCCTACGGGGGAGTCTGTCCCAAGAGGAGTTAACCAAGATGGAAGAGAGCATTGGAACTCGGGAACTATGTACTAGACCGTGAGCGTATACCTCCTGTATGTTCATATGACCACTGGTGTTCAGAAGCCTATTTGATTATTGCTATCCGTCTGTATGATTACGAGCCGTATGTCAGAATGAATAAAGTGTAATTTCTGAACAACCTATTTCCGAATCTGGAGTTTTTCATAGCCGATGTCTATCTTAGAATAGCCAACAGCTACACTGGTGCCGTGACCACTTTGGGTAAGTATTGATTTACATTTATTTTGTTATTTTTCTTTCTGAAATTGAGAGGTAAGCTCTTATATGTTTGAACCAGAATTGGTAGGTTTCAAGGATAGCTATTACAGGTTGCTTTTGTGTGGTGAAGATATGTCAGATACAGAGGTACCTCCCCCGTCGGTTACTAACCAAGGGGAGGGGATGCGTCCTAGATTACGATCTAGGGTGAGGTTTAATGCTAGGCAGAAGGTGCATACGTTCAATCAGAGTAGGGAAATTGGACATGGAGGGGAAGATAGCGCCCATGAAGTGAGATCTGAGGATTCACTAGGGGACCCTCCAGCGAAACGTCCAGCTCTGGAGCCAGATAGGGAAATGGTAGGCCGGGTCCAGGAACTGCTTGGACCGGTAACCATAGAAGATATTGGAGAGGATAGTGACTCTAGTATACCTAGTCTGGAGGGTACAGTAGATGTACCAGTGAGATGGGAACTTAGACCGGTACCCACTGTGGAAGCAGTGGAAGGGACTAGAGTGGTGGTCCCGGTCAGTCAGGAAGGAGTTGAGGTAGTCAAAAGAGACGACCTAAAGGAAACTCCTGAGGAAGGGGAAGAGACAGCTGAGGTGATCTCCAGGGGAGATAAGCTGTTCCCAGATCCTTTTAGGCTGACGATACCAGGTCTAGAGGTTCCACCTTATGAACCCAGGGAGAGGTTGAGCCTGGATGACATAAGGACGCTCAGATTGAGAAATGAGCATGAGCATATGAAAGAAGGGATAAGACTAGAGGAGGAATCCCTTAGAAAGCTGAAGGAGGAAAGGGAAGCTTTCGAAAAGAGTTTTTTGGCAAAGAGGTCGGGAAACATTGGGGAACATGCAGCTCAGATAAAACATCTGGAACAAATTTCAGTCAATGTAGGTCTACTTGAGGGAACTGAAGTCAGATTGAAGTCTGAAACAGAAAAGCTAGTGGTGCGGAATAAAGAAATTAGTTCCGAGATACTGGCAAGACAGTTACAAGTAGCGGAGTATGATGAGTTGTTGAAGAAACAGGATAGTAAGTTAGGAGAGTTGGAAGCACTAGCTCAACAAGCTGAGAATCACATGGTAAAGAAACTGGAACCAGAAGTGACTAAGGTGCAAAGGGACTCAGTGGGGACAGCACAAGAAGTGTCTAAAGATGAGACCTTTGTGACTGCCGACGAGCCCTCAGTATTTATAGTCAATACAGGGGAAGAGGTGGTGAAACCACCTGCCACTGAGGATCTAGATGGTTCCATGGTGATACATACAGCTGACATGTTATCCAGTGTGAGTGGACACTCATCCATGCATGGCAGTAAGTTTGATAAGAATGAGGAGTTCATGTTGGAACTGTGTGGTAGAGTTGAAAAGCTGTTTCAGGAGAAGTTAGATTGCTTTCTTGAGGAAACAGAGTCAGTGAGTGTGGAGAATGACACCAAGGGAGTAAAAGGAGACGTTCCGGTAGCCCAGGCTACAGGGAATAAGCCTCCTGTGGGACCAGGTAACACTGCTCCAGCTCCAGGTGCTCATTCTACTCCAGCTCCGGGAACAAGGCAGGTTCCTACAGGTCCGGTAAACGTGTCTACAGTGGGTAGACCAGGTTTGCCCAAGGGGGTAAACATGAATGCTCGGCCGCCAGGTCAAGGGAATCTGGCAGGGCCTAACACCTCCTATGGGGGGTGGAGTAATGTTGGCCCGGATAACTGTTATGGGAACGCAAGACCTATGTTCAATTTACCACCTCCCCCATTGCCTGGCAGTCATGTAACTCCAGGAAGCATGAATACACCAAGGACAGGAGGTACTATTCAAAGTGGGACACCCTACCAACATAGGGCAAATATGTCTATGGAGGATGAGGTAGTGTTCCAAAACAATCCAGCAATTAGAAGATTGGGGATTGATGCGGTACCGAATGACGTGGGGAACTTTAAAGCAGTGGACTATGCTTTGAGTCAGACTGATATACCGTTGAGAACGGGGATGACACCTGTGAGAAAGCAGGCTATCAAGATGAAGCAGTATGACGGCACAGTTCCATGGAGAAAATGGTTCACACGATTTTCAGCAGATATGAGACATAATGGTTGGGAGGGCGATGAATGCCTTGCAGCTTTGTCATGGTGTCTGCGGGATGGTCCTGGTGATCCCGCTCTAACAAGCTTTGAGTTAAGCGGGGGTAGAACGTACAAGGGATTAGTGGAAACAGCTTCTTGGGCTTTAGGTTCCACATCCGGTGCGGATCCCGCGTCTGAGCTAGAAGCAAGAGTTCAGAAGCCCGGAGAAGGGCACAGACAGTTTGGAATGGCTCTCAGAGTGCTAGCAGCAGAAGCATTTGCATCTATGAGTCCAAGTGATCCATGGCTGGTAAGGAAATTGTCCAGCCTGTATATAGATGGACTTAAGGACGAAAGATTGTCGAGCGAGATTGCTTCACAGTGGAAGACCACTATGTCACTAGCAGATATCTTCGAGCTTACGGAAGATGCTCTGAGAAAGAGGAAGCTGTTGAAAACTGTAGAGGCAGCCCCTGTAGCAGTGATAGAAATGCCCGTGGAAGAGGTTGAACTGACTACAGAGGGAGTGCAAGAGGTGGCAGCAATAGATCCTAAATGGAAAGGACGTCGTTCTTTTTATGTAAGACGAAGGATTCCAGGATCAGACGCTCAGGCGCCAGAGGAGGGTGCATTGAAGACCATGATCGGAAAAGTCATGGAGGAGCGTATTAAGGCTGAGAAGGCTGAGAAGGTCGCATCTCGTGGTCGCGGTAAGGGGAAACCCAACAAAGACACGAAATGTTATAATTGTGGGAAGAAGGGTCACTTTGCAAGGACATGTTGGTCCAAGGATACTAAGAATGTATCATCGGTCGAGAAACAAAAAGACGGACCCTCTTCTGACCAAAGCCCACCACCGACGGAAAACTAATAGGGGTTGTTGTCGATGACAAGATAACAACCCCACCTGTGATTGTCAAAGGTACTGTTAGGGGAGAATCAAAAGATTCCACTTCATGGGAACCGCTGGGGTTAGCCGCACCTGAGTCTGATCCGCCAGGTGGAGATGGGCCCCAGGGAACGGACGAGAATGGTGTTGAAGATTTAGCTCATCTGGACACCGTCCGCAGAATTGAGTTGGCGGAAGAAGTAGAAAGGTTTTGTGCTTCGCGACTCAAACCCGATGATCCTATAGTTAAGTTTCTCAACTCGAGGGGATATGACTTGGGCGGTGAAGCTGGAATCCAGAGATTTGCCTTGCAACCTTCCCCTTTACAAGGGAAGAGATGGTACTTGCCTGTGCAGATTCAGGGCTGCTTGGGGGAATTTCTGATTGATACTGGAGCTAGTCACTCCATGATGGGTCACCATTTCTTCAAGAAGCTCGCAGGTCTGTCGACTAACCCTGTGGGGTCTGGGTCGGTCAGAAGTGCTGATGGGTCTCATATGCGGACGCATGGCAGACAGGTGATACCCTTTTGGGTGAATCAACATTCATTTGTTGTTTCAACAACTGTGGCTGAATTGACGGATGAGGGAATCTTGGGAGTAGATTTTTGTTCTCTGTATGGGGCGGTATTGGATAGTGTGACAGGGGAACTCACTCTTCGATATCCACAAGAGATGAAAGTCCAGTGTGTACTCCGCCGGATTTCAGGCGTCTCGTCTGTCTCTCAGACAGTGCGAATTCCTCCCCGCCATGTGTGCAATGTAGTTGTATACTGCCGGGAAATGGAATTTGACCGCATGGGGGTGGTGGAACCGAATCAGCAGCATTTGAGTAAGCTGGGATTGGTTTCCACCAGTGCCTTAGTGCAAAGTTCAAGACGAACAGTAGTACCAGTCAGTAATATGACTTTTCAGGATGTGTACCTGGAAAAGGGGACGACCTTTGGGGACGTAACATATGCCGACGTGGTAGGAAGAGCTGACTCACCAGAAGTGGAGTTAGCAGTAAAGAGGGCAGTGGAAATAGGAGCTTTGGATCCATCCGCTATGCCAGTGGTATTGCAAGACACTGGAGAGCAGGATAGGAAGGAAGGATATGGTTTGCCACTGCATCTTTTACCATTGGTGACAGATAGCCACTTGGAGACGGAGGAGGACAAACGGAGTCTAGCTCAGCTATTATGCGAGAATGCAGACTTGTTCTCCGCTCCAGGGGAGCAATTGGGTAGAACCGACCGAGTAACTCATCGGATAGACACCGGTTCTAGCCCACCATTGCGCTTGCCATACCGGCGCCTCCCGTTGTCTAAGAAACAGGCATTGGAGGATGAGGTGGACAAGATGTTAGGGGAAGGGATAATAAGGCCCTCAGATAGTCCATGGGCTAGTCCGGTGGTAATGGTTACCAAAAAGGATGGCACCTGTCGGTTCTGTATAGATTACAGGAGACTGAATGGGATTACGAGGAAGAATGCCTACCCCTTGCCACGCATTGACGAAAGTCTGGATTCCTTGGGAGGCAATCACTGGTTTAGTACCTTAGATCTCCAGTCAGGATACTGGCAGATTGGGATGCACCCAGAGGATAAGGAAAAGACAGCATTCACAACCCACCGGGGGTTGTTTGAGTTCAATGTAATGCCATTTGGCTTATGCAATGCTCCGGCTACTTTCGAGAATATGATGGAGACAATGCTAAGGGGATTGTTGTGGAAAAACTGTCTAGTTTATCTGGACGACATCATAGTTTTCGGGAAAACTCGGGAGGAGTGTCTATCAAATCTGAACAAGGTGATGGATCGATTGAGATCCTACAACCTTAGACTGAAAGCTAAGAAATGCAAGTTCTTCAGGCAATCAGTGGAATATCTGGGCCGAATAGTCAGTGGCACGGGTATTTCGGCGGATCCAGGGAAATTAGAGGCTGTAGCTAATTGGGCAACGCCAAAAGACCAGAAAGAAGTGAGGTCATTTTTGGGTTTCTGCTCGTACTACCGCGATTTCATTCCCGGATTTGCTGAGGTGTCAGCTCCATTACAGGCGCTGGTAGTAGGAAAAAGGAAGGGAATGTTGAAGCTACCACCGTTTATTTGGACGGAATTAGCTGGACAGGCTTTTCAGAAGCTGAAGGAGTTATTCACGGTAACTCCTGTGCTGAGCTATCCTACTGAGGGTGATCAGTTCATCCTGGACACCGACGCTAGCAACGATAGCATAGGCGCTGTCTTATCCCAAGTGCAGGAAGGTAGAGAAGTGCCCTTGGCATTTGCTAGCAACAGCTTGAGTAAAACTCAACGCAATTATTGCACCACCAAGAGAGAGTTGTTGGCCATAGTAGTTTACACAAAGAAATTCCGCCATTATTTGTATGGTGGGAATTTTATTCTACGAACAGACCATTCATCCTTGAGATGGCTCCTTAATTTCAAGGAAGCAGATGGGATGATGGGTAGATGGATCTCCGCGTTGTCTGAACTAGGGATAGAGAATACCCAGATTCAGCATCGGAGCGGAGTGAAGCACGTAAATGCGGATTGTTTGTCTAGGAGACCAATCCGAAGATGTGCAAGAATGGACTGTGAAGACTGTGGCATACATAACGCGTTGGTGGCTCCAATAATGAATTTTGATCCGGCCTGGGAAGAGAACTTGGTGTTTTGGTCGGCGGAGTCCATACTTGAAGCTCAGCAGGATGACGATGGTATCAATATGATACGGAATCTGATCCTGGAGAGAGCTGCTCGTCCCGTCAGACCTGCTCTGTCATTGGAATGTGTGGAAGTAAGGAACTTAGTGGGCCAATGGTCGCAGCTGGTAGTGCGAGACGGCCTATTGTGTAGATGGAAAACTCTTGAAGGCAAAGCCAGGAGGAGGCTACAGATAGTCTTGCCAGCTTCTCTGAGATGGGAAGTATTCGAGTTTTTCCATGGTCATCAGACTTCCGCTCATTTTGGCAGGAAACGGACTTTGGACAAACTCGCGAGGAGATATTACTGGCCTGGGATGTCTAAGGACGTAATACGTTGGTTGAGTGAATGCCCAACGTGTTGCCTGGTGAAGCCGGGCCCTGGAAAAGGTAAAACATCTCTCAGACAGGAACTGTTCGGAGTCAGATTTGCGAGGATAGCCATTGACATAATCACTGGCTTCCAGACAACTCCAAACTCCAACGTGTGCATGATGGTGGTACAAGACTACTATTCAAAGTACGTGAAGGTGATCCCAATGAAGGATCACACGGCATTAACTTGCGCACAAGCTTTGGTTGAGGAGTGGGTACTAACATTTGGCGCACCTCTCATGTTACATTCAGACCAGGGTAGGGAGTTTGAATCGCGTCTCTTTCAGGGGATGCTGGAAGAATTAGCCATAGTTAAGACACGCACTAATCCGTACCGACCGCAGTCGGATGGGATGGTTGAGAGATTCAACCGCACGTTGATCCAGGGGCTGACCACGCTGGTTAATTCTAATCAGGATGACTGGGATACGTTTTCCCAGTATGTGGCTCATGCATACAACGGTACGGTGCATGCTTCAACTGGCTGCACTCCTAACAGCCTGGTATTTGGATCTGAGATCATAATGCCTGCAGATTTGGTCTTTGGCAGTGTACTGCGGAGAAAGGATGTCCCATGCCGAGTGGCATTTGCGGAATCCCTGCGCAGAGAATTGCGGGAAGGCTATGCATTGGTGAGAGGCCATTTGAAAAAAGCGGCCGTCCATCAGAAGGTAGGGTATGATACAGGCTTGAGAGAGAGGAAGTATGTAGTTGGACAAAAGGTGGTGAGATTGAAACCACCTGTACATGGAAAAATCTCGAAGGGTTGGGATGGGCCATTTGAAGTGACAAAAGTAATATCGGATGTTACTGTGTTATTGAAAAATGTGAAAGGCAAGATAGTTGCAGGCCATGTAGATCGCCTGAAGCCTTGGCTAGGTCGCCGGCCTGGCGATGAGAATGAGCCTTTGGTAGAAGTGCCAATGCCCCAACCCAGGTGGGTGCGTAAAACACAGGTTACAGCACCCCCGCCTACAAAGAAGACTAGAAAAGCAACGCCAGCTAGGAAAGTCGATGGTAGGAAGAAGAAGAAGAAGGTAGTTACTGAAAAGGAAACTAGAGAGGTTCCTACAGTAATTGAGAAGAAGAAACCCCAAGGACCCATACGTAGAAGTGCTCGTATAGCGGGTCGAGGTGCTGTTACGTAAGAGCGGCGGGGCTGGGTTTGTTTGTTGTGGTTACCCGAAATAGTTCGGGTCTCCAAGGACTTACCCGGTAAACCCCGGAAAGTTGCGTAACTGGTGCTGATTGTCAAAAACACAACGAGAAATACCGGATTTTATTCTTTAGTCTTTGTGACGGGAATAATGGTGAAATTGACCAGTAGATGGCATTGGGGTACCCAACGTTCTGCTTTACTAAAGTTAGTTTTGAATGTTTACATGCTATGGTCTGTGAGTTGGTTTCCCATTTAGTACTTGTCGTGATGGTTTCGGATTAGAATCCAATCAAACCTAGTCAGTAATTTTTCTAAGGATAATATGAGGATCCTAATACGAAATATTATGTGGAAAGTACGGGTGGAAAACTCGTTACAACAATATGAGAAAAGGTACTCATACGTATTCCGAATTTGTTCGGACAACCAAAGAAATTTACTTTGACACGTATTTTTTTATAATGTTTGTTTAAAACAGCGTTCTGAAAGTTCATAAGCTATAAATGAGACAGCCGTGACGAACTGGAGAATTGCTATTACTTGAAATGATGTGCAAAAAAAATACAATCCGAGAAAACCCGGCGAAGATTGCAACTACTACGCAGTTAACTCCGCCACCCGGTTTTCTTCGGATAATACCGGATAACTTCTTCGGGAAGGGCTATCCGGTACCCGTGATCCTTTGCGCTTGGGTGCGCACGCATGCTGGTTTGGCGCGGAAAGCGTCAGTCCTGCACATACCGTTGGAGAGGGTGGATGCGAAGGCACCTCTCTCCGCGTATGTAACACCGGTTAGAACATCTACATGTGAGGGAGAGAGGAGACACTAAAGTGAGGTAGTACAGGAGGACACATTTGTAACAATTTTCCTGATTTTACTACTCATTTAAGCTCATTTTAAGAGTGGGCTCCTCTGGGCCGCCCTCTGTGTAGTTATCATGGCGGATAACTATCCGTCGGGAGACTCCCATAGAAGGAGTCACTCGACGGAAGTTTCCCCTCTGTCGCAGGAACAGAGAGAGTTGTTAGCTTTGGGGGACCTGGAGTCAACAGCTCCGGTCGAGTATGATCTTCCAAAACGATTTCGGGAGGCAGATTTACCTAAATTTGTGTATCATCCACCAGCTAAGATGAAGAATAGGGGTGTGAAACGCCGAAATCACAGTAATATCTCGGAGATAAGGAGAGCTGAAAAGGTTAAAACCACACAGTATCTCCTAGCTCGGGGAGAACATGTTAAGAAACTGGTAGATATGGGTTTATCAGTGGCGCAAGCTAGGGGGTTCGTGTCAGGGCCGGGGTTAAAAGGACTCGAGGCCGGGGGATTTCCCTTGTTCCAGGTTGGGAATATTGCGTCACCACCTACTTCGGGAGTGACCCGGACTGACCCGAATATGCCCGGGATACCGGTGTACCCGGTCAGTGACATGCCAGTGGGTGCTCCGTGGGGTGCTATGTCGTATGACCGTGCGGATGGTTTACATCCGGTGCATGGTAACTTTGTACCCGATTGGGATGCCCCTGCACAGTCAACTCCGGAACGTATTCCAACTATGGCAGTGATGCAGTTAGCAGCAAAATTTGAGAAATTTAAGCCAGATGACGTGATTCCCGGGAGTAAGATATGCAGGGGGGCATATATCCAACAGTTGGACAAATTCAACGAGAGGAAATGTACTAAACTATTCAGACCTCCTTCCGATAATTCCAAGTCCAGACCCTATACAGGGGAGGTTACTGGGGAGATGGGGAGCCGAGCTAGGCTACCATCCTACGAAGATACGGAAAGGGATTTGGAGTGGTGGTTAGAATATACTAGTTCAGCAGCACATCAAGCTTACAAGTTCTGGGATGAGGTTATAAAGCAAAGTATGGGGACATACAGGGCTGCCGACCTCTCCAACGAAGATAGAGACCGGTTGAAATGGGCGTGGATGACATTTGTCCCGCCAGGTATGCCTACTTATAAACCTGGTAGAGGTTGGAGAATAGGTTCGGGGCAATGCCCATTCAATGAGTGTATGGATAGAAATCCAATAGCTGAGTATCTGGACCTGTACCAGTTCGCACGACATCTAGTGGAGTTCCACGCGCACTCCAAAATGATGTGGCAGTGCCGGGCCAGGCCTAATCGCTCAGTTAAATGTATGAAAGATGGTGAACCTTTCAGCACATCTAGAAAGGGTTGTATGGTAAGGCATTTAGTGGATGTACACCATATGAAGGCTGAAATTGCCATGTCCAATCTAGACATTCTCGAGAATAGTCCGGAGGCCTTAGGACTCACGGACAGAGAAAAGTGTGTGAGGGTACCACAGGGGTTGGCATACACCTTAGTGTTTAACCATAACCCGAGAAGGTTGTGGTTGAATCGAAAGGCGTGGCCATACTACCTTCAGGACTTTCCAGAGAAAGCCTCTGATTATCGTAGTAAAATGGAATTGGCCACTCCGCCTAAAGGTAAAATGCTGTCTGAAGGTAAAACTGTGGACCATGGAGTGTACACTCCTGTCTCGGTTACCTTAGGAGAGATGCGGACCACAGGTTCAGAGGAGTCCTCAGCTTCTGCTGAGTTGGACTCATCACCTGACGGCCGATCTACCCCAACCAAAAGACGTGCTCCGGGGTCTTCCTGTGGGTTTAGTAGGAACACTACTGAATCCAACAAGGAGGGCTCTGGCGGAACATTACCGAGGGTTGCTGTTAGCCCAAGGCTAGCCTTAGAGGAGAAAATGGTAAATGACCTGTTGGCTTCTCCTGTAGAGGAGGAGGATGACTGTGTATTTGTGGGAGAGGAGGTAATACCTCCTACCACAATCTCTGAAGCTAGAGGGAACCCGGGAGTGTCAAGGAAGATATTAAAAACAGAAAATACTTCTACTGATAGTCAAGGGTATGTAACAGGGAAGATAGAGTCAGTAAGTGGGAAAGAGGATTCCAAATCTAAAATGATCTACAGAACGATTGATTTTCAATCTGAGGGAGATGATTGGGTGGACCAGAAATTCACCCCACCCACAGGCAGGGTTCAATCAAGTAAAACAGAGATGAGGAAGGAACAGGAGATTGGTCGCAGACTATCCTCCGTTCCATCACCATCTACCTGTATGGGGGGTCTCTCACTAAACTCTCCATCACCTGGAGTGGGTGAGGAAGATATCTCTTTGGAGTCGGTCCCCCTGCCTAAGCTGACTGGTGATATTGATCACCCTGAGAATGTAAGTATCAGGAATCTTCTGAAAGAACAGTATGTCACTGGACTGAAAAGTTCATTTGACACACTGGATCTCGCTTGTCAACTAGCTCTGCAAGGAGCTAGGGCTCAAGCTGAGCAATTGGTAAAAGAAAGTCGTTTGGCCGAATTAGAGAAAGTGGAGACTGCTAAAGCAGAACTCCTATCTAAAATGTCCAAAATGACTGAGGAGAATGAAGCCCTCAAAAGACAGTTGGGACAACGAGATGACATGGTAGCAACCTCTAGCAGAATAGTAGATGATTTGAGATTGAACATTGAAAAATCTCGTATGGAAAGTCAATTTTTAATTGATGATCTCAAAGTCAAGTTGGATCGCAGTAAGGATATGGTCAGTTCTGCTGAACATAAGCTAACTGCTGCCAGGACTGAAATAAGTCTAAAAACCAAAATTATTCGGAAGTTGGAACACGAAATTGGTGGTCTAACAGAAGAATTTTCTAGCTATAAAAAGGAAGCTCAGCAGAACGATGACTTCTATGAAGAGTTGGCTGAGTTCTTTGAGGATTGCTATGAGATACCATTGTCAAGTTGGTACGACGAGAGTGTGTACAGGGTTGAACGGGGTTCCGCCCCTCTTCCCTTAGGATTTGACGGTGATGCATACGCACAAAGGTTGAGAGCTGACTCCAGGGCTAGTAATACCCCTAGGAGTCCTCCACCTCCATCTACAGAAGATGAGACGCACCTGGCCGACTGCAGTTACGTGGCTGCCACCTCCATGGCCTGTGGGTCATCGGAGTTGGTTCCTGTGACGTCTGTTCCTAAGACGTCCGTGGCTGTGACGTCTGTTCCGGTGTCACCTGTTCCTGTGACGTCCGTTGCTGTGGCGTCTGTTCCGGTGTCACCCGTTCCTGTGACGTCTGTGGCTGTGACGTCTGTCCCTGTGTCACCAGTCTCGGTGACACCTGTTGCTGTGACGTCTACCTCTGTGTCGTCTGATGCTAAGACGATGCAGTATACTACCATGGGGGTGGACACAACCGTGTCTTCCTTTGAGACTATGGATACTCCAGCCGGGGTGTCCGCTCTAGCGAGGATGGTGGTGAATGAACTGCAGACAGAGTCACATAACTCGACTCCTGTCTCAACACCAATACTCGACACCACCTCTTGTCAGTCACCGTACCAGATAACGGAAAGTGAGACTAGAGAGGCGGTTCAGATACTGATGGAGCTGAACGATGCAATTGCAGAGGCTGACTTACGTCTGTCTATCCGTGATGCTGAGGCGCTTATGGCTCCTGAAAACGAACTCGAACAATCCATGATGGTGGATCCTCCAATGGACCTACCTGTGACGACTGGTTCTATGTCTGGGAACCATCGTCCATCTACCCTGGACATTCCTGTATCCATGGCGAATGTAGCTATGGGTGCTCAAATGCATGGTCCTGACCCTGACGCTTCGCAGCTAGGGTTTGGGATGGACATATCCATTGAGATGAGTGACAATCGACCTAGTGAATGTATGTCTCCAGTGTCCAGAAACGAAGAACTTTTGCTGAGTGGCGAGTCATAAAAACATTCCCAGTTGCAGCATATATGGAACCTCTACCATGTGTCGTCATCAAGGTTGAACTGGTGCAGTAGTGGGGTTGTTAGTACACCACGGATCATATGATGCTTTATACTATAGACTATAAGTCACAAGATGACTAGATAGATATATATATTTATAAAAGACTGAGATGACAAGAACAGTGGATCATTATCACCTATTTATGAAAAGACTTTGATATGATCTAGGTTTGCAGTTATCGCTATATATGAAACTGTTAAAACCATCACCAAAGAGTGTTCTATATTTTTTTGCCATAAGACAGTATTTGTGAAACGGGTTCTGTTTGAGTTGATGACATATGCTATAGGTATGATTATTGTATGCCGATTGTGATACTCAGATTTAACCGTCCAATGAGTAAAGGTATGAGGGACTGGATCCTGATGATACCTACTGAGATGAAAAGTTGCTTGACTACATTCGTACTATGTGTAGATCTGTGGTAATAACATATCAATGAACCTGAAAAACGCAAAATTTATTCAGGTACTGAGAGTGGAAATTGCGTAAGTTGTTATGGAGATCTGTAGGCTCCCGTTGATTACTTTCAGAAGGAAGGTATCGAGTGAGGAGCCGGGTCATTCTATTTTTCAGCTTGCTGCGTTTTTGATCTTTGAACTAAGTGTGGAGACTAATTCTCCCTGAATCGTTGAAATATGTTACGCCAACATTAGATCTGATTGCTTACGGTATTCCTATATGGAGAATGTCACTTGTATTATTGTGTGAAGACACCCATGTGACCATGGTGCATAAGGTTTTGGAGACCTTGATTGGATTGAAAACTGCATTTACCGGATCTACGCTATATGTTCATTTATTCCAAAAATATTGATCTTTCAAACCTTACTCTGGCACGTAAAGCGAGTGAGTCTATTCATATAGACGGGTTGGGTCAAGGTTTACTATAAAGTCGACACTTGCCACCTTTTTTTGTTTCCAATATGTCTTGTACTAAAACTTGGTAACTTTTAAGGAGAAGTGCTCATATTTGATCTGGATGTATACGATACCTGTTGTAACAAATCGTTTTCGATGAGACATGGTTAGTATGCGATAAATGTGTCTTGAAGGTTTTATATACTTTTTTATGATATATAGTCAAGTTTGTTTTATAGGGCTTGACTAGCTGTGTGGAGTTTATCCTCTTAGTCCCATAAATCATGACTGTTATTGAAGGATTATACTCGATTATTGTGTAACTGGATCCTGATGGTTGATATGATTGACGTTAATATCAAAAAGGATGAATACATATCTATGATACCCAAGAAATATATTAGTGGTTCTAATAGAAAGAGTTACGCTTGCCTCCACTATGTATATGTTTGGAGACAATATATTTGTTTTTTGGGTTGTTTGGAGATAAAATTTGTCATTTGTATTAAGGTAGTATAATAATACTGCACTTAATGCTGCTATTTAGACGCTGTGATATTGTCTGAAGGGGGGTAGTGTAGTGGGTCGCCGCTGTACTATTTCTAGGGAACCAGTTGGAGTTATATTTGGTATATGTGTTGTCGTGTATCCAGGCCGCACTCCTGTCTACTGCCGAGTATAAGGTTATATAAGCCCACCTGAGGAATGGTGGAGCGCGGCCTGGTTATGTGCATTGAGCCGTGACCGCCACGTGTCACCCGACATATCTCGGGTACAGTGTCGGCTCGGATGCACCGGCGCGTGGTTACCCGGAGTTCCTCGGGAACTCAAGTGTTTACGAGTAATGGAGAGAATTACATAACGACCAGTACATAAGACCTGGAGTTCTGCTAATCGAGGACCCAGTCTTGCTGCGCACTTCGGCCAGCTTGGCTGCTCCACAACAGAGCTTCCCCGAACTCTGTTGTACCTTTTAGGCCTAGTCCTGTCGCTGCTTCCACCTTGGTCACCCTGCGTCTCTCTCTGTTCTACCCTCTGGGGGAACTAGAGGAGATAGACGCACTGGTGTACAACTCCGGGTACAGAACTCCCTACGGGGGAGTCTGTCCCAAGAGGAGTTAACCAAGATGGAAGAGAGCATTGGAACTCGGGAACTATGTACTAGACCGTGAGCGTATACCTCCTGTATGTTCATATGACCACTGGTGTTCAGAAGCCTATTTGATTATTGCTATCCGTCTGTATGATTACGAGCCGTATGTCAGAATGAATAAAGTGTAATTTCTGAACAACCTATTTCCGAATCTGGAGTTTTTCATAGCCGATGTCTATCTTAGAATAGCCAACAGCTACATTATGTAACTCTCTCGACTACACGGAGAAGGCTGATTTAAATGTAATGCTTTCTTGACGTCATAACCAAAGAAGGTCTACTAATATTGATGATTGTTAGGAAAATTGTAAGCATGCAGACTCTCTTCACTCAGGGATTTATAGAACTAAATGTGAGATGCACTATGTTATTAAGATCAGCAAAATATTTCTTTACCAAACTTTAATCTAGAACCATTGTCTTAGATTATGTTGACTCAGCTTTCCCAACAAAACTTGCTTTTCACTAAGAACATTATAATGTATCGTCTTTTCTAACAATCCTGGGGGTTTCTTTGATTTTGAGCTGGGGGTAAGAAAATATTTGCGCAACTGTTGTTACCATTGGAGGGTAGATATTAGGCGTGGGAGGATGAGAAATCTTCACCAATATAATGATACCAACTGTTAGTACCAATGGTATCAAATAAATTGGCATATTTCTTCATGCAGTTTAATCATAGTTACAACCTTATTGGAAATGTCTTTTTACCGCCAGTGTTATGGACATGTTTCCAAGCAACATTAAAATAAGGTATGTATCATGAATTATATACCACATAACATATGACATGATATTACAAGGACTGCTTGAACATAATGTCATAATAATTTTAAGCAAAATCCTTAAAACATAGGTTACTACAGAAACTAGTATATCACTAGCGTAAGAAGATAAAGTATCATTTGCTGGTTACTAACACTTTGGCATCCTCCTATTGATACACCCATACCTGCAGATATTTTAAGGCATCTTACCATGTATCATGCTGTTATGGATTTAATATTCTTATCTACAACATATGTATTGCTACCTTTATTTAGTGAAAATGAACTGAGGTAATGTTATCATCTATATGTGTAGCCTACTGTTGTTATAAGTTTGGAGTATGTATCAGATTGACTTTTGCACGGAGGATGTTGTCATTCATTGCGAATGGTAATGATGATTCACATCTTGTTTGTTTTTACATTTTAAATCTTGTGCTATATCCTCAGAGTCACAGATGTATTTTATATTAGGTACACTATCATGTTAATTGAATGAGTGAACTACAAAAGACTGCAGTCTTCTATGTTGCCAAAGACCATGGTTGTTCACCATGCATAGACTTGGTAAACTGGATGGGAAAAAACAGACATCATCTGACCAGCAATGCCTTCTCCAGTAGGATTCCCCCAAAAGTCTGACTGCATTTAATTCCTCCAGTGTTGCAGACACAGTTCTAGTGCAATGCACCACCAGGGCACATGCCATCACTCACCACCCCCCCCCCAACCACCAATACCAGCCCCCACCCCCTACACACAACCTCCACTAGCTTCTTCTTCTTCTTCTTCCCTACCCAATCCTCCACAACTGTGCACAGATATTTTCCACCCCTGCAAGCCACTCAGTTGTCTGACTGGTGGCACCTGGTTTTCATAACACCCAGGCTCATCAGTATCATTTTTCATCGAGCAGCGCAGCCCCCCCCCCACACACACACACTTCCTCTCTCCCAAACCAACTTCCTTTTTTAATTTTTGGGAGGGAGGCACCACCTCCCTCAATCCAATTGTCCTCGTGATGAATATTCATGGCGACGACGTCGAGGTAACAAAATTACTCCCCAATACGATCGCCCCAGTGCAGTCCCAAATGAGCGCCCAAACTAATGCCAATTTTTTCCCGGGCCCTTTTCAAACAGGCCCCCGACGGTTGAGCACAAAACAGCTTCTCTAGAGGAGGTCCTCTTACAGATGGGGTTTGGGGGAAGGCTGGAGAATCGGCAGTGAAACCAGGCAAAACCTGCACTTTTCAACAAGGCGACTCCAGTTGGTAGGCCTCTCTGTCAGGAGCCATTAAAATGGCAAGAAAATCCCTGGCAGCAAAAGAAGAAGTTTTGAGAAATGAGAAGAAATTGAAGGAATTAAGGTGCTGAAAATATCCCTGGAAAATAACCTGCTCCTACTTTGCAGCTTTTCTCAGTTTCTCAAGCGTTTTAATGTGCAATCAGTTTGCCTGTCTGTCTATCTTTCTGGAGCCCTGTCCTTTTTCTCCTTATATTCACTCTCCCTAGGTCTGATTTTGAAAACAAGACGTGCTTCATTGTAAGACATCGAGGGACCTTTTTAGTCACTAATCTTTTTCTTCAAGGCTAGATAATTTCAAGAAAGTAAGGTCCGGGTAAAAACTTGAAGCTTTATGACAGAGGACATGGAAGTGGAAACGCTCTGCAGATCATCCATCCAAAGATATTGTGAATATACACTGTGTTTTAACAGTATTCACTTATAGAATCAAATTGAAAATATGTCCCAATAAATAATTTATTCACTACAATATCGCCAGTGTGTCCAATGTTTGTCAATTCTAGCTGAAAACTCGCATGTGTCAATAGATTCACAACGAAATAGTTATTCCAATTTCATGTCAGGAAAATTGAGTTATTATCTAATCAAATTATTTTGGAGTTACACCATTCAGCTGTTTCACCGTGCTATATTTTATCCTTTCACTTTTTATAGGAAGAGTGAGCTGGATATTTCTAACCAGGTCGCCTTCCAGGAACTTACATGAAACCGACCATGAGATTTTCTTTCTATTATGAGGTTTTGATTTCCGATAGTATAATTGATTCGACACCGTGCAAATGTCAGATATAGAACGCACAGTGTGTGTTATATTCGGTTAGTCGCGTTATAATGATGTGTTACCATAAAAATACTGATTGTTCTACTTTATTCATATTTTCAATGTCACTTTCCGAATTTCAATTACGTTTTTACTATATTATTTATGTGTCATAATCTCTATTGTGACTCCCCATCGGTGATGTACCTAATACACTGTTGTTTGCTCCGTGAGCAATACTACATCTTCTTAGTCATAATATTTAACTGTGTCATACTGTGTGTTCGCATTTTGCTCCATATCTATTGTTTAATGCCCTCTCATATTGACCAAAGAAATGTCCACAAAACCCGTGTAATCCAAGAATAATTAAGTTTCCTAGACAACATTTTACGCATCTCATTGGTAGAATTCAACAGTATGTATTGCTTATTCCATACAAAAGGAAGGTCTCCGTCTGGAAAGGCCCTCTATCTACTCCTGGCTACCAAGGCCCCCAGGCGGTGGCGCTGTGGAGGTGGTGGGTGCCTGGGAACAGGCTCTCACTGACCAATCAGACCTAGACTCCTGCCAGGGGCCACAGTGCTCAGCATTATATTACCATGCATTGGACATCTGTGAATACATATAATTTGATTGGCCTAGCTTGTGCAGCTTCTAAGGACAAAATTGTGTGTTTCAGGCAACCCGACCCTAGATTCAAAAAAGGGCCGATTCATTCCTGGTACTCTCTATGTAAAAGAAATAAAAAAATTAAAAAATTAAAAATCCGACCTACCTACCCTAGAAATTCTGACCATGTTGCCTGAACCCCACCTTTTTTTGGGGGGGGGGGGCTAATCTCCTAGCCAAGGAAAATGTGTATAATTGTGTGGTCTGAAGCAGCCAGACAAGTCTTGTACATCAGCATATACATTTAATTATGTGCAAAGATACCACAGCCTGGTATAGGGAAGTGCATAATGTTGAGTAAAAGAACTGACCAGACAATTACTAGCCAGATACACCCAGATACTTTAGTATGCACTTGAGTATCGCACATTAGTTACTACAGTCGTCAAAAGACAGAGACAACTGAACAGAGGGGAAGTCAAACTTCAAAGGCAGAGCCGTGACCAGGTAGTTGGTTAGGTTGCAGCCAAATGCAAAGGGGGAGGGCAGTTGTTTTAGTGTATAGGTAAAGAAGAAGCAGGCAATGGCTCAGAGTACATCCAAAGGCAGGGGCAGGTAGCTGGTCATAGTACAGCAAAAGGCAGAGACAGGTATATAGCTGGTCAGAGTGCAGCTAAAGGCAGAGACAGGTAGCTAGTCAGAGTGCCGCCAAAGGCAGAGGCAGGTAGCTAGTCAGAGTGCCGCCAAAGGCAGAGGCAGGTAGCTGGTCAGAGTGCCGCCAAAGGCAGAGACAGTTCTACAGACAGGCCATTGGGCATGTTACAGGAAGACAGGGGCAGCAGTGTATAGAGTGTTTGCTAGGGTCAGAGGCAGGTAATCCAGAGGGCCATGGCAAAAAGTCCATACGGTCCATTGAGCACCCTTCCCTAATATGTCCTTGGTTTATAACACGTATACAGCTACTTGCTTGTACCATATCCACTACATTATAAGGTTTATACAGCTTTGTAGAGGTAGAACTAAGGCAAGAAGTGGAGAAGTACTGGTCTTATCTACACGACATAGTGTATTCTTTACTGACAGCAAGATGAAGGAATTAAACACCAGGTACACTCTAAGAACAGTGTGTTGTGGGAACATGCTTAAAGAGTAACACACATAAATTTGCAACACACTTTGAGATTTAACACACTTATGAATTGTAACACACTTTTTGTCAACTCACTTACCTGCTTACACACTTGTGGTCAGAGAGGTGTGTATCATATACAAAAGGGGGCAGCAGCAGTAAATGTCTATCATGCACCTATGCTACATTCTTACAGCCATATAGTAGCTGTCGCAGTGGCTCAGTAGGCAAGTCTTTGGACTGAGAACTAAAAGATCCCTGGCTCGATTCCCAATGGGGCTCACTGTCAAATGGAGATGTTTATTTTCTAAGAAGGACCATAATAATTTAGCCCCCCCCCCTCAAGAAGGGTCAAATTTCTTTTCCACCTCAGGAGAGGTTGAACTGTTTTACAACCCCCTCCCCAACCAATCCCCTCTACTATAATGAAAGATATAACACCTATTTAATAGGGGTTAATTTGCAATGAGATACATACAAAAACTGTATTATTTGAATTTCATTGAATGAGCAAACTCACTCAATCCATATTGGAAATAGATGGGTAGTTTTTTCTCTTCAACTATACACACATGTTCTTTGCGTAAACCAAATAACCATCACATGTAAGATCTTATTAGAGGTTCTGCAAGGTTGTAAAAGCAGGGCCTATTAATAGCTGATTAACTATTGTCTTTATAATAGATATCAAGCCCTGCAAATTATGTTATTATTAGTCAGTGCATTGGCATCCCTCAATAAAGGCGGTCTTTGTATTGTCTAAGAACCACTTCCTGTCATAACATATTAATACCCAAGGTAAGTTATATAGCTTACTGGGAACTGGTAAGAAGTTGTGTGATCTTTGAGAATACTTTGTGTCTCCTCACTGTTGTGTGTTCTGGTACCTATTTGAGGGGGGAATACACCATGATTGTACAAGGAGATTTGGTGGCCTAGTAAGCAAGTCGCTGGACAAGTGTGTGAGAGGTCCTGGGTTCGATCCCCAGAGAAGACCTGGCACCAAATCTTCCCAAGTGAAACAAGTTGTCCTGACAAGAGTTGCGTCTGTAAGTGTCGGAAGACAGACTGCGGTGAACCTTCAGTGTCCTGGTCTCCCATGAGACTTGCACCGATCCGCTTAAACCTGTAGAAGCATAATACACTTGCGACTGGTAAAGAGATAGCAGATATCAGCGTTGACGAAGGTGGTCCTAGCCGGGAGGGGAAAAGGCTGCAATGGACCACTGGAGACACTGAGAAAAGGTTGTGAGAGCAGCCATCCCACGCTATCTGATGGTGGTACGGTCATGGCACATTGCGCTACAGTCACCAGTTGGTTATCAGGTGTGTCAGTTTCGCCAGGGTCAGAAGCTAGGATGTGTTCACAGTGGTTGACTAAGACTTGTTTACTGTCAATACAAACTCAGTTTTGATGTAATCTTCTATTCCCACTTTTATTGTGAGCGGTTCAATAAGCACTTTTCCTAGATATAAGAAGCCTTTAAAAGTGAGACACAGTATATGCACAGTATGAACATGAATAGCCCTAACAAGAAATTAAATAAATCTATACTAATTTAACTCTTAACCCATGTAGAAAGTAATCATATTTAATATTGAGGACAAAATATTTGAGAAGGGATTCGAACCTGCATGGACAGGACTCATGTGCCAGCACCTAGACAACTCAGCCACGGCACCTGACATACTCTGTGAGGTGTAGAACAGCTATTTTAATCCCCACCTCCTCAATACCATGACTTTGTACACCAACACACTTTTTAGATTCAACACACTTTTGCCAAAAGTGTGTCGTGTGTTACCAAAAAAAAGTGTGTTAAAAGTGGCTTCAGAAAAGTGTGTTGAAAAGTGTGTAAACGTAACACACTGTTTTTAGAGTGTAGAGATTTATATTTTGGTCAAACTTAATTCATGACACTGGGTTAAATTTGGGGCTTAGAGTGCACAATACTTGTTCCATCAGGCCTCCATTGGTTACTAAATCTCTGTAGGAATTCATCATCTCATTCCATCCATCCATCACCTTCCCCAAGCCTCTAAAACGGAGACCCTCCAGATTGGTAAAAAGTAGAAGAAACCCAGTACAGAAAATACCTCAGGCTGATGGGCCTCCGGAGGTTTTCTGACAAATCTATCAAAATTGTGACAGATTTACTCCGCAGAGCTGTTTTATTATAACTAGTTTATTTTTGGTTTGGGATTTTGCTCCTAGCAGGCTGGGCCAACTAGATCCGGTTAGTTAATTATTAAATCAATGAATCAATCATCTTGCATCTGCGGCAGTTTTGAATTATTTTAATTAGGCAGCTTCTGGTAGAAGCGTGCTAGGCTTAAAATCAGGAATCTTGATGAATTTGCCTCAAAAATGATTATTCAAATAACATGATCAACGGCTGGAACAGGAAAAGCTTGCCTCAGTAACTTTTCCTCTAAAATAGTGGACAGTAAATCTGAACTAGGAAAGTTTGAAGATACTTGAGGATCGTGTAAGTGAGCACCCCAGGCCTGAGAACAGAGAGATACTCTTAGCCTGGAGATTAAAAGTTATTAAATTCCATTTCTTCCCCATGTTATTTCATCCATCCATCCTTCTCCGTGTTGGGCAAAGTAGAGTGGCTTACTTCAGAGCAGGGAAAGAAACCCACACATAGTTTGTATTCCTCCCCGCTAGCCGGACAAAACTACCAACATGGGAAGCTCGAATTGGAAACTAAAAGTGAAATTTCAAATGAGTTCAGGTCATTTTGCCTGTCATTTTTGCCTAGCTAAAAGACACTCAAGCAACCTGGAGCTAACTGAAAAACGGCCCCCTACTCCAGCCTGATGTTTGATGCCCTGGGTAGTGGCTTTTTGAGAGGAAATATCACAATTTTGTGTTGTAACTGGACACCCTGCCTGATGTTGCCTGTACAAATTTACAAAGTGTTGCAGGGAATGTAAAGACCGAGTCGTGTTTAAAAAGATGGGCGTGTGACTGATGAACAGCTTGTAAAGTAAGTGTGGGACGAGGGGAGGGGAGCTGGGGGAGGGAAGTAAGGGCAGGTGGGCATAGGATGGGGAGAAGAGAGGGGAGGTAGGGGAGGGAAGTAAGGGTAGGTCGGCATAGGGGTGGGGAGAAGAGAGGGGAGGTAGGGGAGGGAAGTAAGGGTAGGTGAGCATGGGGGTGGGGAGAGGAGAGGGGAGGTAGGGTAGGGAAGTAAGGGCAGGTGGGCATGGAGGTGGAGAGAAGAGAGGGGAGGTAGGGGAGGGAAGTTAGGGTAGGTCGGCATGGGGGTGGGGAGAAGAGAGGGGGTAGGGGAGGGAAGTAAGGGTAGGTCGGCACGGGGGTGGGGAGAAGAGAGGGGGTAGGGGAGGGAAGTAAGGGTAGGTCGGCACGGGGGTGGGGAGAAGAGAGGGGGTAGGGGAGGGAAGTAAGGGTAGGTCGGCACGGGGGTGGGGAGAAGAGAGGGTAGTTGGAGGTACAATGTATAGGGAAGTAAGGTCAGGTGAGTATCCATGGGGTGGGGAGAAGAGAGGGTAGGGAAGTAGGACATGTTGGGATTGGGGTGGGAAGGGTGGGAGGGTATGGGTAGATGGGCACGGGGCGGGGAAAAGAGATGGTAGCGGGGGTTGGGAAATATCATGGGGAGGGTGGCTGAAGAGAAAAGCTCGGTTAGAGAGGTAATGGTAGAGGGACAGGATATATAGGAGTAGTGAAGTAAGGAGATGGGAGAGAGAAGCTGGGTACAGGGGGAAGCTTATAGATGGGATTGGGGACGGGGAGGAGAGAGTAGCTCGGTGTGTACAAGGGGTGGGGATAGGGAGGAATGGGCGTTACACTCATTGGAAAAGAGGAAAGTGAGTATCCAATCCCCCTCCCAACCCCAGCCCCACTCCTCTTCCCCCCTGCTTTGTACAAAATGTCAAACCTCTAAAAACTGAGACAACTGCCAAGATTTAATCTTTAGACTTTCTGGGCACAAAACCATGTCTTCATTTGATCCCGGTATACATGAGTCTGCAGCCTTTCGGATTAAGTGAAATCTTATACGTTTCAGGACTGGTTTTGCCTTATGAGTAGATTTTATTTCACATCGGATCCAACCTGTACAATCAGATTTCCAGTTTTTAGCCACTTTTTAACCCAGTCCCAGATCTTTGATGATTTGATTGCTATTTTTGCTGTACACTTATTTTGGTAAGACTCTACAACAACAGAAAGGCTTTGTCTCATTTCTGCTTTCTACATCCAGAAAGGAGCCAGTCAGTTGTTATTTCACTTTGCAGTATAGAATGGAAATCAAAAGTTATTCATTGAGGCATCCATTTCAGTGAAAGGTATTATTATGTTATCCAGATGTACAAATGATATAGCACGCTCTATCAAAGAAAGTCTACATTGTAAATGTTGGACTTTATTTTTCCAGGCGTTCATTTACTTGAGTGAAGGTCATTGCAGAATGAAATTTGAAGTCTTTATGTATGCACCACTGTTAAAATGATGAATCTAAACGATAAACGACTAACCTAATCATTACTTATGGAAGTGATACAAAGGTTCATAAATATGATCTTGATATTTCTTACAATAATACTTATTATAAAGTATTATAAATACCGGAGGTTGATGCAAACAATCTGTGTTGTTGTCCTGTTTTCCTTTTTCCTTTTTATATTTAAAGTAATTGTATCCAGCAAAAGCTTTGGTCAATTAAATTAGGAACAATCAGATGGTATTTACAATATGTCAGTAAATACATGTTTCAAACACATTCTATTGAATATAAAGGAAATTACATAAAATTGTTCAAATGGATATAAGTATTCACTTCAGCTCTGATTTGAACACACACAATTTTAGGGTATTGTATGAACAAGGAAGTTAAATTAGGTAAAATGGGATTTCTAATCACTTTTGAATGATTAAGAAATGCCAAGACACCTCCATGGGTCCCCTCCGCTGACAGCTCGGAATTCCAACAACGATGACAATTATTTTCTCTTAATTTATTAAACAATGCTCCGCCATTGTCCTAGCTAAGGACCTCATAACAAAGACAGGGCCAACCCGCAACGGCTAAATAATTCAACAATTTTATTGATTATTTAATTAATTATTTGGATGATTTTTGGAGATACTTTTTTCAAAGTTACAGAAAGATTCGTTGGTTGACATGCAGAAAAGTTAGCCTCGAAAAAAGCAATTGGGCTGCCGAAATCCTATCATTCTATTAAACATGGAAATAATAAAGATGAATTCATCCAAGCTTGTTTCTTCAGTTTGAGTTTCTAGTATTATTAGCAGTCGCACTTTTCATTTGCGCTTCAGGTTTCTTCGGACAAGGGAATCTGATGTTATAATTGAAGAAGGATCTCCCCCAGGAAATATTGTCAAATCCAGACATGTTCAGACAAAAAGCCTTAACATCCACAGCTTTTGTTTTCTGTCAAGTACATGTGTCATTTCAACTATATCGTATTACTTCTACTGCTAGGTCACCATATCACGTATGTATGTGTCATGGTGTCTTGGATATTTTGGGTACATTTTTAATGTAATAGAAAAAAAATGTTTAAAAAATGATAAAATAAAACATTTATAAAGGAAATTTACCTCTGATTGACTGCTGCTCTGATTGACTTCACAATCCTGCGACTTGTTTTCTCTTTCTCTTCATCCTCCTTAAGTAATATAAGTATATAACGCTGTCACTGGAACGGATGTAATCTCTGCATATAATAACCATAAGGTAGTTTAAAGATGGGTTAGGGCTGATTTGGAGTCGATGTTTATTTCTCATTTACAGAACGTATTAGGGTTCATAATGTCCACACACATATGTGTGTAGCTTTTTAATTTATTCTAATAGGGGGGCCTACTTATAAATCCATTGAAAAACATGAAAAAAATTATAGTAAGAATAGGTCAGGGGACCCGTCTCTATTACAGAAAGGGGTCCCCTGACCGGTGTTTTTCTATATTTCATCAATTTGTAAGTATAACAATGATTTAAAAAGCTGCACAAATATTTGTATGGCCATTATGAACATAAATGCGTTGTGTAGAATTCAAACCTAAATTAGCTCCTAACCGATCTTTAATACAAACGTCAAT
Organism: Harmothoe impar; assembly: GCA_947462335.1. NCBI lineage: Eukaryota > Metazoa > Annelida > Polychaeta > Phyllodocida > Polynoidae > Harmothoe > Harmothoe impar. Next base: position 46,526,507 of record OX381713.1, read on the forward strand.
GGAAACAAGTGTGTCCAATATCCGGTACATCTATTTGGATTGTATACATTATTACTTATGTGCTTAACCCTGTGCTAATGGTTTGAGACATTGTTATCTATGCCTATTTGTTTCTTGTGTGAACATGTTTGTTTGAGCATGCTAATTTAGCATTGAGACATCCCTCGATTGAGACTTTTTCAAATAGAAATAATCAAATCGACTCGAAATAGACTTTAGAAGTCTACATTTCCGGAATGTTTTTAGTTACCATGGCAAGCAAAATGTGTTAGTTCATAGGTGTCCAGGAAGCAAATTCATAATTATGTTGGTAAATTATATATATATATAATAAAAGCTCACTTCCAAAATGCAACAGAGGTATTTCACTTAGCAAAATTACCCTCCTCCTTAGGAATAACAAGTCCTTACAGCAGCACCAGGAGTGCCCTCAGAGTTCCAACTAGGAGCCATACAACAAGAAACTTGCACAATGTTCATCCTACCAGTTGAACATTGTGCCATTGGCAAAGCCTGATGTTAACCAGGACCCTCACTAGTCCCCTCCCACCTCTAAAACAGCCTGCCAGCTTTTTACCCACCCCCACTATGGGGAGGGGGTGCCCAGCAGCAATGCCAGCAACAGCAGCCGTCCTCTGCAGCAACATCACCACCTACCCCTCAATCCTCTTTTTCCCCATGAAGGTAGATTTTTCCAATGGCCCCTTTGTAACTAACAACTGCCATTAGTAATCAAGGCGACACTCCTATTCCATCCCATAATGACACGCTCGCTGCCGAAACGCTAGGAGCTGAGTCAAATTCAAACTGACTTTAATTGAACGAGTTTCGGCCGGATCTAAATTTTGCATGGCAAAATCCACTCTTAGATGTATTTCATCGCCCAACTTTCAAACTAAGTTATACAAACTTTCCTCACCAATCCAATTCGAGCTGTGATATTACTTCCTGGTAGGGCCCAATTCTCCCTCTCTACACTTTTGTGTGGCAATCAATTTCTTCCCATCATTTGAAGCCTATCAAAGTTATATTGTCGGTGCCGAGCGGCGGCTGAATTATTCATTTTGGCGGGTTTTTGTCCCCCAGAATGTATTACAGTAAAACACCGGCAGAACACTGTTAGCGAGCACCAGTGCAAAAATGACTATTCTATTGGGAATTGCCACAGGATGAGATCTTGAAACATTCCAAATTCACAGTTTTACTCTGGCAGTCTAAAAAAGCATTATATTAAACGTGGAAGGAAAATTTAGAGGAAATTCACCAGAAGGAAAGAAATTGAGTGGAGGTAATGGTCTGCAGACGAGGTTGTGGCAGACGGAATTCTGAGTCAGTGCTGCCCCTGGAATCATCCATGGAGAGGGGGAGGGGGAAGGAGTTTATTTGGAGGTGGGCAATGCTGAGTTCGAAGTGTGGGCATATTACATGACTTTGACGTTTAAACAAACTCAAACTGTCATGGGTTATTTTGCCTCAAGTTTGGCGCGACAATATTCAGTGAAAAGTTAAAGTTTTAGGGGGAGAAGTTTGGGTGTGACAGGGCCTGCGTCCGGCAGGGTGCGCGCGCAGCTCGGTAAGCGTTTCCCGGCACGCGTTACGCGCAGACGACAATTCGTGGATTCTGCTCATTGTCAGTGTCCATCTCGCCGAATGATGAAATGTGTTTCGTCATTAGGGGCCCGCCCCGTTTTATGCGCGGCGCGAAAACAAACAGGTTAAAACAACGGCGCCTCCAGGAAGAAATTACCAAAATTGATGGCTCGTATTTAATCCCGGGTTTAACGTATTTCATCTAGGCTTATCGCCATTTTATCCCCGGCTTAAACTTTGAAAGGGCGCTTTGGCGATGCTGCAACGTTTTCCCGTGCAAATTTGTCAGAGCGCACACAGCAGCGCCCTTGGTCAGCCTGTGCTCACAATGTCGTCTGCCCAAATGAGGAAGGATGGCGGGAGGAGGGCATAAATAGATAAAAGAAACACCGATTTGTGACGTTTTCTAAGAGTGTATTAAGTCTATGCAGGGGTAGCAGAGGGAGGGAGGAGGGATGTTGGCATTCTGACTGGGCTCCGACCATATTACAACAGCATAGCCTCTCTCACGGCTTGAGGAATGAGCCTGCGTCTTAAAAACAATCGGATTTGAACTATTGCGAAATGGAAAGAAATGGCTTTAGTGGAATGCGAGATGAATCCTTTCTCCCTCATTTCGCCCGATTGTCTCATAACGCAGCGGACATTTGGCTGGGCCTTATTTTTCCGGCTGACGAATTGTATTTCATACAAAACGTCTCCAGTGCTGCAGTGTTTTTCCTCCTGGGTCTGTGTGTGTGAGGAGAGGGGACTTTGGGGAGGTGGGGGTGGGGGAGGGTGGGGGTGTCTCGAGGTGTGGCTAGGGGGTGACACAACAATACAACGCCCCACCACATTATAGCCAACGTTGAACGGGGTCATGTAACCTTAGTTTTATCAAACCCCCTTTTTGTGGATCATCCTCCAACCACCGCCCCCTGACAAATGCTGATTATTTTCTCGATGGAACCGAAATCTCACAGGCCCTACTCATTATCATGATGCATTCCCCCCCAAAATCTCAGCATTCGAGGTCCCAGAGCCGAGCGACTGCAGAAAAACGCCGAGCTGCTAGTTTTTGCCCAGGCCGCTGGATGTTGGAGCTCTCCATCTTGGAGGGCAAAAAGCGCTGATGATGTGGCAATAAACGGGAATGGCGAATCGGCTATTTTTAGAGGGATGCTGATTTGGAAATTTCCGACGTCAAGACACAGCCGAGGCGACAGGGGTTTTGCCTCGATTTCTGGCTTTGCAAGTTGGGGAATTATTTCCCAAAACTTTAGCAACTGGAACATCAGTCAAATTGAAACTGGATGGCGGTGATTAATCTTTGTTAGATTCAGAAAATGATGAGATCGCTTTAAATGCCCCCGGATTCAAGAGCCGGCCCCTCGCCAGCACAAGAAAAGTTGGTCGGGGGAGAATCACTATCTGGGATTTTGAAGATGAATTATAACTCCGATTCAGACTTGATTTTCCGACCAGTGGCGATCAAATATGCATATTCTTTTCCCTCCGGCAGAAGTTCGCAGACTAACTGCTCCAAGCCTTGTGCCGCGATAAAAGTGAATGCTATTGAAAAGTGGGCTTTTAGGAATTAATTGCACACGTTTGGAGAGCTATATTCTTATCCTCGCATGCCCCGCCCCACCTTCCCAATCCCCCTCCCCCATTCTACACCACCTTTCCCTCCCCCTATTTCCTCCTTACTCCATTCTTAATGCCCTACCTCCTCCATGGTTGAAAAGCAATACCCAGTCCTTAAGGCAGATGTTCTCCAGTACATGCTACGACACTACACTACCCCACCTTTGAGCCATGCATGCGTGCAGATTTCATGGCATGCATGCATGCATTTCAGTTCTTCTACCACCCTTCCCATCTAACCCTTTTCGACTTCTCATTGAAATGATTCTTTTTATTCGAGTAATTAAAGGTATTTTTGTTACCTATACCCTTCACCTTTCCCCCTCTAACCGCATCTTTCACCCTGCCTGCACCCCACCCTTAACCCCTACACCTCTGAGGTCATCCCCACCCCTCATACCCCACCCCTAACACACATCCCTACCCCAGTCCCCTCCCCCCTCCCCCCCCCCCCCCCATCTAACTTCCATGCATCTCACCAATAGGCACATCAAATCCCTGGAATTCGAAATAAAACTGAAATTCCGCAGAGTTTTGCTTACGAGCTGCAAAAATCCAAGTTTTTCCCTCTTCCGCTCCCTGTCATTTTTTCCTTCCCTCACCATTGCTTGTGCCAGGGACGAAACTCCTGCATTCCGGCGCGCGCTCCCAGACCACTGTTTGGCAAGCTGTCCGCCTTTTTCTAGGCCTATTATAATCATGTGTTTCGTGACCGGCCCAGCCGCAATAGAGAGCAAATTGCCTGGCCCTTGTGATCCATGAATTGAAAGTAAAAGAGGAATCTGCTCATCTCTGGCCGTAGACAAAAGCAATTAAAAGCCAGGGTGTGAATTCCATCACATAGACAAAGCAATCAAAGGTTTGAAAAGAGATAGTGCTCTCAAATAGACAGAGCAATTAGAGTGCAGTCCTGACCTCAAAACCTACACCTTTGAACTGCATTAGCTATTGTGTATTGACAGATGTTCACTGGGGTATTGGTGGGGGAGGTTTTTATGTAAAATCTAAAGACATCTTAGCCTTGTGGGGTAAGGGGTCATATTCTCTCTCAATTGAAGCAGTAATTATCCATGGTCATGTATTTCGATATCACCCCGAGCACATCAGTGTGAAAAGTTCGGCTTGATAGATGATTATGTCTTTTGTTAATGTGAGATTTGTTTGTCTTAGAACAAATATGAGTTTACAGTCGACGTGAGCGGTTAATAGTTCCCTCTTTTTGAATCGATGTTGAAGACGTGACTACGGTATATTGTATATATGATATCACTGGTCAACTTAATATTGTATTCATGAATTTTGGATATCTGATACAGTACACTGTAAATAGTAAGTGTAGGTATACAGCAAAATCTACTGTAGTTTCACAGCAGCTACTGTAGGTTTACAGTAGATTGTACTGTGCACCTACACTACACCTACGGTAGATTCTGCTGTATACCTACAAATAATGCAATCCAACATTTTAATGCTGCAAGATATTAAAAGGGGCCTTTGGGCACCCTGCACTAATGTCCCCTTTTGCGGATCGTGGCATGGATATATTGGCGCCAGTGCTTATACAAGCTTCAGTACAGTGTATGTCCTGATAAACTATGAAACAATTATGAATCAACATGGAGATAATATGAATTGCAGATTATATGCCAAGAAGAAAAGCCACATAATTGTCTACAGCAGCTAAATTGACAACCCAAGACAGACGACTTGGAACCTACGATATTAACGATGAAAACAAAGCTATACTAATTGTGTTTGTTCCAACAAGAAATGTAATAATCTTTGCAAAAATATTACAATTCTCTCAAAGTTCTACATAGAAAAAGAAGATTAATAACACTGTGATTCTCTGGTTACACAAAACGAGCATCCAAGTCACCCTCTTCAAAGCCAAATGCATTTGTATTGTGCAAACAAACCCAGGAGACCATGCCCCTCACAAGTCCCCACATTACAACCCCCACAAACACACTAAAAAATATTGCTGATGTCAACTCAGAAGGTGCGAAAATGGGGGCTAAAACCTGTCATTTTGAAGTGGTTTCCAAACTTTATCAACGCGTTAAGGGCCGGATTGTGCTTTAATGCGTTATGCCCTTCATCTTCATAATTCATGAATGCAGTCCCGGCGAGTGACTTACAAGTATTGCACAAAAGCATCATGTCACCCCTTTGGTGGGAGTGTATCAACCCTATATGATCATCATGCTGCTTGATGCAGCAGTCCTGAGTTATTGCATTCATGATGCATTCATGCATCATGACAATAAAGGGCATACCGCATTAACACACCACGCGGCCCCTAAAGGGTTAATGTCAGTTTTGAAGTGACAGGCGGACAGGGGTCTGGACGTAGGGCAGGGTGATGTCCCTGTCTCATTTGTCACCCTGGAGGCCTCAGGGTGTGAGGTTTAAGTGGTGCAGGCATGTCATCATGCAATGCTTGACAACCCCATTTGACATGACATGTCACGGCAGAGAGGTCTGATTTCCCTTCATTGTTCCTGCTAATATCTTCCCAAATCAAGTAATCCTTAATCAAATATACACATTTTGTGTTAATAGTGTTTGGGTCCTGGGTTATAATGAGCTCTGGGCTGCAATATGAAGAGTGTGTGGTACAATGTTACAGCATAGATTGAGTCTGATTGTGTCAACCAACAGTTAATTGGGTACATTTACTATATGTTTGTTGCTCTTCTAGCGATGCAACACAATAATTGTTCATGACTTTCTCATTAAAAAGTGGAAGTTGCTTGTATAAACAAAAGTAATGCTCTTCATATTCTCTCATGAAATTTAATATAGGATCAACACCTTGTTTAAACCATGAACTTTGTTCTGTTCTTTCCCCAGCAAAACTAGAAGATGATATACTTTTAGACAACTTTGCGCTTGCAAAATACTTCAGAATAATATGCAGTCATTGATATGACATTATTGAATGATGGTATGTGTCTAGCATATCAAAGAGTCACACGATAGTATGAGCATCATATGTGCTACATGTACATTCTACTGTTTGTGTGGGCACAGAGATGCACCCTGTATGCAGCAGCCCCATGCACTTTAAGCGGATATTGCGTTGATGTATTATGCTCTTTATCGTCATGATGCATGAATACAACCTTGGCGAGTATCATTCAACGTGCTGCATTTTAGCATCATACCGGCCCTATGGGGTTGATATACTCTGAAGGGTTAGCATGCTGCATTCATGAATGTAACTGGGCAGGGCTGCATTCATGCATCAAGACGACAAAATGCAGAGTGCATTAAAGCACTGTGTGGCCATATAAAGCTGCTCATGCCTGCCCCTCTATAGCTCACCGCTGGTGCTCACCCACTCCACTGCAATAGAGCTGCTCCCAGGGACCCCAGACCGCCCTGCCACCTAGTGGTGAGCGGCAGATTTAACCTGAGCAGCTCCTTCTCCAGGGGTCTGAGAACTTCCCTCCGTGAAAGGAGCTGCTCTAAAAATCACCCACTGAAAACACTAGAGAGAGGAAATGTACCATCGGGGAAATGAATCCGTCATTCTGCTCTTTTTGTGTATCTGGCTCTCCCTGTGCCTGTGCCCATTTTGGGGGTAATTTTTCGGGGTGTTTCCTCTGAAACTATTATTACCAGAGAGGGAAGTGCTAGCTGTGATGGATGGTGGTGGGTGGGTGGAAGTGGTGGAGGTGAGGGTGGTGCAGTGGGGTGGGAGTTAAATAGTGGGGGGGGGGGGATGAAGGTGGTGTTGCAATGTATTGGCTGTGGTGTGGGGATGGAAGATATCGCATTGTAATCGTTCCTATTTGTTGTTGTGGAACATTGTAAATGCCTCGTATACATCTGTAGTTAAATGCATATAATCACCTTGGTGAGTTTGGTGTAAAGCCCTAACTTATATAAGTATATCAATAAATGTATTGTGTATAGTTAGACTGCTGGCGAAATGATATATACAGACACTCGTTTAGAATCAGAGCGGAAGAAGTGGGGGGAATGAACAAAATACAGCAGCAACGATGATAAAATACGGTGAGAATAAACATGACATGTATTGAAGGAGGAAGGGCCAGCCTGAATCTCGTTCAGAATAATGTGGTGCCCAGAATTTCAGTAAAGTTTTGAGGATGGTCTGGTGGAGGTTATTTCTCAAACGCTGCCGACCACAAATGGGGTCTAGTTTTTGAGGGGCGGAGAGGGACACATTATCGGTCAGTGAGACCTCTGAGACTGCTCCAGGATAGGTGGGGGTATTTTATCCCTTTAAGGGACGCATAGTGCTTTAGTGCACTATGTCCATTCTCGACATAGTGCATGATTGCAGCACTGGCCTAAGGTTCGCAAAGGTCATGCAGACTCGTCGGAAATGGATCACGCCGGCCGGGTTATGATGGCGAATTTCCCGCTAGGCATGCATCATGACGAAGAAGTGCATAGTGGTAGGTATAGTGTTGAGGGGGCTTTGATATGGCCTGTAACATGCAGGAGGCGCTGCTGTAGTTTGGGTGTGGCCGGAATAAGGTGTGAGGGGGGGGGGGCTATAGAATGTGTGAGGTTAGAGCTGCTATGAAATGGGATACCCAGTACGTGTACATCTATAGACTTTGCGACCCTAAATAGTCTTGTTAGTGTTTTTACTGTCACATATTTCTGTGTGATAAGTGGTACACAAAATGCTAGGAATCTGACAACGATATGGTTAGGGACGGCTAGATGTAATCCTCAAACACTTTTCTCAAGATTTACTTCCTTTTTGTTGTCATTAGGGCCTGTGGAGGATACACTTTGTTACCAAAATACTACAATTGACCCCAGGATGTCTGTACAAAAATACTATACTTCAATTATGGGATGAATTTCTGTCGTTTTGCATCCAAACTCTTCAATTAAAAGGGAAAGTACACAAAATGTACCATTCAAAATATCAATATATATTTTGCATGCAATATCCTGCTATTGTTTTCCATAGGTCGACATTGTCTTTGCAATACTTGCATTGTCCTGATGCATTGTGCATTGTTGATATTACGCATGCAGTAATTCTTTATATTCTAAGTAAAGCTCATGTTTTGATTAGAACCCTACTCAAATATCATGCAAATTGCACATTATTGTCGCGAAGGCATGAGTGAACACACGTGTGATCCCTGGGCCAAAAGCTCAAATATTACATTTGTTCTAGTTCAGAAAAGTTAAAGAAACCTGTTGTCCTCTTTTCTCCCGAATAATTCTAGACCAAGTCGAACATTGCTTCGTCTTAATTGCGATTGGGGATGGGGAAAGGCAATTTTGGTTTTATTTGCTGCAGTTGGAGATGGCGAAGAGGGAAAGGTTGAATCAAAACAGGAGTGAGAAGAAGGGCCTTGGAAGTTAATTAGTGATTTGATAATTGATAGATCAAAAACCCTGTAATTGACTCTAAGAGTGATGAACGGCGCCCAGTGACAAGCCCTCCCCGCCCAGGCCGCCCAAAGTCTAGATTTTCCTGTGTTGACTTTTGGGATTTTCCCCAGTTTCTTCAGATGCATTTGATCTTACTTAGTTCGAAGCGATGCGATTGTCATGATTCAATGCAAAATGCCTATTTATCTTCTATGCATCTCCATTATTGTAATGTCAATAGACGCATCGGGTTATTTTGTCTCAGTTTCTATAGATCTGACAAAAAGAGGGACATGAGAATGAATCAGCCTACTATGTTTCTTTACTTTAGATTTTATTTATGGACCATGTGTTACGGATCCTCGTGAATCCTTATTCTATGCCTTTCAATATAATTTTGTCGTACCCTTTGTAAGACAATGCGAAGTACATAATCCTTTAAGTGCCACATAGTGATTAATTGCATAATGCCATCATCGTCATGACGCATAAATGCAGCCCGTATCACATGCATGCATTATACTAACCCTATGAGGTACACCCTCAGAAAAGTGAGAGTCATTGTCGCTAAAACTACCCTCACCTGAGAGTCAGGCAGTGTCATTGTCGCTAAAACTACCTGACCCTCAGGTGAGGGTAGTTTTAGCGCCAATGACTCTCACTTTTCTGTGTGTGTAGATACACTCCACAATGGCTCATATGATGCGGTCATTACATTTGTATAAAGAGATACATGATCGAAAAAGAGCACTTTCCATTAACTTATTGACACTGGTGCTAGCCATTGTCCCTCAAGGTCTCTTTGTGTTTGGTTTGGGTTACTTTTGAATCAAAACTATACAAAAGTACATATGTACTGGAAATCGGCCACGCTGATGTCTCCTATATTACTAGAATAACTGATTGTCTATATACCTAGAAAAATATAATATTATTTGTGGACCAAACAAAAACCCGTGGAAATCCTTTCCGATTCATCGTATTTATGCCGATTGATATTACAGTTACAAAATGAGGCTAAAACTGCACCAATGTCATGAAGCATATATATAGATGCAATGCAATGTCAGCATAATCTATTATTTCACAGTAATCTACAGCCATAACGTCCCTAAGTCACATGGGAAAAGTGTGAGATGCATTTTAGACAAATTTATTTGGTCACTGGGAATCGCCGAGGCTGCAAGGTACGTAAACTCAATATTGAGCTTGCATTGTTTGTCATATCAAGGTTAAACTTTGTTCATCTATCACTATCAGTTTTCTTAGATATTAATTAGCCCGTTAAAGGCCGCCTTATACCTATTTGTCCTTTGTCATCGTGATTGTCCTTTGTCATCATGATGCACTAATGCACTCCTGGCAAGACTACATGCCAGGGCTGCATGTATCCTGCAGACCTTTGGAAGTTTATTAACCCTATAAGCTAAGTATGATGCGTGACTGCTGTCATAACAAGCAGGCATCCAAGGGCTGCATTCATGCATCATGAGAGTATGATGCATTAAAGCACTATGTAGCACTATGCAACCCTTAAAGTACTATGCAGCCCTTAAAGGGTTAAACCAGGGATACTACAGCTATGTATTATGTGACCCCATGACATCCGTGATATTGATTGAATGTCATTGGATGCCAGCGAGGGGCAATAAATTGGGGTAGAAAATGGTGTCATTTACTAATTCAACCAAGATCCTGAACCACCACATCCTGCAAAATTAGCCTAGTGGGGCTCAGGAGCATGCATGCTCAATAAGGTAATGTTTCAGCCCCTTTTTCGGGGAACTTTAGTAAAATCTAAGAATGAGTTAGATTTTCCCTGATTTTTCCCCAAAGAACATCAAGAATTCTAGCAGTTTCAATCACCGGAGGCGGCGCTCTGCTGAGATGATCTGTCGCTCATTTGGACAATTAAATTTGATTTAATGGGCGAGTCTTGTAATCACAGTTTTAATATTAATAACAGTACCAGGGTCTGCCCCGCATCCCAGGGTTATGCTCTGGGGCTGCGTGTCTCTGGAGCAGCTCAATTGTAGCCATTAGGTGTGACCTTAGAAAAGAGCAGCTCAGTGAAGTTTCATGAATTTAAAAGTATTTTGCAGAATTTTGTTGAAAATGGGTTATTCTCCATGATATGAATGTTCCTCGCTTATCAGCTCTTACCTATTCCCCTATTTAATACAATATACATGGTTCTAAGCCATGCTTTGCATGCCATAGTTATCATCATGAGTAGCAGGGCACAAATTTTGCAGCTTTCAAAGTCTTTTGATATAAGCCCTTATGTGGATATAATATGGTGATGCATAAAAACTACAGTAGTCGAATTCTCATTAGTAGTATAGTATGTATCGGAACGGGACTATAGTTAACTACTGTTTATTACTCAATCGACATGCAGCCAATCAGAGGCCTCCATTTGGTCACGTGACCCGTTGCCATGGTAACGTGACCTACTTAGGGCTCTCAGCCAATCAGAAGCCAGCATTCTGGGTGACCTACTGACCTACTTAGAAGCTCTCAGCCAATCAGAGGCCGGCATTCTGGTAACCATGGTAACGTGACCTACTTACGTCACGTGACCTACTTAGGCTCAGCCAATCAGAAGCCGGCATTCTGGTAACTAGGGTAACGTGACCTACTTAGGGTTTGTTTGTAAACAACACCACGTGGCTCTCTTGTTTGTAAACAACACCACGTGACACGTGACTGTTTGTAAACAAACAAAGTTATATAACTTATATATAGAAATATCACTAGGCGGCAGAGTGGTCAAAAGGCAATCTCGTAGTAGTAGGTCTACTTGGATCTTGAGTAGCCACCCTTGTGGTTATAATTACCTAGACTAGTTGGCTCTGCCAGCCTGGTCAAGTATGGTGTAGTATTTTTCATCTCGCTATAGTTTAGTTGATATTTTAAAGAAACTGCCTCATTCTATCAGAAATACACAACATTGACATGTTTTTTATATTCAATATATTAGAAGTGTGCTTTGTTGCTTATATAGTTCATTATGCGTTTAAAATGTTCGCGAGTATCGTAGAAATGTACAAAAATCCTATTGTGGCGCCATCTGACGAAAAGAGCGGAGAACTATACTAGGGTATGGCGAGCTAGACTAGAGCATGTAATCACCAGGCGGCAGAGTGGTCAAAAGACAATCTCGTAGTAGTAGGTCTACTTGGATCTTGAGTAGCCACCCTTGTGGTTGCAATTACCTAGACTAGTTGACCCTGCCAGCCTGGTCAAGTGAAATTAGTAAGGAGACCGCACATTAACGCGCTCCACAGTCTTTAGACAGTTAAGACTATAGTACCGTAGATTCTACTGTGTACTCACACTAACTATTTACAGTGCTACATATTCATACCCGAGTTCTAAGTGGTTTTTTTTAGAAAAAAGCGATCTACTCACTCATTTTTTTTAGACAAACTCCTATTAGTAGGTAACCCCTGTATAAACCATACTGCAAAGATCTGCTACTTCGAGCGTCTGCCTCGTGACTGATAGTGTACAACAAGACGAAGTGGGCAGAGGTGAAGTACTGTTCCAAGAAAAATTGAGGCTCTTTATATAGCTGAGAGAGCGGCTAATCCGGATGTTCTAAGCTTGTTTTCACCTAGAGCCCCACCCTCTTCCAGAGAGGAATCAAATTGCTTTTCACCTGGACCCTTCCACCCCTAATCCATCAGCATGAAAAGAAGGATAACAAGTGTAACGTGCGCTACATGTATATGGGATTATAGCTGGTGAAGAGATAAAGCCAGGTCAACTGTGTATACAAAGACTACAGGAGGTGATTAACGACAGGTGTGACGCGCCAGCCCGTGGACGGATTATCTTCTAAGCTGACGCTTATTCAACTAGCCAGCTGCCGTCCGCTCCACTCACCACGGCAAGAGGAGGTGCTTTTGTTTTACACTTAAGTCGCTTACCACATGTACTCGTCTCTACCTCACAGACAGACACCCTCTCGCTTGCTTCACGACCCCTGTAGCTTTTTTTGTATACACACTCTAATCTCATAACCCCCTGATCCGTTATACAGGTAACGGGTATTCTCTTTTAAATAGCTGCCAGTCAGCCTGCGGCAGCTGAAAACGACGGTAAGTAGCTTAGCTCTAGAAGCAAGAAGGCGTATATAAGGAGGCTGACACGTGTATAGGCGCCTTATAAGTCGGCAGGGGGTAAATACTAGTGAAAAAGGAAGGCAGGTGTGCAGGTAGCTTTCTAACAGACACGTGTGTGCACTAAGCTGCTTAAGTCTAAACCCACCTGCAGTAGTCAGGTAGCATGTGAAAACTTACTTAACAGATCTCTTAATTGAGTAGAGACTCTGTACTGAGAGAGTCTTTTCAGCCGTTTAAGAGGATTATCTAGGACAGGGTACATAAGGAGTGAAACGACGCTCTCACCCATCACACTTTCTCGACCCGCCCTTCATCATCGTAGCATCGTCCACTCTACGCTCGCTCAGAATGTTATGATGGTTAGTTCTGCTATTTTCAGCTACTTTTCTTATCGAAGTGTTGACGCTACAGAGCATCGAAACTCTCTCCAAATGAGTCCAAGAAAGAAAAAGCAACTTCCACTTGAAGCAGGAAGAGAAACAGTGCCCTATGATGCATGTGAGGTAAAGAAACATTGGAAGGACGTCACCAAGGAGCAATGGATAGAAGCATGCGTCAACTTCATCGGAACGGAAGTAGTTTCATTTGGACAGAGGGAGAAGATTTTGTTGGAGCTATTTTTCTTAGCTCCGTATACTTGGCCTGACTGTGGTGAAATTCCTTCAGGTATTTGTTCAGTCTTCGCCATAGAAGTTATCAGGTCTTTGAAGGAGCTTCGATATATGCAAGGCACTCACGAGGAGATTGTTCAGAAAATGACGGAATTCGAAACAGGAGAAGACACAATATGGTGCGAGGAGACGACATATACGGACGATGATCTGGAGTACATCATTTGTAGCCCGTTGGAACATTATGTTAAAGACTTTGAGGACATGCTAGACAGCACTGAGATGAACCCGAAAGAGAGATCCCTTACTGCACAGAAAGAGGCCAAAGCTGTGTTGGAAAAGCTCAAGTTTGGTCAAGGATTCACTCTTCAAAGCAGCTGTGTGAGTGTGATAAAAGGCCTTGTGTTGAAACATCCAGACATGAAGTTTTCGCGTGCTGTCGACACACTTCCTTTGCCTGAACTGATGATGAACATGATCGATCCCATCGTACCAACATGTTTCGACTCTGCCAATTGTCCCATGTATAAAATGGTTTCAAGTTTTGCCCGTGGCCGATGGCTAAACGATCCACTGAAGTCAGAAAACCTCCTTGATTTAATCAACTGACTAAATGTATTTTCTCATACTAGTATTAGTAGCATTAGTAATAGCAGCTACTCAGTCTCGTGCAGCACAAGCAGCAGCATCTGTGAGCAGCATCCGTGACATCGTCAGCAGCAGCAGCAGCTGCACGAGCAGCACAAGCAGCAGCATCTGTCAGCAGTATCCGTGACATCGTCAGCAGCAGCAGCAGCTGCACGAGCAGCACAAGCAGCAGCATCTGTCAACAGCATCCGTGACATCGTCAGCAACTGCAGCAGCTGCACGAGCAGCACAAGCAGCAGCAGCTGTCAGCAGCTGCAGCAGCTGCACGAGCAGCACAAGCAGCAGCACCAACAGCAGCAGCAACAGCAAATCAGCAGCAGCAGCAGCAGCAGCAGCAGCAGCGGCGGTGTGGACCACTAAATTCGAGATGGCGACATGTCTGTTTCTTAGAATCGACATTCGACATGAGGCCTAGTGACATTTGACATGAAGCTTGAAAAACATAGTGACAGGTGACATGAGCAACTCTTAAAATCGACATGAGATATGAGCATAATTAAGCGACATCGACATGTGCCATGGCTATTTTTTTTTAAGACAAACGCCATAGACTCCTCATTCAAACCCCCACTAGTAGTGCTCTATAAGCGCAAGCTTTGCCTTAAGAGAGCTGTGGCTGTGAACCCTCTCCTCCCCCCGTACACACAGGTAAATATCAGAGTCAGCCAATGTCGCCAATACTACTCTCATACAAGGGTCAGGCACTGCTGGACTATAATAGATGGGTCAAGGACCATTCTACTGAGGGTCAGGCTAGGCTGGACATTCAATAACAGGCTGGACTTTGGCAAACTTGCTTGAAAGTCTGGCCAGCAAGAGTCCGTTGAAGGACTATACGGTAAAAAGGCTGCTGTTACAGTCAAGATACTCATATTTCAAGCCCAGAAAACTGTAATTAGCTTTCCAAGTTGTTTATTTAACAATATCCTGGCCTAGCAAGAAGCTGTCAGATGGCATCTAAGAAAAATGGGGCTGTTAATTGATCAAGAGAGCTACATTGTTACAGAGTCCTATTCCTCTTTTGAGGTGGGACCAAATTTGAAAAAAGAATAAACTAAAAAAAAAAGCCTTAAGATTGAAACAGTTGTAGATGACAAATTTAATGAGGAAGTCGTATTAATTAGTTTACAAATAGCCGCTGCACGAGCAGCACAAGCAGCAGCTGACACTAGTGTCAGCTGCAGCAGCTGCACGAGCTGCTTGTGCTGCTTGTGCAGCGGCTATTTGTAAACTAATTAATACGACTTCCTCATTAAATTTGTCATCTACAACTGTTTCAATCTTAAGGTGTTTTTTTTGAGTTTATTCTTTTTTCAAATTTGGTCCCACCTCAAAAGAGGAATAGGACTCTGTAACAATGTAGCTCTCTTGATCAATTAACAGCCCCATTTTTCTTAGATGCCATCTGACAGCTTCTTGCTAGGCCAGGATATTGTTAAATAAACAACTTGGAAAGCTAATTACAGTTTTCTGGGCTTGAAATATGAGTATCTTGACTGTAACAGCAGCCTTTTTACCGTATAGTCCTTCAACGGACTCTTGCTGGCCAGACTTTCAAGCAAGTTTGCCAAAGTCCAGCCTGTTATTGAATGTCCAGCCTAGCCTGACCCTCAGTAGAATGGTCCTTGACCCATCTATTATAGTCCAGCAGTGCCTGACCCTTGTATGAGAGTAGTATTGGCGACATTGGCTGACTCTGATATTTACCTGTGTGTACGGGGGGAGGAGAGGGTTCACAGCCACAGCTCTCTTAAGGCAAAGCTTGCGCTTATAGAGCACTACTAGTGGGGGTTTGAATGAGGAGTCTATGGCGTTTGTCTTAAAAAAAAATAGCCATGGCACATGTCGATGTCGCTTAATTATGCTCATATCTCATGTCGATTTTAAGAGTTGCTCATGTCACCTGTCACTATGTTTTTCAAGCTTCATGTCAAATGTCACTAGGCCTCATGTCGAATGTCGATTCTAAGAAACAGACATGTCGCCATCTCGAATTTAGTGGTCCACACCGCCGCTGCTGCTGCTGCTGCTGCTGCTGCTGCTGATTTGCTGTTGCTGCTGCTGTTGGTGCTGCTGCTTGTGCTGCTCGTGCAGCTGCTGCAGCTGCTGACAGCTGCTGCTGCTTGTGCTGCTCGTGCAGCTGCTGCAGTTGCTGACGATGTCACGGATGCTGTTGACAGATGCTGCTGCTTGTGCTGCTCGTGCAGCTGCTGCTGCTGCTGACGATGTCACGGATACTGCTGACAGATGCTGCTGCTTGTGCTGCTCGTGCAGCTGCTGCTGCTGCTGACGATGTCACGGATGCTGCTCACAGATGCTGCTGCTTGTGCTGCACGAGACTGAGTAGCTGCTATTACTAATGCTACTAATACTAGTATGAGAAAATACATTTAGTCAGTTGATTAAATCAAGGAGGTTTTCTGACTTCAGTGGATCGTTTAGCCATCGGCCACGGGCAAAACTTGAAACCATTTTATACATGGGACAATTGGCAGAGTCGAAACATGTTGGTACGATGGGATCGATCATGTTCATCATCAGTTCAGGCAAAGGAAGTGTGTCGACAGCACGCGAAAACTTCATGTCTGGATGTTTCAACACAAGGCCTTTTATCACACTCACACAGCTGCTTTGAAGAGTGAATCCTTGACCAAACTTGAGCTTTTCCAACACAGCTTTGGCCTCTTTCTGTGCAGTAAGGGATCTCTCTTTCGGGTTCATCTCAGTGCTGTCTAGCATGTCCTCAAAGTCTTTAACATAATGTTCCAACGGGCTACAAATGATGTACTCCAGATCATCGTCCGTATATGTCGTCTCCTCGCACCATATTGTGTCTTCTCCTGTTTCGAATTCCGTCATTTTCTGAACAATCTCCTCGTGAGTGCCTTGCATATATCGAAGCTCCTTCAAAGACCTGATAACTTCTATGGCGAAGACTGAACAAATACCTGAAGGAATTTCACCACAGTCAGGCCAAGTATACGGAGCTAAGAAAAATAGCTCCAACAAAATCTTCTCCCTCTGTCCAAATGAAACTACTTCCGTTCCGATGAAGTTGAAGCATGCTTCTATCCATTGCTCCTTGGTGACGTCCTTCCAATGTTTCTTTACCTCACATGCATCATAGGGCACTGTTTCTCTTCCTGCTTCAAGTGGAAGTTGCTTTTTCTTTCTTGGACTCATTTGGAGAGAGTTTCGATGCTCTGTAGCGTCAACACTTCGATAAGAAAAGTAGCTGAAAATAGCAGAACTAACCATCATAACATTCTGAGCGAGCGTAGAGTGGACGATGCTACGATGATGAAGGGCGGGTCGAGAAAGTGTGATGGGTGAGAGCGTCGTTTCACTCCTTATGTACCCTGTCCTAGATAATCCTCTTAAACGGCTGAAAAGACTCTCTCAGTACAGAGTCTCTACTCAATTAAGAGATCTGTTAAGTAAGTTTTCACATGCTACCTGACTACTGCAGGTGGGTTTAGACTTAAGCAGCTTAGTGCACACACGTGTCTGTTAGAAAGCTACCTGCACACCTGCCTTCCTTTTTCACTAGTATTTACCCCCTGCCGACTTATAAGGCGCCTATACACGTGTCAGCCTCCTTATATACGCCTTCTTGCTTCTAGAGCTAAGCTACTTACCGTCGTTTTCAGCTGCCGCAGGCTGACTGGCAGCTATTTAAAAGAGAATACCCGTTACCTGTATAACGGATCAGGGGGTTATGAGATTAGAGTGTGTATACAAAAAAAGCTACAGGGGTCGTGAAGCAAGCGAGAGGGTGTCTGTCTGTGAAGTAGAGACGAGTACATGTGGTAAGCGACTTAAGTGTAAAACAAAAGCACCTCCTCTTGCCGTGGTGAGTGGAGCGGACGGCAGCTGGCTAGTTGAATAAGCGTCAGCTTAGAAGATAATCCGTCCACGGGCTGGCGCGTCACACCTGTCGTTAATCACCTCCTGTAGTCTTTGTATACACAGTTGACCTGGCTTTATCTCTTCACCAGCTATAATCCCATATACATGTAGCGCACGTTACACTTGTTATCCTTCTTTTCATGCTGATGGATTAGGGGTGGAAGGGTCCAGGTGAAAAGCAATTTGATTCCTCTCTGGAAGAGGGTGGGGCTCTAGGTGAAAACAAGCTTAGAACATCCGGATTAGCCGCTCTCTCAGCTATATAAAGAGCCTCAATTTTTCTTGGAACAGTACTTCACCTCTGCCCACTTCGTCTTGTTGTACACTATCAGTCACGAGGCAGACGCTCGAAGTAGCAGATCTTTGCAGTATGGTTTATACAGGGGTTACCTGCTAATAGGAGTTTGTCTAAAAAAAATGAGTGAGTAGATCGCTTTTTTCTAAAAAAAAACACTTAGAACTCGGGTATGAATATGTAGCACTGTAAATAGTTAGTGTGAGTACACAGTAGAATCTACGGTACTATAGTCTTAACTGTCTAAAGACTGTGGAGCGCGTTAATGTGCGGTCTCCTTACTAATTTCACTTGACCAGGCTGGCAGGGTCAACTAGTCTAGGTAATTGCAACCACAAGGGTGGCTACTCAAGATCCAAGTAGACCTACTACTACGAGATTGTCTTTTGACCACTCTGCCGCCTGGTGATTACATGCTCTAGTCTAGCTCGCCATACCCTAGTATAGTTCTCCGCTCTTTTCGTCAGATGGCGCCACAATAGGATTTTTGTACATTTCTACGATACTCGCGAACATTTTAAACGCATAATGAACTATATAAGCAACAAAGCACACTTCTAATATATTGAATATAAAAAACATGTCAATGTTGTGTATTTCTGATAGAATGAGGCAGTTTCTTTAAAATATCAACTAAACTATAGCGAGATGAAAAATACTACACCATACTTGACCAGGCTGGCAGAGCCAACTAGTCTAGGTAATTATAACCACAAGGGTGGCTACTCAAGATCCAAGTAGACCTACTACTACGAGATTGCCTTTTGACCACTCTGCCGCCTAGTGATATTTCTATATATAAGTTATATAACTTTGTTTGTTTACAAACAGTCACGTGTCACGTGGTGTTGTTTACAAACAAGAGAGCCACGTGGTGTTGTTTACAAACAAACCCTAAGTAGGTCACGTTACCCTAGTTACCAGAATGCCGGCTTCTGATTGGCTGAGCCTAAGTAGGTCACGTGACGTAAGTAGGTCACGTTACCATGGTTACCAGAATGCCGGCCTCTGATTGGCTGAGAGCTTCTAAGTAGGTCAGTAGGTCACCCAGAATGCTGGCTTCTGATTGGCTGAGAGCCCTAAGTAGGTCACGTTACCATGGCAACTGGTCACGTGACCAAATGGAGGCCTCTGATTGGCTGCATGTCGATTGAGTAATAAACAGTAGTTAACTATAGTCCCGTTCCGATACATACTATACTACTCTCATTGAATTCTACCTTTGTAGGGGTTTCCTTCATCAACTCACTCTAGATTCCTATTTGCAAGAGAAATACCTTACTACAAACAAGCCAAACGTTGGAACCGTATACTCAACATCTTTTATAAACAATCTTGCATTATGGTAAGAACCAAACTGAAATTCCTCTCAAAGAAATCACTAGAACGGCCTTTCTCGGCAGTGCAAATGCATTTCCAGTATTTGTAAGATGCATCTTCAAAGGTTGCAAATCTGTTCCTACTGGGAAAATTATCCAAAGCCTCCAAAGAGATAGAATTGTCTATGGGGCTTTTTCTGGCAGTGTTTGAACCGTTCCCATGGCAGGGAAGCAGCTGTAAGCCCCCCCCCCCCTTCTCCCCCAAGTACTAACATAGAAACATGGCAAACGTGGGGGGTAGTGGGGCATATTCTAAGTATGGTAGGCCGTGAACTTCTTTTTAAAAAATGGCCCAAACCGTATGTTCTACCAAATTAATCTGAAGAAAATATTTACAGTAAATACACTTCCTACCAGAGCGACAATAGGGACTATAGCATAATGGCCACCGTCCACTGGGGAAGTTCGGCCGATTAAGCCCATGCATTACCTATATAACTTTGGCCGATTAGAGGCCAGTGGACAGTGGCCATAACTCTCCGATTAGAGCCCGGTGGACGGTGGCCATAACTCTATTGTAGTGTTGTGCTTAATTTGGCATTGTTTTCTGTATGCATTCAGGTAATGGCCACTGTCCACTGGGCTCTAATCGGCCGAAGTTATATAGGAAATGTATGGGCTTAGTCGGCCGAACTTCCCCAGTGGACGGTGGCCATAAGCAAGACAAACTACAAACTAGGGAAAAGCAAAAATACAGAGGATTTAATTTTTAACCCTGTCCATTATGACTGCCTTTAACATTATCAGGGAAAGGATACATAGACTATTTTGTAAGTCAACAATTTGATATCAGTAGTTGGGCCTAGGCTTCTAGGCCATATCAAATTCAACTGTGATATGTTATCGGATATTGGAGTCGTTAGGCTTTACTGTGGTCGGGTAGCTTCTATGATATGTATAGGTATCAAGAAGTCAGATTTTGGCCCCAATTGATATAGAATACACTAACAAGAGATGGCAATATTGCATAGCTGTGGAATTCTTGATTTCGCATAATAGTTCTACATCTTCGGATGGGTGAGACTTGAGATGTTAGAACTGAAACTTATAGCCCATGATGATACACTAATATCTTCGACTGATTTAGTCTCATGCAGATATTTTGAATAGATTGACTTCAATGTCCTCTCTTGTTTCCTTTTGGTTGTAGCTTGATACTTTAGGAGTCAATTCCTTTTGAAACTTTTGTGGGATTAACTATACCAACATACTAGGCACTATTCTCAGGTTTTGTCTCTATTCATCAGTCATTTGTCAGCTATGATTATGTTACTTCAACCTCTAGAACTTAGAAGGAGATTATGAAATACGAATAGTAAATAAGGAAATACCCACCTTTCCTCCCATGGAATAGCTGTTCAGTTAATGTATTAGATAGGCTCCCCAGCCCCCACGCAGTGGGGCCGATGTTCAGCTTTCTGTGCACCTGAGATACACAACAATCTATCCAATCAGGAGCCAGCACCTGCTGTAGCAGATACATCTGCTCCTTTGTGGCTTTGATGGCTGACCTGGAAGTGTAGGGTAGACTGACCTAAAAGTAACCACGTACCTTGAGATGTCCACCTGGATTATGTAGTTATTCATGTATGGTATTGTCTTTATTTGTCCTTTGCTGGAAAGAGTATCACTTAAAGTGTACTGTGATAAACAAAAACAGGGCTTATCACGCATGATTGACTACACAATTGTGGTGGACATCTCATGGTAGGTGGTTACCTTTAGGTCAGTCTACCCTATTTGGCTGATGTGAAGTCATTACGTGAAAAAAGTTTTAAGGTTTATCATGAATCATACTAGGAAATGGTATTACTCCAATTTTAAAGTTGACTTTTTCTCAGATGTCTCTTTCCTGCCCAGCTGTCCACAAATATGAAATTCATATTCAGCATGATACACCTAAAATGGGATTAGGGCTGATGAACAGTAACCTTGGATCAAGTTTTCATCATGACGTCACATCCAATGTCACGTCATGAAGTTGAACACCTACGTCATATAGAAATGAGGGCTATATAGTCTGAATGGGACGTAACGAGACATGAACCACTTGTAATAGTAGATATGTAGTACACATGTGCTTAAAAAACAAAGACTGCATAAAGTAATCTTAGCTGTATTTAAACCACGTCCTCGTCTGGCCCCCACCAGCAAGCTGTGGTTATTTCTACATACCTTTTAATAACCATTGTCTATCTATTACAAAATATACCAAAATCTTAGCTTTAGCCGCTTCGAGGACACTGTCATCTTCTTCAGACGGAGTCAGTTGAAAGGATGTGCTGGGCACATGCATCATGGTAGTCAAGTCCAACAGTTTCTGTCTCCTTCCACATGTTAGGGTAGTCTGTATAAATAGTTGTTGCGTACACATGTGTACGATAGGACCTAGTAATTGGAATCAGTTCCCTTGGTATTCATCATGTGACGCTGTTGGAGTACTCGTCAGGTATGTAGACAGACTCTTCATGTATCACTATACATAATACTGGCAGTTGTTGTCTATGATCGCTTTTGCAGGGCCAACATTGCTGTAGTTGTTTCCGATATTACTCCCTGTTGTTGCACAGATATACATACATGTATACAGGTATAAGTATGTATGCTGTAGATCTAGCTGTAGTAATCGTACATCAGTCTTCCAACACAGGCCATCCACAGCGCATTCCCCTATAGACATCCACAGCGCATTCTCCTATAGACATCCACAGCCTATTCTCCTATAGACATCCATAGCATATTCTCCTATAGACATCCATAGCATATTCTCCTATAGACATCCATAGCATATTCTCCTATAGACATCCACAGCATATTCTCCTATAGACACCTATAATTACAGACATTCACAGCATATTCTCCCATAGACGGGTGGACCTCACAAATTCTTATGGAGCAGTAGAGTTAGAAAACATAACTTTTTTCATG
Source organism: Harmothoe impar (assembly GCA_947462335.1). NCBI lineage: Eukaryota > Metazoa > Annelida > Polychaeta > Phyllodocida > Polynoidae > Harmothoe > Harmothoe impar. Next base: position 46,548,999 of record OX381713.1, read on the forward strand.
TTTTGGAATGTGCCGATCCTGAAAATATATGCTGCCCATCTTGAATTCCTGGGTTTCTTTGGCTATTGTTATCTCAGGTACCGACTCTGAATAGGAGATATGGATGGCAACGGTAGGGTGCATACGACCCATCGGCCTGGACCGCTCTCAATTATTTTGGAACATGCAATGGCTGTATTATCTATATCTGCCCAGTTATTTAACTTGCAAACTTACTGGCCTTATCTGTATTTGTATTCGTATATAATGTTCTTTTGGCCTTGTACCTTGAATGTCCATATAATATGTCCATATGTATTCTAAAAGCATTTCGCTTGCTATATAATATCCTACCCATGCTTCATCCATTAGTCGACTAGAATACTAGTAGTACATCTGTACTAGAAAGATTACCTTACTCTCTCTGTGAGAATAGAGTGGCAGTTGTGATATAAATAGCTATGCGCTATGATTGGCGATTCGTTTGGCAATACTCTACAACTCTATAAAATGATTGGTAAATGTTTAAACCCAAACTCAAGTCATCTCGGTAATATAAAGCATCTAGAGTCTCACTATCAACTGTCCCATGTGCTCCGGATCGTACGGTTCTTGCACTTGTCTCCTTCCTCTGAACCAGCACTGAAGCCTCTGTGGATCTTGTACAGTCAGTACCTAAATCTGATCAACTGTGGATTCTCCTCGGGGTAGGTATAGCCCAGTCTAAGGCCCGACTCTAAAATAGTAGAGTCTGGGCAAACTAATATAAAAACTTGTTTGACTTACGTGTCTTCAGGAGTTGACCAATCAAATCCTGTACACTAGTTCCTGTGCACAGCCTGGCAGGAAGTAACAATCTAAATACATGTATAGCAGTTACACCAGTCCTTTTTAGAGCCTTTGCGGCAGAAAAATGTATTGGTTGAGCGACTCTGGGTATAGCTTGACCCAAAACGCAGTGGCCCCCACAACGGTATCACTGTGCACGATTATACTAAGACCAATAGTTACATGTTCAAGGCATGTATATTCACCTAGAGATTATAATCAGTTTATGAGTATAATAGTCCAATATTAGAAGCTAATACAGTCCCCTCCAGCAATCAGTTACTAATATGAAAGTTCTTCCAACCACCTTAGGTTCCTCGACAGTAGAGAGGATAGGGGGATATGAATATGATATATTGGAGTTTCTATTGGACACTAGGATTATAGTTGTCACAGTGGGTGTGTTATTACTCTTTATTCTCATTCAAAACTGTACATACTGTTTGTAATCTGTAAGCTTTTTGGGAAACACAAGCTCAATGAGAATGTTTGAATAGAATGATATTATGTCTATGACGACCCCTGATTTGATTATAGTGGCCTAAATCGGTGTGCCTTGGACAATGTGTCTAAAAACGTACCAGGCAGTGTATTTTAAGCATTCTTGATATAGGCCTACTAATTGTCCAGATGATCAATGAATTAGGGGCGTCATCGTCTAGACGTCCCAATGCTCCGCAAGTCGGGGTAAACAATTAAAGGTTGATAGGTCAGGTATAGTGTATAGCCTAACCTAAAGGCATAGAACTTGCTGCCGGGGCAGCAGCAACCCGATTGCAGGCATAACAGGTACTCAGCCCTTTATATAACTCCCGTATAAGGTGCACCCTAACTTTGACATATTACATAAGCCGCAGAGGTGTTTTGAAAAGTGGCGATTTGGTACTATGATATATTATTATAGTTATAAAAACTCTCGTATAAGCCGCACCCTATTTACCCGTAAGGCATGTTTGGTATCAAAAGAAAGCTTGGTCTGACTCGCGTAGAAGCCGCGGCTTCTACCCGAGAATTCACTGTCGTCTCTCAATAGGTTGTGTTACATTTAGCTTGCTGCTACGTCATAGGATCGGGCCAACAACGACATACACGTGGTGGGCTAACTGCGCCATATCAAACTACGCAACGACCCGTAACGTATAGGCTGTTTTCTGTGAGGAATTGATGGAAAACGGGACTGAGGAGCAGTGAGTCGCGGCTGTGTGCACACTTCAAGATAAATGTTAACATCGAAATTAAATGCTAGAAAGCTGGACATCTAATGGGTTGTGACAAGTTAGAGGCACTTATACATGTTATAATACTTATGAGGCAGCGTCTAAGAGAGTCCCACTTCATGTCAGCTGGTATAAGTTCCATATACAGCCATCTATATGAAACCTGTAGGGAACCGCAAGAGCCAGGTAAAAAGGGGAATGTATAAACTTCTTGTCGATTGTGCAATGCAATATCTAGGATCATGGTTTGAATCATATGGACATTTCATGAACAGTTTCAACCTAAAGCACTCATTGCCAACGCCTCCTCAACTTCAATACTGAGGCCAGCTCTCGTTCAAACCTCGCCAAATCTCGCCGAAACAGACGCTGCTTGTCTCCGACTGCCAGCCACACCCAGCACCAGCCTTGCGTCCCTCTATCGGCGCAGCCTCGAACTAAAATCTTTTTCACTGCCTCATTTCAATTTTATTCCCTTTCTATTTTATCAATTTCCAGGCTGTTTTCTTTTGTTAATTTTGATTTGTGCTTCTTTTTGTGCTTCTTTATGCCCACGGCAGAGGCAGCAGTAGATGATAGCGCCATCTGCCCCGCGAACACCGACAGCACAAGAAGGGCTTGTTGTGCAGACCCCCCACCCCTTCCCCTCCCCTTACCCTCCCCCCTCCCACCCTACCCGCCTCATCTTGCAAGGAGCAGGTTTTGTAGAAAGTTTGAAAGGCTGAGTGATGGGGGGTCTTGTGTAGACTTGAATTAGTTGCGCAAATGATCCCCGACTAAATGGCAACCGGGCTGCATGGGTGGGTGGGGAGGGAGGTGGTAGAGGAGGGTGGATGGGTGGTTTGTGGGTCTGTGTGTAGGTGCCTATAGGTGTGTACAGTATCGCTAACTGGCTGGGAGACAGAGGGAGGCAAATTGGAGGGGAGGGGGGTGGGTGGGTGGATCGAGGTATGAGAACAGGGAAATGAGAGATGTTGGCAGGAGGCAGGGACACAGTAAACAGGCAGTTAGGCACTCAGGAATGCGGGTATAGGCAGGCAGACAGCTAGAGTGTAGATGGACAGGTATATGTAGGGAATTAGGGAGCGAGGGTCGTAGGAAGGCAGGGGGAGAGATATGTAATATATATATAGATATTGACAGACAAGTGACAGCCAAGATGGCGGAGCTACAGATTGGGACAGAGGGATCGATTGGAACACAGAGGAACAGACAGGGAGCCTGTGATAGACAGAAGGAGACTTACCTGTATGTGGTAAACAGACAGGGGTGAGAATAGACAGATAATAGCAATGCGTATATCCATGTAAATGGGAAGAAAGGTTAGGGTTAAAGGCAAATCTGGGACTATATCCTTCATATAGCAATGGACACTTGTAAGGGCTATATAAAGGTGATGTACTAGAGTTGTGTAACCAGAGAGAGAGTGAGGCAGGACTTTGCTGAGGAGGGTGGAGTTTCATAGTCAGGATGGTATGGAAGAAGCAACCGGTTGGTGAGTGGTCGAATAGTTGGTGTGCTGAGAGATCGGGCGGGACGGGGGTGGGGGTTGATAGGTAGGGGGTGGGGCCGACTAAAGTTAGGAGGGGAGGGAGGAAAGGGGTGGATGGGTGGGCGGTGAAAATGAGATATTCTTAATGGCAATCTCTGCTGTTGCTGCCGCTGCTGCTGCTGCTGCTGATGCTGAAGGGAGGCAATGAGGCTGTTTTAGTGTTAAACTTGTGCCTGGATTGGGAGGCTATCCGTTATCATCACCTTGCACCACGCCAGATCGTCCCCCCCCCCCTCCACCTCCCCACCCACCAAACCAACCACCCACATCCCCACCAGAGCCTAATTATCCACGTCATTATGACGTCACATCACGACGCTACATTATCACACACGAGAGGCGGAGCAGGAGGTGGGGGCCTCAAAAACCTCCCAAAAAGTTCCTCTTGTGAAAGAAAAATCAAAAAAATCAAAAACGTCGCCGCGGCTGAGTGAGAGTGCAAGCCAAAGAAAATGCCTTCGAGAGAGAAACAAAAAGAAAATCGCATCGCCTTTTCCTTCACTTCTACCTAATTTCTCACGTAGTTTAGATTTTTCAGGGGAGTTGGGAGGGGGGAGGCAGATAGAAGGCGGGTGGTTTGGAGAGTTTGAGTTTGATGATGTAGAGTAGTGGATAGGTGAGTGCCGGTGAGGGGAGGGAGGGAGGGAGGGGGGGTGGGGTGGGTGGTTAGCAAGGTGGGAGGGAGGGACAGTGGGAGGGAGGGGTGTGTGACCACGCTGGATGGCCCCGTGTGTAGAGGTATGCTTTTTCCTCCTCCCGGAGAGTCGAGCAATTCAGTGGATGGCAGCGGCGACCAATGAGAACTCAGCATTTGACGACGAGGGGAGCTGCTCGGTCCAATTTACGACTAGCTCAAGAGCGTCTATTTTTCTCCTATTACTCTCGCTGGGACGAGAGCTGGTTGGCGAGAACCTGCGAGAACTGGACAGAAGGGGCTAGAGCGCGGGCACGGCAAGGTGGACTGGTCTAGTTGAGGGTGAGGGCATTGAGCAACTCTTAGAGTCGTTATATTGACCAGTGGGCAGAGCAGCTCAAAGTATAGATACCACAGGTGGTATCAGACCTCGGTTAGTCTACCACTGAGCAGCTCAGGCTGGGGTTGAGTTTCTAAGGTTAGGGGGTGAGTGATTCGCTCTACTCCGGTTAGATCAAAGGGACGTCTCCTCTAGAGCACACACGTTATTCTCTATAGCCAGCCTGTTTTTTTATAATTCTTCCACCCTCCTCTCTATATCCAAATCCCAATCCCGTCACACCCTCTACTCCTCTATTACCTCCTCTAGTATTTCCTCAACTCTCCTCTTAGAATATACCAAGCCCATCCCACCCACACAACCTCCTCCCAGCCTGGATCCACCCGGCCTTGTGTCGACTGCGTTTTTGACAGTGAAGCAGAGGAGGGGGCGAAATCAGGTTTTGTGAACTTTTCTAGTTTTCTTTTTCAGTAGGAACTTTTTTCGGTCGAGGAGGGTGTTCATCTTCCCTTCGGGGGTGGGTTTGGCTTTGGGTTTGGCAGTGTTGGAGGTGCAGGGGTGGGGTGTAGGGGTTGGAGGTAGGGGGTTTAGTGGATGGTGGTGGTGAAGGTAGGGAGGGAGGGAAGAGGGGAGGTGCCATGCAGGGGGGAGCCGGTGGACCGAAGACAAAACCTTCCCCCACTAACACTACGCACGGTGAGTGACGATCCACGAGCAGCTCGGCCAAAGAGCTGCTCACCACGGTGTCATTAGTGCCCGACCTGCTCGGCGAGCAACCAGGAGGGGACGGAGAGGAGGAGTAGGAGGGGGAGAGGGAGAGACAGACGAGAGGCTAGGCACGGCGAAACGGGCGGTTGGCTGGCACGGGCAGGAGGGGCAGGGAGGCCAACGGCCCTGAGACCAACTCCTCCGGGCGGAGGAAGACTCTAGGAGACACCCTGGAGGAAAACCCAGGAGGAAGTACTGGAGGTGGGCCAAGTAGAATCCAGGTGGGCCTAGCTATATAGGCTGCTACCATAGGAGGAGAGGGGAGCCTATACTATAGGTGGTGACCATTAATGGCGTGGTCCTATTGACAGATATAGTCTATATCTGGGGGTGTGCTATGTAGAATGGGGGTACAGTGGAGGGGGCCATGCTAGTTAGTTAGAACTTTGACATCTAACCCTGATACTTGTACATATACATACAATCTACAACCTTTGGAGAGAAACTTACACTACTCCATATATTACACCATATATCCTTCTCTGTTTGTCACTTCTTCATAATATAATAGCCTACGATTATTAGCAAGGTTTAGGTAGAGGCAACTCATATATAACCATGCCAGCTGTACCCCCACCCATATATAGACCTATATAATCTAACCTAGACAGTGAGGGGAACCAGAGGACTATAAGTGAGAAGAAATACTCCATAAGTAGTATATATAAAGTAGACGTTGAGGTCTCTAGACTGGGGCCCCGATATACTGCCCACCACCACCGCGCCGCCGCCGTTGCCTCAGCAAACTTCAGGACAGGTGAAAACTCGTCGGGCTACCGGCTTGTGAAGCCAAGGTGAGTACAATTTACTTGTCATTTACCAGTAATTTACCACAAAGTTTCTTATCTGTTTGCTTTAGGTTAGTTCCTGAATGGGTCATTTTTCTTCACTTTGGTTTTGGATAATGGTATAGTCTTGTGAGTAGGTACATCATTAGCTATTATACAAAACAAAAGAGGTGGTAGGTATAGCAATAGGAGGACTACAGTGCAAAATATACTTGTAAGTTAGATGGACTTTTAGTGGATTGGATCTCTGGATTAGATCCGGGAATCATTAGCAGGCATTCAACTTTGATAGTAGTCTCTGACTATTGACTGAATGATGAAGTTACTCTTGATACGTCATTTATGAGAATCCTTTTAAGGCATAACTTCCTAACTATTCATATTCCACATAGTATAGTTTATAAACCATATACACTTTTATGTTTAGTCTGCCGATGGCAGTATATCTTACTAGGGAGGCCACATTGGGACCTTAATATGGCAGACCACACAATGCCACATAGCGTCAAGAGATGTATAAGGTTTAAGTATATGAGCAGCATAGTTGATGAGCAGTTGACGCTGGTGAATCATCGTCGTGTGAGCAGGTGGTGAGTTACTTATGGAAAAAGCACAGTCAGACCTACCACAGAACAACCATATAAAGCCACCAGACAAACAATACACCATTTGAACAATTAGTGAGAACTTCTTGGCAACACTTTTGGGTGAATAATTTATCAATTTGTGAGTTGCTCATGAGCATCTAGTGGTAAGCATACTACAGACACCCCCCCCCCCCCCCCAGCCCCGCCGCGTCTCTAGTCGTTGTCTCCTGGCCATGACCTGAGCAGGTCGGCGGTGGGGAGCAGCTCACGGTGTGTGGTTAGTGTTGCGTGTCAGAGGCGTGAGTTGCTCATGTGTTATTAGGGGCGAGCTGGGTGAGCAACAAGTCCCCCCCTCTCTCCACCTGAGCTGCTCCCCTCACGCCTAAAGCCTCATGCAGCCATGCGGTCACCACTCACCATGCCGGTATGTGCCACAGTGGTGGTTGGATGAGAAAGAAAATATGCTGAGTCATTTCCTGCATAATAGCATACTGTTAGAAGTCACACTGATTTGGCAATTAAACCTCACGCGCTTCATCACACATCATCACCCCCCTGTTGGCCTTTATTCTGCTCGAATATGTGGATTTGGAAAAGGGGAGGAAAGGTTTTAATCGAGAATAATATTTGATACTTTTTTGCCGGCCTAACCACACACATGGATCTTTACAAAAGGCTTGTTCGGGGAGTTACATCATTTTAGCAGACTAATTATTATTACAAATATAATAGCCATTGTTAGAAACAGAGCGAAAGGGTCTTTCTAAATGTGTAGAATTAATGTGTGTGCTTTCAATTCTTAGGGCCCTATAATGTTCAATAGCAGCGATTTTGAAATAATAGAAAAATTCGAAAAATTAAATTCTAAATGTAACAGGGATTCAATGTAAATAGAAACAGCAAAATGTGCAATTTTCGAGTTAGAAAATGTATCGAAGCAATAATATAGACCGGTATCAAGACCGATATCTGCTCAAGGTATTTCATAGCATCTCCGGACAGCACGTCACATCCCTGCGTGCATTTAACCATGGGTATATAATTCCATAATATAACTCACCCACCGAATTATCACATTCTCTGAAATCGGTTTTGTCTTTCACATTAAATCAGATTGGAGAGTATGATATATATTGAACCTACCCATAGATCTGCGCATTGCCCTGTATCGGGTGGCAGTTATTTTAACAAAAATATTTTCTATCAGACCCATGACTCGTGTGATAAAATAAAGACCAGACGTGATATGAGACTCAACTCAGTATATATCAATATCCCGAAACAGGGTTGTTGACATAATCTCATGCAGCTCACACCAAATAGATAAATCGATATATATTTAGGAGAGTACTAGTATACACAATACACAAGTTAGTATTACAAATATAATATATTGGTATAATGTACTATGCTCATATGCCGTCGTGTCTAATATGATCTCACCTCAGCTGTGTTTTGAGCCCACTTTAGCGTTTAGATAATAATAAAGTCGACACTCATAATAATGACATGAAGCAAATGTAAAAGGCCATGGGATATTGGGTTATCGTTATATTAAATGACATGGGGATAGAGTCAATATCCTTAATACTAAAGGCTAATACGGAATCGGCGAGAGGGCATTTTGCTAGAATGCATAGACCATAATATGAGACATAACAAACTATATGAGTACGAATCCACATTAACGTCACTAAACTTAGTACCAAATAAATTTCAACCTACAGATACTTGAACCATTCCCTTTCCTAATCAAAATTCTGTATTTTTGGGGCAAACATATTTGATTAGATAGTTGATTTGAATATCGGTTGGAATTTGCAGTAAGATTATAGAAATTGAGTGTGTATCAAAGTGGTATACTTTAATTGATGCAATAGGGCTTGTGATATTCATCTTCAAGTTGAGAATATTACTACTGTCTCTCAACGAATATTTTATTGCAATTGATGTGTGTTGGGCTGTAGCATACCTATTGGTTTAGTACCAGTCACAATGCTGGGAAATTCCATTGATTATAGGACCTCTTTTAACCTCAATAATTATACTGGATTCCTTGAACTACATTACAACTCGTAACTATGCGATATCATATAATTTAGCCAGAAGATCAGTAGATGGTAATAGCCGAGGAGATTTCCAAACATTAATATTGAAGATATTGGAGAATAATATTATGATAATTAGTAGACTATACATTGTTGGCTAATAGCTCAAAGGCCTAAAGCTATGTGGTGTTTAGAAATAGCCTGATACATCCATTCAATAAGCAGAGCATTAAATAGATAAACTCCTGATGTCTCCATGTGGCAAAGCAGTTTCCTCTTCAAAAGCTGGAAGAATATATTGCCAAAGTAGAGCTACCTGAAAGATATTGAGGAAACACACATTATTTGAGTTCATAACATCGAATGTCATCAGCTACTAGTTCGAAATTGCTCTGATATTTCAAAATGATTTTCTACGAGATTTCCTATATCATTGAAATGCATTTTGTCAACTTCTACAATAATTATCATAATTAGACACCTGTATTAATCACTATATCATACCGGTACTTGTGAATATACATCAACTTGGATTAATTCGTCACTCAGTTAAAGGTCGTAAGTGAAAAGCTCTCTTTTTAGATAATTATTTCCATTTTAAGAAATATGATGGTATTCAGAATGCTCTTATACATGAAATATGGCATATTACAATCAAAATGGTAGCCATGGTCACTTGATCAACAAAAATCTAAATTCAAACTCAGACTCAAAGCAGTTGACCTTTCTCCACTAAGCTGAAACCCTGTTTCTAGTATACATACTATTATATCCATATTAGGGGGGTATCTTTCAGTATATGAAATCCCTATTGCAATCCCCTTCAGGATATTTCGATACCTTTCATGGTTTTGTTCATGTTCAATTACTCTACCCAAAAACTCTGATCTTCTGTAGACATAGACATTGAATAAGCATGAAGATAATACGCTTGTTCATCATTATGTCGAAGTATAAAGACGAAGAAGTCATATCACAGAATCAGTGAAGACAAGATAAACAAAGCAGTATATATTTCACAGACCTGCATCTCATTCTGAAACCGTAGGATATGCATATAAGATTAAGAATACATTTTATCAACATGTATACGTAGTGTTCTGCTTACCAATACCGTTGATATCCCAAGAACGCACATGTACTGCGTATTCCACATACTGTTGCAAAACCATGGTCTCTTAATCATGATATCATTTTACATAGCCTCATATTTCAATGAGAGGATATACTAGTACTATATACTTATGATATAAGGGGTCTCTAGAACAACAACAACAAAAACAAAAAACAAAAACAACAAAACACATTCACATCTCGGAAAACAAACGCAGACGAGGGAACCATATAATGTAAAGCAACCATTTATTCATCAAATATATCACGAAAGCTATCCACGGTCAAAAATATTAAAACGGCATTTTAGATGAAAATGTCATAGCACCAATTAGTGGTGATTCCATGGCGCCGTAGCAGCTTGACCCATGCCTCCACCTCCTCCTCACTTTGGCCGACCCTGTGGCCTGCCTCTAACCTCCTGGTCAGCCGGCCTACTGGAGGCCTTGCCGGCCGGGCTGGGAGGCACTGGAGAGCCGCCCACACCTGGTGAGCTGCTCAGTGTCCCCCGTGTGAGCAGTTAACGAGCAAGTCGTCCCCAGCCACGAGCAGCTCGACTATAGCCTCTCTATGTAAACCGGGTTGGCCGCCAGTGCTCCCTCTGTAGCTGAGGATATGCGTCATACAAGTAAGTATAATGTAGGGTGGGTATGTTGGGATTGGTGGTAAGTTTGGTGTTGAGAGGGTGGGGAGGTGAGGGGAGTGTGGAAATCTGATGGTAGATCATCCACCATGACACGACCGGAAGGAAACAGCTTTAGGCTTTGCATCGTCATGTCGTAGATGTGAACAAATAGGACGTACCCAGCTAGCACCATACGTCTAAATTACGTCAATATTAACTACAAATGACAACAACAACAAAACGGTTTTACATAATAAGTATGTAATTCAGACGATTTATGTTACGAGGGTGTGATCAATCTAGTAAAGGTCTCTGTATATATTAAAACCTCTAGTATCATATGATAACATACTTATCTTGTTATTCCAATACCCCTATATATTTCAGGGTTTGATATAGATAAGACATCTGTTTGCTGGGATTTGATATGCGTTGAAATACAATGCTATTGAGGTGTTTCCCAAAGTAGATGGATATGATTTGACACATCGGTTTCAATCTATCCACTATTCAGTAATATTGACTTATATGAGCTGAAATTATAAACATCCAGTGCAATGTGGGTGAAACTTAGTGTGGTGATATGGCTGTATACCTTTACAGCTCATGAAAAGAAAATGGCAGGTTAGGGTAAACTTCGCACCTCCAGAACATGATATGTAACCCTGCACTCGTTTAAGGACATCATGTATAACACCCTTGACAAAGAGTACTGTTGCTGGCCATTTCTTCCTATATAAATCTTGACAAATATTTATGCAAGTGGGATGCAAGCTTTATTTTCTAACATGCATCTTTATGAGAATTTAATTTGAATTTAAACTATGTAGGCCTATGTATCAAACTTAAGGATCCAAATTACCCTTGAACATGGTAATGGGCTCCGTGGTACATGTATCTTCATCAAATTCACAAGATGATGCAGTGAAGCTTCATCTTGACACAGGTCCTGTGTTAGACAACGTTAGAGAGCTTTAGCCTCATTGGTCTTGGCAATCCTATTGACGTAATTGCATATTGGCTTCAATTGACAGCTATGCTTGGAAAGAATCATTACATCATTCCAAAAATATATAAGTGCCACACCTGAGAGTCAAACATCTGCTTAGAGAGTCAAGTCCATTTGATTCTGTACTGAAGTGATTATTTTCAAAGGATGCAAGAGATAGCTGATTTGGCCAGACTCGCCTACCATTCTCACTGATTGAGTTCTAGGACGGTGGAACTAGATATATACGAGAACTATATAGGTATGATATTTAGCATTATTGCCTCACCGATTCAATTAGTTTAATACATTGGTAAATTACCGTTTTATGGGACTATAATATATATATATATATATATATATATATATATATATATATATATATATATATTATATATATTATATATTTGTATATTGATATATCATATTGGGTCAATATCCATTTCTCCTCCGGCAGAGGGCCACTGGATCTCAACATTTGGTATCATTCTTGGGGAGAGGCTTGGGAAATATATAATAGAACCTACTTGAGTATACTGATATGCGTAGTTATTAGATATGAATATATTGTGCACTCTTGAGTAATTATTGAGATAATTAGGTCAAGCTTGAGTGATAATTGTAATAATTAGATCGATATCCCACTAAGAATTAACCGGGAAGACCTTCATGTACCACTTGTTGTATGTGATGATCGGTTAAATAAAAAAAGATTAAAAAGTCATCAATCAAATGGCACTAATACCTATAAGGTACTTTGAACTTAAACAACAGCTTGGCATTTAGAGGGGAAATCAATGGTTTAGTACAATAATGGTTAAGAATAATCCCCTATGACATTTTCTCATCAACGACAAGTATACATGCGCCCGCTCCAACTACAAAATTAGACCCAGTAGTATATGCAAAATGCGGTTTGGGAATGGCAACAGACGGGATTTATCAATGCAGAGATGCCGCTCTATTATAGGCAGAGTGTATGCTGAGTGATAGACCGACTGACATTAGTTCAATTACAGGGAAGCTTACGATTCTCATAAGATAAGCTAATATGAAGACGTGTATCTCTGCAACGGTAGCCATATTGATAATTATCAATTTTAAGGTAGTACCGGGTGTTGGCCCCTCATCATCGGTTTAGGGAACTCTCTGGATGGAGCAGGGGTGTACAGGGGTAGGAGGGGGGGGGTGGTGCTGGGAGGGGGGAGGTCCTACAGACGCCAAGCAAAATTTATAAAGCTAATCATAATTAGGATGTACTCTCTAACAATGTTTCAGAAGGCTTCGACATTATCAACCTAATTATTACTGAATACTACCAGATAAGTGAAGATATGACTTTGAAAAAGTCGTAGCAGTAGCACAATTGTACACATGTATTATGATAAGGAGTATCTAATAGAAAATACCCAGAGAGCTAAGAAGGAACAACCATAATTATCAGAATCAACACAATCAAGAATCAAAGTTGAAGGCTTCTTTTAGGTGTGGATATAGAGATGCGATTAGCATGATTTCGGAAGAGGAATGCTTAGAAGTTATAACGCTTAAATAAGTACCTGCAGTATACAATATTTGGGGTCCGGTGGTGCTTACAAATAACAAGATTCCTTCTCACAATTGGTAGTTTTGGCATCCTATATGCGTGGATGCCCATAACTTTTAGATTCCCAGTCGGTTGCATTGAGACAGTTACAATAGAGAACTTCAAGCGTCCAAATAGGCATTCTATTTATGGGAAATCCCTGTGAGTAGTTTGCGGATGTGAGCTTTGGTGATGGCTACTTTTAATAGAATCCCTGGAATTTACCATACATTACGTGTCATATAGAAACACGAGGAATGGAGGTTATCATCAGCATTACAATAATTCAACTAATTAGAAATGAATAATCATGAGAACTAAGGCCTTGTAAAGAAAGGTTTACTGTTATCAACACAATGTGAAAAAGGCCTAACCTGAATGAAGTATAATTATTTGAATACAATGACAACAATTTCAGATTTATTCAATATAGTGCGCAGTAGGGTAAATGCTTAATTGTTGTGCAAATTAATGAAAAGGGGGCATTTCTTCAAATGGTGTGCATAAATCGCCTGTAGCTGTATAATATGTGTAATAATGGCCACTTCAGGTTCCCTTACTACGTTGGCTATTTAATACCGGTTTATCACTGAAATGCAAAACCTGAAAGACACTAAATGGTGTATATCTATGGAAGAGGCTACTAGTACTAGGCCTATAGTTCACGAACATAGCTCTAGGTGGCGTGGTGGGTAGCTTTGCTATATAAGTAACGACAGTTTTATCCACTAGAGTCCCTTCACGGCCACCCAAGGGTTCTCCCTGCTACTGCAGCGCCACGTGTGGCCGAAGTTGGTACTAATGTAGGTGTATACATCCAGGCACATACATAGTTGGCCATACCTTATAAAGTATACATAATAATATGTCCTGTCAATGCCATGATTATTACAACGTTTAAAAAAGTTGAGGCAACATTTGCTACATTGCATTTTCCTTAGATTGTCAATCGTGTATCAAATGGCTTCAGAGATGCTTAAATAAGTTACTTAGTCACTTAATTCTGACACATAACCGTGGGGAGACACAGTGTGTGACAAAAGGTGCCAGACAGTGACAATGTGGACCTATATAGACGTATGACTGGTCTGGTGTCTCCGAACCAGGTGTCTTATGCAGTCCTGGGCTTTCCATGCTAGAAAGAATTCTTAAATATTCCAACTAGAACTGAAGTTATAAGGCCAATAGTAAGCTTCATGGCCAAGTGTGTTATCTCTCTAAGAATATACATGGAATTTGAATTGGAGAATGCATTTTGGTTCATTGTGAGATCACAGTCCTGCCTAAATCTACCGGGTCCCGTAAAGCTGGCATTCTACAGGTCCCGTAAGGTAAAAAAAAAAAGGATTGGCTGGGGATCTTTCTTATGTCGATAAGATAGTAGAATCCTTACTACGTCGTGGTTACCTCTCGTATTACACGCCTGATGATCAGTCAGTTTTTATTTCACAATTTGAAGAAAGTTTTCTGTGGAACTTGGCGTGGTGTCACGGCAAGCTAATAGTGGCGGCGTGGGGGAGTATCTAAATCTAGCAAAGTTTCATGAGGGGGTGGATCTTTGATGGCTATAAAAAGCTTAGACCTTTCTAAATCCTCCGGCAAAAGTTTTAAAATAAAATGGTTAATATTTAGTCAGACCTAGTCACAACTTAGCCACGACTCTCAAGTCAATTACCCCCCGCCCCCTCCTAAAGAATACACAAATGATTTATTCATTTCTAGAAATGTTTAAAGGTATGTAAAGTCAGGTAACCTGAAATACCCCTTTACGCTGTTGTCTTTTTTTGCCTTATCTAAGTGTCAGGGGTCTGCCCCCAGCATTGAGTGTAATGTCACCCCTAACATTAAGGGTGCGCACTATCATGTGATAAAATCTCCATTAAACAATTCCTGGTTGTGAGAGTCCTTTAAGGTCAAATCCCACAACGCAAGAGAGGGTCAGAAAATGTTATCTTATTGCCTTATTGCCGATTTTGGGCCCTATTTTGGCTAAGACAGGCCCAAATCGGTGAGAAAGGGTTGCCTTTGTCTAGTGATTTAGGAAATCACAAGGATCAAATGAGTTAGATATTTGCCCCTGGAAGGCCTAGAAAATGTTGCTTATTAGAATATGTCAATGATTTGGCTTATATAGGGGGGACACTCCAAATATCTTTAGGCTAATTGAGAGGGAATAGTGAGGACAAATCATACTGTGAAGTAACTCCCCTCAAACAGATCCATTAACCAGTCCTGCACGCAACACTTTGCTTGCCTATTATTGACCACTGTGGGATTTGGAGAGGCATAAGATCATGGGACAAGTGTTGCGATTTACAACATTGGCAACAGTTGCCCCTTGTTTTTATGTCAATAATCAACACTTTCTGGCCCATTTTTCATGTTGTGGGATTTGACCTTTATGCAGGATCTATGTACAGGAACCATGATTATATGGACATCAATTGAGACACTTCTATTCCAATGCGTAAATGTTTGCTTATCATTTTGAGTTTATAGGCTACAGCATTAAATTGGTATAACTAAGTGATGTTCATACACAATATTACGCATGAAAGCTAGAATATACTTAAATACCTGTAGGGATGGCAACATCTCAACTTATCCCAACTTAGCATTGTGTTTCCTGATTTGAAAAAAGATTATAGCAATAGTAGACAAGCAATTATCAATATTTTCTGTATTTACTATTATGCAAACAATATCCAATTTGCCAACAACATCCTCAACGCAATACTTCTAATTAAGTCCTTTGTTCTACGTCTAAAATCACCACCATAGCAAGATTCCGTTTTGAATCCCCTCGCGGAAATGGCTGGAAATAGCCCTCCTAATAGAACTAGAAGCATGTACCTCCTTAGTTTGGAAATAATCAGGTATGACTACATTCGGATAGGCTGCCTATCAAATTAGTCAGGGACCGGCGACAGCAGACTCGTCAATATCACACCTGAAATAAACTCAGAAAATGTCAAGTCGCACGAGGCTATGCCCCCCTCTCCACTGTTCCGTTTTGATGACCAAATAAAGGGACGACTCCTTTGCTAACGACAATCTAGCGGCTACTATTTGGCGGCCCTTTCTTTCAATTCTTGTTCTTGTTCTTGTTGGATCCTGCTTATAATCGTCGTGACCAGTTAGGATCGAGGTCTGAGCGCCTGCGGATCGATTTGTGTTGGGTTCCCATCCTTTGTGACTGCGGACCCGTCTTTCAGTGGGAGAGAGGAAGGGAAAAAGTTTTGACGCGAAAAAAGGCAGACGAGAATTAATAGGAAACTCGGCTGTGCCATCGGGCGGTGGTGCGGATAGTTTGGCTGTACATACACAGATGGCGCCAGGGTGCCACACTTTTCTTGTGGCCACCCACCAAGGAGGGTATGCAGATGTGTCGTGTACATGGATGTATGGGTATTGCAGGAGTGACTTTATCCAGCTGCTCAAAATTGTTACCATTGCCTAGGTATATATGGTTGCCACGTTCTCTACGGTTGCCGCACGCCCTTCTCCTTTTTCTTTTTATTTATTTATCAAGTTGTACTGCTATCTGTGATACAGTAACAGGCCCACACTAACGAGTACTCTACAATAACATATTTGATTATATTTTCATGGTGTAGATCTATGTTCAGACTGCCTACACTCATATAAGATGCCATTCGCCATATACCGTTTTCCCATTCATAAGCCCGGGCGTTTACTGATTTCAAATGGGATATTGACCCGATTTATAAACGGGGCAGGCTTATATTCGAGGCAGGTTTATATTGTTTTCATCTGTTCTAATTTTTAGTCTTAAACAGCTTCTGTAGCAGTGTGTCTGAAATTATCAGATACAATCATCATCTTTTCACATTCTTCTGGACATTTTTAATGATATTATCATGATAAATTCAAACGCTTTCCCTAGAATGTATCAACTTAAGGGGTTGTGTGTTAGCATCATGTACATAAAAGAAACGTGAAAATACTTCTATTAGTAGTGAGGTTATGCTTCTCTGAGGAAATCGTATTGGAGTTGTCATCAGGCTTATAAACGGGGAAATACGGTATATAGGGTGCCTTTCCTTTCCAGTGTATCAAGGTCAAATATAGTTGGCAGGTGGTCCCTGGCTGTAGACTGCATAGTGTCTAGAATCAATTAATATCAATAGTGATTAACAATGATAAACCTCATTCTGTCTCTTCCGCTTGCTCAACAAAATCGAGTCGGTGTCCAATAACCAGTACAGTTCGAGTTTATTGTGTCCAGCATTGACATCCTAATATATAGCATCCTAGTTTCATGAACGTGCTTAATCAGCATCATTTGAGCTGCTCCAGGTTAGTAACTCACATATCCAGCACCACCCAAGTGAGTTCCTAGAAGGCATCCCGCCTTGACAAATGGGACCTTTATGGTGGTACGCCCGGGTAATGGCTCAGTCTGGGCTTTCCCCTAACCCGCCAGTACCTGCTGCACGCAGGCAATACATTTACACACACCTGCGTTCCCCTATTCCAAAAGTACCCCCAATTCCACAAGTTTTCTGACGAAAAGATATCATTTTCTCATAAAAAGCTGACATCTTGTAATATTATGAACACCTCTTTCTGAAGCACTGATTTCTCTTCTTCAATTGCCCTTTTTGCATTAATGTCATTCCTCTATATGACTAACTGATTTTAAAGCGGTATTCTCGCCAACAATGCACAGGCATTTATTCTGGTACTGTTCTAGTTTACTGACGGGTGAAGTGTGAGGAATGAGAACGCGGCTTTATTTCTCCTAAATTCAGTCGACAGTGGCTCTATTTTCCTGATCACAGGAACATGAGATTTTGGGATACAGGTGTGCGTATGTATAGATTACTGAGTGCAAGGACGGGCCTCAAACATATGTACAGCTATAGTATATAGTTGCATGGTATACACAGTCAACTCCACCTTCCCATACCTGAAAAAAATGCTGCCACTGCACAAAATAATTTGCTTTATTACCTTTCCATCGTAACTAATGTTCTTTTTTTGGTATATTGGTTTCTCCTTTGGAGTTAGTCTTGACAGGAACTCCGTTTCTTTATTGAACTTAACCCTTTAAGTCCAGTACCAGCGTTTAATTAACTTGTTGCTACTGATTTATTGCATCATGCTAACCTTACAGGGTTGATATATTCTGGAGGGGTCGGCCTGCATGTGCCACAATGCAGCACTTATATTTTAGTGCGCATCATGACACCATATTAACCTAAAGTTGTAGACCTAATAATGAAGGTTTGGCCAAAGTGGAATCAGGGATTGCATCAAAAGTGATATGAACTATGGGTTCTCTTACATCCTCTATACAATACTGCCTACAACAATGTGGAAATGCAGCAGTACAGTTCGGGTATATTGTGTTCAGCATTGACATACTTATATATTCACGAATTTCGCTTGATCAGCATCATTTGAGCAGCTCCGAGCAGTAACTCATACCACCAGAGTGAATTCCTAGAAAGCATTACAGCCTGGATGGATGGGACCTTTATGGTATAGAACATACAGTGACAACTCAATCTGGGCTTTCCCCTTCTAACGTACAGCTAGTTACGGTGAACATAAATCAAGTACTCCTTCCCTTATACCTAAAGAAACAGCTGGCCTCGCGCGAAATAATTTGCTCTATTACCTTGCCTCCGTGTGACTGATCTTTTGTTGGTCCATGGCTCATGCCTGCAGTAGAGCCCCTTGCAATCCAGGCATGCTGCATTCATGCATCATGCCAAACCAGCGGGGTGATACGTCCCGAAAGCATCACCATAATGAATCCATTGTATAGTTCTGGAAATTGAACATGAAATCTTAAGGCATCATGCTGTCCTTAATGGGTTAAAGGTGAAGTCAGTGTGATTCCGTCCATTCACAGGGCATGGTGGGTGAATGCAGTCCTGTTGTAATTCTAATTATTGTAATGGATATATGAGATACTATGAACAGGCACTATAAAAATGTAGACCTAATAACGAAGGGTTATGAGAGATAACATCAAAAGAGGATAGAAACTATGGGTTCTCTTAGATTCTCTTAGATTCTCTTAGATTGCATATACATTTCGTTTATGATTTGATCTCTTTGAAGAGGCAGTTCCCAAGATGTGTACAACATTTACAGTAGAGATTACCTTTAGTAAAGGTGCTCATTTACTATGATGATGCATTATTGTATGAAAACACGTCAGAGTTGTATTGACTCTATGCGATTAACAGGAGTCTAAATTACCTATTTCAATTAAATTTAGTTTGATAATTATATTAATTTTACTAAAAAACAACATGAAACTTTGAGGTCTATAGAAGCTGAAAGCCTTTTATCTTTGATTCCGCTGCTGATCTAATCTAAGAAAAGAACTATGAATTTTAATAATGTGTAATTGATATACAGAGTTCATCTAATTTTGTTAAGATGTTATAACGAGAATCAGTCTTTAGATACGATCATGAATCACTATTTTAGAAGCTTTGTGGACTGACTTTTCGGGGAGAGAGGTCCGCATGGGTCTTCATGCTGGAAATGCAAAATCAGAATTAAGACTTTAATGACAAGCTAATAGATACAACATTAGTTTGTATACATGTTAATATATACATCATACCTTTACCAAAGGGTCAGTATGTGGGAATACAAGTTACAATTGAATGAATGCACCTTTTCACTTTTTCACATGCAAAATCTCAGATTGCTCTGTGTGGGTTTTGGTAGCAAGCTACCGCAGAGATAATTTAAGATTAGATGGGCGACACTCAGTAAGACTTTTTTCTTTTATCAATTAGACAGTGTGTGAACATCATTCCTTCTGGGTTATTGGATCACTAGAATGTGGGTCAAAAGTCGTGTTTCTAAATAAATGCTAGAAGATTGCATTTTTTGAGTTCATTATTGTAGAGATCTAGCTAAAATGTCACCACAATCAGAAAGGATTGAAGCTTTTGTATTATTCCCATCTAGACTATGGTTGACTTGCAATTACAGATGATCCTTCTTATGATTGATATATAGAGTGGTAAGTGAACCCTAGTGAAGCAAAAATGTCCTCAGAATTACTTTTTAGACCAGTATGCATTATGATAGCCTTTGGTAAGGTACACCAATGGCCTCAGTTTAATCAGATTAAACATTCTATTGCCAATTTATGGATGAGTAAGAAAATTAAACCCCAATCGGGAATCACGGCCATGGTATACCTGAAATTGCAATCCTTTCTGACGGAAAGAAGTACTGAATTAAACTTTTGGGATCATGGCCTGAAAACTGCAATTCCAAAGCTAATTATTGATGACCTTCCACTGTTGCAACTAGAAACCATAGAATTAGAATATAAATTGATCCATGAAGGGATGAATCAGACAGACCCAGGTTTCTACGAGATGGATTATGAACTGACTTGGGGTCGATTTTTATTTTCTAGTTACACAATGAATTTGTGTTCATAATGTCCATATAAATATGTGTGTAGCTTTTCAAATCATTCTGATACCTTTAAATGCATAAATATCTAGAGAAAACCAGGTTAGGGACCCCTGTAATAGAGACGGGTCTACTGACCTATTCTGAGCATGATTTGCCTATATCTTATGTATTTATAAGTATCAAAATGATTTAAAAAGCTACACAGATATGCATATCCACATTATGAACGCAACTACATTGTGCAACTGAAGAATAACGATCAACCCCAAATGAGCCCCTATCCCCATCTCTAAGCAAAAGGGCACAATATAGATCACATGATATGATTAACTCCTATAGGCCTACATACATATAAGCTAATCATGGAATACTTATTGTGTTATTCAGACATCAGTGAGATTTAACATTGCCTGATATTATTTAAGCACCAATATTGCGACAATCATGGTGGTGAGAAGTTGATGCTGATAACTGCTTTCTCTGTAAAAATCACAGCCAAGACGATGAAATCATAATGACGAGAAAATAAGATAATAATTGCAAGAAAATGCCAATGTGTTGGTCCCTAAATTATTCGGCTTCGTGGATTGAAAGGGTCTGATGTGGAAGGGAAAGAAAGACTCAAAGCTTTTGCAAATAGAAGTGTCTAGCGTGAAGATTTGAACATTAGAAATGACGCTTTTTGGGTTTGGTTATGAGGCTATGTTGTCAGGAGTCTAATTCATATAGGATAGCGTCTTCATGTAAAACATGCTATAATTTGTATTTCTATTTAATAGGAAATATCAAGTGTAATGCTCTACATTGTAATTAGATACATTTGCTCTTTATATCAACTGTATATTAAGCCACTTGGAGCATAAGGCCAAAAAATATATAAGGTGTGTTTCAGGTTACATGGTCTGAAAATCTAGGTAGGGTAGGTCAGATTTTATCTTATTTCTTTGCTAAAAAGGGGTAAATAAAAGGGATCCCTGCAGGGGGGCAAAAACAGTACCAAAAGTTTACCTGTATACCTCAGCACCGACTCGCCGAAAACAGCATTGATTCGTGGACTTTCAAAATGGCTCTGAAATAGCCCCAAAATTACTTTAAAAATAAATATTTTCTCAAAATTAGATTAAGATTTCTAGGGTCGGCCTTGTTTTGCTAGGTAGGGTCGGGCAACCTGAAACACACCTTTTTTTATTTGGCCTAAGATGTACAATCAGATTAATGTTCAAGTAAAGACTAAAGTCATACGCTGAAGGCTTCTGGGCAATTTATGGGTCGTAAAAGGTATATCAAAGTTGCTAACGATTACCTAGTACCGTCTAACTAAGTCATAAATCATACTGTACTGTCATAATGTTAACGATTTACCTCGTGAAGGCGTTTAATAAGATAAAGGGTATCAAGGGAAACAGAGAAGACTCTGGATTTAAAGCCTCACTCACACAATAAATATGCCACTCGTTATTTGACTAGAGTAGTACATCTTGTACTAGAAAACTAGATGCAGCCCCTTGGTGCGAATGCCACTTTTAAAGCACGTTGTATGAACCAATTTAATTTCAAAGACCTTCCAAAAATCTGATCCCAAGTGGAAAGTCCAATGTTCACCCTCGACATCGAACAGTGGCGCAGGAAAGGGGGGGGGGGGTAGGTAACCGCGCCCCTCCCCCTCCAATGCCCCCCTCCTCCCCCCCCAAAACAATAAATAAATAAATAAATAAATAAATAAATAAATAAAAAATTATGAAAATCTGTCAAGACCCTATAATATGATACACATAATTCATTTATAAAAGCTGACAATAGTTACTCTAGTTAGAGTATAGGCCCCACTGCGCCTACGTCCTTGTCGACGTTTTAGCATTTTGAGATTGAGGCTTGAAAACATTGAAATCGGAGTTTTGGTATTCAATATTAGAGTTTCAATGTTCGATATTGGAGTGTTGATATTCGATATCAGGGTTTCCATGTTTGATATCAGATTTTCTTAGATTTAGACTCTTAGGTCTCATGTTTAGAGTTAAGCAATAACAATCAATTGATATTTTATATTGGAGTTCCTGGAACTTGATATCGATTCGAGAAACGCTGATATCAATATCAGTACTTTAACACTGATATCAACTCTACGATAAATTAAAAAAAGGGGTGAACATATCGGTTGCCAATGAGTTTCTGTGTATTATATAGGAAATTTAGCAACCCCCACCACCCCCAACCCCGCCTACCCCACCCACGAGCCAGCCTCTAGCTCTTCCTCGCCCCTGGGACATCACAAGTTCCGGCCCCTTCTTAATTCAAACAGGCCAATCTGCTGCAGCCCGTGACAGAGAGAGATTAAGCTATTAAACAGGCAGCGTTTTAGAGCCCTGGGTGAACTTTGACTGCGGCCTCCCCGTCTGAGCTGCTAGTATAACATCGTTATGAAGACACCTGATGATCAAGGTGATGATGTCTCATCCTCTCCACATTCCAGTGCGCCCACGGCCCGCTAACGTCGATATAACGAGGCTAATTCAACAAGTTTAACCCTTTAAGGGCCGCAGAGTGCGTTAATGTGCCACGCCCTTTGTCGTTAGGATGTCATCCATGAATGCAGCAACCCTGGTGGGTCTAGTCACCAGAGCTGCATTCATGCATTATGGGGATCCCTTTAGGATCGTATCAACCTCGTAGGTTCAGTATGGTGCATGAATGCAGCCCTAGACTCGCCAGTGCTGCTGCATGCATGCACCATGACGGCAAAGCCAAGCAAGGGGCATATCACATTGATAAAGCATCATGCGGCCCTTAAAGGGTTAAACAAAAGCTGTGCCTTTTCTTCACGGCGGGCATGCACCATGGCACTACCAGGGTCCCTCTCTACAAATGCTGGGTGATAATTGGTGTTAACTAGACCACATCACTAGGGGCTAGAGCCAGCTAGACGCGCATGCGCGGCGAGACGATCGATGGGGCCAGACTTCCGGCGGTGGCCGTAATAAAACCGCGTAAATTTGATGAAATTACTGCCGCAGTGCAACGTGAAAATGAGAAAGGTGAAGGGTAAAAAAAAAAGCTCGACCCTTACATAGAGAAAAGCAGAAGGCGACCCTTGCTACTTTTAAAAGTTAGCATCAATAAAACTAACGATCTCAAAGGAAAGTCTTTCCTCATTCCTCTTAACCTCATGTCCATCTCTCCAATGCTCCTCTGCTTTTGATGAGTTGCTCTCTTGCCTGTTCGAGTCTGCTCGAGCCCTAGGCATAACCTCGTGTGCAGTGAGTCCTTTTTCACCGGGAGGAATGGTTTTGGTCTAGCTCCTGCCAAAAAGAGCAGGGGATCAAACTTTAGAAAATAGGAAGTTCACTCGATGCAAAGAAGACCTCAGTAGCATGCAGGGAACCCCCTGTTCTTTATAGAGAATGCCACCGGACAATGCCCAGCCCCCTTTTTCCTTGCCAGCCCACAAGCCAGAGATCAAAATGGCGGCTAGGCAGTTATTTTGGTAACCAATTCTGAAATCATCACGACCCCTTTAGAGGTGTTTTTCTGTCACAACTGTTCTAGAGAATTAGCAATAACCCACGTGAAGAACTAGAGTCCAATATGGCCAATTTAGAGTCGAGGCAACAAAAGGACTTTGTCGTCATCCAAATTGGAGACGACTTTGAACATTTTCGCGCGCTTTTTGTTCTACTCTCTAATATTATTTGATAATCGATGGTGTTGTTTCTGCTAGACGAATTCAGACTTTTTCCAAATAGCCTGCAGTCTATACAAAATCGTGATAACTACTGCTACACATTGATGTGGGGGAATGTCTTTTCATATGGCTTTAGTTCTAGGCCCATATGCCCCAATTAATTAATTTACTTATTAAATCTACATATCAGAGCTTACATATCACTCTGTAGAATAGGGATGAGTACTTTTGACGCTGTTATTGACGTCTTAATTATGTCATGTTGTTAAAGATTGTTGAACACTTACATTGATTTCATGCGCCACCAAATTATTTCTGAATTACTTTTTTTATGCGTATTAATACCTCCCTAGCAGACCCCGGGTTTTCTTGCTCTCCCTTTCATGAGGTCCCTCTAAAATAACTTCTGACGGCTGAGTGATTAGGCCTGATTCAAGGGTTCTGGCTTTGTCAATGAAAACGCAGGTTTGAAGTAGAAAAAAGGGCTAAAAGGGTGATCACCAAAAAGTGGTTTTGTACTCTCTGACTCACCCAGTCTAATCTCAGGCGTGGTTTGACACAAAAAGTAACCACACAAATAATGTTTGGGAGCAGGGGGTGAGTATGAGTGTATTATGGGCGTGTCATTATCTAACAAAGGGCAGGGTGTCAGGTGTGGCTATTAGGGGATATTAGACTGACGGTATTAGCAGGAGTACAATGCTACACAGCTAAGACAATGAGTTATTTCCATTATTCTCTTCTAATGGCAATCCTATTTTGGTTGGGAGGTCGGGGGTGAACCTCACGTTTATATGGTTCAGTCTATAATACATGATAATGATGTGGGGAAAAGATTGGCATTTGATTTATTCTTTACTTCTAATGATTATCATGTCTATTGAATCCACATATGATGTATCGTTATGCTGTTCAAATATGATATGTACCCCGATATCACAGAGTCAGGCGGGATGGAAATTTTTGCTGATTAAGCATAACCCCTTCCCACCTGACACCTACTTTGACCTGCATACCATCCCAAAGTTGTCTTTAAATCCCAAGAAAGCTGTTATATAATTATGTGACTCGTGGTGTGGAGATGAATTTGATTACTACTCATAATATTCACAAGCGATTTATGATTTGTAATATAAAGTCAATCCCTCAGCTGAACATGTATATATTATAAGCTGAGCTACCATAGATATAATATTATAAAATGTAATATAGATATACGGCATCGTAGATATAATTACATTGGGTTGAACGACCCCTGTGTGAATGACACTGTTTCCTGGATGAAGTCATATAATTTGTTAAAGTATTATTATCAGCAGAAGCCCCATACAATAAAGCAACACTTACCTGTTTGATTGAAAATAAAGAAGATTGCTGTAAGCAAAATGGTGACATATCAGGTCTCATCTGGGCAAAGCTGCCTTGGGGTCAGACGAGCTTACAATGTCAAATAAGCCTGTGGCATATCGGACATGACAAGAGCCCTGATAAGATTCCCAGTTCATTCGCAGTGCATACTGGCCAATGCATGATACATTTCAAATAGTTCATACGACATTACAACTGGCCTATGCCATAATTACACACAAAAGTAAATTGATATAATCTTTATTATACTATCAGTGTGCAGCACCATTCAACATCACTGTCTAGTCGTGACAACTTGTTCCTATTTTGTTAGCCTATATAAATATGATAGGTTCCAGAGTAGGTGATGGGGTGGGAAAATGGGGTTCCCTAGATGTTTTACCCCCTTTGTTTCTACCCACAAAAATGTGTGAAAATATGGTCCCGGGAATATTTATAGGGTTTTTGGTAATTAAAATAAAGAAAAAAAACTTCCAGTAATCAGAAGTTTGAGGGTTTGATCCTCACCCATACCACCTTGAAACGAGTGTGTGTAATATATATATTAGTCTATTTGGGGTTTTGACCATGTTTCCTGTAGTTGTCTCCAATGGTGCCCACTAGGTGTGGTGGTGATGGGTGTGGCCAGGAGGCATATGTATAGTCTAGTTTAAGTCAGGTCAACATAACTCGCTTGCTGAGAAGTACTAGTGTTTATTACAAAGTTCATTCCCTGTATAGGAATAGTGGTGTGAGAAGTTATATGTAAAGACACTCAGCCAACAGTAAACAGTATATACCTTCAATTGTAGGTGTGGTTTCCTCCTGTGTTAGCCTCCATGTTGTGCCCCCCTGGGTGTGTGAGTGGGGTGTGTGGGACTGCTGGAGGTGTGCCCTCTCCGGTGGTCTCCTGGGCTCTCTCTGCCTGGAGGTGGGGTGGACAGAGGGGTTATATGTGGTGGTGTTACATAAGTAGCATAAGCTGGGTCTCCATATAGACCTGGCTGTGTAGGGGGGGGGGGGGGTTGGCTGGTCAGTGGTTGGACTGGTTTTCACCTCTGGGAGGGGGGGGGTTGAGGGGAGTGTCTACATTTGAGGTCAACACTAATTTCGATTTGAGGCCTAAAAAGGGGTGTTAGATTTCTCTTACACTGCTCTGACGGACAATGAAGATCATAAGCTCCACTCTTATTCATTTTTCATGGTTGGCTGAGTGTCTCGTTCATAGTTGAATATACATATACATACAAGTAAACGGTGAACATGTCAGATTATATTGTTTTCCCATTCCTATTTCTATCAAACCGGTTAAGCGCACATAGTTTGTCTCTTCCCTTATGTATCTCATAAGCCTTTAATTACATGCCTTTCATCTTCCGTGATCTTATCTAAGTGTATATAATTCCTCTATTCCTTAACTCATGTGCCTTTAATATTACACATCTCACCTACATTAACCCTATATAATTTACCTATCCTTAGCTTATATAATTGTGATAATAGACATCTTATCTACGTTAATCCTATATAGACATATATAATTTACCTATACTTAACTTATATATCTTAAATTATATGCATCATATATACATTAATCCTATCTAAACATATATAATTTACCTGTCCTTAACTTATATAATTGAAGTAGTACACATCTCCCCTACCTTAATCCTATATAAACGTATATATTTTACCTATCTTTAACTTATATACTTGTAATTATACACATGATATCTACATTAATCCTCTCTAAACATATATGATTTACCTATCCTTAACTTATACACCATTAATTATACGCATATCTACATCAATCCTATCTAAACATATAAAATTTACCTATCCTCAATTTATATAATTGTAATAATACACATCTCATCCTTGTAAGTTATTTCTAGGCAAAAATAGGAGTCTAAATGTTTATATTTTCAAGTGAATATGTTATATAATAAGTTATATAATCCGTCTGTCCTCATTATACATGTGTGGACGGCTCTATTTGGTAAATGTCAGTATTTGATCATGACGCATGGCTCAGTACAAGAAATCATCTTCAGGTTCATATTGTCCATCTATAGTGATGATGCATTTAGCACCCTCTCAATCTGGTTGGTGAGACTTCACTGCCATTTCTACCGGAGACCTTTCCTTAGACCTCTCCAAATGTCAATGTGCATGATATGGCAGGGGTCTGTTGGCCATTATCGCGCGGGGATACAGCACTGGGTTGTTGGTGTATTCAGCTAGCTCGGACTGTTCCTAATGTTTGACAGGCCGTGTGGTGGCCCCAGAGAAGTCTCTTGCACTGCTTGCTAAGGCACTCACAGTGCCCATGACTGACTGATTGTTGACCCTTCCTAGGCTAGATGTTGGCCTAGGCCGGATGCAGGTGTAGCCCAGACGCTGATGTAGCTGAGATGTTGATACAGCCCGGATGTTGGTGTAGCCTGGATGTAGATGTAGTCCAGATGTTGATGTAGCCCGGATGTTGCCCAACGTCCTTGACTCACACTCTCGCACCCTCCTCCATGGTACCGCACTGTTTCTTGCAGCTGACACGTGGTGGCCTCAGTGGGGACAGAAGGGGTATCAGGGAATATTGATTATTTTGACATTGACACGTAATATTTATACTATTCATTATTCATTTATACTATTATTATTAGCAGAGCATTATTTTTTTGAAATTTTGACTCTTAATGATAGATAGTGGGCTAACCATGTTCGCAATTGATCACTGAAGGGATCAATTCTTTTTTTTATTTTTTTTTTTTTATTTTTTTTTATTTTTTTTATTTTTTAATTTTTAATTTTTAATTTATTTTTTGATATTTAATATTTTTTTTTAATTTTTTGTTGTTTAATTTCCTTCCATCTTTTGTTTTTCATCTTCTAGCATTACTGAATAACTTTCTGTCATAGACATAGAACTTCATTGTTATTCTTACAGCTATGCTATCAATTACATGTGTATATCCCTGAAGTTATTAAACAAACTTTCCTAATCCTAAACCCTAACTAACCAATAATATAGGCACTAAGATACAAATGTCCATACTCACCATTTGGTATCATTCAGACTTACAGTCATGTAGAGTCCAGCACTAAAGGTTCATCTGCCCAGGGCCATGAACTGCTCAATACAAACCCTTGTGATACCTGTGAGATGACTGCTGATAGAATTTCTGCACATTGCTGCTTCCTGCACATTCTGATAGGAGGGATCTTCGAAGCCACTAATCTGAGGCAACACTGACAAAGACTAATGAAGATGGTAATTTGATAATTACAACATGGCATAATCACAGCAAAGTAAGAAGACACACGTCCAGCTACAACAAGATTCATGATATATAAGAAAAATTCCAGATGAGCTAGGGTATGGTAGCAATCAAAGGGGCACCCCTCCCTGTGGCCAGCAATAATTAATATCTATCCAAACATGAGTGACGGGCAACTCAACCTTCACTTTGCCTTGACAGTCTTCTGCAGCTAAAACCATTGGTACTTTACCTTGCAATATTGTGGTTACCTACCACTTCAAGTACTGGGGACTGCACTGATGACTAGGGCCCTCAATTACACAACAACTTTGCTTCTAAATTTTGACAATTATCTAGCTAATAGTAATCCAGAAAGTTGTAGTGGGCTGACTGCAGACCAGCCCACCATCTTAAGCACTATTTCAATCCCGGCACTCTAATAGACAGTATCTTTCCCTTGTGTTAAGCTGTAATCAATGTGCAACCCAATAGTAGTGACCATCTTGTCAGTTTGCAGCAGTTCAAATCATTGGTACTTTGTATTCAATCCATCGTTGCAATACAGGCTTCCTTGCCACATAATCACTGTGAAATGCACTGATGACTAGGAGCCCCTATGCAAACAACATAGCTTTTCAATTTTGACAATTCCCAAGTTGACCTGGATCCGGAAGGTTGTAGTGGGTTGATCAGGCCACTAACATAAGCACCATGTCAGCCATGTTGTGCAAGAGGGGTCCATCAGTGCCTACTATATACCAGTGCCTATGTCATTTTTGTACCAATGATGCATACACCTAGCTAGGGTTTTCTGTATCATTTCCTCAATCCTTCCATTTTGTATGCTCTTTTTCCATTCCATTCCATTTCTATCACTGCTTGCTCAAACTGTGCTTTGGTCTGCCACTAAGGATGTGTCTACAGTTTATCCCCAAAAGATGTCTGCTCCTCTTTATATATACTGTCATGTCAGCCATGGTGTGCAAAAGAGCCTATCAGTGCCTACCATGTCCCAGTGTCCATTTCCTTTTTGTACCAATGATGCATACACCCAGCTGGGGTTTATGTACAAATCCTTCCTTTTCATAAGTATGCATTCCCAATTCTTTTCTTTTAGCCACCCGCTATCAATCCCATTCTTATAGCTACCTGCTCTGTGCTGCCATTAAAATAAGTGAGGGGGGGGGGTATCGCAATGCTAGCTGCCTAGTCCCATTCTAGCTTTATACTTGATGACGGCTCCTGGCTATCTGCTTCTAATTGTGGTGGTCAAAACAGTCTGTTTCTACTTTCTCATATACCCATATCCTAATGTGTTTACATTTTCTCCCAAAGGGTATCCCTTCCTGCTTGTATATACTTAAAAGACCCCCTTTATAATAATGTTGAAAGGTATGCAATATGAAAACAAGTACAGGCTCCTACCCTATACCCTCATTGGTCTAAGGCCGTTGTGGCCCTTCTTTTAGAACTGTAAAACATGCCATATACCATCAATGAAAGTCACCCTATGTTTCTATTGTCGTGCCATTTTGTGCCTTTAGTCTAAGTCCCCATCAATTAACTTCCAAGCCTCTGTTTGATTAAGTGGTGAAGCATTCCTACTCTGATGCTTTCACATCCTTGTGAAGGTACCCTTAACCCATTTAGGGCGGAGCTCTTTTTTTGACCATGTTTCTCTTATAGAAAATTGTCTGGGCTTTCCAGAACTGAAAGAATTTTGTGAATAGTCCAATTATTAGTGAAACCATTAAGGGTCAAAGTATATCAAGACTTCTGAAAGTGAAATAACCCGAATTTGCATGAACACATTATCTATAAAAATATGACATCATAAATATGACGTCCTGACGTCAAAATTGGGTAAATTCCCCTTCCCTTTAAACTGCAATATCACAAATTTGGAGCATTGTAATGACTTGAAACCTATTTTATATGATGATGATAGGTAAATCTAATCAAAAATGTTTATGTTGAGTGGCCACAGCCCAAGTGGTGTTTTTTGTTACCATGGCAACCAAAATCAACAAAAATCACTATTTTGGGATATTTGGTTGCCATGGAAACAAGGATTTTCCACAGAAATGCATAAAAAATCATCAAATCTTTTGTTTCCATCATTTTCAGCATGAAAAAATATTCAAAGTCATTTTTGACCAAAAATTGTGATATTATTTGATATTTTTGATGATTTTGACCTTAAATATTGCTTTAAATATAGTAAAACCTTCATTAAATATCTTTTGATTTGCCATTGCTATATCTTCAAAGGAAAAAATTATAGAGACAGACACCTTGGACTTCCCAAAGACCAAGGTCCACAGATCAAGCTCAAAAAATTAATTTTGAATTTTTATGAATTTGTCACTGTAATTTGGTGCCTTAAAAATCCATTAAAATATGTCAAAAACGTCCTACATGTAAGACAATCGCCCCAAATGGGTTAATCAGAAATCCCAAATAAAATCTTACCGCCGAGGGACTCTCTTCTCCTAACCAGTGCCATCTTTAACTGGCGCATAACAAGAGGTACCTGGCCTCTTGATAATCCCCTACCATATCCTCAGTAAACGATGGTAACCTGGGACCATCCCATTAGCCTTTCCTGAACCTGCAAAACCAAGAGTCTTAAACAAAATTTGTTAAAATGATTTGCCCATCATCAAATCATTAAAGAGATTTACCAAAGTGTCAAACAAAATACTTATGCCATGCAATCAGGGGACCAAATTTTAGTTTTCTTGATAGACTGGGGCTGCTGCCATGTCCAACAGACGATAAGCCATGTCCATCATGGCTTCTCGGGAGATGCTGCTGGCCTGATGGGATTCATATTGGCCTTGGCCATTAGACGCTTCCGGTGGATCTGGCCAGCTGAAGGGGTCGTAATCATCGTACTCTTCATCCCAATAGTTCCTGTTATCTTCTCCGTAGCCCTCATCGTCCCATCTCCTGGATGGTGGTAGCATTGGACACCCTGCTTTGTAATGATCTCCCCCACACTCCCAGCACTGCACGCATGACGATGATGGCAGTACCTGTGGCTGCTGGGTCCATCCCCTCTCGTAAGGGCCCGTAGATGTGTGGGGAGATGCAAATGTACCGGGCTGCTGATGCACTGACTGAACGTGGATGGACTCTGCTGCGGGCGATGAGTTCTCAGCAATCTTTAGGACTGATACCATCTTATCGTTGATCGTGCTCACGCCTACGTCAATCTTGTTGCTGATACCCTTGAGATGCGACTCAAGTGCATTTAGTCTTTCAGTGTTTTCGTGGCTTGTTCTAAAACTCTCAAAAGCGGTTTGTGAGGCTGAGGCTAACCCGGTAAGGTCATCGTATTCTTGGAGATTGAGTTTGTCTCTCACCGAGCAGAGCAACCCGTCTCTGTATATACGGAGCACATCCGCAGGCAAGGTTTTCCCTACTTCCGAGCAAACCTTCAATGTGCGTCTGCAGAATTGGTGGGCGTCCTCATCTGGCTTTTGGGCGAGGTTGCGAATTAAGGCATGTACTTTTTCCGAGGTCGGACCTGCTAAATTAATGATGTTGGTCTTAGCGGTTTCCCAGTTATCTATTCCCTCAACGAATGCATATATGTTGGGTGTGAGGTGGGCGGACAATTGAGCAAGCTTGGTGGCGTTTAAGTTTTCGGGCCCATATACTTTCTCTATGTATGTCTCGTAATTTCGTATCCATGGGATGACCTTAAGCTCTGCGTCAGCCGGAAAGTCTCTAGGATGGATTGATTTATACACTCGGCGTGCAGCATCGATGTGCCGCATTCGCTGCTGTTGCTGTTGCACATCATCCTGTTGGGCATTAGCCTCCATAATGACTGCCCGCCCTATTATCTCCTGGACCTAGTGTGATAGGTAAGCAAAGTCGCCAGCTATGTGCCTTCTTTGTCTGTCCTGCACCGCACGCTTAACAATGTAACATGTGTGTTCTTTTAAATGTAGTGTCAGTGTTAAATTGTGAAATGGATGTGTGTATGGTTTAGCAGTTTGTGCAAGTTGTAAGCCCTATGTATGTGGTGTAGGTGAAGATGCTGGGATAACAAGCACTATTTGAGTTGTACTGGCAGGTCACACCTCTCGCAGCCTATTAAGGTGAGAGCACTAACCTAATTCCTTGTAGTAATAAGGCAATTCCCTGTCATATGGTGCAGTGGTGACAGCATACCTGCAGGTCAGCTAGTCTTGTAATGACATGGGGGAGGGATGCAGCAGGGCATGCCTCAGTACCAGGAGGCATCTAGGCATCTGTATACAGTAGGGGTGTGCATGCCTATAATATTGTTTCCATCTATATCCAATGTGGGCAGTCAGAAATAAGAAAGTCTATGTGGTAATGTATGAATTGCATATCCAACCTTTGTGGTGCTGAAGATGCTGATGTTTGGTTCAGTGTGGCAGGGCAGAAGAGCATAAGACCTGAAGGGGTGGAGTGCTGGCAGCAGTGGTACAGGAGTACTGAGGAGTGTTGCTGCTTGATGTGGGCTCTGTGGTGTCTGAAGTGCAACTCGTGGTTGGATGGGTAGTGGTCCCCCAGCAAGCCTTGACATGGAGGCCATTTCCCAGTGGTGACCACCCATTGCTGTCCCTTCCCAAGGGGCTTAGGGTTAACTACAGGGGATAATAAAGACTGCCTGATAGCTAATGACCTAACTCCCTCCTGAGTTGCACAATCCCACAGATCCCTTAGGCTGTACAGTGTGCTCAGCCCCAGCTGATCCCCCAAAAGACAGGCCTAGCCTTGGCCCTGAGCTCAATCTGCTTTAAGTGGTAGTCCTGCATTGGTCTTATCTGGTGGTGCAGGTATTTAGTAGCAGGAGGGGGGGCAATGTCTTATGTTGATCTCAATAATCACTTTGATCTGCATTCTCCATGTTGATCCCCACAATACATGTTGATCCCCCAAAGTACAAGCTGATCCTGCATTAAATATTTTGATCTCTCAAAGTACATGTACATATTCCTAAGTGCATGCTGATCCTGATAATGCCTCGTTATCCCTGAAAATACCTGTTGATCCTCCCAAATACATGTTCATCCCTGAAGTACATGTTGATCCTGATTATGCCTTGTTATCCTTCAAAATACCTGGTGATCCCCCCAAAGTACATGTTCATCCCTAAAGTACATGTTGATCCTGATTATGCCTTGTTATCCTTCAAAATACCTGGTGATCCCCCCAAAGTACATGTTGATCCTGATTATGCCTTGTTATCCTTCAAAATACCTGGTGATACTTTTAGCGGGTGGGTGCTGGGGTGCTGGGGTGCAGGTGGCAGGGGGCAGGTGTGGGTAGGACCCTTGCTGAGGCTCCTACAGGGTAACACCCTACCAGAAAGGTACAAAGTTTGAGCTTGTAGATTCAATTTTTGTTTATACATTCCACAAGTTGAGAAGGTCACTGTATGGATAGAAAATGTATGCCCAGCAAGTGCTTCCTTGTGCCAATAGTATATATATTGAAGGGTAATAATCCAAAAGATCTAGTTCCTCTTTTTTATGATTAGTGCCTGTACAGATAAAGCATGTGGGCACTCCCTCCCAAACCATAAACAATGCTGCATTCATGCATTATGCAGCTAGAGGTGGTGTGGGCACTCCCTCTCAAACCTATATACCATGCTGCATCCATGCATCATACAGCTAAAAGTGGTGTGGGCACTCCCTCTCAAACTTATACACCGTGCTGCATCCATGCATCATGCAGAAATTTAGGAATAATCCTGCCAAATGCCAGATAATAGAGCTACCACCATGTTCTTTATGTCAAATTAAAGCCCAGAGCATCCCGCTTTCATTGGTGGCAGTCTCATTGTTGTATATTTAACGGTACGGGCACAGTCGTGTGAAACGTGATTCGATGTTGGACCCTCTAGAAGCTCTCACAATTACTCCAGAGTAGTATAATTTAGTCAGTTATTAGAGGAATGTCTGGTGATGACAGGGGTGTAACCCAATAGGAGCTGTGACCTTGGAAAGTTCCCAGTTTGGGGTTGTGCAATTCTCAGACCGTGTGACCTGAAACCCACCCCTTATTACTGCCTGACCTCCAGGAGCTCCCATGCATTTTCCTGCAAGCAACTACACCCGGGGTAACAGCACACAAGAGATATACAAAGTTTAACTGTAAATGTCATAACTTCTCACACCAATTGTGTATTAGGTTCTCCACCAGTGTAATATATATATTAGTCTATTTGGGGTTTTGACCATGTTTCCTGTAGTTGTCTCCAATGGTGCCCACTAGGTGTGGTGGTGATGGGTGTGGCCAGGAGGCATATGTATAGTCTAGTTTAAGTCAGGTCAACATAACTCGCTTGCTGAGAAGTACTAGTGTTTATTACAAAGTTCATTCCCTGTATAGGAATAGTGGTGTGAGAAGTTATATGTAAAGACACTCAGCCAACAGTAAACAGTATATACCTTCAATTGTAGGTGTGGTTTCCTCCTGTGTTAGCCTCCATGTTGTGCCCCCCTGGGTGTGTGAGTGGGGTGTGTGGGACTGCTGGAGGTGTGCCCTCTCCGGTGGTCTCCTGGGCTCTCTCTGCCTGGAGGTGGGGTGGACAGAGGGGTTATATGTGGTGGTGTTACATAAGTAGCATAAGCTGGGTCTCCATATAGACCTGGCTGTGTAGGGGGGGGGGGGTTGGCTGGTCAGTGGTTGGACTGGTTTTCACCTCTGGGAGGGGGGGGGTTGAGGGGAGTGTCTACATTTGAGGTCAACACTAATTTCGATTTGAGGCCTAAAAAGGGGTGTTAGATTTCTCTTACATGTGTAACATTGGTCACTGATTGCTTTATATACCTAACTCTTGGTCCCAGGCAGCAATTATGCCATATGCATGTGTGGAAAACTGTACAATGGGCAAGTTTGCAATGCCAGCTGGCCACCTAGATAGATAATAAGGCTGTTTCTCACGACCTTGAGCCAATGTTTTTGTCTCTGACCGGGTGCTGTCTCTGACCAGGTGCCGTCTCTGACCAGGTGCCGTCTCTGACCTGGTGTCAGAAAAACGTGTTTTTTTTAACTGTTAACCTATACCCATATATAAGGATATGTAAAAACGTTATGGCAGCTGTTATGTAATTATTATTAGCCTCCTACTGTTGGTAGAACATAACTAAACTCCCAAAGTGACATCCGGTCAGAGACGGCACCTGGTCAGAGACGGCACCCGGTCAGAGACAAAAACATTGGCTCAAGGTCGTGAGACACAGCCAAAAACTAGTATTTTGAAATTCAGTCTAAACGATATTATGGCAAATGATTTAATACTAGGTGTTGTATTAGACTTATAAACTGATATGTAATATAATTATAATGGATATGTAATTTTTTTAAATCAGTTTTATTTATCCTGGAATACATGTACAATTAGTCTTTCGCCTCTTTGCGTCGCAGTCCAGCTTGGGTTTTGCATTAAAATACATGTTTTATACGAAACTAAAAGCTAATGATATAATATATGAGTATTATCGTTCTAATATAGTGGATATGTAATATAATCATAATGGATATAAATACTTACATGGACACAATGATACATGTATACCTGTAGGCTGTAGGCACACATGGCATTCTACATGCATGCACACCCATTCAATCACCACAACAATCACGACTGTCATACACTCTCATGCAACGAGTCCACAATCTAATAATAACAATAATACAGATAATATACTCCCCTGGGAGCCTGGTGGCAAGTCTAGCATGC